>JAPFRF010000006.1:103508309-104120809 GCA_029282475.1 Phrynocephalus forsythii | reverse complement strand
TTCCTTGAGAGAATGAAACGTTTTGCTGACTGACGAAGCCGTTTGGATGAGCAGTGAAACGTTTCAGTCTCTCAGGAAAACAAGCAAAGAGTACAATACAGTGCAAATAAACACAAATACTTCATACAATACAGTAAACATAAAATACAGTAATATAAGAAAAATAAAAATGAAATTAAAAGAACTTGATCCACGTCCTCTTATGTGCGTCTCATCCCAAGTCCCCTTTCCTTCATGGCCAAAAGGGGCAATGAGGGGTCTCCTCCCTGAGTAGTGGTTGGCCCTACACAGGCATGTCCAAACTTCGGCCCTCCTGATGTTTTGGACCACAACTCCCAGAATTCTAAGCTTAAACTGCCAATGGCAAAGGCTTGTGGGAGTTGTGGCCCAAAACATCTGGAGGGCTGAAATTCCTGAGTTTGCATGTCTGCTCACCCTGGGAGAGCAACCCTCTCCAGCCCTTGAGAGAGGCACAAACCAAGAAAAATCATATTTATGGTGCTTCCAGTTCCCACCCTCAGCTCCCACCAGGTAAGGAGGTGGAAAGGAAAAACATTTACCTGAAATCCGAACCCTTGCAGTCTTGGCTCAGGACGTAGGTGCAGCTGCCCTGAAAGTGCACCATCCGGCCATCAAAGGTGCGGTAGTGTGGGTCGCCAAAGACGACGCAGGTGGCCGGACGCGGGACACAATGTGGGCAGCACATGCCAGGGATCACGGTGGGCATCTCATCCTGCCGGGCAAGGGAAGAACGAGAGGGGGAAAGGGCATCAGGACTGCCTTGCCGGCCCCCCTTTGAAAATCGCCTGTCCCTTCTATAAGTTCTGGACTCCACGATGAGCACAAGAAAGTGAGCCAGGCTACGTCGGCCAATTGCTTCACTACAGACCGTATCGTCTGCGGCCCTTTCTGCCTTTAGTTATTCCTCTGCCCTTGGAGTGGTTTTTATGACTTTATTCTTGATTTAGTTATGTTTAGTTATGTTTATCTTGTTTATTGTGTACCTAGATGCCCTAAGCACATCCGATCTCGCCTGATCTCAGAAGCTAAGCAGGGTCAGCCTTGGTTAGTAGTACTTGGATGGGAGACCACCAGGGAATACCAGGTACCTGGAGTAGGAACTGGCAAACCACTCCAGTATGGACATGGGGTCACGAAGAGTCGATCACGACTGTAACGACGCAACACACACACTTATTAAGTTGTATTTCTATACTGTATACTGTTTTTGTTTTTGTTTGCTGAATTTTCTGTAAACTGCCCAGAGTGGCCTCATTGCTAGCTGGTGCGGTATGCAAGTCAAACAAACAAACAAACAAACAAACAAACAAACAGGGGTTGAATATGAGTCCCCGTTAAAAACAAGCTTTTATCCCAGAAAAAAGGGAGGGGTGGGAGGTTTCTGAGTTGCATGTTGGGCCCAAGTCATTGAAAAAACACCAACATCTCCAGTTGAGTCACCAGTGTGACTGAAGTCCAGCTTGAGAGCAAGTCTTGATTTGCGACCCCCATCCGTGGTTGCAGCCTTTCTTAACCCTTTTTTATCTCCAGGCTGGACTTCCAACTCCCAGAAGGCTTCAGCCAGCCCGGACAAGGATCAGGGATTCTGGGGGCCTGAAGTCCATCCATCACCTCTGGAGGTGGTCTTGTCCCACCCTTCCAATAGGTTCACCCACAGCTGGCAGGACGAGCCCCTTGGCAGAATGGGTTAGGGTGTCTCTAACAAAGATGGGCAGGATGGCCACTAAAAGTGGGCCTCCTCGCTGAGGGTGGTGAGCACAGTTGCTGGAAGCAACCGGGTGGTGGCCACGGGCCCCACAAACCGCTTCCCCCTCCAACTCACGGCAGCGCAGGCGGCGGTGGGGCAGCGCTCGGTCCGGCAATGGACCTCCCCAGACAGACAGGTGCAGGCAGTGCAGGCGTCCACTTGCCAGTGCTCGTTGGAGCCGAAGTTCTGGCCTTGGTAGGAGCAGCTGCTGACAGGGGCTGAGCGGGGAGAGAGAGAGAGACCAGAAGGTGGGTCAGTTTCTCGATGCTCAAGGACCCTGTCTTCTCTTAAAGGAGAAACACCCAGGCTCCTTCGACCCCGGCTGGCACCATCACACACCTTCATTCTCTCAGTGACTTGACCCATTCTTCTGCTTCAAGGGCCATGTCCTCGTAGAACGTGGGCAATCAGTCGCCTGAACGGGTTTCTATCTGAGGCTATTCTAAACGGAGCGGCTGTGCTGAATGCGGACCACCGGCTTACGTTCTTAATGCCAGAATGTTCTTCGACGCCCCAGGACATGCTTGCTGTCTGTTTTTCCTTGAAGGAGAACTTGTACAATGGGGATGGCATGTCCAAACTTCGGCCCTCCTGATGTTTGGGACCACAACTCCCAGAATTCCAAACCTGTATTTCCAATGGCAAAGGACTGTGGGAGTTGTGGTCTAAAACATCTGGAGGGCCGAAGTTTGGACATGTCTGCGACTGCTTAGGCCTCGTCTGGAGTCCAGTGCCCATTCTGGACGTCCCATTTCAAGAAGAATGCTAACAAATCGGAGGAAATACAGAGAAGGGCCATACAAGGACAGGCTGAAACAACTGGGAAGGTTTTAGCCTGGAGAAGAAGACTGAGGGGAGACCAGAGAGAGTTCTTCAAATCCTTGACAGCCTGTCCTATAAAGGAGGGGTAGGATCTGTTCTCGATCAACTCACGATGCACTCCGGTTACGGTGTTGAGACCAGGAATTATTAAAAACTAACAGATTCAAGAGAACCCAAGTGATGCCATGTTGATTCCTCTGTATGCCTTATTCTGCTTTGTAAGTTATCTGAAACTGTTTCAGCTTTACTGGAATGTCTGTGCCTTGGCAAGAGAGAAAGAAGTGGCATGTCCAAACTTTCGGCCCTCCAGATGTTTTGGACCACAACTCCCACAGACCTTTGTCATTGGCAATCTAAGCTTAGAATTCTGGGAGCTGTGGTCCAAAACATCAGGAGTGCCAAAGTTTGGTCATGCCTGGAAGAGCCTGTGTTATATGTTCAAGGACATCAATGGGGGGGTGCAAGGAGAATGGGTTAGGGTGTCTCTAACAAAGAGTTACAGCTTGCCTGAGGAAGGTTGTGGATTGGGGACGGAGAGAGAGAGGAGAGAGAGAGAGAGAGAGGGAGGGAGATGGAGACAGAAACAACCACACTCCTAAGACAGGCATGTCCAAACTTTGGCCCTCCTGATCTTTTGGACCACAACTCCCAGAATTCCAAGGCTGTATTTCCAATGGCAAAGGACTGTGGGAGTTGTGGTCCAAAACATCTGGAGGGCCGAAGTTTGGGTATGCCTGTTCTAAGAGATATTCTCTGTGAAGTCTCCTGCTAGGAGACACGTATCCAAAGGGAGGCATCATCATCATTTTCCAGAAGGATGATATTACGACCCAGAAATTCTGCTTGTACAACTTGGGAGCCACTACCAAACAAGAGAGACCATGCTTTGTGCCACCGGAGTGTACTAGATGCAGTGGTTCTCAACCTGTGGGTCCCTAGATGTTCCTGGACTGCAACTCCCAGAAATCCAAACCAGCTCAGATAGCGATGAAGACTTCTGGGAGCTGCAGTGCAGAAACATCTGGGGACCCACCGGTTGAGAACCACTGTACTAGACTGATTTAATTTTTTCTAAAAACGAAATAAATGCCCCGAGGAGCTCAGCCAGCAAAGGGTGCCTGCGTTGAATGTTCCTACCTTGGCATTCAGCACAGCATTGCCCTGGCGGCTGCACCTTCACCTCGCCACCCTGGCACACCACAGGCTGGCACTCCTGGATATGGCATTCAATGTGACCCAGCTGGAGACCAAACAAACAGATGGCCGTGAGAATCCACAAGGAGCAAGGGCTTTGGGTGAAGTGTTTTCTTTATGTATTTCTCTTACGTACAGGCCTCTTTCCTCCTGATAAGGGCACTCAAGGCAGCCCACCGTATTTAAAAAGAAGAGAGTTAAAAACACAGCGAGATATACATTAAAAGGCAGCACCTCTAAACTGGCACCCAGAAGATGTCACAATATGTTGTTCTCTCCACTACTTCCTTATTTCCAAATTGCAGACTCTTGACTCACCTCCGTACATTTTTGGAGACACTTAGCAATTAAAAGACAGCATTTAAAATATACCAGCCATTAAAGGCATCAATAAATGACCCCAACATCCCACCTTTTAAAAATGACTACCATGTATAAAAAGCAAGTTTCCCCAGGCCGGTCCTTTTCTATGGCCCAAAGTCAGTGAAGCATTTGAGCAGATAAGTCTGTTGGACCCAGGTTTTAACAGTCCACACACACACACCGAAGCTATAACAAAGTACTTTTCACCTTTAGTCCTCCCCCCCACACACACACCAAATGGGAACAAAAATAATCTATCAGCCAGCTTTATGGCTTCAGGTATAGCAGGCTGATGAATGGTGCTCACAACCTTGGCAATTTTATACATATGTAGATGCAAACCTCGTGGTGCAATCGATAAACTGCAGCACTGCAGTCAAACCTCTGCTCATGACTTGAGTTTGATCTGAACAAGCTCAGGGAGCCAGAGGAACATTCACTCAGACACCTGTTCTTCCAAGGCCAGCAAAATGAGTGTACCCAGCTGAATGCGGGGGGGGAGGCAACATGTTTCTTGTGTAACGATATTGGAACCTACTCAGAGAGAGCACCAAGTATTATGGGGTGCCTTAGGTAGATAGCTGCCTTAGGTAGGTAGGTGGGTAGGTTGGTAGGTAGGTGGATGGATGGATGGATGGATAGATAGATAGATAGATAAGAAGAAGGGAAGGAATAGATAGATAAGAAGAAGGGAAGGAATAGATAGATAAGAAGGAAGGAAGGAATAATTTTGAAGTCTTGCTACTTTCTGTTATTTTTATTATTTGTTCAATTGTGAACCTCCCGGAGTTACCTTCTAGGGAAGACAGGAAGTCAATAAATGCACTAAGTAAGTAAGTAAGTAAGTAAGTAAGTAAGTAAGTAAGTAAGTAAGTAAGTAAGTAGACAGACAGACAGACAGACAGACAGACAGACAGACAGACAGACAGACAGACAGACAGACAAGGAGGCAGATAGATTTCTTCCACCACTGGTAAAACAAACACCCCACCCGCAGGCACTAGGTTCGGATCCTGATAGCCAGTCCAACCCAGCCTTACGCTGCATGAGCAGGAAACACAGTTGTCCGTGCTGTCCTTCCAGGTTTCTCCATCGGAGACACGCCGCCCCTCAACTTCAATCACACACTCTGCCAAGGGAAGGAATGGAAGAGAGAAAGAACTTAAGGTACCCATGAGATCAACTCAGGGAGCGGCATTTAAGTTTTCATTTTTTAGGAGCAGGGCATATCTCCATAACATAAGAACCTAAGAGGAGCCCTGCTGGATCAGGCCAAGGGCCCATCTAGTCCAGCTTCCTGTACCTCACACAGGGCCCCCACCAGATGCCTCTGGGAGCACACGAGACTAGACTAGATCTCTGTCTGCTGATAACACTCCCCTGCATCTGGCCCTTTAAGGACCCTGGTTTTAAGCCTGGAGATGACACATCTCCATCATGGTTTGTCACCTGGGATGGACTTTTCCTCCAGGAAACTGTCCAATCCTCTTTTGAAGGCATCCAGGCCAGATGCCATCACCACCTCCTGTGGCAGGGAGTTCCACAGACTAACAACATGCTTCGGAGACAGCAGAACAGCCGGCTACTGTATGTCATGATTCAGACCTGATCAATTTCACAGGTTTATTTCACAGCCGATACAACACCCTGGGGAAAATATACACCCAACATTAAGCCCTATTTAAGCTGATCAGATCTTGTTGAACCACAGAAGGGCGTCTGTCACTGCTTGACCAGGGCCAGGGAGGCTTCCCGGATACTGTCCAGTGCCAGAACCGGAGCAGTCGAGTCCACACGGATTCAGCATGCAGTGAAAACGGAGCACCTGGCGCTGACCCCGGTGCCAGAACAGCATTGCACCCCCCTCCCCGGCCAGTGTTAGGAGGCTTCTTGGCTACCGGAGTCCTAACCAGCTGGTGAAAAGAGCCTTGCCCAGGGAACAGTGGGCGAGCCTGAACCTTGGCCAGTAGCCAAGACGCCTCCTGGAACTGGCCCTGAGGCAACAACAACAACAACAACAACTGCAACGCAGGGGATTGGTTTAGATGGATGTCGTGTGGCAAGCAGTTCCTTCCTCTTTGCAGGGAAAAAAGTAGAGAACAACACCAACCTGAAGTTAAAAAAAAAAAGCATTACTGTAAGTTACTGCACATGTTATTGCAAGATCGAATGAAAGAAAGAAAAAGAAGGAAGGAAAGTAGAGACTATGAACAAAATAATTAAAGAAGAAAGAAAGAAAGAAAGAAAGGAAGGAAGGAAGGAAGGAAGGAAGGAAGGAAGGAGGGAGGGAGGGAAAGTAGAGACTATGAACAAAATAATTAAAGGAGAAGAAAGAAAGAAACGGAAGAATATAAGGGGAAGCAGGAAAAAAACCCTGCAATGGTTATATAAATTTCTGGAAGGATTTCAGGGGGCAGTTAAAAGAGAAGAAAGAGTCTGATTATAGGTGAAGTATACCTGTATAAGATATATGGTCCCAAGAGGGAAGGGAGCACTAATATTTTAACCCTGTATTTTATATAGAAAACAACTTTTTTTACAGGGCAGCCTAGAAGGAAGGAAAGAAAGAAAGAAAGAAAGAAAGAAAGAAATTTATTTATTTATTTCTTACCCTTATTAACTGCCCGATTTTCCCATAGGGAACTCTGGGCGGTGTACAGAGATCACCCAAGAGTGACTACCCAAATACAAATAAATCCCCACAACCTAAACGATCAAAACCTAACAAAATACAATAATGTAAAAATACTACATAAAACACTCATACAAAAATAACTGATAAAATGAGCATTACGCCATTTAACCAATACACCATCAATGGCGAGGTTAGATCCGGCAAGAAACTAATATCTGCAAAGGGGGAAAAACCCCCACAATATCACAATGAGCTCAGAAGCCCCCAAGGCATTGCCTGAAGAGCCAGGTCTTTAAGGCCCTTCCAAAGGCTGGCAAAGAAAGAAAGAAAGAAAGAAAGAAAGAAAGAAAGAAAGAAAGAAAGAAAGAAAGTGTCCTTCCTGCCCCAGTTTGGTGCACTGGATCAAGCATCTGGCTAGGGTTAGGAGCCCAGCATTCAAACCTCCGCTCAGCCATGGAAACTTGTTGAGTGCTGGCTATGGTCATAACCTACATATAGCAGGACCTCCTTCTCCATGGTCTGAAAACACTGAATATATAAAAAGAAAAATTTCCCAAATATATATTTCTAAACTGGTCACCAGAGGGAGCCAGAGACCAGGTTATGCGTAGCATTTGCACCAATAATCTACATTTCTCAGTATCTACAGGGGTGCTTTTGCATCTCAAAAATCCCCGGTTAGGGTTACCAGAAGTCAGGAGCTGGTTGGCACCACAGAATGACATTACAGACAATATCGCCAAGAAAGGCCTTTCTCTCCATCCCGCCACAGGCTACAAACCATGATGGAGATGTGTAATCTCCAGGCTTAAAACCAGGGTCCTTCAAGGGCCAGAGGCAGGGGAGTGGTAGCAGGAGACAGAGATCTAGTCCCGTGGGCTCCCAAACGCATCTGGTGGGGCCACTGTGAGATACAGGAAGCTGGACTAGATGGGCCTTTGGCCCGATCCAGCAGGGCTCTTCTTAGGTTCTTATGTTAATGATGTCCAGGAAGAAAACCCACCTGCTTGCTACCTTGTGGAGATGAAAATAAGAAGAAATGCACCCAAGTGGATTTTATAGGGTAAGAGGGTTGCTTGATATGTCTCCAGTTTCATTTCCCACCTCGCGATGCAGCAGGAGTTGCCAGGTATCCCATCACAGCGGGGTGATGGCTTTGGGATCCTGCATCCAATTGGCAAGCCTAAATGTGTGTGTGTGTGTGTGTGTGTGTGTGTGTGTGTGTGTGTGTGTGTGTGTGTGTGTGTGTGTGTGTGTGTCTGCCTGCCTGCAAAGGTGACAACTGTGAGACAGATTTCATGACTGACCAACAAGAGGGCCAATATACGAGGAATCCACCTGATAAGCTTAATAGACCTCTCAGGTTTTTGTGTGTGTGTGTGTGTGTGTGTGTGTGTGTGTGTGTGTGTGTGTGTAGTAAAATAAGCTTCTCCTTTTTCTCATCAATACACACACTCAATATATTTTCTTTCAACTCACACATATATTTTCTCACATATATATATATATATATATATATATATATATATATATATATATATATATATATATATATATATATATATATATATATATATATATATATATATATATATATATATATATATATATATATATATATATGCATGTTAGGGTGGATTCGGGTTTCTTCCGTGTTGAAATCTGGTTGTTTTGGCGACGTTTGACGAGGTCTCACTCGTCATCTTCAGGCTGGTGTTCTGGCTTCTCTTTCTTCTTGAAGCAAAGCGTGGTCTCAGTTGAAGTCCTTCTATAAATACTGCTGGGGTGTGTGTGGTTTGCTTGCTTTGTTGCTGATTGCAGGTTCCTTTGTTCACAAAAGACTGACACCAGGTCCAAAAGGACACAAGATGCCACCACCTTCCATCCACACCAAACACAAACCCAGACCCTTCCCACAGATGAAACGAAACCACCATCCAATAACAAAACCACGACTGCACCATCTACTGTGGCACCCCACTCCAGTCACCACATGGAGCACACTCACACACCCCAAAAAAACATTGGGAGACCACAGACACGTAGCCAGACCAAAATGAATTCACAAGACACAGGACCCCACTCCACCAAAGCCCAGGATACTGCCAGAACCCACCAGCCATCTAACCCACCAGCATCTAAACAGCCATCTAAACAGCCACCAGCAGTTAATCCCTTAACGATCGCCTCAGCCACACAGCAGATCACAAAAGAACAAAGGAACAAAGGAACCTGCAATCAGCAACAAAGCAAGCAAACCACACCCCCAGCAGTATTTATAGAAGGACTTCAACTGAGACCACGCTTTGCTTCAAGAAGAAAGAAGCCAGAACACCAGCCTGAAGATGACGAGTGAGACCTGCACAAAACAACCAGATTTCTACACGGGAAGAAACCCGAATCCACCCTAACATGCATACCTATACCCGTGAAAATCTACGAAAACAAATATCCGACCTCTACGGGAGGAAACCTTCCAGCTGACCAGAACCTACGAGAAACTAGAAGTCCGAAGAGCCACCATCTTATGTGACATTGCATTCCTACGCAACTGCCGAGACAAAAATGTGATCCCCACAAGCTTCCAACTGAAATTCCACTCAAAAACCCCATCCAGCGAAAGGATCCTGAAAAGAACAGAACTAGCCCTAATCAGAAGCGAACTACACAGGAAAAGATACCTACTAGATCAAACCAACAGAGACCTACTCACTCTCCACCTCAAACTCAGCAACAAAATCCACCCAACACTCTGGAACAAATCCAAGCAACTTGCCGCCTGGAGAGCTGAAACAGAGACCTCCCACAAGACAGACACACACACCAACAAACTCCACAAACTGGAAAAACGCCAGAAGCCCCCCCCCACAACAGCCCATGAAACAAACAGTTCACAACATATCAGACAGGACACTCACCATCGCAGAGACCAAAGTCCTTTCCAAAGGATTCAACTTTGCAGTCGCCCCCAGACACATCCCCACCGAAAACATCATATGCGGAGTGGAAGCCAGCCTAACCAAAATCAACCCAGATGAAGCCAACAAAATCAGACTCGAAGTCACCAATGTCCTCTGCTCCAGCAAACCACCCAGAAGCAATTTACACAAAGAAGAACAAAACGCCCTCTCCAACCTGAGGAAAGACAACAACATAATCATTCTCCCAGCAGACAAAGGCAATGCCACAGTGGTGATGAACACATCCGACTACCAAGCCAAACTATCCAACCTACTACAAGACCCTGCTTACATACCTTTGAACACAGACCCCACCACCTACCTGGAAAAAACCACCAAAGCCAAAATAAAAGCCTCTCCCTTAAGTGAAGAAATCAAGCCAAGCATCATCCCCAGAGAGAAATCATCCAGATGCCCCAAGCTCTACGGCCTCCCAAGATTCACAAAGAAGGAACACCTCTCAGACCCATAGTCAGCTCCATAGGCTCACCTCTACAAAACCTCGCCAAATTTCTTGCCAAACAACTCCAGCCCTATGCAGAATCCATCACTTCATACGTACAAAACTCGTTCCACTTCATAGAAATTATAAAGAAACAAGACCTACAACCCAATGACCTACTCGTGAGCTTCGATGTTGTTTCGCTCTTCACACAAGTGCCCATTCAAGAAGCCTTGACAGCTATCCACAACAAATACAACCCCCAAACACATCCTAGATCTGACCAACCACTGCCTAACCAACACATACTTCATCCACAATAGACAAAGATACAAACAGATAGAAGGAGCACCCATGGGATCACCCCTCTCACCGGTCATCGCAAACCTATATATGGAACACTTTGAAACCAACGCTACAGAAGTCGAACATAAACCCAAACTCTGGCTCAGATATGTTGACGACACCTTTGTTATCTGGCCACACGGGAAAGATAAACTGAACAACTTCCTCACACATCTCAACAGCCTACACCCCAAAATACAATTCACTATGGAAATAGAAGCCAACAACCAACTTCCCTTCCTGGACGTCCTAATCTACAAAAACCCGACGGCTCCTTAGGACATACCATCTACCAGAAAAAAACACATACAAACCGCTACTTAAATGCACAATCACACCACCACCCTGCACAGATCAACTCCGTAGCAAAACCCTCATCTCCAGAACCAAACGCCTCGCTGACAAAGACCACCTAAAAACTGAATTACACACTCTCTCGAATGTTTTAATTGCGAACGGATTCCAAAAAACACCATCACCAAACTAATCCAAAAGGAAACACCCCCAAGAACCAAGAAACAGAAGAGAACAACGGCACCGCCCTCCTCCCTTACATCAAAGGCACCACAGACAAAATCAGCAAAATTCTCCACAAACACAATATCAAGACAGCCTTTTGCACCGACCAAAAAATAGCCAACATTTTAAGAAACCCCAAAGACAAGATTGAGCTAGAAAACCAAGGAGTCTACGAAATACCATGCAAAGTCTGTCCAGCCACATACATCGGACAGACAAACAGGAGAATAAGCGCACGCATCGCAGAACACAAGAACGCAGTCAAAAAAGAAGAAAAATCTTCCTCTCTCTTCCAGCACATAAAAACAACAGGTCATGAAATTGACTTTGAAAGAACCAAACTCATCTCCAAAACTGAACACTTCAACAGTCGAATAATCATGGAAGCCATTGAAATAGAGAAACACCCAAACAACATGAATAAACGTGATGACACCTCCCGCTTGCCTGACATCTGGAAACTTGCCCTGGTCAACAGACGAGCCTCTGTCACAAAGACTGACACCAGGTCCAAAAGGACACAAGATGCCCCCACCTTCCATCCACACCAAACACAAACCCAGACCCTTCCCACAGATGAAACGAAACCACCATCCAATAACAAAACCACGACTGCACCATCTACTGCGGCACCCCACTCCAGTCACCACATGGAGCACACTCACACACCCCAAAAAAACATTGGGAGACCACAGACACGTAGCCAGACCAAAATGAATTCACAAGACACAGGACCCCACTCCACCAAAGCCCAGGATACTGCCAGAACCCACCAGCCATCTAACCCACCAGCATCTAAACAGCCATCTAAACAGCCACCAGCAGTTAATCCCTTAACGATCGCCTCAGCCACACAGCAGATCACAAAAGAACAAAGGAACAAAGGAACCTGCAATCAGCAACAAAGCAAGCAAACCACACCCCCCCAGCAGTATTTATAGAAGGACTTCAACTGAGACCACGCTTTGCTTCAAGAAGAATATATATATAAGACATGGGCACGACCAGAAAAAATGACGTTTCGAGTTTTCGCTTGTCGGAACGGGTCCGTTTCAGGTCGTTTCCATTTGTCGCGAAACTTTTCAAAAATTTGTCGTTTTGTTTGTCGTTTGTCATTTCCACCGCGATTTAGCGCGATTTGATTTCCCAGAGCATAGGGGCGTCCCGCAACCAGGGCCGGCGCTAGGTGTTTTTGCGCCCTAGGCGGCGGGGTGGGTGGGTGGGCGGCGGGAGGTGTGGGTGGGCAGCGGTGGCGGGGGGCCATGGGCAGGCGGTGGCCGTGGGCGGGCGGGCGGCGCCGCGGGTGGACGGGCGAGTGGGCAGTTAGGATATCACTTAGGATAGAGGTTCTGTTCTTGGCTTGCACCCCAAATGTGTGTGTGTGCAAGCAAATTGAAGTTGGGAAAATAGAAAATAAATGGTAGTATATAATATATATTTAAAATAAATCCACACCTCCCACTCCCAGTCAAACCTCCCCCTTTATCCAATATCAGAAAAAAATCCTCAAACTGCCAGAGAAGAAATAAAGAATAAACTGCTATTCCCTTCAGCAGACAAAGCTGCAGGGAACCAAAGAAATTATTTTCTAAATTCAATTCCCTCCCTGCCTGCCTAACTTAAATCCTAAAGCCTCCAGCCTCCCTCCTCAATCTCGATCGGATCACACCAGCACCAGCAGCCAGCCGTCCTCCCTCAACCACATCCATACACCCGACTGCGATTTCTGGAAGGTGCCTCGGCTTTTTATGCCCTCCGAGACATCCAGAAGTGTCAGTCAAAAACCTGGCGATGCCATTGGTGGAATGGTTCAAAAAATTTGCATGGTCCCATCCTATGCCCAGCCCAAATGGGCAGGTCTAAAAAAACAAATAATACAATAAAATAAAATAAAATAAAATCAATACGATGTTTTATTGCTATAAAAAAACCCACTGCTGCTACTATTAAAATTCAGGCATTTAAAATAAATAAATTTCACATGTTTCTGTGCTGATTTGGTGTGTTTTTTGACCATGATTTCAAAAGAAAAATTGCGGTCGCCATTTTGGATTCCCCCCCACTGCATGGCATGGCGAGATGATGAGGATGAAACCCCCCCCAGCCTGGTGCAAGCAGCCCAGGACAGAAGAGGGGGGGAAAGCCCCCCCCAGAAACCACCCCTCTGGTAGGTGGCAAAGCCTCAGGCAGGCATATTTTTGCCTGCTTTTTTGGCCGGGAGTCGGGTTTTTTAAAAAAAAACTTTTAAAAACTTTTTCTGTGCTTTGCATTGCGTGATCGCCGCGATGCCACAAACGAAAACGAAAAACCCGACCAAATTTTTCTTTTTTCGGTTCGAGTTCGAGTTCTGACGGCTTAATTATCATTACCGTTTCCGTTACGTAATGGAAACGATAACCGAAAACGGAAACGATAATTTCGCCGAGTCGTGCCTATGTCTAATATATATATATATATATATAATGAAAGCAGCCCAGAGTCGTGGCCACTGTCCACTAACAGGTGGGGTCCAAGTTTAAACAAATAAATAAATAAAATAAAGCTGTGAAGGGAACAGATAAAATGTCCAATTCAGATTCACATTAATAACAACTTAACCGTTCTAAGAGAGACTAAGGGCCTTTTTACACGACCCCTAAGATCCGCTGGCCACTTAAATTCGGACCAGAGATCTTAGGGGTTCGTCGCTCTTCCTCTGTCCCCACTCCCCTCTGCACTTCCTGGTTGCTGGCTGCGTGAGGGAGGGAGAAAAAAGAAAGAAAAGAATGCCGGCTTACCTCCATTCTGTTCCTGGCAGCATTCAGATCTCTGAAAGGGGCGGGGGGCAGAAAAACAACAAACAGAAGCCAGGAGAGCCCCGCACTCACTATCCTTACACCGGATCAAATAATTTTCACCTCCAAAGAGCAGGTACTTGAAAGGTGTGCTGGGACGCGCTAAAGTGGGCGGGGTCGCACTTAATTTCCTCTTAACTCCGGAGCTGGTGGGTAAAAATTTTTAATCTCCGGAGCTGGGAGCCATTTGCCCTGGAGTTTAGGGGTCGTGTATAAACGCCCTAAGACATCCATGTAAACACATATGTTTGCATAAATGTGTCCTTGGACATGGCAAGACAGAAAACATCCCTCCAGTACAAGGCTAGGACGGAATGAATTGGATTGTCAACTGGCAAGAAGCTAAGGTGTTTTTTAAAATCTAATTATCTCAGCTGCTTATGTGTGAAGTCCCTTCAAAGGAATAGGTTTTTGTTTTCTTTGACTAGGGAAAGACAGGTTGATCTGAAGTAAGCTCCGTCCATCTTCCTTCTGCAGAATTAACAAACCTGAACCTTCCATTTTCAAAGGCAACCCAGCACCTGGGCATTGGTGCTATTCCCTCTCAGGTGCTCAAAGACTGCAGCGGCCAGAGATAAACAGACTGGAATTTTTGCCACACGCAGGTGTGCGGCTGCGCCAGAGGGAAGCCCGAGTAGGAGGAAGGAAGGGGAAGGCCGGCTACCGTCACAGATCGGGCAACAGGCTCCATGGGGCGTGAAGCGCTCAGCTGGGGGGCAGCTCAACGGCGGGCATCCTCGGTGGACGCAGACCCAGGTGAGATCCTGCATGGAGAGACAGGAGAGAAGGGCTGGGAGGTTGCAGGTGGCCATCGGAGCCGAGCATTTGGAGGGGATCAGGAGGGGATTTTAAGGAATGCTCCAGCCCCCAGGAAGCCAGAGGGCGGACAACCCCGGACAGGGCAAAACCACAGCCTCTGCCTGAAAGCTGATGGCCCCAATGGTCCCCAGATGTTCCTGGACTGCAACTCCCAGAAGCCTTCATCACTAGCTGAGCTGGCCAGGATTTCTGGAAGTTGCAGTCCGGGAACATCTGGGGACCCACAGGTGGAGACCCACAGGCCCTAGAGGGTAGGTGGGCTCTCTCCCTTCTCAGAAAGAACCGGCCTGGCCCCAAAAGGGTGTGTACCCCCCCCCATTCTCTGCTGCTGACTTTTCAGACCAAAAACGATTCCAGAAGGACCTCCCGTCTGTATGAAAAGAGGTTGGGGCTTGCCAGCAGATGTGGGAGCCCAGGCACAGACAGAAGACTAGCAGGGAGAAGGAAGCAAAAGGAAGGAGACAGAAGACGGGGCCCCACCTCCTCTTCCATGGGTCCAGGGATACAAGGAGCACCTGGATGCAGAGGGCGGCCCTCCCAAGAGGGACCGGGGAGGACAGGAGGAAGCCCTGGCTGTCATAATATGTAGAATCGACAAAATGTATGTAATGTATATTTAACAGATTGAACAGAGAATTTGTAAAATGGAGTCAGACAAAAATGCAGTGTCATGATGTTAGCCACAAGTGCAAGGAATTAGAAATCACTAGCAGGTTAAAGTGATTTAGCACAGGTGGAATAGTTTAATGACATCATGGTGTGTCAGGATGTGATTGGTTAAAATCATGTCTGATGTGTTCCAAATGTGAATAAAGGAACTGGCTGGTGTAATGTTAAATTTGGGACTGTTTATGGTGAGGAAACAGTACCCCACACTCTGTTGCTTTGTATATATGTTATGCTAGATGTTATGCTGCTGTTATGCTTATCTGTATATCTACTGTATGTATTCAATATAAGAGTTTTATTCTATGTCATGTTTCTTTGTCTCTCTGTCTCTAAGTTCCAATAACACTTTGGGCCTTTTCACACGACCCCTAAACTCCGCCGCAAATGGCTCCCAGCTCCGGAGCTTAAAATTGTTTCCCCACCAGCTCCGGAGTTTACAGATAATTAAGTGCGACCATGCCCACCTAAGCGCGTCCCAGCGCACTTTTTAGGTACCCGCTCTCTGGAGGTGAAAATCCCTGATGCGGATATAACGTAGTGACTGCCCGGCTCTCCTTGCTTCTGTTTGTTCTTTTTTTGCCCCCCGCCCCTTTAAGAGATCTGAATGCAGTGCCGGGATGGCAGAACGGAGGTGAGCGGCATTCCTTTCTTCCTTTTTTTCTCCCTCCCCTCACGCAGCCAGCAGCCAGGAGTGCGGAGGGGGTGGGAACGCAGGAACGGCGACAAACCCCTACGATCTCTGGTCCGAATTTAAGTGGCCAGCGGATCTTAGGGGTCATGTAAAAAGGCCCTTTATTGCAATTATCTACACTTTATCTACATGCTGCTGCTGCTAAGCTCATTTTCTCTGCTATACACATGTACAATTGTGTATTTCTTTTCACAATCCACTTATTAATTGTTTGATACCGGCACCGCCCAGGGCCTGCCCCGGGCCTCACCTTGCACTGGCAGCTGTAGCATGGCTCGTCCGTGGCGTGGATCTCATTGCCCACCAGGCTGGAGGTGCAGTTGCTCAGGGCTTCTGCAAAAAAGGCAGGGGGGCAGGGAAGTCAAGCCGGGCGAGAGGCCCGGCAGAAAGCACTTGGCCGAAGCGCTTGTGGCAAGCCCCCCGCGAAAACCCGGCGAGCAGAGTTCTTCTACCCCGTATCTCACCGCTTGGGTTCGGGCTCACCTGCACAGGTGGGGCAGCAGTGGCCAGCCCCAGGGGGAAGGATCTGATCCCGGGGGCAGTCCAGCAGGCTGGGGCACTGCTTGCGGTAGCACTGGAGGTGCTGCTCGCCATCCGACATCAGCTGGAAAGGAAACACACAAGATGGCAGCTGATCCTGCTCCTGGAGAGGGGGGGTCTGCTCTGGCCACTGTGACTCAGGACTCAGTTGCCCCTTGGCTGGACTACTGCAGCCAGCTCCCTGTGGGGCTGCCCTTGAAGACTGCTCAGCAACTTCAGAGGGGGCGAAATGGAGCTGTCAGGCAAAGGACTGGGGCCAGAGGTAAAGGTAAAGGTTCCCCCCACACGTGCATGCTAGTCGTGTCTGACTCTAGGTGCGGTGCTCATCTCCGTATTCAAGCCAAAGAGCCAGTGTTGTCCAAGTCCATGGCCACGTGGCCGGAAACACTGTTTAACTTCCCACTTTTTACGGTGGTACCTATTTATCTACATCCTTTTGAACTGCTAGGTTGGCAGGAGCTGGGGTTATCAGCAGGAGCTCGCTCTGCTGTGTGGCACCCGGGATTCGAACTGCCAAGCTGCCGACTTTGCAGCCGACAGTTTTGGGAGCCTTAGTCCAGTGAGCCACCATGCCCCCTAACAGAGAGGGAGCGAGGCATCAAGAGGGAGCCTAAAACATGCCTTGGTTACAACACCTGGGAGGAAGTAGATAAATCAAAACAAATTAATCAATCAGTCAGTAATAAGCAGAACTGCACTGGCTCCCAGTCTGTTTCCGGGGCCCATTCCAAGCACTATAAAGAGGGATGGAAAATATGACCTCAAGGCACCTCTGTCCCACCACTCAGCGAGCACCACCCAAGAGCTCACCTCGCAGGTGCAGATTTCGCAGGGGTCTTGGCCGGGTTGGAAAGTTTCGCCTGGTCCATACACACGACCCTCGTAAGTGCATTCTGGAAGAAGGGGAATCAGGTGAGATTACAGGTTTGGAAGGAGGAAGGGAAGGCCGCCCGGCCCCACCAGACAGAACATCGCAGAGGTGTGGAATCAGAGGCCCTTAGGGGGTGTGAAACGTTCACCACATCCACAATGACAAGGAGGGGAAAAAAGCAGAGAGGCATATTTGGAATACAATTCCCAGCATCCACGTGCTAGCATAGATATACTGATTGGGGATTTCTTGAAGTCCCCTCCTGCCCCCTCCTGGTTAGCTCCTTCTTCCCCTGGAATCATAGAATCATATAGAGTTGGAAGAGACCTCAAGGGCCATCTAGTCCAACCCCCTGCCATGTAGGAACCCCCATCAGAGTGCTCCCAACAGATGGCCATCCAGCCTCTGCTTAAAAACCTCCTCCAAAGAAGGAGACTCCACCACCCTCCTTGGTGGCAGCACAGATGGCCGAACAGCTATAACTGTCATGAAATTCTTCCTAATGCTTAAATTGAATCTTTTTTTCCTGTAGTTTGAGACCATTGCCTCATGTCCTAGTCTCTGAAGCCATGGAAAATAAACCAGTCCCTTCTTCAAATATTTAAACATAGCTATCAAACCCCTCTCAGTCTTCTTTTTGAAAGGCTAAACATTCCCAGTTCCCTAAGCTGTTCCTCGTAAGACATTTCCTCCAGACATTCAACTATCTGGTTGCCCTCCTCTGCACCCACTCAAGGTTGTCAACATCCTTTTTAAATTGAGGCGCAGAGAACTGGACACAGGACTCCAGGTGGGGTCTGACCAGAGCAGAATAGAGTGGTACTATCATTTCCCTTGATTCTAGACACTACGGCTCTGTTGATGGAACCAAGAATCACGTTGGCTTTCTTGGGTGCTGCATCACATATGCTCATGTTCCTTTGCTTTCAGAAGCCCACCCTTTCGCCAGTTTTCATGGCTCCCTCGTCCCGAGTCTTCTCACCTGGTATGCCAGCAATAAATCTGACAGCACAGGGACTGCTGGTGGCTGCCTCTACCACCAGTCCCCCCACACACACACACACCAGGGGGAGTCAAAAGACACAGACGGCGGGATCAGTTCAGTGTAACCAATGAGGAGCAGTCCTTTTGTAGAGCTAACGGTGCTTGAGTGCTCTAACTATCCCCAGACATTTGGCATTCCAAACCAAAATAATGTGCGACCCACTTTCTCCCAGGTCGAAAGCACAGGGCAGCAAAGTTAAGAGGGAACGGAGGAAGCCAGAGGCAGGAAGCGGATGATGTTATTTAGAGAGCTCCAGGGACCCCGGCTCTGCTACCCCATTGCTCCAGTGTGTTCCCCCCCCCTGTCTGCTGTACCTGCACACAGGGGGCAGCACTCCCCGGGAACTTCGATCTGGTTGATGCAAGAGCTGATGCAGACGATCTCGGCGCAGGTGGCCACGCCGTCCGCGCACATGCAGGCCATGCAGGGGGTGGAGGAGGAGAGCCAGCGGCTGCCGTCGGGACGGTCCCGGCCCTCGTAGGTGCAGCCTAAAAAATGAGGGGGTGGGTGGGATGGGGGGCAGGGATTAGACCCGGCAGTCCTCAGGCCCCCAGCGCTGCTTCACTACAGTACTGCCTCCAAAAGGCAAGGGGGCAGTAGCACTGTGCTGCGCTGGCAGTCTGGAGCCCGACAGGATTCCAGTTGGCAAGAGTAAATTTTGGACTTCCCACCCTCTCCCCATTCTTTCTGACCCTGATCTTCAAAGCCATGCAAGGTGGAAAAAAAAACCCTTAATGATTTTCCTTTTTTTTAAAAAAGTATATTTTGGAGGCTCAAAATTGGAACTGACTTTTGGATTCCAGCAATGAAGATGCAAGCATAAAACAATCACATCATTTGCCTTCGAGCGGACATTTCTGCCAAGTGCATTATCTCAGCTTAATCCCCAGTTTGGAGGATGTTATGATTGCCATGTTCCTTGGTGCTTCTGCTCCAAGAAGGCACTGGGGCCACACACTTCAGCCAGGAAGCACCCTACAGACCGACACTCTGATGAGTGCTTGTGAGGCAGGGGGATGATCCCATCCCCACTTGAGGGTGCACAGAACACCTCAAGTCACCTCTTAAATCTTGGACTCTGCATTGCATTTTTGGGACATGTGTAACTGGAACACTTCTTGCTATAAACATGTGGCCATGATGTCTGTGAAGATTCTCAGTCATCCAGGTGAGTTTATCTGGAAGTTGAGTCATGGCTACTGGACTTCTTTTTTGAGAGATAGAAACGTTTCGCTGCTCATCCAAACAGCTTCCTCATGTGGCCATGATGAATAAGGACCTGCAAACCCACTCATTTATTTTCTTTCCACATTCTGGTTTTTGTCCAATAAATCTGTTTTATTTTTACGCTCCTTTCCTCCTGACTAGGGACACAAGGCAGATCACAATATTAAGAAAAGAATTAAAAACATCATGTTAAACATGGAAACAACAATTGAACTATAAACTAATTAAAATACAGTTGGATAATTAAAAGCAAGGAAACATTCAAAACTATCTTAACGCTAAGAGAGATTGAACCCCACAGTGCAGTGATTAAACTGCAGTACTGCAGCTCAAACTCTGCTCCAGACCTGGGTTCAATCCCAGGTAGCCAACTCAAGGTTCAGCCAGCCTTCCAGCCTTCTGAAGTTGGTAAAAATCAGCTTTCTGCGGGGAAGCGGGGCAATGTGTAATCTGCACAACTAAATTATAAACTGCCTAGACTCTAGAGAGTGTTTTAAGTGTGGTCTGGGGAGTATATAAGCAGCACACTTTGCTTGGGTTTTACAAATGGTTGTTATCCAGCTGGACACCGGAACCCAGTCGTCCATCCGCGGGGGCTCCGGCCTTTCTCGTGGCTGCTGGTTTAGCAACCCCAAGGGGTGGGCGCTGGAGAGGCTGAAGTGCCCTCCATCTGCCCATTTGGGTTGGCCCAGTCTCAGGTCCCTGGGTCGGTTAAAATCCAGAGGGTGGGGTGAGAAATGGGCACCGCTCCCTCCTCAAAATAGATCCCCAGTCCCTTTAAGATGGAGGATGTTGGCAGTACAGTAACCCCCCCCCGCCTATCGCGGGGGTTAGGGACCCACCCGACACGCGATGACTGAAAATCCACGATATGCGGATGCAGGTTGGGTGGTGGGGGAGCGCCACCACTGCTTCCCAGGCTGCTGGAAAACTTTTGTAAAAGCCTTCCAGCAGCCTGTGCAAGGGCGGTGGATGATCGGATCCACCACTTGCTCCAGGGCCATTCCACCCCCCCAGCCAGTGCCAATCAGCTGCTTGGTGCTGGCTTGGGGCCAGGGCTCCCCAGCAATTCCATTGAAATGCGTTGGCTCAATGCATTTCAATGGAGAAAAACTTCCCCATTGGAATGCATTGGCTCAATGCATTCCAATGGGGAAAAACTTCTCCATTGAAATGCATTGAGCCAATGCATTTCAATGGAGATGGTCCAGGAATTGAAGGGATTTTTAAAATGGATGCGCCCTTTCTCCAGAGACCCCGCGGGGTGGAGGGGGAGGGGGAAGTAGTGCGCTCATTTAAAATCATTTCCAGTCACGGAGGGGGATCGGCTCCATAGCCGCCGCTCGCCCGGCTGCGCCAAGGCTTCTTGCAATAACCCGGGCAAGCGATGGAGGGGGGATCCGTCCATCTTGGGGAAGGGAAAAAAAGGTTTAAAAAATCCAGGCTTTTAAAACCTTTGTTTCCCCTTCCCCACACCCCAGGCTCCAGCTCATTGGGGCTGGGGTGGGGAGATAAAGTTTTTTCTCCCCCCCCCCAGCACTAACCAGCTGGAGTCCAAGCTTGTGCTGCGGTCTGCGGTATCGCAGGACCGCAGTACATAAACCGCGAAATGGTGGGGGTTACTCTACCTTTGCAGCGGGGGCAGCAGGTGCCAGCTTCTGTCACAGGGTGGGCGCAAGGTGTCGGGGGGCAGCGGATTGTCTCGCACCGGACGTTTCCCTCCTGCAAAGGGAGAAGATCTGCTTAGGGGGCCTGGCCCAGGTGGTACCCTGCCTACCCGATCAAATGCCCACCGCCCCCCCCCCCGTCCCTTTGGCAGGGCTGGTTGAAAGTCAAGGGAGAGCCTGAAAAGGAAAGGAAGAGGGAGGAGGCAGGGGAATCCATCGCGGCCTCAGCCTTGCCTGCCCAGCTCCAGAGGTCAGAGGCCAGGCAGGCTGGTGCTCTCTCACCTGGCAGGAGCACTGGAGGCAAGACTCAGGCTTAAAGGCCTGCCCGTGGGCGTAGCGTTCTCCTTCAAAGAGGCAGTCGTGGCAGAGTGGGCAGCACCGCCCGGGCCCTGGAGCCGGGTGGGAGCAGAGCGTGGTTTCACAGGGCAGCGGGTCACACACGGACTCCCCTTGCTGCAAAGAGAGGGAGAGGAGGGGCTTTGTGGGCAGGCAAAGGATTGGGCTCCACCCATTCACCTGTCTGTCCGTCCATCTATCGGTCCATCCCTCTGCCCACCAACTCACCCACCCATTCATCTGTCCATCCATGCACACACCCTCCCATATGTCAGTCCATCGGTCCATCCCTCTCTTCACCCACCCACCCGCCCATCCATCTGTCTGTCCACACTGCACATGCTTAAATATTTGAAAGGATGTCACATTGAAGAAGGGACTGGTTTGTTTTCCATGGCTTCAGAGACTAGGATGCTGGGCAGTGGTCTCAAACTACAGGAAAAGATATTCTATTTGAACATTAGGAAGAATTTCATGATAGTTAAAGCTGTTCGGCAATGGAAGGGTGGTGGAGTCTGCTTCTTTGGAGGTTTTTAAGCAGAGGCTGGATGGCCATCTGTCGGAAATATTGTGATGGGGATTCGTACATGGCAGGGGGTTGGACTGGATAGCCCTTGAGGCCTCTTCCAACTCTAGGATTCTATGATTCTATCCATCCATATGTCTGTCCGTCCATTCATTGGTCCATCCCTCTGTCCACCAACGCACCCATCCATCCATCTGTCCACCCACCCATCCATCCGTATATTCGTCAGTCTGTCTGTCCACTGGTCCGTCCCTCAGCTCACCAACCCATCCATCCATCCATCTTTCCTTCCACCCACACATCCATTTGTATGCCCGTCTGTCCGTCCGTCCGTCCATCCATCCATCTCCTGGAAAGTGACATGGAGGGTCCCGAGGGAGAGGGTCTTACCACGCATGAGCACTGCTGGCAGGGGTCCAAGGGGGAGAGCCACTGCGACCCTTCCGGGTACTCCTGCCCTGCGTGCCGGCACTCTGTGGAGGAAGGAGAGAAGTGGGGGGGGGGTCAGGCCCCACAGGACCACTGCTCCCCTTCAAAACACCCCCCCCCCGCCTGGGGAGGGAGGGCGGGCTGCTGCCTGGTTTTCCGGGCAAGGGCAGCCTTGGGGTGGGGGGCACGATCCTGAAGGGAGGGGCAGCAAGTAATCCTGGCACCTGCCACCGGTTTTTTGACCGCCAAGTCCACACCGGGACCTCCCCCCCCACCCCGGAAAAAGAATGCACTTTATGGCTGCAGAAAGTAACAATTTGCCTGCTAAAACGGCCAGGGCCTCTTCCGCAAAGGTCTCTCGAAGGAGGCCCTTTTCCGACTGCTTGTCCTGCATCCTGATTTTACAAGCAAGCCTAGAGGGTCCAAGACCCACCTGTCACCCCTCCCCCTTCTCCACGTCTGTCCCTCTCTCACACACAGAAAGATAGATAGATGGGGTGGGGTGGGGGTTATTTATTTAATTTTATTTAAAACACACACACCCCTGCCTTTTTCCTTAAAAAGAAGATCAAGCGATAGTTACTATTTATTTTATTTAAAATAAAATAATTTTATTTTATTTATAAGTTTATAAAAATAAACTTATTTATTTCTATCCCTTTCTCCATAAATAGATAGATAGATAGATAGATAGATAGATAGATAGATAGATAGATAGATAGATAGATAGATAGATAGATAGATGGGAAGGAAGGAAGGAAGGAAGGAAGGGAGGGAGGGAGGGAGGAAGGAAGGAAGGGATAGATAGCTAGCTAGCTAGCTAGATAGATAGATAGATAGATAGAGAAGGAAGGAAGGAAGGAATTTATGGGATAGATAGATAGATAGATAGATAGATAGATAGATAGATAGATAGATAGATAGGGAAGGAAGGAAGGAAGGAAAGAAGGAAGGAAGGAAGGAAGGAAGGAAGGAAGGAAGGAAGGAAGGAAGGATAGAAGGAAGGAAGATAGATAGAGATAGATAGATAGATAGATAGATAGATAGATAGATAGATAGATAGATAGATAGATAGATAGGGAAGGAAGGAAGGAAGGAAGGAAGGAAGGAAGGAAGGAATTCATGGGATAGATAGATAGATGGGAAGGAAGGAAGGAAGGAAGGAAGGAAGGAAGGGATAGATAGATAGATAGATAGATAGATAGATAGATAGATAGATAGATAGATAGATAGATAGATAGATAGATAGAAGATAGAAGGGAAGGAAGGAAGGAAGGAAGGAAAGAAGGAAGGATAGATAGATAGATGGGAAGGAAGGAAGGAAGGAAGGAAGGGATAGATAGATAGATAGATAGATAGATAGATAGATAGATAGATAGATAGATAGATAGATAGATAGATAGATATTTCCCTCCTTAAAGGAAAAATTCTTTGCCTTACACACTTATTTAACCCTACCTACCTGTCTCTCTCTCTCTCTCTCTCTCTCTCTCTCTCTCTCTCTCTTGCTCTACTTTTTCAATTATTTTGGAACATGGGACTGCAGGGGCGGGTCCTTGAAGGACGATGCCCAACACACCAGCTATCACATGGGGTTGCCTTTTCAACTCTCCAGTGGGCTGTGGATTTCTCTTAAAAATACCTCCCACGACCAACAACCACAGTTTACTAGTCATGTTCCATGTTCTGCATAGTCTGCCCCAAAACAATGGGCTGAAGGCAGAAACTGTGGGGCAAAGCATATACTGAACTCAGCGGCTGCCCTTCCTTCCACGCATCTCCCTAGCCGTCAAGACCCGCGTCATCATCCTGGTTGACCTCCTACCTGGGCACTGCGGGCAACACTGGCCAGGCTTGCGGCTGGGACTGGCACACAGTGCCCGGGGGCAGACGACCGCGGTGCAGAGCACATTGCCCCGGAGGCAGGTGCAGTGTCGGCAGGGGTTGGCAGGCGGGGTGAAGGCCTGGCGGTTGGCGTAGTGCTGGCCCCCGTAGAGGCAGCCCTCCTCGCAGGAGGGGCAGCAGGCGGGAGCCGTGGGGGGCAGCGGGTGGGTGCACCGGACAGGGCACGGTTTCGGCTGGCACGTCACCACTTCAGCCTGGAGAGGAAGGAAGGAAAGATTCACAACCCCAACCCTAACCCCATCCCACCCCCCTCCCGCTCAGGGAATGAATACAAATCAAAGCAGATCAGACAGAGGACTGAAAAAATTCCTCTTAACCACCCAGAGTGGCCTTTGTCGCTAGATGGGTGGCATAGAACACCAATAAATATAGAAATAATAAATTGAATGCCTCCAATGTTGGAGCACTCATCATGGGTTCCATTGTTGCACTGCTCTAACAATTAGGAGGTTTTTTCCTGATATGCAGCCTAAATCTAGCTTCCTCTCGCTTAAGTGGAAGAAACACAAAATACCAGAACCAGGGGACATCTCACAAAATACCAGAACTAGGGGACATCCATTCAAATTGAGGGCTGGGAGAGTAAGAACAGACAAAAGAAAATATTTTTTTTCACCCAGTGTGTTGTTAGTCTGTGGAACTCCCTGCCACAGGAGGTGGGGATGATATCTGCCCTGGATGCCTTCAAAAGGGGATTGAACAGATTCCTGGAGGAGAAGTCCATCCCAGGTGACAAACCATGATGGATATGTGTAATCTGCAGGCTTAAAAACCAGGGTACTTCAAGGGCCAGATGCAGGGGAGTGGGATCAGGAGACAGAGATCTAGTCTCGTGCTCTCTCAGAGGCATCTGGTGGGGCCACTGTGAGATACAGGAAGCTGGACTAGATGGGCCTTTGGCCTGATCCAGCAGGGCTCTTCTTATGTTATTATGTTCTTAAGCTGAGTTCCTACACTAAAGACTCACGCATACACCGTTGGTCAGATGGTGCGGTATAAAAAGCGATCAATCAAACAAATAAATAAATACGCAGGAACGCACACATTCACTACAAACCAAATGAAACCTCTTTCCAATTCTGGTGCGTGGTTTGCAATCCAAACCCGAAACGTGGTTGGAATGAATTCAAGTGCCTCAGAAGACACCGAACAGTCCTGGATTTTCCTGGGGACATCTGTGGTCAGCAGGTGTCATGTGTCATCAGCGCCCCACCCACCGGTCCAGGCCAATGCTCTGCACTGATGACACACGGGTGGCGAAGGATCCAAGGACATGGCCTTTCTGGGTGTTTCTTGTTGGAAAGCCTGGTCCTACATCCTCATTGGTGGGGTGGTGGTGGATTGGATCGCTCTTCCCACCTGCCGGTGATGTTCAGGTGGGGAGGAACTCCCACAACATGGGCTCATCCAGATGCCTCACCTTCTAGTACCCTTGGAGCTAGGGCCAGCAATTCTGTGTTCGGAGCTAACCAGACCTTGCACAGTCTCCAAAAAGGAGACCTACATGAACACAGTCAGGACAGAGAGGCAGAAGTCTCTGGATGTATCACGAAATGCACTGTAGGGTCCCCATCTCTGTGGAGGACTGGCTCCAAGCTGCCCCACAGATGTTGAAAAAAGGGGATTACATATAGCAAATAGAGATGGGCACGAAACAGAAAAATGGCGTTTCGTTTTTTCGTTTGTCATTGAGAGGTCTGTTTTGGTTTGTTTCCGTTTGTCGGGAATTTTTTCAAAACTTTTGTTACCGTTTTTCGTTTTTCATTTCTACCCGCTTTTTGCGCAATTTTTAAAGCATTTCCGTGCGCAGGAATCCCCCAACACCCCAGATCAGAGGGAAAACACTAAAAAAAATGGATGCTGGCAGAGACACAGTATAGACTAGGTATGCAGGGAGGCTGCAAAGGCAGCGGCAGGCATTGTCCAGGGTGCAAGGCAGCCGCAGAGTGACTGCACTGCGGGGCAGGGGAGGGTACTCACCGAGAGGTATGCAGCATGCACGCACACAGGGAGGCTGCAGGAATGAAGCTAGAGTCGCAGAGACAGCAATCCCACCCTAACTCCCACCAGAGACTGCAAGGAGGACGGGGGCTGCCAGAGATTTTTATGCCCTCTGTGGCTGCCAGACCTGCCCGCCCAGTCTGCAATCTGGGCATGCTACTGGTTGAACATGATCCCATCACATGGCTTGCCTCCATTTTGTGGCTGGTGGCGACATCCATTTTAAAGGGAAAAGAAAAATACATTGCGATGGGAGAAGACAAAAACAAACATTTTAAGGACCCCAACCCCCCTGGTAGGTATTATAAGACAATATAAATAATTATCGCTGTGTTTTTACGGATGTCCAGGGCGTTTTTTAACATTTAAAACAGCTCATTTCATTGCGCTTCGCCATTAACGGAAACGAAACGTAACGACCACAATTTTCGTGGTTCTGTTCGTTTCGTTGCATTTTCATCACAATTTTCGCTTGTCGTTTCGTTACGTAATGGAAACGACAAACGGTAACGGAAACGAAAAAATGTTTGTTCCGTGCCATCTCTAATAGCAAACACTAGTTTAATAGCAAACACAATCCATAGCCAGGTTTCTGGCTCCTTCTAGTGGCCAGTTGTGGTAATTTCATCATCAGAAATATAGATTTCTAGGACTTTTCTTCTAACATTTTAAAAAAATTTCGGACCGTGGATAAACGAAACAGCGGATACCAATCCTGAAGATACAGGGGTCCAACTGAAGATTTTAAAACCTACCCCGTTGAAATAGCTCTGTGTTTCGCAGCCTTGGACCTGCTAAACCTGAATGCTCCTGGGACGTCAAAATTTGGATCTGTGGGGTAGGTGGACTGTAAGGCCCTTGCTGTCTAGGGGATGTTGGGACTTGTAGTACCAAAAAGGTTGACTTTCCCAAGGCTCTATGTGGAATGGACTGCAGCACTGAGGGCTGGCTGCCCCAGGAAAGCCCAGTCAGCCCACAGAAATGGGACAAAGGCCCTCCCACTGTGGGGAAGGGTCTTAAAATGGCGTCTCTTATGCTAACCAGGAATGTTTTACAAAATGTTTGTGTCAATAGATTCAAATTGCAGTCTAAGCAGAAGTTAGCTCTCATGGGAAGAAGTGGCCTAGAAGCTTCAAAATGTATCTGCAAATGTTCTTGTGCCTCGCTCTAAGTTTCTATTTCCCAGCACAAAATGCCATTGTCTGTTCAGCCTCAGTATGTTGCAAAATATACCAGATAAGAATACAATAGTCTGCCTATACTCAGAAACTAATACTGTGCATGTCAGTCCCTACTCCTGAGTGGCTAAAGCTTAGACTCGTGGTCAATTATGATGTATTGGGGGGTGGAGGAACGAATGGTATTTAACATGTATGATTTGAATGTATTCTTGCTTCAGCCTTTGTGAAAGTATTCCGCTGAATGCCTGTGGCATTGCTACTTGCCAAATAAACTCTTTCTCCTTTTTACTTAAAAATCTGGTTTCGTATTGAATTCCTGACTCACCCCAAGCGGCCAATGTTCCCGTAAAATATTTTGCAGTGGATGTAAGCCCCTAAAAGGCTACATTTCTTGGTGGAGATGCCGGGGATTCGTGCCCTCTGGTGGTGAGCAGGAGCAGACCAGGCATGGCCACGCGGCTTGCCGTGGGCTGAACCCGGTCAGTGCGCACCCTTCCACTTTTGGAAGGAGCTGCGGACAGCTCTGGTGGTCGCGCCTGGGGAGAAAGACGGTCGACCTCGTGGGACAAGTCTCTGCAGAGCATTTGGTGAGTGCACTGGGGACACACACACACACACACCACACAGGAGTAGGGCTCCTTTTGATAAACACCACCTCCTGCCCCAATGGGCGCCAACCCCCTTCCCCTGGCTCACCAAGCAGGTACAGGCCCGACACGGGTCTTGTGGTGGAGTGAATGCTTCCCCGCTCTTGTAGAGATGCCCGTGATAGCGGCAGGCTCCTGTACATTTCGGACAGCACTGGCCTGGTGGGGTGACGGGGTTCTTGCAGGTCGCGGGAGGGCACGGGGCAGGCGAGCAGGTCACGGTGCCATTCTGGGTGGGTGGGGGAGGCGAGAAGGACAGAGGAGTGTCCTTTAGTCACAGAGGGTTTTGGAAATGCATTTCACATCCTTCCATTCTTTTCTGCCAGCAGCATCAGCAATGAGTTCCACCCACAGGCTGCACTAGGCCAGACCACCTGTGCCAGCCCACGCAGTCCCCGTTCAGGAAAAATCCCCCCCCGCACCCTTTGGGAGGGGGAGCGGGAGGCTGTTTTGCCATGTTCGCAGGGCCTCTGAGACCCTTGGGCCTTTCATATCACACATAATGCAATGCAGTGGTACCTCGACTTATGAATTTAATCCGTTCCAAATGCATGCTCTTAAGTCGAACTACTCTTAAGTCGGGGTAGCTATCTAAAAAATTGAAAAAATAAGTTTAAAATATAAAAAAATATGAAAAAAATATTTGTAAGTCGAGCAGACCATATCTAAAATTTATAAGGTGGCAGTTAAAACGCCAATAGTTTCCCGCTCTTAAGTCGAATTACTCTTAAGTTGAGTTGCTCTTAAGTCGGGGTACCACTATATTTTAAAATATGTGTTTGACCACTAGAGGGCAGGAGTGAACCTTTTCAATTAAAAAAAAGCTTTTAAAACAATTTTTAAAAATATAATGGTCATCATCTTGTAAACTGCCTGGAGTGGCCTTTGTTGCTAGATGGTGTGGTATAGAAATCCAATAAATAAACACATACGTAACAAAATCATCATCCTCTTAGAACTGCAGAAGGGCTGGAAGGGACCCACCGGATCATGGAGTCCAGCCCCCGACAAGGAGGCACGGAGGGGATTCGAACTCCCAACCTCTCTGGCTCCGCCGCCAGCCAGAAGCACCCTGCACAACCAACCTCTTATCTTGGCCAGCCATCACTTCCCTCGCCACCTCCCCCTGCAGCCCCATTCCTTACCAAACACTGGCACTGCATGCAGGCCTCCCGGGGGTCAGGGAAGCGTTCGCCCTCCCGGCTCTCCCGTCCGTGGAAGCTGCAGGCGTCACAGGTGGGGCAGCCGCAGGGGTCGCGCGAGGGGTGCGGACACGGGGGTGTCGGGCACGGGCGGGGGGCGCAGGAGACGTTGCCGTGCTGGGAAGCAAGGAGGGAATTGTGAGCCCTGGATGGGGGTAGGGGGGTGGGGGGGGGGCAGCAGGCACCGCGACCATGCCCACAGACCTTGCGTGGGGACCACACAAGCACTGCCCTGTGACTCCCACAATGCCCCAGCTGGCAACGGCGACAGGGGATTCTGGGAATTGTAGTCCACCTTCCCATGCAAGAGGTGACTCTTGCCAATCTCAGAGCAGCAGGGCCAGGCAGAACCAGGGAGTGACCGCCACCGTGTCCCTCCATCCCTTGGTGGAGCCGCCAGACCAAGGATGGGGAGATAAGGACGCCAAGGGACGTTGCCAAGGTAGGGACGGCCACGTTCCTCTCTGGTTCCACCTGACCCCCTCCCCCCACCACACACACCCTTTCCCTAAAACATTTGGGGCAGGCACTCCTCATGTCACTACATCACTTCTTGCTCCCATCATCCTTCTCACTGCATTTTGAGCCTTTTCACACGACCCCTAAGATCCGCTGGCCACTCGGACCAGAGATCTTGGGGGGCAGTATCCTGCGTCCCCACCCCTCCGCACTTCCTTGCTCCAGACGTGAGGGGACAGAAAAAAAGGGAGAAAAGAATGCAGGCTCACCTCCAGACTGCCAGTCAGACAGCCCCATAAAGGGGCAGGGGGCAAAACAACAACAAACAGATAGAGAGCCCGGCAGTCACTAGGTTACATCCGGATCTGGAATTTTTCACCCCGGAGAGCAGGTATGGATGGCTGGGATGGATGGATGGTCGCACTTAATTTTCTGTAAACAGCTGGTGGGGAAACAGACAGCTCTGGAGCTGGGAGCCATTTGTGGTGGACAGAGGGGTCAGAAAAAGCCCTTTGTCACCTCGCTGCCAGATGGGCGGTATAAAAATCCAATAGATAGATAGATAGAGAGAGAGAGAGAGAGGGAGGGAGGGAGGGAGGGAGGGAGGGATAGATAGATAGAAAGATAGATAGATAGATTCCCCCTCCTTTCTACCTGAGTGTCCTTAGCTGCCAGATGGGCGGTATATAAATCAAATGAATGAATGAATGAATGAATGAATGAATGATCAGGACTCATCACAGTAAGCAAAGAAATGCCACAAAAAGTAAAAGAAGCTGTTAAAATCTTGGCTTTATACGGCCGCGTTCGGCGATCAAGGAGGTTGATTTATTTTGTAAGTAGGTGTTATGAGTTTGTTTGTCCGCCCGTTTTTCGCCATCTAATGTTTTGTAATGTTTTGTATTTTTAGCTTTTTAAATTTTGTTTCTACTGATTGTTGGTTTTGTTTTTGGTCTTCATGTCCTATCGTGGAACCGATTATTATTTTTCTCTGTATTTTGTTGTATGCTATTCCTTGTTAACCGCCCTGAGTTCCCATCTGAGAAAATCTGGCGGTATATAAATATAAAAATAAACAAACAAATAAATATAAATAAAATAAAAAGAAGAGGAGAACAAACGGGACAACCCACCCACTGGACTCAGAGGATGCACAAATATCTCTTCTAGGGAGCCTCTTGGACGTTCTGAGACGGCTCTTTTGTTTCAGGAATCAGCCCCCCCCCAAAAAAAAAAGCAAGGAGGGGAAGAAAGCCCTGACACACACACACACACACACACACACACACCTCTGACTTACCAAGCAGTGACATTGTTCACAGGGCTTGTTCGGGGAAGGAAAGCTCTCGTTGTCCTTATACTCATGCCCTTGGAAAATGCAACCTGGGGAAGAGGAAAGGGGTCTCTCATAGAATCATAGAATCGTAGAGAGTTGGAAGAGACCTCTGGGGCCATCTAGTCCAACCCCCTGCCATGCAGGAACCCCCATCACAGGATTTCTGACAGATGGCCAACCAGCCTCTGATTATAAACCTCCTCCAAAGAAGAAGACTCTTATTATTAAACTGCTGGACAGCTCTAACCATCATGAAGTTCTTCCTAATGTTCAAATGGAATCTCTTTTCCTGTAGTCTGAAACCACTGCCCCGCGTCCTAGTCTCTGAAGCCATGGGAAACAAACCTGTTCCCTCTTCAATATGACATCCTTTCAAATATTTAAAAATAGCTATCATATCCCCTCTCAACCTTCTTTTTGAAAGGCTAAACATTCCCAGTTCCCTAAGCCGTTCCTCGTAAGACATTTCCTCCAGATCCCTCAACCATCCTGGTCGCACTCCTCTGCACCCGCTCAAGATTGTCCACATCCTTTTAAAATTGAGGTGCACAGAACTGGACACAGGATTCCGGACAATGCAAAAGGCCAGTGCGAGTCGGAGCCTAGCTGCAGTTAGAAGCAAGATTCCCTTCAGAGCTCGGAGACATCTATTCATCCTGCCACAAGATTTCTTCCTCAAGTCTGGGAAGGAGCTTCTTTCCACCTGCCCTCTGGAGGTGCACATTGGCTTGGTTTGCCCACTGCTCACACAGAAAAAGCGGCTTTCAAACCAGGGGTTTTAATTTGTTTTAACTTTCAAACTTGGACTTGGGTGGTGATCAGTTATCGAGTCCCTTCCCTCCCTCCAACGAGGACCGAGATCCAGGGTGCAACCCTCCTCTCCCTCTCTCTGCCCTGGGAACCTCTCTTTTCTTTCTCACCTGGGGCCACTCACCTTGGCACAGGGGGCAGGCACAGGGGCCTGACACAGGGTGGGCACAGAGGGCCGGAGCACAGAGCTTCTTCAGACACTGGACAGATCCAGCCTGCCGTGAAGGAAGGAAGGAGAATGGTTTTGCTTTCATATATAGATATACAGATATAGATATACAGATATACAGATACAGATATAGGATGGGGGACACTTGGCTGGAAAATAGTACCTGTGAAAGGGATCTGGGAGTCTTGGTGGACCACAAATTGAACATGAGTCAGCAGTGTGATGCGGCAGCCAGGAAAGCCAATGCGATTCTTGGTTGTATCAACAAAACCATCGTGTCTAGATCAAGGGAAGTGATAGTACCACTCTATTCTGCTCTGGTCAGACCTCACCTGGAGTACAGTGTCCAGTTTTGTGTGCCTCAATTTAAAAAGGATGTTGACAACCTTGGGCGACCAGGATGGTTGAAGGTCTGGAAGAAATGTCTTATGAGGAACGGCTTAGGGAGCTGGGAATGTTTAGCCTTTCAAAAAGAAGGCTGAGGGGGGATATGATAACTATGTTTAAATATTTGAAAGGATGCCCTATTGAAGAGGGAACAGGTTTGTTTTCCATGGCTTCAGAGACTAGTACTCGGGGCAATGGTTTCAAACTACAGGAAAAGAGATTCCATTTGAACATCAGGAAGAACTTCATGACAGTTCGAGCTGTTCGGCGGTGGAATATGCTGCCAGAAAGGAGGGTGGTGGAGTCTCCTTCTTTGGAGGTTTTTAAGCAGAGGCTGGATGGCCATCTGTCGGAAATACTGTGATGGGCTTCCTGCATGGCAGGGGGTTGGACTAGATGGCCCTTGAGGTCTCTTCCAACTCTATGATTCCATGATTCTATGATTCTATGATTCTAGGTCACAATCCTGAATGCCTCGGCCCTGCGTAAGTCTGTCGTCCCTCCTGTAACTCAACCAAACAGCAGGCCCTGGCCATGACCCACCCGCGGCTTCCTTGGATACCCCTTGCAGAACCTCCTCCTTCCTCAGCTGCTTCCCTGCAGACGTCTCGGGGCAGAGACCTATCCCTTTGTTCTCTATGGAGCATCGAGCACTTCAGTGGGAATGTATAAACAGAAAGATAAGAGCAAGAGGCAAGGGTGCCAACGACACTCATGAAATTTCTCATTCTTGGCGATTTTTGAAGCCTCGCAGTGCTGAAATTCTCCCCCGAGGCTTCCCTCTCCTTAGGCAAAATTCCTAAGCGTCTTGCAAAACTGACACCCACGCCCCCAAGTCTCATCTCCACCCTCCCCCCTTTCTCCCGATTTTTACCCCCTCTTTTGGGTAAGGAACTGGCACACCTTGTGCCACTCAATGGCAGTCCACCAAATCCTGCACAGGAAGGATGTCATTCTGTGCGAGAAAATCCTGCACAGGTTTGAATTTCTTCTGGCTTGTCCACTGAATCCAGCACAGGAGACATGCTGTCCTGTGCAGGAAATGTGACATGTGATTTAAAAAAAGTTATATATTTATGCAATGGGCTAAAAGAAATGCCGACAGACTAGGAGAAAATATTTCTTGGCTGAATATTCTACACATGGAAAAAATGGACTAAAGAATGGATAACCAAAGTAGGAGATTGCAAAAATATTGACTAGGTTTGAAGATATTATAGAAAGAAGAAAGAAGATCTCTATCTAAAGAGCAGAGAAAAGGCATAGTAAGCGAGATATACAAATTATTAATTCAGGAGGAACGTAAAGGAAATAAGTTAAAAGAGATATGGCAAAGAAGATATTCACAAAGAAATAAAAGGCCAGAAAGAAAAAAGAATCAGAATTCTTTTCTGGGTTTCTGTGCAAGAGCAAAAGCTGTGAGGGTCGCATCACCGGCAAGAAATGAAATTACAAGACCCCATGCATTATTTATTTATTTATTTATTTATTTATTTATTTATTTATTTATTTATTTATTTGACTTATATACCGCCCATCTTCCCGAAGGAACTCTCACCTATGCATCTGAATTACAAGATGCACTGAGAAACACCAGTACAGTGGTACTCGGACTTATGAGGGGCCCGACCTACGAAAATCCCGACTTATGAGTGCTCTTCAGTGCCCCCCCCACCAGTTGCTTACGAGAAAGATCGGAGATTCCTCACCTTGCGAGCAGACCTGCCTCCGTGACTGGAAGGCATTTTTAAAAGGGGGCCAGCTTCTCCAGAGCCCCCAACGGGGGGTGGGGGGAGGAGGAGCGGCACGTCTTTTTAAAATCAGGAGAAGCAGCGCCCCACATTTAAACCACCTGCCGCTTCTCTCCCAGCTTCCAGAAGCTGGGAGAGAAGCGGCTGGTGGTTTAAAGGGTTTTTAGCCACCTAGGCAAGAGGTTTCCCCGGTGCCTAAAGACCTTTTAAACTACCCACCACTTCTCTCCCCAATGCGCCTGGTGGTGGTGGTGGTGGGAAGCCATGGGTTGTTTAAAGCGGTTTCCCATAGGAATGCATTAAAATCCGTACATCCGGTACGGATTAATTGACTTTCAATGCATTCCTATGGGAAATCAATCCCCGACTTACAAAATAACCGACTTACGAGCGTTGGCTCGGAATGGATTAATCTCATAAGTCGGGGCACCCGTCTACTGTATATACAAGGGGCAGCAATGTTCTCTGCAGGGGACCTTCTCCCACGACAGCTGCCCTGTGGCTCAAAACTCTTTCCAGTTACAATACTGTTTTTTCCTTCCCCACGCAGCTGTGCCTCAATATTATATCGCCTTATGGCCTGCTGACGCCGACGGCATTCTCACCTGGCACGTACACTGGGAACAGAGGGCGTCTCCAGGGTCCGGGAAGGTCTGCCCGTTGCTAACAGTGACGCCGTGGTACGAGCAGCCTGTTTGTTGACAGGAGGGAGAGAAAAGAGAGACAGAAGAAATGAAAATAAAAATAAATCCAATGCCCGGAGGAAAGTGGCTTTAAGCTTCTGCTTTTGGCCTTTGGTGGGGTGGAGGAAATCAGGAGGGATCTATTTTTTTGCAAAAACAAAACAAGACAAAAAAACCTGCCACTCCTCCTGCTGTCCAGGCATGGCAGCCCCCTGTCATTTTCATTTCTGCCAAGGCTTGCAAGGGGAGACCACAGGGGAGCTTCACGAGGAGCCACAGAAGACCAGGCGTAGCGGGAGGGTGGGCAGGGTCCATGGGGCATCCTTATGCCCCCTCCTCCCAATCCAGAATGCCCTTCCCAACTTCGGGAAGTCCGTGTGGTCTTTTCCCTGATCCCCGCCAGCCAGCAGCTGTGCCCGTCTCACTCCCGTGCCTTTTTCTGCACCGCAGACCCCAAATCGGAGGAGCCAACCTCTCGGCCCTCACCGAGGCAGGTGGGGCAGCACTGCCCGGGCAGCTGGAGAGGGTGGCTGCAGCCCGCCTGGTAGCAGGGCTTCTTGGCGCAGGTGACAAAGCCCTCCGAGCAAGAGCAGACGCTGCAGGCATTCCGGGGGTCTGGGAAATCCTGGCCGTTCAGGTAGAGCTCGGAGAGGTACTCGCAACCTAAGGGGTGGGGGGAAGAGACAGGAAGGGTGGTAGGTCAACAAGTCAGCCCAAGTCTGTGAAGATTCTCAGGGCCTTTTTACACGACCCCTAAGATCCGCTGGCCACTTAAATTCGGACCAGAGATCTTAGGGGTTCATTGCTCTTCCTGCGTTCCCACCCCCTCCGCACTTCCTGGATGCTGGCTGCGTGAGGGGAGGGAGAAAAAGAGAAAGCCTCTCGTCTCTGTAAAAGTAGCTCTTAAAGGGGCGGGAGCCAAAAAACAACAAACAGAAGCAAGGAGAGCCCCGCACTCACTATCGTTACACCGGATCAAATAATTTTCACCTCCAAAGAGCAGGTACTTGAAAGGTGCGCTGGGACGCGCTAAAGTGGGCGTGGTCGCACTTAATTTCCTGTAAACTCCGGAGCTGGTGGGTAAACATTTTTAAGCTCCGGAGCTGGGAGCCATTTGCCCCGGAGTTTAGGAGTCATGTATAAACGCCCTCAGTCATCCAGGTGAAGTTCAGTCATGGCTACTGGGCTTCTTTTTGAGAGATAGAAACGTTTCGCTGTTCATCCAAACAGCTTCATCGTTTTCTATCTCTCAAAAAGAAGTCCAGTAGCCATGACTCAACTTCCAGATAAGTCAGCCGAAGGCATTGGGGGCCACCCCCTATAGATACTTGCAAAAATCCATCCATCCATTTATTTATTTATTTATTTATTTATTTATTAAGCTTATATACCGCCCGTCTTCCTGAGAGGAACTCCGGGCGGTTTACAGCAAGAGGACAACAAAACAACAGATTTAAAAACCAGCAAAATAACTGACTAACTAAATAATAAAAACAATAAAGCAATATAAGACAAACTAAACAAAACAGTAAGGACCAAGGATGCAGAGCCTTTGCAAGTCACCCAATCCTGAGTTTTCAGTGCCTTCCGGAAGGCAGGCAGGGACTCTGCTAGGCGCACTTCTGCTGGGAGGTGACTCCATAAAGTTGGGCCAGCCACAGCCAGCTCCATTCATCCATCCATCCACCCACCCACCCATCTATCTATCTATCTATCTATCTATCTATCTATCTATCTATCTATCTATCTATCTATCTATCTATCTATCTATCTATCTATCTATCTATCTATCTATCTATCTATCTATCTATCTATCTATCTATCTATCTATCTATCTATCTATCTATCTATCTATCTACTTAGTGCATTTATTGACTGCCCGTCTTCCCTAGAAGGTAACTCCGGGCGGTTCACAATTGAACAAATGATAAAATAACAGAGAGTAGCAAGACTTCCAAACTTGCTGACAAGAAGGCAACAAAAAAAAAAAAAAAACAGAACCCCAGGACAACAAACCACATCAAACAAAGCCAACAACTGCACAGCTTAACAGTCACCGAAGGCCTCTTTAAAGAGCTGGGTTTTAAGGGCTCATCTAAAGGGTGGCCATGGCTGTGCCAGGCGTATCTTGTGTGGAAGGTGGCCCCGTAAGGTCCCTTAATGAAGTCCCAAGAGGTTCTGTTATTTGTACCAAGCACCAGCTGTACTGAGGTTGACTACCTCTGCATTTGGGAAATCGTGGGAAACTAAACCTCTTTTTTCGGCAGGGGACCAGAGCATTTCAGGGCCATGTGGCTCAGCACCAGAGGAAAAAGAGGCAGGACAGACCACCAATGGAGCTGGAAATTTTCCTTTTTAATAGTGACCCTTTCCAGTTACTTGGCATAGTGTTTGAGGAATAATTTGTCATCATTCGATTGCCATGCTAAAAATGGCAGATTCCCACCACTAAAAAGTGTGTTCTGCTTAGATACTGCCCCATACTACTTCAAGGAGTCTCTGGGCTGTTTACAGTTTTAATCACAGTATGCAGGCTACACATTAATTAACCTTTTCACTGATATTTTTAAATACCTGCAGGATAGAAATGGAAGAAAACAGGAAGAATTCTTCTAACCACCACTTCAAAATGGCCTGAAAAACACAACTTTGAATGATGTCTAGACTCCCCATCGCTGATTGCGGCTTGCACTAAGTGGAACAATGTGTGTTTTGGCAACAAAATCCTTTTCCTCATCATTTTGCTGGTAGCATCCAGGAACGTCACTCACAGCTCATGCACAAGCAGAAATCCGCCTCCTGTTATTTATGTGATTTCTCTTATGGAAGTGTAAATATGCAATAAAATGTGTCAATTTATTATTTTTAATATGTTATCAATTATTATTATTGTTATTTTGATTGTTGTAAGCCGCCCAGAATGGCTGTGGGATATAAATACAGTAACATAAATAAATAAAAAGTTCTGGCTGAGAACCAACTGCTCCTTACCACTGCAAAAGCATAACTTGGTCCTGCTCATTATTCTAAAATACAGAATACATACAAAACGACTCCTGTATCTATGGGGCTAGGGCCTGCGGCTTCACTTATCCACAGTCTAAAAATATTTAAAAAAAAAACAAAACACACACACACACAAAACTGGAATACATATTTTCATGATGAATGTACTACAACTGGCCACTAGGGAGAGCCAGAGACTGTGCTATGTATCCTTGTTGAAGAACTCTCTGGCTCCCTCCGGTGGCCTGTTCTGCTAACACATGATGAAAAATAGGTACAGTATTTCTGGATTTTTTTTCTTTTACCACACTATTTATGGTGTCTGCTATTATCTGCAGTTTTCAGCATTTGCTGGGGGCAGTGGGCTGGTTGCAAGCAAACCCCTGCAGATACAAGGGTCTTACTGTACTTCCCTGTACTCACATTTTTAAAAAATTGTTAGTGCCTTGTTACTCGTTATAGCTTCCCATGTGACCTGTTACTTTTCAGCAACGGCTAGAGTCGCGAGTGGCCAGGGGAGGGCAAATGGGTGGCGTTTCCCAACCATTAGCATCCTTCTCATCTGCCCCATATTCCTGGCCCCATAGCTGCCTCCAGGATGTCCTGAGATTTTGGTTCCATCTTCAAGGCTGAGAAGTTCGTTCTTCATCCATGACGCATACACACCGAGCATGGTCGTGGATGCTGGGGGTTGTAGTTCCCAAGCAGGGTTCTACACACACACACACACACACACACACACACACACACACACACACACACACACACACACACACACACACACACACACACACACACATGGGCTCCACTTACCTTCACAGACCTTGCAGCATGGTCCTGTGACCGGGTAGGGGCACTCGGTGGGCGGGCAGGCCTTGGGCTTACAGGTGACACTTCCCTCCCAGCAGGAACAGACGCTGCAGAGATCCTTGGGGTCGGCAAACCGCTCTCCGTTGGGGAGCTCTTTCCCTTGGTAAAGGCAGCCTGAGGAGGAGAGGGGGGGGAAGCGTGCAGAGAACAAGACAAAGGGTGGGGTATCAGCCTCTAGGACTCCTGGTCTCTGACAGGATGGGAGTGGGCAGCTGCTGGGGTGGTGGTGGGGGAAGAGTGCAGTTATAAGTCAAGGACTAAACATTGTGATAGTGAAACATGAGTGCTAGCCAATTGACCCCTGCAGCAGCTGTACACTGTGGCTGCATCATGAATGAGCTGCATCTGCCCGGGGGTTGTGCAGCTTGTGAAACAGATCCATGAGTGGGTGTTTGGTGAACACAGGGCCTTTTCACACGACCCCTAAGATCCGCTGGCCACTTAAATTCGGACCAGAGATCTTAGGGGTTTGTTGCTGTTCCTGCGTTCCCACCCCCTCCACACTCCTGGCTGCTGGCTGCGTGAGGGGAGGGAGAAAAAAAGGAAGAAAAGAATGCCGCTCACCTCCGTTCTGCCGTCCCCGCACTGCATTCAGATCTCTTAAAGGGGCAGGGGGCAAAAAAAGAACAAACAGAAGCAAGGAGAGCCCGGCAGTCACTACATTATATCCACATCAGGAATCTTCACCCCCGGAGAGCAGGTACCTGAAAAGTGCGCTGGGACGCGCTTAGGTGGGCGTGGACGCACTTAATTATCTGTAAACTCCGGAGCTGGTGGGGAAATAATTTTAAGCTCCGGAGCTGGGAGCCATTTGCCGCGGAGTTTAGGGGTCGTGTGAAAAGGCCCACAGGCACAGAGGGAGCTAGATATAAATTTATTAATTTAAACACACAATTACCACCCAGTGCTTAATTGCTACCCAAGAACCTTGTGTCACAGTGGCTGTACTGCAGCCATAACTCTGCTCGCTACTTGGGGTTCAATCCCAGGCAGTCGGCTCAAGGTTCACTCTGCCCACCATCCTTCCCGGGTCGGTAAAATGAGTACCCAGCTTGCTGAAGGAGGGAGTGGGCATTGTTTAGCCTCCGTAATTCCTTGTAAACCACCCAGAGATCGCTTTAAGCACGATGGAGTGGTATATAAGCAGCATGCTTTGATTTATTTTTTTAATCTAACCGAGAGGCTAAGGATGTGGGGTGGACCCCAGGAGAGACACAGATGAGGGGTGCAACCCACAAGGTGACCACAGATGGAAGGTTGATGGGGTGAGCCTCTGGTACTTGTCTCTCTCCCCCCGCCCCCCCGCCCCAGGAAAGCCGTTACCATCGCAGGTCCGGCAGCAGTCCTGCTGCAGGGGGTGGGAGCACCGGACCGGCGCGCAGGGCTGTCGTTGGCACGTGACGGTCGCGTTGCTGCAAATGCAGTCCCGGCATTTGTCCGACGGGTCGTAGAAGCGCTCCGTGTGCTGGTAGGAAAGTCCCAGGTAGAGGCAGCCAGCAGGGGGCGCTTACTCGAGGGAAGGGAAAAGGCAGTTTAGGGGGGGGGGAATGAGGACTACAGATCCCAGAATCCCCCAGCTGGCACTCTGGGAGTTGTAGTCCAAGAGGCAGCTGTGCTGGCTGGCTGATTCTGGGCAGGGGAGGAGGCAGCTCCCCCCTAAAGGTGAACCCTCTTGACTGCCCTGACTTAGGGTCCTGCAGGGTGGAACCGGAAGGAAACCGGGACCCCAGGCTCCCTCCCCCCCCGACACCTCCTGCCCTCCGGAGCCCCCTATCCACCTGAGAAGGATCTGGCATGATGCACGGCCGTACCTGGGCATTGCGGGCAGCACTGTCCAGGGGTCACGAAGGGCTCGGGGCAGAGCAGTGGGGGGCAGCGTCGCGTGAGGCACTGCACGTTGCCGTTCTGGAAAGAGCGAGAGGACCGGGTTAAGAGGGGACCCCCCCTCCGCCCCAGAGCGGAGCACAGGTGGGTGGGTGGGTGGGTGGGTGTGCCGTTGGGAGGGTTCTCCAGAGACCCTGGGCCATTCCTTTCCCCACGGACGGAGGACAGCTTGATCTCTCCGGAAAGCCCTCTGGTGGGGGAGGCTCTCCTGCCCCTGTCCCCCCCCCCGGGGGGCACTCACAATGCAATGGCACTGCCGGCACTTGTCCGTCGGGTGGGGGAACTCGGCCCTGTTGGGGTACTCCTTCCCGGCATAGTTGCAACCTGCGCAAGGAGGGAAGGGGAAGACCTTTTATGACACACAGGATTTGATGATTTTTAATTGATACAATATAGACTGTGGGTCCTCTGATGGCAATTTTAGTGTAATGATTTTAGTGTAAGGTTTTTATTATTGTTTTAATTATTTATTGATATTTGATGTTTTCACTGTTTTAATTCTTTGATTGTAAGCCGCCCAGAGACCTTTGGGTAGTGGGCGGCATATACGTTGTAAAAATAAAATAAAATAAAATAAAATAAAATAAAATAAAATAAAATGATGCCGTTTTGCTGTGTGAACTGCCCAGAGGACTCTGCTGCACCACTCAAGGGAGCAGCATCTGAAACTTAAAAAATAAATTAAATTAATTATTTTGTTTATGTTTTCATTTATTGGATTTTTACGCCACCCGTCTGGCTGCGAGGCCACAAATAATGTCACCCCCCGCTCCTTTGCTCATTTTGGGAACGGACAAGGGTGTGTGTGTGGGGGGGAGATGTGGCTGCAGGCAGAGCCCGCCTCTGAAGGGAAAATGTTTGAATCAGAAATTCTTCTCTCTTTTTCTTTTCAAAAATCAGGGCAAACGTGGAAGCTTCCTCTTCCTGAATGCACAGACCAGCCTTTCCAACCCAAACACATTTGGTGTATTTGGGGGCTGCATTTCTACCGGTGCCAGCCAGCGGATTGCAATGCTGGAGGCTGCAAAACCCTCCAGGGCAGATCCGACCAGGGTAGCTGGAAGGGCGTCTGTTGGGAAGGGAGCGACCAGGAATGGCACCAGCACGGAAGCATAAGAACATAAGAAGAGCCATGCTGGATCAGTTAAAGGCCCATCTAGTCCAGCTTCCTGGATCTCACAGTGACTCCCACCAAATGCCTCTGGGAGCGCATGAGACTTGATCTCTGTCTCCTGATACCACTCCCCTGCATCTGGCCCTTGAAAGTACCCTGGTTTTAAGCCTGGAGATGACACATCTCCATCATGGTTTGTCACCTGGGATGGACTTTTCCTCCAGGAATCTGCCCAATCCCCTTTTGAAGGCATCCAGGCCAGATGCCATCACCACCTCCTGTGGCAGGGAGTTCCACCGACTGGCAGGGAAGGCCACCCAGCGGTGCCAGAGACCCTTCTGTTTCAGGAGAAGGGTCGCCAGGGGAAACGCTGGCCCTGGACCTCTCTTACCGTTGCAGTTGTTCGGGCAGCAGGAGCCTGGCAGAGCGTGGGTGCACAGGGCCCTCGGGCATGGTCGCCTGGCACACGAAAGCTCGCCCCCGGTGCACACGCAGGCCTGGCAAGGGTTCAGCAGGCTGGGGACCTCCTCGCCGTCTGGCACCACCTGGTTCTCGAGAGTGCAGTCTAACGCAGGCAAGGGAAGAGAGAAGAGAAGAGACGGCTCTCTGAATGCCACCCCATGCCCCCCGCTGGGTCCCCAGACCCACATCCCCCCTCCCGTCCCCTCCTGCAACCTCACCGGGAGACTGGGAGCCAAATTGGTTCAAGACAACCTGCTGTTTGAACTACAATTACTTTAAGACTCGGGCTTGTAAATGCAGTTCCTCCTGAAACCATCAGATGCTTTCTGCAGTTGAGGAATTCCATCCTCTAACGACAGATTAGCTATAAGGTATAGTCCAGCTCTTAGTAAATAAAAGCAGCCAGGGGAAAACTAGAAAGCCTCAGCAGCAGTTTGGGAACAAGAAAGCCCATGAGTCTCCTTATCAGGAGAAAGTCAGCCTATAAGTACGACAAATCAAATCAAATGTGGGATTAATAAATTAAGGTTGACTGAAGGAAGCCAGAGATTCTGCCGATGTTGTGGCAGGTCAGTTCCCTAGTTCCCTGGCTCCAGCCTGTACTAAGTGGGGAAATCCTTTCCATAGCTTGGAAGAAATATACTGATTTAACACACACTCATCAGAAATGAGTGCTTTTGCATTAAAATAGGAGGACACGCCGACCAATGTATGTAAAAGAATAATGTTGCCAACTTCAACATTTTGGTGATACTTTCCAAACATTAATTCCCTTGTTTGCTCTTCCTCATGTTTAACGAAAACTGTTAAACTGAATAGGACCACAGTATCCATGGGGAATGTGGAGCCCACTGAGAATGCAGGAGAACATGGATACAGAAACCCTATACCATTGGGGGAACCTTTGGCACTCCAGATGTTTTGAACCACAACTCCCAGAATTCCAAGTCCGTATTGCCAATTAAAAAGGACTGTGGGAATTGTGGTCCAAAACATCTGCTGAAGGTTCATCACCGTTGCCCTCTACTCTGCATCATCTCTGGTTCCCTCTAGTGGCTGGTTCTGGTAATACATGTTGGAAATGCATTTGTCTGGTTTTTTAAATTTAATATATTTTTAGGCAGTGGATACGTGAAACTGTGGATATGTTGATCCTACTGCATTCCCAAACCCTTGCATCCCCTGTGTGTGTGTGTGTGTGTGTGTGTGTGTGGGGAGATATGCTGGTTAAAAAAGAGACTTTTTCTGGAACTGCCTGTGCGGTTGGATGTTCATACAATAGCTGTGAGCAGCTTAAGTTGGCAATGGCCACTGTGCTGATCTACAGGAAAGGCAAACTTCTTCTCCTGGTGCAATGCTCAATAAATTGGAAACATGAGATCTAAATTCTGCTAATAATTAATAACCAGAGAGTCAGAAATTTTCCTGCCCTTTGGCTCTTTCTTGGGGCAGAATGTGGAATTCAAGGACTCACCAGGGCATTTGGGGCAGCAGGATCCGGGCCTCTTCTCTGGTTGAGGGCAGGTCACCAGGGGACATATGACAGCTGAACAGCGCACGGTCCCCTCCTACATGGGAAAACACACCAGCGGCCCCTGGGTCTCAAACTAGAATCTCTGTTCAATTCTCACTGCCAAAATTTTAATCCTTCCAGGCACGCCTTTCCTTCAAAGCTCCCTGGCTGAGCCACCAGGCCTGCAGGTAAGAGCCCCGGTTTAACACCCGGCGGCCCATCAGCAAAACGGAGCCAGACCACGGGCGACAATCAAAGCACGAGTCAACAAAAGGAAGCCCATTCAGAGGGATCAACCTTACTGGGTTACCTTCTGAAGGTACTACAATCGCAGCCAGGAGTTAATCCCTCTGTCAGCTGTGCTCCAATGCCTTTAGGCCAGGGGTCCTCAAAGTTTTCAAACGGCGGGCCGTTCCACCCCCCCCAGGCACCACTGGGGGCCGGATCACAGCCCCCCCCAAAAAGGCCAACATGGGGAAAAGGGGGGGATGGAGGGGCAAGTGGGCGGAGCCCCCCCCATGCTCAGCCCATGATCAGTGCGTCTCCGTTTCCCCTTGATCACCTGCTGTCCATCCCTCTGTCAGTCCACTGCCATGGCTGCTCCGGCTCGGAAGGCTGGCTGGCACTTCCTCCGCCTGCCCCCTTTCTTCCTCACAACCATAATAACGCAGGCAGCGGCCACACAAGGAAGGCATGCGGGTGGGGTGAAGGAGTAGGGGTGGGGTCTCGGGGCCATAGAGGGAGTGGGAGACCTTGCCACAGCCCTCCTGTTTTAAATTGCCCTTCTCAGCTGCAGCCGGTGCCCTGACCATCTGGGCGGCAGGTGGGGGAGCAGGAGACCTGGCTGTGGCCCCCCACTTTGAACTGCCCCACTAGCCAGCGTGCCAGTCATCTGGGCGGTGGGTGGGGGGAGTGGGGGAAGCGACATAGCCCACCGCTTTGAACTGCCTCTGCAATAGAAGCAGCTGCGGAGGCTGGCTTGCTCATGAAGCAGGGGGTAGGTGGGGGGTTCTGCAATTGGTCCCAGGGGCCGGATTCAAGACTCTGGAGGGCCATATCCAACCCCCGGGCCTTAGGTTGAGGACCCCTGCTTTAGGCGTTGTGGGAGTCAAATGCATTTCCCCCACTGAGGGTCAAACTGCCGTGGTTACTTGTACATTGAGCCCACTGCCTGGAGACCTAAGAGGTCCAGTCTACACCTCCGAATGAATGAGCGGGCATGGTTAGATCCTGGCACGCCCTGGTTTGAATGCTATCTCGGGGTGGGCCGGAAGCCTGGCAGGGCCCGTTTTAATCTCCGGGGGCTCTCACCACACATTGGCAGCGCTGGCAGGGGCTGTCCGGGTCAACAAACTCCTGGCCGTTGCTGTAAAGCCGTTGGTTGTAGGAACACTGCTGGCATCCCGGACAGCAATCACCTGTGAAAGAGGAGGAGGAGGAGGAGGAGGAGGAGGAGGAAGAGGAGGACAGCTGTCAGTTTAGAATCAGAGAACCATGGAGGCTGAAGGGTATCTCTAAGGACACTGAGTCCAACCCTTTCCTCAAAGCAGGGACCCAAGCTGTTGGTGGACAGCTCCATGAAGTAGCTCCATGAAGGTGTCTCCCCAATGTGTGGCAGCGGTGAAGAAGGCCAAATCCATGCTAGGGATTATCAAAAAGGGGATTGAAAATAAAACAGCCAACATTCTAATGCCATTGTACAAGACGCTAGTAAGGCCGCACCCTGGAGTATTGTGTACAATTCTGGTCACCGCATCTCAAGAAAGACATAGTGGAACTGGAAAAGGTGCAGAAGAGAGTGACTAAAATGATTACTGGGCTGGGGCACCTCCCTTATGAAGAAAGGTTAAAACATTTGGGCCTCTTTAGTCTGGAAAAAGGCGCTTGAGGGGGGATATGAGTGAGACATACAAAATAATGCAGAGCATGAGTAAAGTGGATAGAGGGAAGCTCTTCTCACTCTCACAAAATACCAGAACTAGGGGACATACACTCAAATTCTGGGCTGGGAGAGTGAGAACAGACAAAAGAAAATATCTTTTTAAACCCAGCACATTGTTAGTCTGTGGAACTCCCTGCCACAGGATGTGGTGATGGCATCTGGCCTGGAGGCCTTCAAAAGGGGATTGGACAGATTCCTGGAGGAAAAGTCCATGGTTACAAACCATGATAGAGATGTATCTCCAGGTTTAAAACCAGGGTCCTTCAAGGGGAGTGGTATCAGGAGACAGGTATCTAGTCTCATGCGCTCCCAGACACATCTGGTGGGGGCCACTGTGAGATCCAGGAAGTTGGACTAGATGGGCCTTTGGCCTGATCCAGCAGGGCTCTTCTTAGGTTCTTAGGTTCTTATATTGAAGCAATTGGGACAGATGGTTATACAGTTTCCTCTTGGAACTCATGAAGCCCTCACCAGCTCCCCATGAATAAATTGATCCATGCACAAGACAGGTGCTATGTGGCCTAATCTTATGGAAATGTAATGGCAACCCACCTCAGCCTGCAGGCTGGCTGTTCTTGTGTTGTCAAAGCATCAGCTGAGTGGGGCATTGGTCCCTGTCGGGCACACCCCAGCAAAGAGGGCAGGGGGCAGAGACGGGGAGAGGAAAGCTATATTGCCTCTAATTCCCAGAGGATAGGATCAAAATCCAAAAGGACCTTGACAGATTAGAGTACTGGGCCAAAGGTAACGGAATGGGATTCAACAGAGGGAAATGGAGGGTGGTGCATCTAGGTAAAAAGAATGCACAGATATAGGATGGGAGATACCTGGCTGGAAAATAGTACCTGTGAAAGGGATCTTGGTGGAGCACAGATTGGACCTCTGTGCACCTCAATTTAAAAAGGATGTTGACAACCTCGAGCGGGTACAGAGGAGGACGATCAGGATGGTTGAAGGTCTGGAAGAAACGTCTTACAAGGAACGGCTTAGGGAGCTGGGAATGTTTAGCCTCTCAAAAAGAAGGCTGAGTGGGGGGGGATATGATAGCCATGTTTAAATATCTGAAAGGATGCCATATTGAAGAGGGCACAGGTTTGTTTTCCATGGCTTCAGAGACTAGGACTCGGGGCAATGGTTTCAAACTACAGGAAAAGAGATGCCATTTGAACATCAGGAAGAACTTCATGACAGTTAGAGCTATTCGGCAGTGGAATAAGATGCTGCCCCAAAGGAGGGTGGTGGAGTCTCCTTCTCTGGAGGTTTTTAAGCAGAGGCTGGATGGCCACCTGTCGGGAGTCCTGTGATGGGGGCTCCTGCATGGCAGGGGGTTCCAACTCTATGATTCTATGACCTCTGCCTGGGTCTGGATTTGCCGGAACGGTAGGGCTGAGCTGCAAGGGAGTACCACATGGCTTACCTCCTGTTGTGCCCAATTTTGGACGGGGGGGGGGCTGGCCATGGAAGGCTTACCTTGCAGCCGGGCTGGATGCTGGCATGGGGCTGGCGGGCACGGCTGGGGGCTGCACACTGACTCCCCCTGGCGGCAGATGCAGAGGCTGCAGGGGTCTCCTTCGGGCTCCCACTCGGTGCCATCTTCAAACTCCACGCTGTCACGTACGCAGACTGACCGGCCGGGTGGCGGTGGGGGCGCACATGGGGTGGGGGAAGGGGCCAAGGGGTGGGGGAGAGAACAGACACAGATTCAGAGGGGCCCTCTCAGCCTCGGGGGGGGCAGTCTTGCCACCAAGCCACTAGGCTTGGCTACCCCAAACCCAAGGTGTCAGGATCCCTGGCCCCCCACAGTGGTGCAGATGTCTTGGGAGGAGGAAGCTGGGATCTCCCTTGACAGCCAACTGGGCCAACTGGTGTTGGACTGGTGACGCCGCCTCACTTTTGGCATGGCAAGAGCAAAATCTCATCCTTAGAGCCAGCTGATCCCAAAATCTTACGAATGTCAGGGTCTTTCAGGCTACACATTCCAGAATCCCCATCCCTCACCCCAACTAGTATAGGAGATTTGGTCAGTTAGAGAGGAAAAAATGTCTGTGAAGATTCTTAAGTCATCAAGAGCTCACTGGAGGCCAATTCTTTCCACTGGACCAGTTATAAAAGACAGATTTTTCTCTATTGCAAAGCAACAGTTAAATACAGAAGACCACAACTGTTAATTTCACCCATTAAAAACTGCCAGGCTGAACAGGGATAAACAGTTTTTTTTCCTCTCTACATGTTTGCTTTCAACCCCTGAACAGAAACTCAATTGGTCAACTAAAGGTCATTTGCAAATACCAGTGTTAGGAATAGAAAATGGTTTTATTCATTTAGGGAAAAACAAAAAATGCAGGTTGTTACAGCCTTTTAAGGCTCTTTCTTCCCTCCCCCAGTATACTGATAATTTATTATTTGGCTTTTAACTTTGATTCTTTAAGATACTGAAAGCTGCCTTGGGTCCTCCGGGCCCAAGGCAGCAAAGAAATATTTTAAATAAATAAAAAATAAAGATTTAGTTTTAGTTATTTGCTTAATAGTTTTAGTTATTTATCAATAGTGGAGTCCTTTAAATTTTTAGGTACTATTATATCTCAAGATTTAAAATGGCCATCTAATATTGAAAGTATTATTAAGAAAGCACAATAAAGAATGTTTTTTCTGCGTCAACTTAGGAAGTTCAGATTGGCAAAAGAACTGTTGATTCAATTCTATAGAGGTGTTATTGAATCTATTTTCTGTTCCTCTATAACTGTCTGGTTTAGTTCTGCGACTAAACATGACAGATATAGAATTCAAAGGATAACTGGAACTTCAGAAAAAAATTATTGCTACTAATTTGCCATCTATTGTGGAATTGTATACCACACGAGCTAAAAAGAGGGTGATGAAAATATACACAGATTCCAGACATCCTGGACATAACCTGTTTCAATTGTTACCCTCAGGGTGAAGTTTTAGGGCATTGCACACTAGGACAACTAGATATAAAGATAGTTTCTTTCCAAGTGCTATCAAACTGTTGAATAATTAATTTTTACTTTTTTTCTTCCTTTTTAAATAATAGGTTATATTGTATTGATGTACTGTGTTTTTATTGTTGACTATATGATTCTTATATTTCCTTTTATATAGAGAGAGCATATTTTACCAAAACAAATTCTGGGTGTGTCCAACCACACTTGGCCAATAAAAGTATTCTGATTCTGATTCTGATTCTGATTCTAAATACCACAACCATGTATTGGCCAGTCCACTAGGGATGAGCACGAAACGGGAAAATGTTTCGTTTCGTTTTGTTTCGTTTCGTGCTTACCACTGTTTTTTTTTGTTTCTTACAAACATTTTTTAAAAATTTGGTGAAATGAAATGAAATGAAACAAAATGGCACCCCTGGGTCCTAGAGGCACCAGATTTGGAGCCTGGGATTCCAGGAGCCATTTTTAAAGGGATCCTGTGAAACTGTCAATGGCTGGAGCCCTTTAAACCTGGCCCAGTTTGCACCAGGGGGACCCCATGGTACCAACTGGGCCAGGTTTAAAGGACTCCAGCCATTGACAGCTTGGCAGGAGACCGAAACGATGGAACGACCATTTTGTTTAGTCTATAACAAAATGCTGCCACCTCGTTTCGTTTTGTTACATAACAAAATGACAAAACAGCATTTCGCTTTTCCTTTCCTGCCCATCCCTACAAGCCACTATTCTGAGTGGCTTAAGTGAATTCTATGTGGTAAAAATTAACTGGCAACTCTTTGGCTGAGAGATTATGGGGGAGCATCTAATGGCAGCCACAAGGACACCCAGCAATGCCCAGCAGAGGAAGGAGGAGGAGGAAGAGAAAAACCGCCTGTTTTTTTACAGTAACACCAAAAAAACCTAAACGTTTAAATACCAAGCTAAAGAGTGATCCACAGAAAGAAGTGCTTAAATACATCCAAATCCAAACCTAGAGTACAAAAGATTCTTTTTTTAAAAATCTGCCTTTCAGTTTAAAATTAATCTGTAAACACAGAACAACATGAAAACCTTGGCCAAAGCACCCAAAATACATTATTTTTCTCCCCCAAATAAATCAGGAAAGGTTTTAAAAAGCCGCCTCCATCTTTTTCTGAGCCGCTCAGGTATGGTGCCCCTAAGCCCAGCCGTTAGGACATTCCAGAAGAACTGGAGTTCAGGTGGCTCAGACAAGTGAGCCGAGCTGCATTTCCTTGGGGCACTGGGAGAAATCTCTGATGCGGAGAAGGCTATACTCAAACCGGATTGGCCTCCTCGCCCAGCAGGAGAGTGTTTCAGCCACGAAACACGGGGATGGATGCCTGTTTACCCTTAGGATCGGCCCTGGATTGAAGAATCACCTTTGCAGAATGGGCAGCAGCGCCCGGGTTCCCGGACAGGCTGGGGACAGGGTGCAGGGGGGCACAGCTGTTCCTGGCAATGGACGTTCCCCTCCTGAGTGAAATACAGAGGGGGGGGAGTCAGTATAGTACAGTATTCCGGTATACAGTGGACCCTTGTATAACAAACGGTTCGTATAACATAAAATCTGTACAACATAAAAAATTCCAGAGATAGGGGAAATTTGCTTAACAGAATCATCTATGGGGCGAATCTGTACAACAAAGGGCCTTTTCACACATAAGAACATAAGAACATAAGAAGAGCCATGCTGGATCAGGCCAAAGGCCCATCTAGTCCAGCTTCTTGTATCAGATGCGTTTGGGAGCGCATGAGACTAGATATCTGTCTCCTGATACCACTCCCCTGCATCTGGCCCTTGAACTACCCTGGTTTAAAGCCTAGAGATTACATATCTCCATCATGGTTTGTAACCCATGATGGACTTTTCCTCTAGGAATCTGTCCAATCCTCTTTTGAAGGCATCCAGGCCAGATGCCATCACCACATCCTGTGGCAGGGAGTTCCATAGACTTACAACTCCCAGTTTGGAGAGATCCTTCTGGAGCTCTTCACAATCTTCTCTGGTTTTTACCACACGGAAAAGTTTTGTGTCATCTGCAAACTTGGCCACCTCACTGTTTATCCCTGTCTCCAGGTCATTTATGAACAGATTGAAAAGCACCGGTCCCAGGACCGAGCCCTCACTTCTCTCCATTGTGAAAATTTCCCATTGACACCTACTCTTTGTTTCGGGATCTCAACCAGTTCTCAATCCATAAGAGGACCTGCCCTCTTATCCCCTGACATTTTCTCAGCAGCCTTTGGTGAGGGACTGTGTCAAAAGCCTTTTGAAAATCCAGATAGACTATATCCACCGGTTCACCCAAATCCACGTGCCTGTTGACCTTTTCAAAAAATTCTAAAAGGTTTGTAAGACAAGATTTACCCTTACAGAAGCCATGCTGATTTTCTCTCAGCAAGGTTTGTTCTTTTATGTGTTTTAAGATTTTCTCTTGGATGAGGCCTTCCACCATCTTCCTGGGACAGATGTAAGGCTAACTGCCTGTAGTTTCCTGGGTCCCCCTCCTTCCTTTTTAAAAATTGGTGTGACATCTGCTATCCTCCAGTCCTCCGGCACTGTGGCCGTTTTAAAGACAAGTTGCGTTAAGAGATCTGCAATTTCATTTCTCAGTTCCCTAATAACCCTTGGGTGGATGCCATCTGGGCCCGGTGACTTGTTAATCCTCAATTTATCAATTAGTCCTAAAACCTCCTCTCTTTTAACCCCTAAGATCTGCTGGCCACTTAAATTCGGACCAGAGATCTTAGGGGTTTGTCGCTGTTCCTGCGTTCCCACCCCCTCCGCACTCCTGGCTGCTGGCTGCGTGAGGGGAGGGAGAAAAAAAGGAAGAAAAGAATGCCGCTCACCTCCATTCTGCCGTCCCGGCACTGCATTCAGATCTTTTAAAGGGGCGGGGGGCAAAAAAAGAACAAACAGAAGCAAGGAGAGCCCGGCAATCACTACTGTTATATCCACATCAGGAATTTTCACCTCCAGAGAGCAGGTACATGAAAAGTGAGCTGGGACGCGCTTAGGTGGGCATTGTCGCACTTAATTATCTGTAAACTCCGGAGCTGGTGAGGAAACAAATTTAAGCTCCGGAGCTGGGAGCCATTTGCGGCGGAGTTTAGGGGTCGTGTACAAAGGGCCATAGTTAGGGATTACTCTGGTTTCAATGCTTCCTATGGGAAATTTGTATAAAGGAAAATTTGCTTAACATAATTTCATTTGGAACAAATTAATTCCTTTATACAAGCTACCACTGTAATCTCTTTTGGATAAAAACAAAACACCTCTTAAATGTTTCTCTGTATAGGCAGAATTTCGTATACGGTGGACCCTCGTATAAAAAGCGGTTTGCTTAAGAGAAAATCCGCTAAAGAAAAAACTTTCCGGAGATAGGGGGAAATCGCTTAACGATTAAGGGGCGAATCCGTACAATAGAAAACCGGTCGCGATTAGGGGTTAATCTGTTTTCAATGCATTCCTATGGGAAATTTGTACAAAGGTAAAATTGCTTAACATAATTTCATTTGGAATGAATTAATTCCTTCATACAAGGTACCACTGTATCTACTAAAATATTATGAAACTGAATGGGAGTTCTATGCTTGCAATTTTGTCTAAGAAAGAAAGAAAACAAATAAGAATAGAGGGAAAAATACTGAGGTAAGTACTTTGAAGACTAACATATTTATTTCAGTATGGTTTTTTGTGTGGATCAAATGCATTACTGTATTACTATTACTGTTGTTTGTTTGTTTGTTTGTTTGTTGTTATCCTGGAAGCACCAGGTGGCTCGAGCTCCAAGGATAAACCAAAAGTTTAATCATTTGCTCTGGGTTATCAAGTGCAACCCTAGAGTTAGGAATGGGCAAGCCACTCCAGGATTCCGGTCCAGAAAACTCCATGGACATGGGGTCACAAAGAGTCAGTCACGACCGTAATGACACAACAACAACAATCAAGTGTGACAGATGTTCTGGGACTACAGATCCCAGAAACCCCAGCCATCCCAGCTGGTGGTGAAGGCTTCTGGGCGTTTTAAGTACAGTAGGATCCCGGTATCCGCTGGGGATTGGTTCCAGGCCTTCCCATGGATAATGGAAACCATGGATAAGAGAGAACGCCTGCCCACCCAACCCCAAACTGCTCTTTCCTGACAGTAGCGTGCTTTATGACTGCTGTTTTGAGACAGTAGCTTGCTTTATGGCCACTGTTTGTGACAGTAGCTTGCTTTACAGATGCTATTTGTGACAACAGCTTGCTTTACAGCTGCTGTTTGTGACAACAGCTTGCTTTACAGCTTGCTTTGTGGCTGCTGAATTATTTAATTTTTTTCCTCTGCCAACCGTGGATAACTGAACCAGTGGATAATGAATCAGTGGATACAGGGGTCCTACTGTACATGCACCTCTGGGGACCCAAGGCTGGGACCCTTTGCTCTATGGTCATTGTCTTTCTGTGGTTCTCCATAATAGCCACCCGAAGCAGAATGGCTCAAGTGGAAAAAACATCCTTGAAGGGGGTGGGGGTGGGGGGAAAGGTCATTAAGTTTAGGCACCTTTTCATCTTACACCATCCCTGGATAGCTTCTCTTTACAAGGGCAGCCTGAAGGCCGCTGCACTCTGCGAGGATGAAGAGCCGAAATCATCCTAACCCGCACAGCCCCCTCCCCCTCCCCCCACCCCCACCCCACTGCTCCCCCACTGCACAGACCCACCTACTCAACGCACCTTGCATGAGCACTGGAGGCAGGGGCCCGCTCCTGCAGGGGTGAAGGCCTCTCCGTTCTGGTACAGGCGGGCTTCGAATTCACAGGCTGGGGGGGGGGGGCAAAATAAAGGGATGTGTGCTGGGTTGGAGGGAGATGAGTCAGGGAGCCGGCCCCTACTCCGTCACCCATGCGCCCCGTGAGACACAAGGCAGGGGATCAGGCCCTCCCTATTGGTCTTCCGTGTCGCTGGCATTTCCCCTAAGCCTCCTCTCCACCTCTGAGGTTCTCATGACCCACACGCGACCCACATCTGCCCTGAGAACTTTATGGCCAGGCATTAGGGGAACCCGCGGGATACCCACCAGCCTTCTGTGCATTCTGCAAATGATTTTCCTACATTTAGGCAATATAAATAGTGAACATTTATTTACACCTGTCACACTCTGAGTCCACCACGGCATGCTTCTCTCCCCCACCCCTTTCTCCTCTCTCACAACAACCCTTTGGAGCAGGTTGATTCGAGAGAGAATGACGGTGGAGTCAGGGTTTTATGGAGATCAAATCCAGGACCACCTCAGTTCTAATCCAATGGTCTAGCCACCAGGCCCCATGGGTCTATCTCTCCCTGTGTCCTACCTTCCATCGCCCCCTCTCCCCTGTTGTCTGGTGTCTGCTTTCATTGTGACTGTGTGCATTTTGGCAGCTCGTCTGGCTCTTAGTTGCACAATGTGAGTTGTGTTTCGTGAAAGAGCAGTAATTTGTGGCCGTGTCTTGGAATGGGTAATAAAGAGCCGTTGGCTTTACAAAAGACCCGCTCTTTTATTGCTTACCAGTTCGAACCCGCACATTTGCATTCTCTTTATGGGGTGGGAGGCAATGAGGACTGGCACAACCAGCCTCTCTATGACCCAAATGACATTAAAGCCACTGTCCTCCAAGACCAAGGGTAGGCAGGGTCACAGAGGCACCTTCAGGTCATTTAGAGAAACCACAGTCTGGCAGGACATATATTCACTGTGCTAGAGATGGGCACAAATTGCAAAATGGCACTTCATCCCGATTCGCAATTCATCCAGGTGGATAATTGCAAATAACAAATTTACACACAATTTTGATGAACTTCTCAGGCCTCTCACAAAACAGACCCCAAAGGGGGCGGGAAAGAAAAAAAAAAAAAAAAAAAAAAAGAAAAAAAAGAAAAAAATGGCCAAAGGAAAAAAAATACAGAGGGGCAAATCAAAAATCAATAAATTTTTGCAACTTCCTATTTGTTGAGGGTTGCCTCTTCAAATGAATACAAAGCAAGAAATGTTTCACGAATCAGTGAATTTTGAATGCGTATCACGATTCATTCTTTGATTCGTGTCCATGTCTACTCAGCATTAACCTGGTAGGGAACTCTACTTATACTGGGGCTCCGGAAGGTAATTTTGGGGGGGAAACTGAATAATCCTATTAGAAATGGCCTAGGAAATAAGAATTTATGCTGTTTTGAAAACTACTGCGAATAGAGGAAGCGTTATCAAAAGTTGTCTAGTTATGTTCTGCTCATCCGTGTCCCGGTTTGGGAAAGGCAGGGCCCCTAAACCCACCATTGCAAGTCGGGCAGCACCGTCCCGGGAGTTTGCCAGGGTGGCTGCAAGGGGCCGGCGGGCACTTGGCATCCACGCGTTCGCACGAGACCTCCCCAGCCTGTTGGAGCAAGCAAGTAAGAAGGATAAGCGCGGCCGCTCGCTCGCCTGCAATCCTGACCCCAGACCGGGGAGGGGCCATTAAGGGCCAGGCCAGGCTCAGCCGCCACCCCCTCCCCGGGGGAGCCAGGCTCACCGTGCAGATGCAGATCACGCAGGGGTCCCCGCTTGGCACCGCCTCTCTGCTGCGGTACTCTCGTCCTTCCCACGAGCACCCTGGAGGACAAAGGGGCACTTGTGTGCGTGCAACCCAGTGAGGTCTGGGACCCCCCACCCCCCCAGAATTTGCACAACCGTTTCTGCCAACCTGCCTCGGCACCTCAATCTATTCCCCCCCCCCTCCCCGGGTGGCAAGCATGTTCTAAGCATCGGAAGGCCCACTTCCCACCCTCAGGACACACTGTGGGATGTACCATGCCCCTCCCAAGTAACATCATCATCATCATCATCATCATCATCATCATCATCAATCATCATCATCATCATCATCATCATCATCAGGCAGCGATGACTTGTATCTCCCACATGGTTTATGGCTAATGGCGACCGGGGGGGGGGGAGAGACCTGCTCTGCGATGGCTGGGGATGATGGGCATTATAGTCCAGCAGGCAGCAACCAGGCCTTGCTGCACAAATCTCCCATTTCGGGGAAGATAGCCTCTTTGCCCTCCCCCGGTCTTCCTTGCCAAACTAGTAGGGGTGCTGGCTGAGCTCTGCAGGGCATTTCTTCAGCTGCTTTGCTCTTATGACCCACCCCCAGAATATTTTTCTGTTCCCCCCCCCCCGCCCACGTTATCCCTCCGTGTCCATTTTGCCAATTCTTTCTTCACAAAAGGCAGCTTGGCTCTCCCCTCCATCTCCCCTCGGACTGACGGTCAAGCGACAGTGTTCAGGTAAGCCCCTCCTGAGAAGCTGAACTTTGTTCATGCTCCAGAAACACAGTTTTGGCAATTACAAGCTTTAGCATGTAGGAAAAGACCTGTTGTTTGCTTCTTAATGAATGACCTCCCCCAACCTCTAACAAATGCAACTTAATCTGCAAATTATCTGAGATGAGAGAACCTCTGGCAGTCCCCATCAAATAGACATTCAATAACAACCTTTGAATTACTGAGCTGGAAGGGACCCTCGGGGTCATCTAGTCTGGCCCCTCTCAACGAGGCCCGGGGGTGGGGCGGGGAGGGAATTAAACTCCCAACGCCTGACTCCACAGCTTGAGAACTCGGCCACTGAACTAACAGATATTAGTAGTTTAGTACAGTAATACCTTGTAAGACGAATTTAATTCGTTCTACGGGTCAATTCGTCCTACAAAATTTTCATCCTACGAAACACGATTTAATGTGGTTTCCCATAGGAATGCATCGATCCTATAGAAAAATTCATCTTACAAGCTTTTCCTATTCCTGGACATTTCATTCGTCTTATGATTTTTTTTTGTCTTAAGGGGCATGTGTCTTACGAGGTATTACTGTATGACAATTTAGTGTGGGTTTTAATTATGTCGTTTTCCCAAGCAGGCACCATAAACAGTCTTCGATCCCTCAAGGTGGGGAATGCTTGTCTATAAATACAGTCCTTGCCTAAATAAACAGATGTTCTCAGAAGTCAAGGAATTCCCGTTTCTAATGAAATGTTCCCTATAATGTACGGCATGGGCCACAGATTCTCCCTATTCCAAATGGCCCGTAATTGATCCATCTGCTCCTGGCTCCACCCCGGTCCATTTCTCCCCCATGGGACTCACCATCACAGACAGGGCAGCAGGTTCCTGGGCGAGGGCGAGCCGGGTAGCGGCAAAGGCTAGCACACTGTCTCCTTTTGCAATGCGCCTGGCCTTCCTTGAAGGAGAGGAGAGGGCAGAGCGTGAAACCAGCCCCTTGGCAGAGGGGAAAAGGCGACTGCTCTCAGCCTTCCCCCCCTCCATCCAAAGCATCACCTCTTTGCCAAAGGAACTTCTACCCCCTCCTGTGTCAGCCTCCTCTTTCCTCTTCTCCTTCACTGGCAGCTGAAAGCCCAGAAAAGTGGCTGCTGGGTGTTGTAGTACAAATCAGCCAGTTTTAAAAGCTCTTTTAGAACAAAGGTACCAAATTGCCTGGCTCAGCATCCCTTCTTCTTTTTTTTTTTGGGGGAGGGGTAGGGCTTGGGGGAAAATATAACTTAAGAGTGGAAAACTATTGGCATTTTATCTGCCACCTTACAAATTTTAGATATGGTCTGCTCGACGTACAAATAGTTTTTTTTTCATTTTTAAAAAGTGTTTTGCCTTATTTTTTCAATTTTTAGATAGGTACCCCAACTTAAGAGTAGTTCGACTTAAGAGCATGCATTCAGAACGGATTAAATTCGTAAGCGGAGGTACCACTGTACAAGACATGCCACCCCTATAAATGTCCCAACCAACTGCTGGAACTGACCTATGGAGGGGCTGTATCCTGTCTCGGCAGCACTCTGCAAATGCTCCATGGCGCCCTTTTCTCTGACGCCCTCCAGTTCCTGCCAGCTTGTACCCCTAGGCCTAGATGAAAAGGGGCTCCTCGCCTCCCTCTGAGATCCCCCCAACCCCCCTGGGCTCCAAAGCTTTTCCTCCTACCACCCTAGAGGTTTTGGGGAGGAGAGTGGCATGCCTTAAACGCATCGCTGCATCCCACCATCATCCGTTGTCGGTCCCATCTTTTTGAATCCAGGGAGGCACTTTGCAAGCCGGGGAAGAGGGGGGGTATCCTTGGTCCTCCTGGAGCAGGTGTTTTGAATGCAAGGGGACAGGGGCTCCGGGGGGTGGGGTGGGCGCAGGGGAGGGCCTGGGGGGGGAGGCACCCTGGACCATCTCTGCCCTGGGAGAAGCTTCTGATCCAAACAAGCTTGGAAAAAGGGGGAGGGCAGAGGGAGAGAGACAGACAGAAGGAAGCTGCCAGGTGAGGAGAGACACCTCTGCTCCAGGCTGCCCTTACCAGGCACCTGCACTTCAGGCAGGGGTCGGCAGCGGGCGTCCACTCTTCGTTGTGTTCCCGTCGAGCGGCCCCACCCATGCAACCTGTTGGAAGGAGAGAAACGGGGCCAGGTTCACCGAGGCAGGTTGTGGAGGTGGGCGAGGCCTGACCAACCCAAGATGGGAGCTCAAAACTGGAGTCCCGGAAGCAGTGAAGGGTCATTTCAGGGGAGGACCCTCACAAGGGCACCTGGACCTCCATAAGAACCTAAGAAGAACCCTGCAGGATCAGGCAAAGGCCCATCTAGTCCAGCTTCCTTCCGGAAATATTGTGATGAGGTTCCTGCATGGCAGGGGGTAGCACTGGATGGCCCTTGGAGGTCTCTTCCAACTCACAGTGGCCCCACCAAATGTGTCTGGGAGCGCACGAGACTAGATATCTGTCTCCTGATACCACTCTCCTGCATCTGGCCCTTGAAGTACCCTGGTTTAAAGCCTGGAGATGACACATCTCCATCATGGTTTGTAACCTGTGATGGACTTTTCCTTCAGGAATCTGTCCCATCCCCCTTTGAAAGCATCCAGGCCAGATGCCATCACCACATCCTGGGGCAGGGAGTTCCACAGACTAACAACGCGCTGGGGGAAAAAATATTTTCTTTTGTCTGTTCTTACTCTCCCAGCCCAGAATTTGAGTGTATGTCCCCTAGTTCTGTTATTTTGCAAGAGGGAGAAGAGCTTCCCTCTATCCACTTTACTCATGCCCTGCATTAATTTGTACGTCTCAATCATATCCCCCCTCAGGCGCCTTTTTTCCAGACTAAAGAGCCCCAAATGTTTTAGCCTTTCCTCATAAGGGAGGTTCTCCCAGCCCAGTCATCATTTTAGTCGCTCTCTTTTGCACCTTTTCTAGTTCCACTATGTCTTTCTTGAGATGCAGTGGAGACACGGGACCTCTCTCTCCTTGCCCTGTGGCCTCTGGGAGTGGTTGTAAGACTCCCTAGCTCCTCCTGCATATTGCTGCTCTCTCTCTCTCTCTCTCTCTCTCTCTCTCTCTCTCTCTGTGTGTGTGTGTGTGTGTGTGTGTGTGTGTGTGTGTGTATGTGTGTGTGTGCAGAAGAGATTTTCACCAGATTGCATAAAGGGAGACCACAAACCCTGGCGGGCGGGGGAGGGCAATCTGGGAGGGTTCAGGGACTGCCTTCCCTCCCCACCCACTACTACCACAAAACCTTCCCGTCGGGTGACCCCTGGCCTTGGCTGGCCAAACCAGAAGGGGCTGGAAGCCAAGCCTAGGAGGAAAGATGGGAAGGACCGGGCCCGTTTAGCCTTGAAGAAAAGAAGACCAAGGAGAGAGAGGAGAACACTTCTCAAAGACTTAAAAGGCTATCCTACAGAGGAGGAGCAGGGTCTGCCCTTGGATCTGCTTGAGACCCTTGGATCTTTGAAATGTTATTTATTATATAATTCTGGGAATCCCGATGCCAGCCAGAGGATTTTATATTTATTTATTTTATTTTTATTTTAGAGTATTTTTTTACCCCACCTTTCTCCTTGGAAAAGGAGTGGTGCTCCTTAAAACGAATTTAATTCATTCTTTGGGTCAATTTGTTTGAAGAAAATGTTGTCTTAGAAACGCGGTTTACCATAGGAATGCATTGGGAATGGATTAATCCGTTCTGGAGGTTAGAATAAAGAAACAAAAAACTGGGTTATTTTTCCCCCCCTGGGTTCATGCGGAACCATTTTTTGTCTTGCAAAGCATCCCATAAGGAATATTTCTCATGTGAAACATGCCTATTTCAGGGGGAATTTTTCTTCCTATGATTTTTTTGTCTTATGGGGCATTTGTCTTAAGAGGTACCAGTCTCTCTCTCTCTCTCTCTCTCTGTGTGTGTGTGTGTGTGTGTGTGTGTGTGTGTGTGTGTGTGTGTGTGTGTGTGTGTGTGTGTGTGTGTGTGTGTGTGTGAGAGAGAGAGAGAGAGAGAGAGAGAGAGAGAGAGAGAGAGATGTATGTGTATGTGTATGTGTATGTGTATGAAAAAGAGAACTGTTAGGAGCTCTGTCAAAACCAGAGACCGGTCCCACGCCCTCACCCTGGCAGCGGGGGCAACACTGGTCCGCCACGTCCTCCCTCTTGGCGCAGTCCAGCTTTGGGCAAGAGACTCGTGCGCAGATGATGTTCCCACCCTAAAGTGGGAGGGAAAGAAGAGAAAAAGCAGGGAGAGGGTAAGAGACTGGCAGTTCACATCCCACCCAGGGGTTCCTTAAAAAAAAAAAGTATGGCTAAAATGCGGGACCCTCCCACACTTCCAACCTAAGGGCATGGATAAACTCTCCCATGCTCCCCTTGAAGGAGTGTCAGGCAACATGAGAAACTAACCCACACCAGAGGGTGCAGGGCAGGAAGGATGACATTTGTGTGTGTGTGTGTCTACCACCCCCCGAATCCAAGGTTGCACCCTAGCTGGGGGAATTTGGGGTTTGGAACCTCACTCTCAGGGGATAATGGGAATTGAAGTGGCAAAGGTGAACTTCCCTGGTTGTGAGATGCGTTCCACACCCTCTCACTTGTGAGCAACTGGGTGGTGGTGCTTGTTTTTTATTTATTTATTATTTATTTTATTTGTATATATTTTATACTGTCCATCTTCCGAAGGAACTCCGGGCAGTTAACAACACAATCAAAGAAGAAATAATAATAGGACAGTATAACAAACAAAAAACAAAAAAGTATATAACATAGAAGAGACCCGTTTGCCCTTTCGGCATGGACTGAAGGCGGTTCCCGATTCCTCCCACGGGTGTGTGTGTGTGTGTGTCCCTGCTCAGGGGAGGCTTCAGTCCCGTTCCCCCGAGACACCCACCTTGCAAGTGCAGCGTTCGCACTGATGGCTGCCCGGGCCTTCCCCTCCGCTGAGGAGGACCTGCCCGTGGAAGAGACAGCGAGAGCAATCAGGGCAGCAGGAGCCGAGGGCAGGGGGCAGTCCGTGGGTGCAGGACACGGGGCACAGCTGGGCCAGGGTGCACACCAGCTCCCCCTCCTGCCGAGAGAGAGAGAGAGAGGCGTGCTTCGTCTCTTCTGGACCCTATTGAAGAATTGCACTGAGTCCCAGTCCCCCACCCCCAACATTTCCAGTAACTCACCACACAGGAACAGCGCTGGCATCCATCGGCCGTGGTGACCTTCTGTCCGGGCTCCAAACGACGTCCTTCGAGCTCACACGCTGAGAAAGGAAACAGGATTTTTCTGCAGTGCCAGGTCAGGAATTTCTGACTCACCAAATAGGCTGCTCTTACCCTGAACCTCTGCTCCCCTGCTCCTCCTTCTGGCAGGGGCAGAAAATGCCCCCAAGAGGTACCTGGCAGCAGGCAAATGCCCCCAGGTGCCAACCATTCTTACACCCCAAACTTTATACTCCTTTGTCCCTTCTTGCATTCCAAACAGGAGAACCTTGGTGTCTGTGCAACCCCCTTTTTTATTCCACAGGAAATTCAAGGTGTTCAATACAAAAATAAACTTCTCTTTGCTGCTGTTGCTGCTGAGAAGAAACAGCTTGTCTTTTCAGTCCAGTGCAGCTGCACTTTCAACCTTCCCCCCAATATCGGCAATTTTGTTGTCTAAGGAAACAGCCCAAGACGTACTGCTTCTGCCCCCCATGTGGTAAGAAATCCTGTTCTAGACAGGATGTTTTGTAAAATTATTCAAACTGAGATTCTTGAAGTACCACCAGAACATAGCAACCAAAGGTGTGCATCTCTCTCTCTCTCTCTCTCTCTGTGTGTGTGTGTGTGTCTGTGACTTGTAGCTGCAAACTGGCACATCTCTGCTAACTATAACATCCAGAATACCCAGCCAGCAAGGGGAATCCATAAACTGAAGCCCCTAAAATTCATCATTCCTGGCTTTGATTAATTTTTGGCTGGCAAAGAAAAGTAGACATTAAAAACAGAAATAAAAAAACGGATGCTCCTTCGTCTAGCTGTGTTAACTGCTTGCCACACCAAGGGAACTGGGTTTCTCTCTCTCTCTCTGCTTTCTTTTTCTTTTTTATAAACGAGGCCCCCCGAATATTTTGGAATCTCAAAGAGCCCAGAGCTAGCACAGCAAACAGGCAAAAATCCTGGGAGATGTATTCCAAAGCACCTGGAAGAAACCTATGTCTGGGTCCTTGATTCTTGGGGATGATAATGGCAGGCACATGGGCAGTTACTGGGTGCTGTTTATCTATTTTATTTTATTCATTTTTTGAATATTTTTACCCCACCTTTCTCCTTGGAAAAAGACCCAAGGTGGCTTACAATAATGAGGGACAATATACAGTCCAGAACATTTAAGTCATATTCAAATTCAGAATAGGGAATTAGAAGAGGCATCTTAGAACATTAAAAGGTAACATTAGAGGCAGCTTTGCTCATCAGAGCACCTGGGTGAATTTTCAAACCCCCTAAAAATGAAATGGAAAGTTCAAATCAAGTGGTCTGTTCTGCGTTCCTTTCTGTTCACGTTTAAACAGAAAACAAATTATACTCAACCAACAGGACAACTCTTCGCGACACTTGACAGCTGGTAAAATCACTGCGGTCCAAAGCCTGCCAGTCCATTTCTTCCTGTTGTTTCTGGTCAAAGAGGTCTTGCAGGTTTTTAAAACCTCATAACGTCCTGCATAACCTCTGGACAATGAGCGTGGGTTACCCACTGTTAAACCCAGATACTGAATCTAATAATAGATTAAGCATGATGGAAAATGGGTTACGTATGGCCTTTTTACAGGAGCCCTAAGATCCGCTGGCCACTTAAATTCGGACCAGAGATCTTAGGGGTTCGTCGGTCTTCCTGCGTTCCTACCCCCTCCGCACTTCCTGGCTGCTGACTGCGTGAGGAGAGGGAGAAAAAGAGAAAGAAAAGCATGCCGCTCACCTCCGTTCTGCCTCTCGTCTCTGTAAAAGTAGCTCTTAAAGGGGCGGGAGCCAAAAAACAACAAACAGAAGCAAGGAGAGCCCCGCACTCACTATCGTTACACCGGATCAAATAATTTTCACCTCCAAAGAGCAGGTACTTGAAAGGTGCGCTGGAACGCGCTAAAGTGGGCGTGGCCGCACTTGATTTCCTGTTAACTCCGGAGCTGGTGGGGAAACATTTTTAAGCTCCGGAGCTGGGAGCCATTTGCCCCGGAGTTTAGGGGTCGTGTATAAACGCCCATAGTGGGATGCTATAAATTGTATTAGCATAATTTATAAGGAAAATAATGTACTATATTATGTTACAATAGGGTTGTTAAAATTGTTTTTGATGAGCAATTTAAAAAAACTTGATTTTTTTTTAAAAAAGTCCGTCTCCCCACTGGATCCAGCTTCTGGGGTGTAATCCCACCCACCCTTTTGACTCACCAGGGCAGACAGGGCAGCAGTGACCAGGTTGGGGCACAGCCTTGGAACAGCGGAGTGGCGGGCACTGGATGGGGTGACACTGCACCAGGCTCCTCTGGAAGGGGGCAACAGAAGAAGAATCGGGCTCATTCCCCCCACCCTCCCTGAGTGGCCACCCTCAAAACCCACTTCCATCCATCAACAACTAAATCCATATTTTTGGAACATGAAACAAGCTCAGAGGAGCTGCAAATAATAATAATAATAATAATAATAATAATAATAATAATAATAATAATAATAATAATAATAATAATAATAATAATAATAATAATAATAATAATAATAATAATAATTATTATTATTATTATTATTATAATCACCTATACATCACATAGTCCTACACGCTTGAGAAGCGTTCGACTAGTGATTTGTAATACAAAATCCAGCGTAGTTGTCTTGTCTGCTGTGTGATCATTTGATGATGATAAAATAAATAAATAAATAAATAAATAAATAAATAAATAAAATTAAGCTAAAACAACACACCACCACGAATTGTGGCAGTTGACGCTACCTTCAAGAAGCTACAAGAAGGTACAGGCGTTGCTGGTGCAGTGGTTAAACTGCAGTACTGCAGCCAAAACTCTGCTCCTAACCTGGGGTTCAACCCCAGGTAGCCAGCTCAAGGTTCACTCAACCTTCCATCCTTCTGAGGCCAGGAAATTAAGTACCCAGGTCACTGAAGGTGGGGCGAGATGGGTTGCCTGCATTACGGTACGCCACCCAAAGAGTGCTCTAAGTGCTATCGGGTGGTATATAATAAGCAGCAAGCTTTGCTTTTGCTTCGATGAGTGGTTGCTTGGACTAACAGCAACTTCTAAGCTCAAGAACCCACACGGTAGATGCTTCCCCCAAGCTTGCCCCTAAGACATCTTGCCCCCTTGCCTCCACCCTGAGGCCAGGAGGGTCTGTGCCCCCCCCATCCCAACCTGGCCACCCCACTCACCAGGCAGGAGCAATTAATACAGGGGTTGGATGCTGCCACAAAAACATCGCCATCATGGTACCTCTGCTCTTCGTACTCACAACCTGCAGGGAGCAGAGGAAACATCCCATACCGTCTGCCACCTCGTCCCCTCGGCTCCCCCTTCCTAGGTCAGCGGGCATCTCTTTCTCTGATGGGGCATTTCAAGTTTTAGGGTTGCCGGCAGGGGGCTTCCCATGTCCCACCCGCTTGGGAGAGTGCCAGTAGCAAAGGAGGAGCAAGGAAATAACTCCCCCACTTCTGTGCAAATAACTGCAGGCTGAATCCCAGCAATGGAGAAACAAAAAAGAAAAGGTAAAGGTTCCCCCCCGCAGATGTGTGCTAGTCATGTCCGACTCTAGGGGCGGTGCTCATCTCCATTCTCAAGCCAAAGAGCCAGTGTTGTGCAAGTCCATGGCCACGTGGCCGGCATGGCTGCAAGGAAATACTGTTTTTACCTTCCCGCTTTTTACAGCGGTAGCTATTTATCTACTTGCATTTACATGCTTAAGAACTGCTAGGTTGGCAGGAGCTGGGGTGATCAGTGGGAGCTCGCTCCGCTGCGTGGCACCCGGGATTTGAACCGCCAAGTTGCCGAATGTGCCGCCGACAGTTTTCAGAAGTCTTAGTCAACTGAACCACCACGGCCCCTCCACTGAGCCAAACCAAGGGATAAAAGCCAGCAAGGGGTAAAATTTAGCCATAACATTTCCTGACTTCATGGGCTACTGCCCCCAGAAGTCTACCAGGGGTTCCCCTCAAGAGAGTTCTGGGGGCTTTAGTCACCCCCCCCCAAAAAAACCCCTCACTCATTTCAGGTGCCTGCCATCATGTTCAGCTGAGAAATCGTCACTTCTCTCACACATGACAAAGACCGAGGAAAGTGGCTGGGCAGAGCGAAATTCCATGGGAGGTGCAAGTCATTATGGGTCTCGCAATCTCCCTGCCTATTATAGAATCATAGAACCATGGAGTTGGAAGGGGGGCTCTAAGGCCATGGGTTCCAACCCCCTGCTTGCAAAGAGGTCTCCACGGAGCCTCTGCCCTCCCCTTCTGAAGCCTGGATTCAACAGCTCCAATTACCTCGTTTGCAAGCCTCCCCTTTTGCAGCTTGGATCCCACAGCTCCAATTACCTCATTTGCAAGCCTCCCCTTCCCCTGCCATAAAACCTTAGGCTAAAAATTTTTGTCTTGTTTTTCTCCTCTTAAAACGAGGTGCATTTTATGGCCCAGTGTGTCTTATTAGGCAAAAAATACAGGTATATCTGACAGAAGGTTGTCTAATTTTCTCTTAAATGCCTCCTCCAGCGCTGGAGCGCTCTCCACCCCCTGAGGTCATCAATACCACTGTTGTACTGCCCTAACAAGTTAGGAAGTTTCCCCTGATATTCACCCTAAATTGGGGTTCCCTTGACTTAACGGAGGAGCCTCCCGTTGAAGTGATTAAACGGCTGTACTGCGGCTTAAACTGCGAGGTTCGATCCCAGGTAGCAGGCTCAGGGCTGACTCAGCCTTCCATCCTCCCGAGGTCGGTAAAACGAGTACCCAGCTTGATGGAGGAGGGGGCGATGTGTAGCTTGCACAAGTAAATTGTAAACCGCCCAGAGAGTGCTTGAAGCAGTCGGGAGTGGTGTATAAGCAGGACACTTTGCTTTGTTTTAAGGCAGGCATGTCCAAACGTCGACCCACCAGATGTTTGGGGACTACAACTCCCACAGTCCTTTGCCATTGGAAATACAGGCTTGGAATTCTGGGAGTTGTGGTCCAAAACATCTGGAGGGCTGAAGTTTGGACGTGCCTGCTTTAAGGCCATTTCGCAATGTCCAACACTCTGGGATGATCAGGAACAGATCCTGCCCTGGAAACGATGACTCTGTTAATGCAGCTCAGACTAGCATTTGCTTATTTTGAAGCTCCCTCACGCTCCTGGCTCCTATTCAGGTTGCGATCTGCGAAAATTCCAAGATCCGGTGCTGCATACAAGGGTATATCGATCAGGAAATTACCAAATGCCCCCTCAACACTTCCTCTGTTTTCAATGAGTCCAAGAGGAAGCCATTATTTCTCAGTTGAAAGGGAGTAAAGACACCTGAAAGGACAGGGTGGGGGTGGGGTGCTGCAGGCACCCCTGCAGACTTCTAGGGGGGGGGCTGTAGTCCTTGAATTCCAAAACTCCCATGGCTGTTGACCATCACCTCCTTCCTGGCCTTTCTCACTAACCAGGGTCACTGTCTCATGCTGGAGGTCAAAAACTGCCCAACAGAGATATAGTGGACAGAAGCCTGAAGTCTCTATAATCGGCTCGGTGGAATTTTGATGAAGGTAGACTTCACCGGCTGGCTTTTTTTTCGCCATCTCCCCACCTCCTCCAGCTCTTACCTGGGAGGCAAACGGGACAGCACTCCCCAGGCGGTATATACCGCTCCCTGCAGGAAAGTTCTGGACACTCGGCCACTTGACACTGCACCGTGCCTGCCTGTCAGAAGCACAGAAAGGCGAAAACTCATCAAGCGCAGGCCAGATGGTCACAAATAGGAGCATGCACAAAAGGGAGGGTGCGTGTATACCCGTATGTGTGTGCAAATACATTTTGTCACTAATGGCGTCATCACGGGTACTGTCCAGTAGGACCTGTGCTAGTGTTGTGATGAAGCCCACGCTCGTGGCATAAAAGGGGCCAGAAATCACATTCTGTGTTCCAAACAATGGTAACTTGAGAGAACAGTTTGCACAAGTTACTTTTCTGAACTAGAACACTCAGGAACTTCCCGCACTGCAAAAAGCCTCAGAGGGACTTAAAACATGCATCAAAGACATCTTCAGATTTATTGATTCATCTAATGCAGGACTGTTCAACTTTGAACAGGCCAAGGTCTACTTTTTCCAGCCCAAAGTGCCTGAGGGCTACTGCATTAAAACCTCTACTTACGAATTTTATCTGTTCCGAGCACATGCTCATAAGTAAAAACTTTTGTAAGGAGAGCAGTGGTTTCCCTTAGGAATGCACTGAAAACCAATTAATCCGTTCTGGACGGAACAGATTTCAGTGTGCCATGGAGCTCGGCTGAGACAGTGGGTTGGCAGACCCTGAACTTTGCTGGGGCAGTGATGGTCCTTGGGATGGGGGAGGGAGGGGTGGAGAACTTATCCCCCTCACTTTTTTTTGTTGATAGCTGGCGGGCTACTTTTGAACCCTTCACGGGCTACCAGTAGCCCACAGTCTACCTGTTGGGCAGGCCTGATCTAATGCAATACCTGAAAAGGCAGGTGAATTTAGGTGGTTGGGAAAACCAGCTCATTTCAGAACACACACACCCCCGCTTTGGATCTTGCCTTGTTCTTCCTCTGTGACCTCATGGAATGCTGCATTTCCCACCCCTCTGTCATGTTAGGATACCCCAGCGCCTTTCTTTTAAGGTTGTTGGCGGGAGGCCAGCCAAGGATTTGTGGTGTGCAGAGTTTTGGCCTGGCATTTGAGAGACCTAGGTGCTACCTTTCATGGAGCCACAAAGCTTATTAGGCCACTCTGGGCCAGTCACCCTCTCTCAGCATTTCGCACCTTACCAGGCTGTCGTGAGAACAGAAAGACACGGAGAGCCACGCACTTGCCTTCTTTGGAGAAACATCGGAGCTGTTAATAACAATCTCCATTTAACGAATTGTTTCATTAAGATGTGAAGCCGTTTGGAAGCTCTAAATATCTTGTGGAAGCCACAGACCAGAGTATCATAAAATTAAATATTAATGATGGGCACGAAACAAAAATGTTATGTTTCGTTTAGTTTACTTTCCTTCCCCCACCACATTTTTTTCATTTCGTTTCATACGCTTTTAAAAAAAAATACGTACAAAACAAACCACTAATGAAGTAGTTTGTGTGTGTGGGGGGGGATGGAAAGTGAGGGAGGGGCAAAAAGTTTTTTTAAAAGGCCCCGGGCTTTTTTTTTTAAATCCCTCCCCCAAACCCTGCCTGCCAGCTGATCGGCGCTGGACTGGGAGAGGTTTTTCCCCCACCCCGGCACGCCAATCAGCTGGCAGGCAGGGCTTGGGGGGAGGGAAAAAGTTTTTTAAAAGCCCAGAGCTTTTTTTTAAAAAAGTTTCCCTCCCCCAAGCAGCTTATAGACGGAACAAAATGTTTGCTTCAACAACAACAAAAAAAACCCTCACCATTTCATTTCATCTGTAACAAAACGCTGCTTCGTGTTGTGTCGTTTCGTTACCTAATGACACGACGAAACAACACTCAGTTTTTCGTTTTGTGCCCATATAATGATGTAAATTCTTGGATATGAGCCTTTATGTATACTTTATTTTATTATGCACCTTTTATTTGGGTTTTTAAAATGTACTCCTTTGTTAAGTGTCATATTATCACATGTTGTAAACTGCCAGAGTAGCCCTAGGTCTAGATGGGCGGTTTAAAAGTCAAATAAATAAATAAATAAATAAATAAATATTTAACATTCCGAACAAAGTTTTTGAGCTTTTTCTACCTATGAAGGCGTCAAGTCCAACCCCAACCTCCTCCCGGCTTACCTGGCAGATGCAGTGGGTGCAAGGCCCCTTCCAGTAGTCCTGCCTGTTGCTAAGGTGGCGTCCCTGGTACAAACAGTCTCCGCATTCAGGGCAACACTTCCCCTGAGGGATGGCGGGGTGCTGGCACGGAGCCGGGGTGCAGTCCTCTGCCTGGCAGAAGACTTTGCCATCCTGGTCAGAAAGACACAAAAGTGGGAGAAGGTGCTTGCCGTCTCTCTGCAAGCAGGCCCCCGTCACCCGCACCTCTGCCGACTCCGGGCTCTCTGTGTCGGGGAGGGGTTCACCTGCCCATGGACCAAAGAAAGGAGAAGCACACCCCAAAAATGTCAGCGTGCATGCTGCCCCTCTTAAATGCCAACGCCTCTTGGGTCTGTGTGTCGATCTGCACATGGAAACCAGTGGCGCAGAGGAGCAGGTGGGGGCTGGCCTGGATCGGGTAGGGCGGCTACGCCTGGGGCCCTCCTCACCTGGCACCGGCAAGTCCGACAGGCCTCCGGCCTCCAGATCTCCCCTTCCTTGTGCCCGTCTGTGCAGCCTGGGAAGATGGGGAGGAGGAAAGCAAGGGGTCAGTGCCACGGGGGGGGGAGAGAGAGAGAGAGACCGGTTGAGTTTCTGCCTGCAAATGATGCTAAAAGAACTGGAGCTGCACTGGCAGGCGGAGGGGAACAGTGACAATCAGAAGGCATGCACTCCCGCCCTCCGCCTGGCGGAAGACTGCTCTCCTGGCTGGACAGAGGCGCAGAATTCAAAGTCCCTTAAAAACCAGGAAGTGTCTGCTTTTTTGCGGCGAGAGATTGTTTGACGTGGAGTAAACGGGCAGGATCCCGGTGCTGGGGGTCGTAGGGGGAAACAGGAAGCAGACGTGAAGCCTTTTGCGGTTCAACCCACCAGGAAGATGGGTTTCTCGGAGTTTCCTCGGAGTCCCCTTGCACAGCTTGCGAAAAACCAAAAAAAAAAAAAAACCTCCAAAGCCAGCGGATCCTGAGCCTGCTTGGAACGAGTTAGGAAGGAATGCTTCTGCTCCCAGCCTGTCTTATCTTCCTCGGGGGCCCAATCCACCAGGAAGCTCTCTCTCCCCCACCCCTCTCTCCTGAGAGAACGGGCATGACGGCCTTTGAACGGCAGAACCCGAAAGGACCCCTGCGGATTGCCAAGGCCAGCTGGCTGGGATGGAGCAGCAGAAGCCTCACCCTGATAGAAGTGGTTTTTAATACAGTCTGTAGCCTATAAATTGCCATTGTAGATAAAATGGCAGTACTTTGGTTCTGTTTCTAATTCAGCCCTGTGTCCTTTAATTCACCCCTTTTCCCTTCACTGAACTGTGACTCAAAGCACCACATTCCTCCCCAAGCCTGTGTCATGAGATACCAGGCCATAAAAGTTGCTGGATAAACACTTATCTGTGTGGGAAGACCACTGGTGAAGGGGTCCGCACAAGAGATAAGCCAGACATACGTCGAAACATCGATATATCGCCAGAGCTGTCAAACACTCCGGCTGCGAAAGCCCAGAGTTCCGAGAATTACAAGACAGGTGGCGCCAACGTGCAAGATTAATAGTATCCCCGTGTGTTTCCCTTGACAATTGATTTGTAACTATGTGATAACCATGTATCCTTTGTAGTTTCTTTGTTGTTTCGCGGGCGATTTACGACGCCCAGATGCATCCTTGTTTATTCTGACAAAGGAGGGGTACTGAGGGAATGTTTCCTATAAAGTCTATAGAGTTTCTTTGCTTATTGCCCCAGTTTTCCGACTGAATTCGGCTGGGCGCCTCGCTGCAGCGAATTAAAGCTTTTTCTCCGTGCCTTTTGAACCTTGGCGTGTTCTTTCATCTCTCGGCTCCCGTAATAGCGGCAAGGTAACCCGGGGTGTAGCTTTCATCTGGGGGCTCGTCCGGGATGGCCCTCCCTTTTTGGAGCGAGGGGCCAAGCCAAGCGGTTCCGAACAGCCAGCGGTGGACGAAGAGCTCTGGTGCACACCTTTCCATTTATAAAGGGGAATTTTTCGTTCAACGTGGTGGCGGAGATGGTACCGCTCGGGGAGAAAACGCTGGCCGGCCAGGAGAGGGGACCTCTTTAGAGATTTGGTAAGATATGGGACCGGTCCAGTGTGGGAAGAGAATTTGTCTCTAGTTTCTTAATTTTGGGGTTGAGCCCCTGGTGTGTAAAAGGGTAACAGAACGACGGTTCTGAGGTTTTTGGGGGGAGTAGAGGAGCAGTGCTCTGATATCCCGCGTGTAATAAGGGAACCCATTTGGTGTGGACAGTGAGAAGGAGCTCTCAGCTGTCAAAGTAGACTAGCGGAAAAAAGGTTTTTCAATAGGCAGAGGGATCCAGACTAGGTTGGGAGGCGGTTTGAAATGTGGGCAATTTGTGTGGCCACTGACCCAATGAATGTGTGAATGCGTGGAAGGTCGGAGTTTAGTATCTCCTTGGCCGAGTGACGTCTGGATTGTGCAGTTTCTGTCAGTGGGCGACCCAGCAGATCACAGTCAGTATCGAGTGTTGTGTGTATGAAAATTGTCTAAAGAGTATAGGAGCGGGTCAAGTGGCATTGTGTGGGAGAATATAGGAACACAGTTCAAATAAAATCATTAAAAAACCATGGGGCAAAACTCCAGCAAACCCACAACTCCATTAGACTGCTTCCTTTTGAATTGGCACACGGCCACCAAGAATTATGATTTTGGCATCAAAATGAAGAAGGAAAGAATGGAGACTCTATGTCAAATAGAGTGGCCAGTGATACAGATGGATTGGCCGGCTCAGGGGACCTTTAATGAGAGTATTATTAGGCAGCTGTGGTTAAACATTCTTAAGAACTGCCCTGAACACATTCCCTACATTGAGGTTTGGAAAGGAAATGTGAAGAAAAATCCCTCATGGATCCAATTCTGTAGAGAATTGCCACCACAGGCTAAGTTGTTAGCCTTAAAGAAAAAGGAGGCAACTTTAGAAAGTCGCCCTGAAGATTATGATGTTTTTACCCCACCGCCTCCTTACGCCATAGCCATCCCTCCAGGGAATCCGGTGGTTCCCCCCGCAGCACCACCTCCTCCAGGTCCAGCGCCCGCTTCCCCTTCAAAGGCACCCCATGTAGATGGTAATCTTCCCATATCTAAAGATCTTCCACAGCCAGGACCTTCTGGCAAGTTTCCTAAAGATGAGCCTGAAGCAGGGAAAGGAGTCCCTAAAATAAATGAAAGAGATGAAAAGGATGATGATGAGGAGAGCGAGGAGGAATTCCGCCATAGAATAAAAGGGAATGTTGAATGGGGTGAAGCGGACCATCAAAGAGTGGCTGATTTAATTAAGAAATACCGGGAATCAGTGATGGAAGTAGGAAATTATGCATTGGAAGCAGCAGGGGAACGAAACTGGGCAAAAAGACAGCGATATCTCTTAAGGGCATATGATGCAGCAAGGAGACATGAGGAATTCCTTGAGAAAAAGAGGATTGAGGAGCAGGCAAAAGTCATGCCTTTAAGGCGAGTGTACGACCCCTTGCCCCAAAATCAGCAGGGTCCCCGCACATATTCGATGCAGCACGTCCCGTTTACATCAAGTGACATTATAAACTGGAAAAACACCCTACCAAGTTTAGAGGATGACCCTGACAAGAATTTTGAAACTATGTCCAGTATTTTCAATGTGTACATGCCCACTTATGAGGATGTGCAGCACCTTGTGAGAGGCTTATTTAATTCAGAGGAGACCCGGAAGATTTTCGAGGAGGCTAGGAAATCCCGCATAGCTTTGCGGGACACTCCTGCACAAGCGGAAGCCGCTGTTCCAACGAATACTGCACCAGATTGGGACTATAATGCAGATGCAGGGCACACTGTTTTAAGAAATTATCATACGGCAATACTTCAGGGCATCAGAGCAGCTGGCAGGAAAAAGATTAATATGTCAAAAGTGAACGATATAGTGCAAAAACAAGATGAGTCCCCAGGAGCTTTTCTGGACAGATTGTATCAGGCATTTAGGAGATATACTCCCATTAACCCTGAAGATCCTGGAATGGAGAATATAGTGAAGACAGTTTTTATAGCTCAATCTGCTCCAGATATTCGAAAAAGAATTCAGAAAGAGGCCAATTTTATGGGACAAACATTGCAGTGGATGCTCCAATTGGCGCAAACTAAATTTAATAATAGGGAGGAAGATCAAAGTTGCTCAAAAAGTAAAGGACAGACTAAGAAAGTGATGGCTCTGAATCAAGTCCCCGAGCCCCGCAATTTCAATGCCCCAGGGAACCGGCGTGGGCCATTATTAAAAAATCAATGTGCACTGTGTGGACAGACTGGGCATTGGCGTAAAGATTGTTATAGGAACCCTGAAAATCAAAGGCGAGGAGGCTTTAATCAAGGTCCACGCCGCCCCTGGCAGCCGCCGGCTTTTGAGAGGTATTCAGCGCCCGCTTCATCCGGCTTTAATCAGCCAGGAAATCGACAGTCAGCGCCTGGCCCCTTTAACTACCAACAGCAAAGGAATTTCCAGGTGAATCAAGGACAAGCTAGCCAATTTCAGCCCGCAAGTCAAATTCAAGCGCAATCAACTCAGGCTCAGCAGGCACCCCAAAGAGGACAGGGTCCAGCTTGGACCCCACCATACCAGAACATGATGGTTCTGGAAGAAGATGTCCCTTATTGAAGGGGACAGGGTTCTTGTTCTCGTGAGCCCTTGGTCAGTGTTCAAACCAGGTTCATCCATCATGTTTTGCAAGGACTGGCTAAGGCACTGCATATTAAATGGAATTTACATACAGCATACCGGCCCCAGAGTTCAGGACGAGTGGAGAGAATGAACAGGACTTTGAAAAGCCACTTGTCAAAACTCACACAAGAAACAGGCAAGGGCTGGGTGGAAATGTTACCTATTGCTCTCTTTAGAAGCAGGACCACCCCTTCAAGTCAATCAGGCATTTCACCATTCGAACTTGTATACGGCAGGCCAGTTCCGATTTCATATGGCTTGCGTCCAGAGAGTGTAGCTTCTTTGACACATGTCAAGTATCTTCAGATGCTTGGCCGATCTCTTTCTTCCTTACACAGGTGGACTCTTGGACGACTGCCCGTGGTTTTACAGGAGCCCCTTCATCGCTTCGAACCGGGAGATTTGGTTTGGATCAAGGATTGGAATCAACAGCCTCTGCGCCCGAGGTGGAAAGGTCCCTTTATGGTGTTATTGTCGACGTCAACGGCTGTCAAAGACTCCGAAGTGAGTGCCTGGATTCATCATACTCGTGTGAAACGAGCTGCCCCAGCGAGCGAGGGAGAAGAGTGGACGGTTCCAGCCAACCCAGATGACAGCTTGAAGATGACCTTTAAGAAAGTTACTTCAGACATAGGGAAGTCAAAGTAAAATATTGGCTTCCTATGTGTGTGAGTGGAGAGAGGTTTCTTTGATAAGAAGACTTGACTTTTTCTTTCAGCTTTTGAATTTCCCGCCTTTCAAATCTGCCCCTCTACAAGAAGAGGAGGGAGAGGGTTTTCAACAAGAAGGCGAGCGATTTCGTTTCAGCTGTTAGCTAGGACAACATTTATTTTGTGCGAGACTGTGTTTTAAAAGTGCCCTGTTTCTTTCTCCTTTGAAGCTGAATAGTGTTTCCCTTTAAGTTCCTTGAAGTACTGCAGCAGACGAGACAGCGCGCCAGTAGCGCAGCAGCTGTCAAAGAGCGTTCTACGAGCTGTCAATGAACGTTCCACGAACTGTCATAAGCTCTGCAGCTGTCAAAACTCTTAAAGGGACCTGAACATTTATGTGGGTTGACATTCCGAATTGGGTTTGGTTCGTTATTTCTCCAATGTATGTGTTGGGTGTGTTATTAATCTGTTACAATTGGAAGTGAAGGTTTTGTGGAATGTCTAAATCAGTGGAAATGATTGTTCTTTTATTTCTGATACCAGTTTGTTTAGCTGTCAAGTCTGAGGGTATAGAAGAATGTACCCCATGCATTATTGCTGCTAGTCAAGGCAATAGAGTAATAAATACCCTGGCATATTACACTCAAAAGCCAGCAGAGTGCAAACAAGCTGGAACCACATGTTTGAATCAAGATATGATGTATCATATATGTGAAAGTACATCTGGAGACCATCTTTGTTATAAGCCTGAAGTCCCAGCTAGATTTAATTATACAGTGTGGGCTGGAATGGCCAGAACTAAAGAGCCTAGAAGGGACAACCCAGAAGGTGGTGGACTTTTGTATTATGTGAATTCTACTACTGTGTTAAAGCATAGTGGCAAACGGGCAGTAATATGGTTCAATGTCTGCGACGCCCTTGGAAAAGGCATGGGAACCCGTTGTGGATCCAACGGGTTCCCATAAACATAAGTATTTGTGCTCCCCTCATGAAGGTGCCAGAGCAGGTAACCCTGAAGTTTGGGCACCATGTGGTTCAAACAAATTATGTTCAGGATGGGGATGTGTTTGCTTTTACAGCTGGAGGCTATCCAGGTTGCCCTCATCTTTCACAGTTCAGAAGGATAGGAGGAAACTATGTCAGTCTAGTCATCAGTGACACACATCCCTCTGTTCAAGTGTATGGTTTTGGGATTGATGGACCTGGTAGGGATCCAGTTACTTATTTGACAATCACTCGTGCAGAGGTGAGAGATGGAGAAAAGAAAAGCCATTCTTGGTCAGTGGAAAATGCTGTAGAGAAACTGAAGGAGAGTCCTTTTGAAATCTCTCAGCATGCCAAGAATTTATTTCTGGAAATGGCTCAGTCAAAAGCCACAGAATTAGGAGTTACAAATTGTTATGTTTGTGGGGGCACGAATTTTGGTGAGGACTGGCCTTGGGAGGCGATGGAAGTCCCCCCACAATTGTATAATAACATGTCAAAAATTGGCAACATTGAGCTTCCGGTTTAATCGCTGACTGAACAAGACGCTAGGGGAGCTCCTCCGCGGAATCCCCAGAGCGCACAGGAGGTTTAAAGAGGTTCGCGAAGACTACGCGGCCTCCATTAACCTCAGTGGGGGGCCTGAGGGATTGGGTATCAGCTGTTGCCTCTTGCGACTCTTCTTTCACCCCGATCTGGAGGGGTTGGGGGGAAAGGATCGAGTTGCGGCACTTTACTATCGCTACTCCTGTGTTTGCGAAGTCTCAAAGTCTTGGCAGAAGAGCCACTAGCCTCCAAGGACTTTACAAATCGTTTCTATCGGAGGGAGAATCAACAGGCTGTTAAACGGCTAATTAGAAGATAAAGATCACACCCAAAAGAAACGTGAGTCTGCTTGTTTATATCGGAATCTGTTCGGAGCGTGGTGGAAAGCAGCCGTAACTCCCCTTCGTGAATGCAAATCGAAACCAAGCGGTGGGGGCGGAGGAGACATCCCTTCATTTGCAAAGTGAGTTTAATTTAATATTTAAATTGAAGTGGAAGAATAATGGGACCTGGAGAAGCTTGATCGTGAAGTCTGTAGTTCAAGACTGGCGTTTTGAAGTCACCCCCCGCTCTTTTTTGTGAAGAGACGGAGTGAATAGTGAATAGAGGAGAGCGTGGGGGTGGAAGGGGATATTTTAAAAACTCTGGTGTTTGAAGTTACTCCCCCTTACCTGATTTTACACTTCCAAAGACTTTTGATTAACAATTGAATTCCCCCTCCCCCTTTTTTTCTTGCGGAGGACCGGATATTTAGAGGAATTTGAGTGGCGGACAAGGTGGTGTGATTTTACATTTCAAAGGATTCCACCAGAGCCGGCTGGAAAGCCATCCCCCCTCTTTCGAGGGGAAACGTTTTGGAGTTGTTTTTGGGAACAGCTTAGGAGTTACTACAAACTGGAGCTATTGTTATCTACTTTTTCCTAACTGGATTAGACCTTTTGAAGCGGTTGAAGATTTATATATCTTTTGGATGGGCAAAAACTTTGTTAAACAACTCTTTGTTACAGAGAAGCAAAACATGTGGTTTAGGCTGTGAAGAAGCCGAAGAATTGCTCCAATTTTTCTCTCAACTCTTAATTTTTAAAGGTTTCTTTGTGGGTCTCATTTTGTTTATTCGATTGCAGTAGAAACGAACTTAAGTTGCTGCGTGTCTTCCTTTGAGGCTTCCTCTGATTTCAAGGACATAAGAAAGACACAACAAGATAAGGTCTGTGCTGTGAGTTGGCCTGAGAATCTCATTCCTTAGGTTGGAGCGCCATCTGGTGGATTTTAAAAATTATCGTATGGGACACCGGTTAGAAAATTCATTTCTTATGTTAGAGCGCCATCTGGTGGATTTGGAAAATTATTGCATATAAAATTCAATTTGAATGTTATATTGAATGGGAAAGTGTTTGACTATATAGAAAAATTGATAAAATTTGATAAATTGTTATAAATTTGATATTTGGATAATTTAAACTTAGAGAGGTTAAAATGAAGTTAGAATAAGTAAATTTAACATCATTGATGGTAATTGGGTGAATATTAATCAACATCAATTAATGGAGTATTAATAGATTAACTCGATTGGTTGAAGGTTATTGTGGTTTATTGAATGAATTAACTTTAATACGTGGTTAAATTGTGTCCTATTGGAATAGAAGTTAATAAAAATTGTGATGGCAGAGAAGACGAAGACGACACCTTTAACACAGAGAAGAGATTCCAGACAAGAGGAGGGCAAAGAATGGGAAGGATTAATGATACATATAAGGAGAGAATTTGAAAAAAGTGAACAAAGTATGGATCAGAAGTTGTCAGAACTAAAGGAAGACATGCAGAAACAAATTAAAGAGGCAGTTGGGGAGCTCTCAGCTCAAGTGAAGGATTTAACGGTGAAAACAAAGAATATATAAGCTAAAGTGAAGAAAGTGCAGACAGAGGTTAAACAATGCAGAGAAGAAACAGAGAGGAATAGAACAGGAGTGTCAGAAGTAGAGATTACGCAAAGGAAGATGGCTGAGGAGCTTGCTTTTCTTGAAATGAGACAAAGGCAACAGAATCTTCGTTTCCATTTGATTCCATGGGAGGAAGGAGAAGATATTAAGGCCAAAGTAATAACGGAACTGGCGAAGTGGCTTGGATGGCAAGAACAGGAAGTAGCTGATGCAATCTCCCAAGTGTTCAGAATTGCAGTCAGATCAAAGAAACTGAGAGCGAAGAAGACACCAGGCGACGTTATTGTGTCATTGACATCTATGGCCGTGCGAGATAGAATCCTGAAACATAGTTATGACAATCGGTTTGTGATTGATGGACAACAGATTCTGATATACAAGGAGATTCCTCTCCATTTCTTGAGAAGAAGAGGAAGTTATAAATCTCTGGCAGAAACGCTGAGAAGAAATGGTTTGAGATTTCGCTGGGAGTTCCCAGAAGGTCTATCCTTCATTTACAAGATGAAAAGATTTAAAATAATATCTGAGTCGGAAATAGGTAAATTTCTGAGAAAATATGGAGAAGAGCTTGGGTACAGGAAACCATCGAAAGAGGGTGTTAAATCACCTGAAGAAGAAGAAGAGGAAGAAGAGGAGGATTTAGAACTCTCTGAGGAGGAAGAAGGTAAAGCGGATTTAGCTATGGCCAATATTTGAATAGAGATGAACCGGTTGCTTACCTGTAATGGTGGTTCTTCGAGTGTCCTCCGTGATTCCACACCATAGGGTTCTCGTGCGCGTCGCGCTCGATGGTACCGGAAGCACTTCTAAGCAAGGAAGTAGAAGCGTTAGTCTCCGCCCCACCACCCATGGTCCCTTGCGTTCCCGCCGAAACGCCTCAGTTCCCTCCACACGCCGTAATGAGGATAAAAATCCAGAACTGACGTGACTAGAGGGGAGGCGGGCGGGTTGGTGTGGAATCACGGAGGACACTCGAAGAACCACCATTACAGGTAAGCAACCGGTTCTTCTCCATCGTGTCCTCCTTGAATCCACACCATAGGGTGAGTACCAAGCTACCTGAGAAGGTGGTGGGGAGTCACGGAAGAACAGCAGCCAATACCGCCCGGCCAAAGGATGCAGAGGACTTGGCCCTAGTGTCCAGACGGTAGTGGCGGACGAACGTAGATGGTTGAGACCACGTGGCTGCCCTGCAGATATCCTCGAGGGGGACGCCACGGAGAAAGGCCGTAGAAGAAGCCATGGCTCTGGTGGAATGAGAGCGCACTCCCTGAGGGAGGGGGCGGTGAGACAACTGGTAACAAAGTTCAATAACGTCAACAATCCATTTAGAAAAACGTTGAGAAGAAACAGGGGAGCCATGAAACTTGGGCCCGTAAGCAATAAACAAACGAGGTGTGCTTCGGAGAGCAGCAGTTTTAGAAACATAGAAGGCCAAGGCCCTCCGGACATCCAGGGAGTGGAGGTCCCGCTCAATAGGAGTAGAAGGGGATGGGAAAAACACAGGGAAGGTGATTGGTTGGGAGAGGTGGAAAGGGGAGACCACCTTAGGGAGAAAGGAAACGTCTGGGTAGGCGACAACTTTGTCCGGAAAAAACTGAAGGTAGGGCCGGTCATGTCGGAGCGCACAAAGCTCACTGGCTCGTCTAGCCGAGGTGATGGCAACTAAGAAGGCAACTTTTAGGGTGAGAAGACGGAGAGATGCAGTTGCCAGGGGTTCGAAAGGTGGCCGGGTTAAGGCTTGCAGGACCAGGCGAAGAGACCATTGAGGAGTCGGGAGCCGTCTATCCGGGTAGGTGTTTTTAAGGCCCCTCATAAACGTTTTCAGCCTGGGATGCCTGAAGAAGGCTGAAGCCACAGAACCAGGAGGCTGGTGAGCCACTATGGCCGAAAGGTAAACCCGGAGGGAGGACATGGAGAGACCAGACTGTTTTAAATAAAGGAGAAAGCGAAGGATTACTAATAGGGGAGGGTTAAGGTGAGGATAGGAGTGGGTAGTCGTGAAGGCCCGAAAGCGCCTCCACTTAGAACGGTAATTCCTCCTGGTGGACGGTTTTCGAGCAGCCTGGCAGATGGCGTCTATCATGGCCTGATCCTCCAAGCCGTCAGCTTGAGGTTCGGAAGATGTGGATGGAGCACCAGCCCGTTGTCCCTCGACAGAAGGTCGGACACCAAGGGTAAGGAGATGTAATCCTGGGTCATCTGGAGAAGGGAGGCGAACCAAGGTTGACGAGGCCACCAAGGGGCAATCAGTATGGCATTGGCCTTGTCGCGGCGTAATTTCACCAGAGTTCTGTGGAGAAGGGGATTGGGGGAAAGGCATACAGGAGGTGGCGGGACCACCGGAACATAAAGCGTCTCCCAGAGATCGAGGCCGACACCCGCCCGGGAACAAAAGCGATCGCACTTGGCGTTGGTCTCGAGGCAAACAGGTCGATGGAAGGAGGCCCCATCTCGAACCAGGAGCCGGAAGACGGAGTCCCGAAGTTCCCATTCGTGGGAAATCGAGGTCTGGCGGCTGAGGGTGTCCGCCAAGTCGTTGTCGTCTCCTGAGAGGTGGATCGCGATCGGATAGATCTGGTGCAGGAGGCACCAATCCCAAAGGTCGATCGCGAGGACAGGAGCGCCAGGGAGTGGGTGCCGCCCTGCTTGTTCAGGTACCACATAGCTGTGGAATTGTCCGTAGCGATCAGAACGACTTGACCCCGAATCAAGGGAAGGAAGGCCTTCATGGCTATAAAAATGGCCAAAAGTTCCAGCTCGTTGATGTGACGAGAGGAGTCCGGAGCGGACCAGAGACCATGGATCTGGTGTTTGCCACAAAAAGCCCCCCACCCCGAGAGGCTGGCGTCCGACGTAATCTGGACAGTTGGGGAAACAGGTTGGAAACGACGGCCGGCAAAGAGATTGGACGGACGGAGCCACCAGCGAGTGCGCTCCCAGACCTGGGTGGGAACGAGGATAGGTGTTTTGGGGATCCACCTCTGGGTCGGGTGGGTCAGAAGGCACATTTGGAGGTGCCTCATATTCAGTCGGGCGTGCGGTACCACTGAGGTAGTGGAGGCCATCAGCCCGAGAATTCGTTGGACAAGCCGAGCCGGTGCGTGGGTATTCGGGCGTAGTAAGGTGATGGCCGAGGTGATGTCATGAAGCGCCAGAGGTTGGAAACGCCTTCCGGCGTTGGGAGTCTATCACTGCCCCGATGTACTCGACTCGTTGAGAGGGAATCAATTTGGATTTCTCGCCATTGACCTCGAGCCCGAGGTCCTGGAGGAGATGGAGAGTAGTACGAAGATGCTGGAGGGCCTCGGCGCGCGAGGAGGAGACCAGAAGCCAATCGTCTATATAGGGAAAAATAACTATCCCTTGTGAGCGCAGGAAGGCCGCTACGGGAGCCATACACTTGGTAAATACCCTGCGTGCCGTCGCGAGGCCAAAGGGCAGGGACAGGAACTCGAAGGCCTGATCCGTAATGATGAAGCGCAGGTACTTGCGGTGAGAAGGATGGATAGAAATGTGAAAATAAGCGTCCCGAAGATCGATAACTGTGAACCAATCGTTTGGTTGAAGTAGCGGGAGAATAGTCTCTAGGGTAACCATTTTGAACTTTTTGGTGGAATAAACCAATTGACGGATCTGAGGTCCAGTATGGGTCGGAGGCCCCCATCTTTCTTCGGGACAGTGAAGTAGGGGAGTAATGGCCCAGAGGAACATGTTCTGGTGGCACAGGACGGATGGCGGCTTTTTGGAGAAGAGTGGAAATTTCGGCCCAGAGTACAGGAGATGGGGAAGTTGGTACAACCTGGCCCGTAGGGGGAGAGTGGAGAACTCTATCCGATACCCGTAGAAATGATGGAGAGGACCCATCTGTCCGTGGTGATACGGCGCCACGCAGGTAGGAACGGCCGTAGTCGGGGTAGGTCAGAAGTCCTTGCGACCCCGTCTATCCTGGTGACGGGCAGAAGGGCGAAACTTGGACTTCTGTTGCTTGTCCTTTCCGGCGAATGCTGTCGCAGAAGAGGAGGAAGGACTGGTCCCGCTGGTGCTGTCTCGGAGAGGACTGGGTGAAGGGTCTCTTCCAGGAGGAGCGAAAGGACCGATTTTGTTTTGATGGGACCAAATTAAGGCGTTTAGCAGTGTTTTGGCTCTTCTGGTGCTCGTTCATGATCTCATCCGTCTTTTCATGGAATAAACCTTCCCCTTCAAATGGTAGGCTACATATTTTGTTTTTGGAATCCTCAGACAGGCCAGTGGATCTCAGCCAGGCGTGGCGGCGAAAGGCGATGGCGGAGCCCATGGCCTTGGTGGCAGCATCAGAGGCATGGCGGCGGACCTCATCTGTTGGGCAGCGATGGACAACGCCTCTTCAATCACTGGGAGAGCAGCGGCCTTAGAGGCATCAGCCGCAGAGTCGATGGATGACTTGATCCTGTTGATGAGGACTCGCTGGTAAGCGGCCATAGCGGCAGTAATTGGCCATTTTGAAAGACAAGGCAGCTGTTGAGTATAGTTGCCTGGCCATGGTGTCTATCTTTCTACCCTCCTTGGAAGGGGGAATGGGGATCTGGGAAGACCTGGATTGAAGCTGAGAAGCGGAGACAACCACAGAATTAGGTACTGGGTGTTTGGCAAGAAAGGGTGCATCCTCATCAAAAACCCTGTAGAAGCCCTCCAGCTTTCTTGATTTAGAGGAGGAAGGGATCTTTTTAAAAGAGTCCTTGGCCATATCGAGGATGGATGGGAGGACCCCAAGGTGTGCAGGAGAATTAGAGTCAGATGCAATCTGATCAAACAAGTGATCAGAATACTGAGGGGTGGGGTGATGCACAGGAATGTTGAGAGTAGTAGCCATCTTGTTAATGAATTCAGAGTAGTTACCAATGGAGTCCGCAGAAGATGGAGGGCTCTCCCCTGCAACATTGGAATCAGGAGTAGCAGGTCTGTCCTGATCGGTACCGTCGTCATCCCCAGAGTCAGAAGAGGCAGTAGAAGATGACTCCGAGTTAGACCGTGAGGGTGGGTTTGCATCCGTAACAGCGGTACCGGGGACGGTGCCGACTAGCCACCGCCTTGGAGCGCTTATGCCGGCGTGTTATGACGGGTTCAAGCGCCATTGAACTGGAGGACCTCGGTTCGAAGGTCTGTCTCTGTCGAACCATGCGTCGGCAGGCTGCCAACCGGGTCCCGTAGGGGCATGGTACCGGTGGAAAACCCGGGAACATGGGGTAAGTCGGGAAATGGTACGGTACCAGGGGGCCTGGCTAGGCGGCCAGGCAGGCGGTACCGAGGATACCGGCGGCCAGGTAGAAGGTCCCGCGGCCACCCCACGGTTGCGCCTGAGGGACCGATGGAGAAGGTCGAGAGCGAGGGGGTGCGAAGCTGTCGTATCGGTATCGCGGCGATGCTTCTTCGCTGCCAAGGGAGAAGAGGGTTCCTCTTCACAATCGGCAGTGCGCTTCCGAGCCATATGCTCCGGATGGGCGCTAAGTTCAGGTACCGGTGGCAAAGGCGGTACCGTGCCGTGCCAACCCGGTCCCGGGTAGCCAGGAAGAGATGGATGCGACATAGGCGCAGGCATCTGGACGGAAGGTCGCGATAGGGCTGCACTGGTGAACAAGGAAGCCAGCTCCGAGCGATGGGGTGGCTTACCGAGAGCGGTGGCCGCGACCAAGGCCGAATCCGAGGAGCATATCGATACCGGCGAGGGGCTCCTACGGTTCGGAGATAAAGATGGCGATCTCCGGCGGGCAGGCGACTTGTCTCGACGCGGTTTCTTGGGTACCGAAGCCTCGGTATCGGTCTTTTTCGACTTAGATTTCTTGGTCGGTTTTCCACAGGTTCCGCCGCCGCTTGAGAGGTGGACTCGGACTCCATCGGGGCTTCAGGGATTTCTCCAGAAGGTAAGTATTGAGTCTATGCCTCCTATTCCTGAGAGCCTGGGAGCTGAGACTCTTACAATGCGGGCAGGAGCTCTGGGAATGGGCCTCGCCGAGGCAATACAAGCAGGAAGAGTGGCCGTCGGAGAAAGGAATTTTCCCCCCGCAACGGACACAGTTTTTGAAGAGGGCCCGTTGGGCCATAAAAGTCGGTCGAAGAGAACTATCCGTGACTGGAGCAGAGATTTCCGTTACCATCCAACACGGCGGTTAGAGGGAACTGAGGCGTTTCGGCGGGAACGCAAGGGACCATGGGTGGTGGGGCGGAGACTAACGCTTCTACTTCCTTGCTTAGAAGTGCTTCCGGTACCATCGAGCGCGACGCGCACGAGAACCCTATGGTGTGGATTCACGGAGGACACGATGGAGAATGATAAAAATATATTTAATTTGAAATTTACAATGGCGCTGAGAGTATTGACTTGGAATGTTAATGGTCTGAATGAAAAGACCAAGAGAAACAGAATTACGCATTTATTGAAGAAAGAAAATCTGGACTTGATTTGCCTGCAAGAAACACATGTTGCAATGAAACATACGAAGATTCTAAAAAACAAAATTTTGGGACAAGAATTTGTATCGTCTGATAAATTGAAGAAAAGAGGAGTGGTGATATATGCAAAACATAAATTGGAACCTAAGTTGATTATGAAAGATGAAGAGGGAAGATTTTTGATGTTACAAATCACTTGGCAATCTGAAAAATTTTTTATTGTAGGCATTTACGCGCCAAATGAAAGGAAATCAGAATTTTACAGAGAGGTAGAACAAAAACTGTTAGATTATATGGATGAAAAACTCTTTCTGATGGGAGACTGCAATGGTGTAATGATGCCAGATTTGGATAGATCTCAGAAAAAGAAAGGTTCAGAAGGGAAATTACCAAAATCTTTTTATGACTTAGTTGAAAATTTTGGATGGACCGATATTTGGAGATTGAGACATCCAATGGAAAAACAGTTTACTTTTTTTTCTGAACCGAACCACAGTTGGGGGAGAATTGATTATATATTTGTCCCTAATGATATCTCACATAGAGTGACAAAAGTGGAAATTTTACCTAAAACGATCTCAGATCATAATGCAATGGTGATGGAAATTAAAACAAAAATGCAAGGATTATACCGTTGGAGGTTGAATGAAAGTTTACTGGATGAGACTGAGACTTTGCAGATAGCGAAAAAAACCTTCAGAGACTATTTGAAAAATAACTGGAGAAGAGAAACACCAACAAATGTGGTATGGGATGCTAGTAAGGCTGTTATGCGAGGCCTCTTTATTCAAAGAAATGCGTATCAGAAGAAACAGAAAGAAAAGAAGCAAAATGAGATTTTAAAAGAACTGGTAGAGACAGAGAAGAAACTGGTGGAGAAGCCAAAGGAACAGAAATGGATTCAAAAATTAAAGATGCTTCAAACTCAGTTGTCGATGATTATCAATCAAGAAATTGAGTGGAAGGTAAAGATGATGAGACAAAGAAATTTTGAATCGGCAAATAAAGTAGGAAATTGCTGGCTTGGCAGCTGAAATGGAAGCAAAAACAAAAGGTTGTGAACAAATTAGTAGTAGACCAAAAATTAGTGGAAGATCCAAGAGAAATTGTAAAGGTGTTTGAATTTCTACAGAAATTTATATACGAAGAAAAAAAAGAGAATCCGGAACAGATTGACAGATATTTAAAAAAGAATGGATTGAAAAAATCTCAACAAACCAAGTGTCGATATTGAGTGAGAAAATTACCCCACATTAAGTACAAAGTGCAATAGAGAGGGCGAAAATTGGAAAATCACCGGGCCCAGATGGTCTGACTGCAAAATATTATAAAAATTGTCAGAAGAAATGTTACCAATAATGGTGGAGGTTATGAATGAAGTTCTAGAAAAAGGAGTCATACCTAACACCTGGAAGGAGGCGTATATAACACTGATTCCAAAGGAGAACTCAGACACAACAGATGTTAAAAATTATAGGCCCATTTCCCTTTTGAATGGAGACTATAAATTATTTGCCGATGTTTTGGCTAATAGACTAAAAAGGGTTTTAAATGAGTTATTACACAAAGATCAAGCGGGGTTTCTTCCTGGCAGACAGATGAAAGATAACATGAGAAATATAATTGATATAATAGAGTATCTAGAAGTCAGGAAAGAGAAACAAGCTGCTTTGATATTTATTGATGCTGAAAAAGCCTTTGATAATGTCTCTTGGCAATTTATGAAGAAGAATTTGGAAAACATGGGAGTGGGAACAAAGTTTTGGAACGGTGTTAATGCAATATATAAGGAACAGAAAGCTAGTTTATTGATTAATAATGTGATAACAGAAAGTTTCCCGATTGGGAAAGGTATGAGACAAGGGTGCCCATTGTCCCCATTGTTATTTATTACTGTATTGGAAGTATTGTTAGTCAAACTGAGGGACATGGGGACAATTAAAGGTATATGTGTGGGGGATAAGGAATATAAATTAAAAGCGTTTGCTGATGATTTAGTTTTGACGTTAGAGAATCCAAAAGAAAGTATTACTGAGGTGATGAAAATAATTGAGGAATTTGGTAATCTAGCTGGTTTCAAACTAAATAAGAATAAGACGAAGGTCTTATTGAAAAATGTAACAAAGAAAGATTGTGAAGAATTTGAAAAATTGTCCGCCCTCTCAGTGGTGAAAAAAGTTAAATATTTGGGAATTAACTTATCTCTTACGAACTTAAATCTCTTTGAGGATAATTATAATATGGTATGGAACTCGATTAAGAGAGATCTGGAAACATGGAATAGATTGAACTTGTCGTTGATGGGAAGAATTTCGGTGATAAAGATGAACGTGCTACCAAGGTTGTTATTTCTATTTCAAATGATCCCAATACTTAGAGGAATAGGCCACTTTAAGGAATGGCAGAAGATATTGTCCAAATTTGTCTGGCAAGGTAAAAGACCCAGAATAAGATTTAAATTACTAACAGATGCCAAGGAAAGGGGAGGATTTGCCATGCCAGACCTGAGATTGTACTACGAAGTGGCCTGCCTCGGTTGGATAAAAGATTGATTACTTTAGTTGATGAGGATCTATTGGATTTAGAAGGTCATGATAACAGATTTGGTTGGCACGCTTATCTTTGGTATGACAAAGTGAAAGTACATAAAAGTTTTATGAATCATGTAATTATAAAGTCACTACTTCAGGTCTGGGAACGGTTGAAACCCCTCTTAGAGAGACATACACCGAGATGGTTATCCCCGATTGAGGCATTGGTGATCAAGAGGAAAGATAAAGAAGGAGTGGGGATCACCTATGGTGATGTGTTATTCTTTTCAGAAAAAGGTCCTAGACTGAAGTCCTATGATATGTTGAAAGAGAAGTTAACAGGCTGGTTTCAGTACCATCAACTAAATGACATTTTTCAGAAAGATAGAAAGGTGTCTGGGTTTGGAGAGAAGGAATCTAAGTTACAAACCATAATCACGGGCCCAAAAAAGAAATTGTTGACTAGATTATATAATTTTTGTTGGAGTTGAATCTAAAAGATGAACAAGTTAAAGAATGTATGGTAAAATGGGCTATGGATCTGGGTCATAATATTGAGTTAGATGTGTGGGAAAAACTGTGGAAAAAGAATATGAAGTTTACCGCATGTACTTTGATAAAAGAAAATCTGTTGAAAATGATGTATAGGTGGTATATTACCCCAACGAAGTTAGCAAAGATGTATAGGATGAAAGATGACCACTGCTGGAAATGTAAAGAGAAACAAGGTGATTTTTATCATATGTGGTGGACTTGTGAGAAAGTGAAAGAGTACTGGGCATTGATATATGATGAACTCAAAAAGATGTTAAAGTGTACATTCCCAAAACGACCTGAATTTTTTTTTTGTTAGGGTTGGTGGATAATGAAATTAAAGGAGCAGACAGGACTCTATTTCTATATGCAACAGCAGCGGCACGAATGCTCCTGGCACAGAATTGGAAGACAACGTATATACCATCTTTGGATGAATGGAGGGCGAAAATATTGGACTTTGCAGAGATGGCCAGACTGACGTGCAGACTGAGGGATCAAGACAACCAGAAGTTCCAAAAAGATTGGCAAAAATTTAAGAACTACATGGAGATTCATTGCAAGGAATTAAAGACTCTTACCGGATTAGGATAGAGCTCGAAGGATTACTACTTATTTTTCAAATCTTTTTTATAAGTATATAAAGGGGTTTGTCTGAAAGGAAGGCTAGGAGATGAATAACGCTAAAACCACGGGAAGAACAGAGGGAAGCCCAATTCTAGTGGTAGAATGATTTTGTATTGCTAATGTTTTGAACTTGACTTTTTTTTGTATACTAAAATTTTCTAATAAAAACGTATTTTAAAAAAAAAATTGGCAACATTACCAAGAGAGCCCAGTCTCAGAATATGACATGGACCATCACATCTCAGTTAGTGGGTCGTGTCTGCTTTTCCCGAAATGGTTCTATTCCAGTGGGTTATTTAACCTGCATAGGAACCTGGGAAGATGGCATTTGGACCTCACCCTCCAATGCTCCACAACCAGAGAAGTTTAATGTCACTTTATTGCCATACATATACTCAGCAACTTCGAAGGTATGGGAAGCCCTTCCGATGGACGACTCAAAATGAGTGTCCATTTGAAGAGGAGGGAAATGATAGAAGTGGTTTTTAATACAGTCTGTAGCCTATAAATTGCCATTGTAGATAAAATGGCAGTACTTTGGTTCTATTTCTAATTCAGCCCTGTGTCCTTTAATTCACCCCTTTTCCCTTCACTGAACTGTGACTCAAAGCACCACATTCCTCCCCAAGCCTGTGTCATGAGATACCAGGCCATAAAAGTTGCTGGATAAACACTTATCTGTGTGGGAAGACCACTGGTAAAGGGGTCCGCACAAGAGATAAGCCAGACATCCGTCGAAACATCGATATATCGCCAGAGCTGTCAAACACTCCGGCTGTGAAAGCCCAGAGTTCCGAGAATTACAAGACAGGTGGCGCCAACGTGCAAGATTAATAGTATCCCCGTGTGTTTCCCTTGACAATTGATTTGTAACTATGTGATAACCATGTATCCTTTGTAGTTTCTTTGTTGTTTCGCGGGCGATTTACGACGCCCAGATGCATCCTTGTTTATTCTGATAAAGGAGGGGTACTGAGGGAATGTTTCCTATAAAGTCTATAGAGTTTCTTTGCTTATTGCCCCAGTTTTCCGACTGAATTCGGCTGGGCGCCTCGCTGCAGCGAATTAAAGCTTTTTCTCTGTGCCTTTTGAACCTTCGCGTGTTCTTTCATCTCTCGGCTCCCGTAATAGCGGCAAGGTAAACCGGGGTGTAGCTTTCAACCCGGAGTCACACAAATGCCCAGTGCTGCTGACCCCTGACTGGCGGCACCAGCGGCCCGGCGTTTTCTGGCAGGATTGCACCCTATTCCCCCGAGTCACTCCAAGGGGTTTGATGTGGGACCTCTGTCCGGCCGTGGCTGCCCCCCTCCTCTGCCGTGCTGCTCAGGCATACCCACCCAAGCATTGGGGCCGGTCGTGTCGCAACGAACACTCCGGTTTGCCCCGCATGCAGATGCAGGTGGTGCAGAGGTCTTGCTCCCAGGAGGCTCCCTCCTCGTAGGACCGCCCGTCCCAAAAGCAGGTCATCCGTCGACATTCACACTCCTCCAGGGACTTCACGCGGGCCAGCAAATCGGAGTTCTGCAAGGCAGGGCAGGGTAGACACTCTGGGTTAGCCGGCGTTAGGACAGAGGGCCTAGGAATGGGTGGACACCCCCACCCCCAGGGAAGGACAGAAATGTGCTGGTTAAGTCACCTCTGACTCACGGTGACCCTAAAGCAACCTCCAAATGCTCCTGCTCAGCTCTTGCAAAAACAAGCCAGTGGTTTCCTTGATGGAGTCGGTCCATCTCCCATTGGGCCTTCCTCTTTCCCCGCTGTCCTCCACTTCTCCCAGCATTGGTAAAGGGAACGGTTCCCCCCGCACATGCATGCTAGTCATGTCTGACTCTAGGGGCAGCCCTCATCTCCATTTCTCAGCCAAAGAGCCAGTGTTGTACAAGTCCGTGGCCTTGTGGCTGGCACGGCTGAACACATTTCTGCTCAGACAACAATGGTTACCTTCCCGCTTATTTTACAGCAGAACCTGTTTATCTACTTGCATTTATATGCTTTCGAACTAGTAGGTTGGCAGAAGCTGGGAGCAAAAGAAAATACTTCTTTACCCAGCATGTTGTTAGTCTGTGGAACTCCCTGCCACAGGATGTGGTGATGGCATCTGGCCTGGATGCCTTCAAAAGGGGATTGGACAGATTCCTGGAGGAAAAGTCCATCACAGGTTACACAAACCGTGATGGAGATGTGTAATCTCCAGGCTTAAAACCGGGGTACTTCAAGGGCCAGATGCAGGGGAGTGGTATCAGGAGACAGAGATCTAGTCTCGTGCACTCCCAGAGGCATTTGGGGTGGGGGCCCTATGGGAATATCGTCTAGATGGGCCTTTGGCCTGATCCAGCAGGGCTCTTCTTATGTTCTTATGAACTCACTCCACTGCTTAGCTCCCGGGATTCGAACCGCTGAGCTGTCGATTTTGCAGCTGACAGTTTTCAGCGCTCTAGCTCACTGAGTCCAGAATTAGTACCTAGGACAGGGGTCTGCAACCTTTAAGATATAAAGAGCCACTTGGACCCGTTTCCGACGGAAAAAAAACACCTGGGAGCCGCAAAACCATTGCAACATTTAAAACAAATATAACACTGCATATATTGTTTCTTACCTTAATGCTAACACTCTTCTGAACCTACTGTCTTCTCTGTGGAGCCATGGCTGCTTATTTATATACAGTGGACCCTTGTATTACAAACAGTTTGTATAATATAAAATCTGTACAACATAAAATATTCTGGAGATAGGGGAAATTTGCTTAACATAATCACCTCTACAACATAAAAATGGAATCACTCTATTTTCAATGCAGTCCTATGGGAAATTTGTATAAAGGAAAATTTGCTGAACATAATTTCATTTGGAGCGAATTAATTCCTTTATACGAGGTACCACTGTATTTCTGCAGGGGGGGCGTGTCGGGAGAAGACCAGAGCACCCCCACTAAATCAAAATGTGTGTGTGTGTGTGTGTGTGTGTGTGTGTGTGTGTAAATCACGAACATTGCAATCTACAGAAACAAGTGGCTCCAGATTCCCTCGCTCTTCCTTTCTCCCTTTCCTTGCACTCAGCGTGAGGCACAGAGGGGGCCCTCTGGATCTTGGGGTAGCAGCAGCACCTCTTCCATCTGCCACAGCCAAGGAGGGTGGGGTGGAAGGCTTGTGGGCTTTGTAGTCCCACCGCCCCTGGAGCCCCCCCCCGAGCAGGACCACGAGAGTGGAGCATGGGGGCCTCTTTGTGAGTGGGTGGGTGGGGGTGGGGGGTGTGCGCCGCTGCCCCTCCCCCACTCCAAAGGAAGGGCACCGCCAAGGGTGCATCTTGTGGCAGGGAGTTCCACTCGCCCTCGCCGCCACCCCGGAAGTCCTCACCTCACCCCACCCGTCCTTAGCGGGTCCTTCCGGAAGTGGATGCCGTGGACGTTGACGTGGGCCTCCCCGCCAGCGTTCACGGCCCAGACCACGTTGTCGGCCAGGCCGGCCCCTCAGGCCACCCCGTGAGGGCGACGAGCCACCAGCAGCAGCAGCGCCAGCAGGCGCCAACCCAAAGCCAAGCCGCCGGAGCCGTCCAGCAGCAGCAGCAGCAGCGCTCCCAAAGCCGCCGCCGCCACCGCCACCATCTCGGGGGTTCCTTCCCGGCGCCTCGCCGCGGTCCCGCCCCACCGCTGCCGCTGCCGCTGCCGCCGCCGCCGCCGCCACCGCTCCTCTTGCTGCTGGTGGTGCGGCGGCTGTTCTTTTCGCTCACCCGGGACCTCCAGGGGCACCGTCTGCGGCTGCTGCTGCTGCTGCTGCTGCTGCCGGTGCCGCCGCGCTCCCGTCCTCCCTTCCAAGAGGGACGGCGATGGCGCCGGCTTCTCCCGCTCCCACGCCCTCGGTGGGCAGACGCACTCGGCGGGCGGCAGCAGCAGCTCCTCGGTGGAGCCCATCGCGGCCGCTCCGCCGGCCACGGCCCACGGGTGGGTGGGGGTGGGGTGGGCGCCGGGGGTTCCTTCCCGGTGCCTAAGTTCGGCCGCGGTCCTGCCCCGCCGCCGCCGCTCCTGAGGCACATCCCGCCCGCCCGCCAGACTCCGCTCTCTCAGGCCGACGCCTCAGCCGCGAGGGGGCACCCGAACCCACTCGCTTTGCCGGCTCCCCGCCTCACCGGCCAATCGCCGCGCCGCTCCCCGGCCCCGCGCCTCCCCGTTGGCTGCCTCGGGGCCGCTATTTGCATGCCGGCCAGCCGGCCAGCCGGCCACCTCCCGGAGCCGCGGCAAAGGTTCCAAAGAGCCGCATGCGGCTCCGGAGCCGTGGGTTGCCGACCCCCGACCTAGGAAATGTACACCCATGAATCTTCTTTCTTTCCCCTTCCATCTCTTCTGTGTCCCTGTCTTTTACTGAGCATTGACTTTGAACAGCGCAGGTCCAGTGTAATGGGCAGACCATTGGCCCAGGCTCAAATCACCCTGAGTTCAAATCTCACTTTGGCCATGGAAACCCAAGAGGGCATGGCCAACTGTCCCTTCAGCCTCTCACCTATCTCATGAACCCTCTTAGGGTCACCAAAAGTCAGGACTGACTTGAGGGTGAGAACTGAGTCCCTCAAATGAATGACCCTAATACCATACAGTAATACCTCAGATAACGAATGCCCCTGATAATGAATTTTTTGGATAACAAATCGCAATTTCAGGTATAGGGCTGCCTCAGATAATGAATCTTCCTATGGGTTGCTTTGGATAATGAATTGCACTTTCTAGATATAGGCTGCCTTGGATAATGAATTTTCTCTATGGGGTGCCTCGGATAATGAATTTTTCTATGGGGTGCCTCAGATAACGAATTTCCAGCATGCATCAGTAAAAAGAGTTATCCTGGGCTGCATTGCATCTGTACCTTTAAAGTGCACTTTATAAAGAGTTTTGAGCAAAAACAAAACAAAATATAGTGGTAACGTTTAAGACAAATGCATCATAAGACCAAAAAACTTGTAGGAAAAAACAAATTTCTGGGAATAGGCATGCTTTGCATAACAAAAAAATTCCCTATGATGCTTCACGAGACAAAAAAAGTTCCACATGTACCTAGGTAAAATAAAAATTTGGTTATTTTTGTCTTTACTCTAGCTTCCGGAATTGATTAATCTGTTCCCAATGCATTCCTAAGGGAAACCGCGTTTCATAAGACAAAATTTTCATAAAACAAAGTGACCCATTGCCTCCGGAACTGATTAATCCATTTTCAATGCATTGCTATCGGAAACCACATTTTGTAAAGCAAAACTTTGTTACAACAAATTGACCCGTAAAACGAATTAAATTTGATAGTTGTTGTTGTGAGTTTTTCAGGCTGTTTGGCCGTGTTCTGGAAGTTTTTCTTTCTGACGTTTCGCCAGACTCTGTGGCCGGCATCTTCAGAGGGCAAGGAGCTCAGGGAACCAGGAGTTCTCTCTGTGCTTGGGGGTATAAATTTGTTTTAAGAGGTACCACTGTATTCAGAACAACATACATTTAAAAATATTCATATAAAAAGACAAATGCCTTGGGCAGACCATGGGCGGCGTGAAATTCAATCAATTAAAATAATCCTCCAAGCCTAGAGCACTAGGAGTCCGACCGACCCAATTACGGGGGCCCAGGAGAGATTCCCGAGAGGGTCCTCACCTGCTCTTTCACCATGTCCAGCATGGTCCCGAGTCCGTCCACCAGTTCCTCCAGCCTCTGGACCCTCTCCTCCTGGCTCAGTGCCGTGGAACGCCCTGGAACCCCCCCTGGAGGGGGAAAGTCCGCCTCGCTGGCCTCCCGCTGGTAGTGGCGGATGTCTGTCAGGGCAGGTGGCTCCAAGGGCGCCGGAGAGTTCAGCTCAGGCAGATGCCCTCCAGGTAGATCCACGTAGCGTTCCTCGGGCATGGTGTAAGGCAGAGCGAGCAGGTCAGGCTCTGTGAATGAAGTAGGATGGTAAGATCGGAGCTCGGTCGGCACAATTCTCTCGGGGACTACGTCGTCCAGAATCCCCAGCCAGCATCAGTGGCATGGTGGGGATTCTGGGAGCTGTAGTACACACACACACACACACACACACACACAAGAAAGTTTTAAAATTTATTTATTTATTTAATTTAGAGTATTTCTACCCCGTCTTTCTCCTTGGAAAAGCACACACATGCACGGACACACGCACGAACACACACACACACACACACACACACACACACACACACACACACACACACACACACACACACACAAGAAAGTTTTAAAATTTATTTATTTATTTAATTTAGAGTATTTCTACCCCATCTTTCTCCTTGGAAAAGGACACACACGCACGGACACATGCACGAACACACACACACAGACACACACAGACACAGACACACACACACACACACACACACCCCACTCTCAAGTCTTGATGAATCAAAGCAAATATTTATTTATTTATTTATTTATTTATTTATTTATTTATTTATTTATTTATTTATTTATTTATACGCTTATATACCGCCCATCTTCCAAAGGGAACTCTGGGCGGTTTACAACGATGTGATAAATCTCTGAGGAAGTTTGCAGTCAGGGACAGTGATGGCAGATTGTCCAGAGATCTCAAAATCTGCACTGTATTTATTCAAATCCATAGCCAGACCCGAGATCTTTTAGAGACTTCAGAGGTAGCCAAGCCTGACAGGTGGATTGCTGAACACGGGGCACAATCCTGCAGGGGAAATTGTCCAGTCCAAGGTGCTTAGAAATGAGCTGAGGGGAAAGGGCGGGAGGAGAGGATTTTGGGAATTTGGCTCGTGTATCTCACAGTGATACAGAAATCCATTCCCAGCAGAGTGCAGCTCTGAAACAAACTCTCAGAAATTAAAAGATTGTCTTACGTAAATGCCGAATTCCTTACCCCGGGAGCCCACAGGTGAAAATCATGCGGCCATCCAAATCCCACACCCACCCATTTGAACCACCTCCCAATTTGGGATGTGGGGCAGAGATGGAGTATGGTGACCCCGGGAGCCCTTTCCCTGGGCAATTCTGGAGACACAACTTTTGATCTCAAAAAACGCCCACTGAAATTAGTTATTCAACGCCATCACGTTTGGCTTCTTCCCTCTTTCTCTCCTCCCCGATTCTTTGTCTTTCCTCCTTTAATTCTGCCCACTAGAGATGGGCACGAAACGAACAATTTTCCGTTTCCGTTTTTTTTTTCGTTTTGTTACGCAATGAAACGACAAACGAATTTTATCTCTAAAATGAAACGAAACGAACAGAAACACCAGAAATTTTGTCGTCTGTTTCGTTTTCGTTACGGCAATACATTGAACTGCTTTAAAAGCTAAAAAAAAATCACAAAAAATTGAAATAAATGGTAACAAAATGGTTAACAAAATGAACGAAAACAAAAACGATTTTTTTGCAAAAAGTCACGAAAAACAGAAATGAACCAAAACGGACTCCCTAAACAACAAACGAAACACCATTTTTTTATTCGTGCCCATCTCTACTGCACACCCGTTAAATCCAAATGGATCCTACCCTTTCTTTTACACTTCAGCCAGCTTTCACACACCTGGGTGAGGCCTCCCATCACTTTCAGGGCTCCCCTGGGCAAGGGTGACCCACCTCACCACCCCACACTCACCCTGTGCATCCAGGGCTCTGAAAACATCCACCAGCTGGTCTTCTGGGAAGGTTGTGTTTTGTTTTGTTTTTAAACTGGAGCGTTGTGCCTGGTTGGTTTGAATCTGTGTCGATCCATGTTGATCATTTGGGGAGTGGTACTTTTTCATTCTATTTAATCTTTGCATACTTACTGTTTTAGGCCTTTAAATATAGTCTTTTAAGTGTCTAAGCTGCCTTGGGTCCTTTTAAAGGGAAAAGGTGGAATGAATGAATGAATGAATGAATGAATGAATGAATGAATGAATGAATGGACAAACAAACAAACAAACAAATGAACGAATGAACGAACGAAGCCCTGTGAATTAATAAATTAATTAAATTAATGTTGTTATTAACTAACTAACTAACTAACTAACTAACTAACTAACTAACTAACTAACTAACTAACTAACTAAGGAGCCCCGTGGCGCAGTGGTTAAATGGTGTACTGCAGGTAAAATTGTGCTCATGACCTGGGGTTCAATCCCAGGTAGCCGGCTCATGACTGACCCATCCTTCCATCCTTCCGAGGTCGGTAAAATGAGTACCCAGCTTGCTGGGGGTTGGGGGGCAATGTTTAGCCTGCATTACTGTACAGTGGAACCTTGACTTACATACTGCTTGACTTGCATCATATTTGACTTGCAGCAAGAAGGGGCCTGTTTGACTTGAGTAGCAGGCTTTGACTTACATCTCGGAGCCCCGGCGCAAGGCACCGGAATCGGGCGGCAGCCACAACCCAGCATCGCGGCTGCCGCTTCCAAACTGCTCCTGCCTTCTTCCCCTCCTCCGGCAGTGGTGGCTTCGGCGAGGCCAGCTCCGAGCACCTGGAGCTGGTCCTCGGCCTCACCGAAGCCGCCGCTGCTGCTGGAGGAGAAGAAGGGCCGGGAGCTCGGGGCTGGCCTCGCTGGTTAGACGGTCGGCTCAGTCTTGTAAAAATCTGGCTGCAGAAGTCTGGTCCACAATAGAAGCGTTTTAGTTGGGGAGCTGTAAAGTTGTGGGACTCTAACGGTAAGCATAGAGTTATTCAGAACTTGGAACGTCAGGTTAAAAATCAGTAAAACTTAAATGTTAGACATTCTTGCTATGAACATTAAAAAGTGGAGTCATATAACTTGTGGACTATAATTCCACTGCCTCCTCTTCTCTTTGAAGAGACATTTCATTTACATCCCCGGACGGAATCTCCTATCCTAGTCATATTTGTGTTAAATTGCTGTTTTCGGGGGTCTTTTTCATCATCTGGAACGGATTTATCCGCTTTCCCATTACTTTCTATGGGAAATGTTCGTTTGACTTAAGTCATGTTTGACTTATGTCTAGACCTCTGGAACGGATTAATGACGTAAGTCAAGGTTCCACTGTAATTGAAACTGTAAACCGCGCAGAGAATACTTGAAGTGATATGGGGTGGGATATAAACAGAACACTTTTTTGCTTTTTAAATAAATAAATAAATAAATAAATAAATAAATAAATAAATAAATAAGCAAGCAAGCAAGCAAGCCAGCCAGCTATTCATTCAGCATCTCACCCAAATGCTGTTTCCCTAACACAAATGCCCACTCCCATGCTGCCAACAATTAAAATCGTGTCAGGGGAGATGTAGTCAGCCCCTCTGGGGACTCTGTGCACCAATTTGGCTCAGGTTCCAGGCTCCAGAGGTGCCAAGCCTCAGATGTCTACTTCTTGTCCTCAGCCCTGGAAAGGTATTTGGTGCAGGTCTGCAGCCAAGCGTTTGACAAGGGATAAACCCAGGAGGTCTTCATCGTGACTTTCCAAGGTTCCAGGCTGTGATTCTGGAGCTCCCTGGGGGCCCTTCCCAAACTGATGCATTCAAGGAAACCCGGGGAAACAAGCCAACAAACCGCAATTACCCAGCCTGTTGAACAACTGGGCATTTTGTTTGTTTGTTTGCTTTCCATGTTAAAGCCAAGCAGGTTTGGAGGCAATCCAGGGCAGCCAGCCGGGGCTTGGCATCAAAGCACCAGACCCAGGCGGGTTTTTTTTTTTTTTTTTTTGTGGCCGGGTGCCTCCGACGGAAGCAGTCAAGCGCAGCAACCGAGCTAGCACACAGAACGGGGCTCTGTCTGGGTAATGAAGCAGCTGGCTTGCCCCCACCCCCCACCCCCACCCCTGGCTACTGCCCCCCTGCCTTTGGATGGAATGCACCCCCTCCCCAGCTGACCTCCATCCCATCCTGGGGCCAGACCCACAGGGCTGGGGAGCAGCTTCGGGAGAGGGGAGGATGAGCTGTCCAATTGGGGTCCTGGGAGTGGGCTGAGGGTTGGTCTCTCTCCCTCCCTCCCTCCCCCCTCTCTCTCTTGCCCCTGTGTCCAGAGGACAGGATGCCAAGCCTGACCTCTTGACCTTTCGAGAGGGCTAAAGGCAAGAAGCCGGCCAGGAGTCAAAGTTTTTTGTGCAGGTCTGCAGCCAAGCGTTTGACAGGGGATAAACCCAGGGGGTCTTAATGGTGACTGGCTACTGGCCCCTCCACCTTTGGGTGGAATGCACCCCCTCCCCAGATGACCTCCATCGCATCCCGGTGCCAGACCCACCGGGCTGGTGACCAGCTTCAGAAGAGGGGAGAAAGACCTGTCCACTTGGGGTCCTGGGAGTGGGCTGAGGGTCTCTCTCTCTCTGTGTGTGTGTGTGTGTGTGTGTGTGTGTGTGTGTGTGTGTGTGTGTGTGTGTGTGTGTGTGTGTGTGTCCATGTGTCCGTGTGTCCAGAGCCAAGGATGCCAAGCCTGACCTCTTGACCTTTCAAGAAGGCTAAAGACAAGAAGCCCACCATGAGTCAAAAGGGCAACCAGAGGCCAGCGAGTGGGGGGGACAGCTCATTAGCTTGGGCCAAGCCTGGGGTTGGCACCAGAAGTGGGGGAGGCACAAAGGGGGCAGCAGGAATTAAGGGCCCTGCTGGGGAGGCCCAAGGTGTGGGGTGGGTGAGACACTGGGGTCACAAGGGCCCCATACAGCACGAAGCAGGGCTTTTGGTTAAAAGGGAACCCTTTCTGATCTTTCTGTTCACCCACTAGAAGAGGGAAAAAAATCAATCCCTCTTCTCTCCACTGGGCAAACATTACTTTTTTGTGCATTTGTCCAATTTCAGGACCTCTCGGTGAAGAAGCCACACCTTTTTTTGCTCATAAAAATCTTGCATTTTTTATAGGAGAAGTGGGTCGAACACAGTGCAAAACACAGGGGGTTGGTGGGTGGATCTCTCCCCATAAAAGCTTGGTCTCCCCCCCCCCCAATATTGCCATTGCTGACTAAGATAAAAACTACAGTAAATCTGCATAAAATTCAGGACCTGGCCTTGCCTTCTTCTTGCAAGAGTAAACTCTTTCTCATTGTTCATGGCAATCCTCCACCACAGGCACACAGGCTGGGAGGGGGTTAATGCCACGCACTGATGCTCTAACAATTATAGGACGCCTTTTAATTTGCTGCAGCTGCTTTATAAGGCAAGCTCTGTTCTTGGGACCATCTGCACACATGTCACAGGAGCCCAGAGGCTGGCTTGGTTATCCCTTCGGAATAAATGCCAGAACAATGAGGGGTCAGGCCGAATGCCCCCCCCCCCACTAATAGGGCAGCCGCAGAAGGGTTTTGAAACCATCAAGAGCGGGGTCTCCCGGACCCAAGGCACCCCCACCCCCACCCCGCCTCTGGATCTGGAGCAGAGCCCTGTTTGGGGAAGGAGCAGGAGGCTTAACCCTCTGCCCAGAGGCTCAGCTGGGATCCTTTCCTACTTGGTCTGTGCACTGGAGCAGGGTTTTTCCCTACTTTGGTTAAATCTCCAGGTGTCCTTGGACTGCAACTCCCAGGAGCCTTCGCCATTCTCTTTGCTGGGTTTCTGGGGACTGTAGTCTATGAACGCCTAAGTTACCCAACGTTGGGAAATACTTGCGCTAAAAGGAAAACCCTTTTTTCACTTCTGAAGTGGAGCTTTTTTCCAGATGCAAATGTCCCACGGTTTGGGCGGTGGATTACCCCGGATCTGCACCATAGGAGGAGAGGGTCAAATTTGCCTTGGATGGCTTGGCGGACGATGTCTGTGTGGGCCGCTTAAGTGGCCAGAAAAGCTGAGGGAGAAAGGAGGGCACATTTTGGGGGTGTACCCATCCTCCAATGGGCGACCCTACAGAATGGGCAATTCTGAGAGCTTTCGTTCAGTCTGTATCTTTGTGTTTTATTCATATTTGGCTAGGCTGGATTCTGGGAGTTGTAGTCCTAAATAAGTAAATGTTCCTGTCCATAGATACATGGGCAGACACGCACACAAATCAGAGCAGATTTGTAGCATCCCGAGCCAAGGAGTTGCTTCAAATTCAAACAGACCTGCACACACCTGTTTCTCTCCCATTGTGGACAGGAAAAGAGATGATTTGGAAGGAGGGACACAGTTTTAAGGGAGAAAAGAGGCCTATTTAGCAGCTGTTCTAGCAACTAATGATTTTATAACCACAGAGAATTCCGGCACGTTGGCCCTGACCTCACACAAAACCACCATGAGTTTCTGGAGCTCATCAAGGAGAACCGTCCCTCACTGATGATGGAGGTTTTCTTCCTGGAACCCTTTGGAACAGTTGGTCTAGCAGAACATGTGTGTGCCATCTCACCAGGAGATGCTATAGGGTTCTCCTGGAAGGCATGGGTGTTTCTCACCATGTGGTACCTGGTCCTTCCAAACAGCAATGATGCAGATGGGGCAGGAAGAAAGAATAAGAACATAAGAACATAAGAAGAGCCATGGTGGATCAGGCCAAAGGCCCATCTAGTCCAGCTTCCTGTATCTCACAGTGGCCTCACCAGATGCACACGGGAGCACACAAGACTAGATATCTGCCTCCTGTTACCACTCCCCTGCATCTGGCCCTTGAAGGACCCTGGGTTTTTTTTTAAAGCCTGGAGATGATAAATCTCCATCATGGTTTGTAACCTGTGATGGACTTCTCCTCCAGGAATCTGTCATAAGAAGAGCCCTGCTGGATCAGGCCAAAGGCTTCCTGTCCAGCTTCCTGTATCTCACAGTGGCCCCACCAGATGCGTCTTGGAACGCATGAGACTAGATATCTGTCTACTGCTACCACTCCCCTGCCTCTGGCCCTTGAAGGACCCTGGTTTTAAGCCTGGAGATGACACATCTCCATCATGGTTTGTAACCTGTGATGGACTTTTCCTCCAAGAACCTGTCCAATCCCCTTTTGAAGGCATCCAGGCCAGATGCCATCACCGCAAATAGAGAGGTAGAAATGAAGCCCTAAGGTTGTTTTGCAACACTGAGCCTCTATCGCATCCCCCTGCCTGTGAGGCAGTGGTTATACTGCAGTGCTGCAGTCCAAGCTCTGCTCATTCATTTTATTTTATTATTTATTTATTTTGAATATTTTTACCCCACCTTTCTCCTTGGAAAAGGACTCAAGGTGGCTTACAATAATAAGGGAAAATAAACAGCCCAGAACATTTAAGACATATTCAAGTTAAGAACAGGGAATTAGAAGAGGCATCTTAGAACATTAAAAGGGACATTACAGCTATAGAGAACATACAAAAAGAAAAAATATATCCATTATGAGGGATGGAAACTAACATGGAAAACACTGGTGTTCTTTTGAAATCAGCCAATGTAATCATGAATGGTAGTCCATATAAAACTCATGACCTGGGTCCAGTCCCTGGTAGCTGGTTTGAAGTTCACTCAACCTTCTGAAATTCCAAAGTCATTAAATTGAATACCCAGCTCACTGCTGTGTTGGCGGGGGGGGGGGAGGCAATGTGTTGCTTGCATAATTAAACCATAAACTGCCCAGAGAATGCTTTAAGTGCCAAAGGGTGGTATATGATTTGATTGTTTTACACAGTCGGTTGAAACGGGGAATGAACACCTGCAAAACCAAATCTTCTGCTCCTTTCCTCCTCGTGTCCTTCCACGGGGTGCCTACGCTTGGCAAGTGGTCTTGAAAATATTTAAGACTCAAATTAATCTCCTTGATTAACCAGCCTCTCTTCTGTGTAATCCCATTAGAGTTCATAATCAAAGCCAGCTGTCACAATTAAGATTTTGTTCAAGATGTAGCTCCTTCTTCAGGTGGACACGAGAACCATAAACAAGAACACCTCGTGCTGCCACATCGTGTTGCAGCCCTTGCAACAGTTCCAGTCCTAAAATACAAGCAGATCTCGGAAGAGAGGGGTTCCTCTCCCCGGAACTACAATTCCCAGAATCCACCAACCAGTATGGCTGGCTGAGACTCATGCTCTCTGGGAGATTGTGAGACTTTTAATCTAATCATCATCATTTCCAAACTCCGTTCTAGCAAAAATTCAGAAGGAAGGAAGGAACTTCTTTCAGACAAGTAGGCCTAGAAACCAGCAGCCAAGCTGGCTGAGGAATTTTGGGAGTTGTAGTTCATGATGAATTATTTCCAAACTTTGGCTAGACTGTGTCCGATATCCTATTGGGAACAAGGAAGGCTGGGTTTTGATAAAGGCCAGCTTCCAGATGGGACCTCTCAGCCACAATTTTAGTTAGTGGATCTTTACTCTTTAAGATAAACCCTCAAGGAAACATGGCGGCCACGGAGAAGAGCTTTGGGGACACCCTCGGCTGTCAGAAAGACAGACCAGCAATTCAAGCCTGGACTCTCTCTGGCGTAAAAAAAAAAATGATGGAATAGAGGCTGCCCTACTTTGGGTATGCCATTGGGGACCAACAAAGTGGGAAAAATGGGAGGCAGCAGGAAAAGAGGAACACCAAACACAAGATGGACGGACTTCAGAAAGGAAGCCATGGGTTTGAGTTGGCAAGAGCTGGGCAAGGCAGTGGAGGGGAGGACATTCTGGAGATCGCTCACCCATGGGTTTGCCATACGTAAGAAGCGACTGGATGCCAAATAACAACAACTAGTAAGAAGAGGAGTGTCTCCTCCTGGATGATATTTCTGAGATGAGAACCCAGTGGAGTAAATGGGAGCAGGGGAACCCTGGCCCGTCCTCTTCCTGTTGTATATTAGCTATGTTGTTTCCAAGCTGAGACGGTGGGGGGGGACTTCACACAGACATCAGCTGAGCACCTTCTTTACCTGGGCGGCCACAGGTTCACCACATCGGTCGGATTGAACAACATCCCTCCCAACCCACTGCTGGGCCAATTGGAGGGGGGGAATTAAAACAGTTGGCTTGGGCTAGAATTCGGGGGTGCCTTAGTGAATTAGGGAATGAATTTACAAATTAGATCTGCTCATATTTTAGACAGGCAGGCAGGCAGGCAGGCAGGCAGGCAGGCAGGCAGATAGATAGATAGATAGATAGATAGATAGATAGATAGATAGATAGATAGATAGATAGATAGATAGATAGAAGTAAAGTTCTGGAGAATATGAGGGGAACTTCTCTGAGGGCTCGAGAGGGACCCCTGCACGCCCTACCGAGGTGCTGGAGGAACCAAAGAAACCGGAAAACCTGATGAACCTTTCGAAAGTGGAGAGGTTCATGGCTCAGAAGGGGTATTATGATGCTCTTAGAGCAAAGGAGAAGGAGGAGGCCCGGAGGACAGAGGAAAGTAAAAAGAAGGATTTGGAGGTGGGGTTTGCAGCGTGTAAAAAGGGAGGGAAGAGGGTGCTCCCAGAAGGATGGGAATGGATGTGGATGGAGAACCCATGGACGGGAGATTGGGAACAGATGATGATGCCACACAAAGAAGCTGAGAGCTACAGATGTCGTGCACATCGCCAGAATCATAGAATCATAGAATCATAGAATCATAGAGCTGGAAGAGACCTCAAGGGCCATCTAGTCCAACCCCTGCCATACAGGAACCCCCATCACAATATTTCCGACAGATGGCCATCCAGCCTCTGCTTAAAAACCTCCAAAGAAGGAGACCCCACCACCCTCCGTGGCAGCATCTTCCACTGCCAAACAGCTCTAACTGCCATGAAGTTCTTCCTGATATTCAAATGGAATCTCTTTTCCTGTAGTTTGAAACCACTGTCCCGAGTCCTAATCTCTGAAGCCATGGAAAACAAACCTGTTCCCTCTTCAATATGACATCCTTTCAAATATTTAAACATAGCTATCATATCCCCTCTCAGTCTTCTTTTAGAGAGGCTAAACATTCCCAGTTCCCTAAGCCGTTCCTCATAAGACATTTCCTCCAGACCCTCAACCATCCTGGTAGCCCTCCTCTGCACCCACTCGAGGTTGTCAACATCCTTTTTAAATTGAGGTGCACAGAACTGGACACAGGACTCCAGGTCGGGTCTGACCAGAGCAGAATAGAGTGGTACTATCACTTCCCTTGATCTAGACACTATGGTTCTGTTGATGCAACCAAGAATCGCATTGGCTTTCCTGGCTGCCGCATCACATTGCTGACTCATGTTCAATTTGTGGTCCACCAAGACTCCCAGATCCCTTTCACAGGTCCTATCCTCCAGCCAAGTATCCCCCATCTTATATTTGTGAAATTCATTTTTTTTACCTAAATGTAGTACCCTACATTTCCCTCTGCTGAAATCCATTTCGTTAGCTTTGGCCCAGCACTCTAGTCTGTCAAGGTCTTTTTGGATTTTCATCCTATCCTCTAGGGAATTTGCAGCCCCTCCCAATTTGGTATCATCTGCAAATTTAATTAGCATACTCTCTATTCCTTCCTCCAAGTCATTAATAAAGATATTGAACAGCACTGGACCCAGAACAGAACTCTGGGGCACCCCACTGGTCACGTCTCTCCAAGCTGAAGAGGGGCCATTTAGGGTCACCCTTTCGGTGCGATTAGTCAACCCATTACAAATCCACCTAACAGTAGCACTATCTATCCCACTTTCTACTAACTTCTTAGCAAGAATACAGAGAGTACAACCGTAAGCTGAAGGAGACCCGGGACCTTGGACCCTCGAGAGGAACTGAGCAAGAGACCCGATTATCCCTTTCGCACGCCCCAGCCGAGACCACGTGGGCCCAGATGCACTTTGGAAGTTGGGACACAAGCGGAAACCCCCCAAACCTCCTTGAGGGAGATTGGGATACAGGTAGAAGGGCTGAGGCTCTCAGAGAGGGAGGAAGAGAGTCGTGGTGGAACCGAAGCCCCACAGGTGGGGATAGTGGAACTGGAAAAGGTGCAGAAGAGAGCGACTAAAATGATTACTGGGCTGGGGCACCTCCCTTATGAGGAAAGGCTAAAACATTTGGGGCTCTTTAGTATGGGGGGAAGGCACCCAAGGGGGGGATATGATTGAGATGTACAAAATTATGCAGGGTATGAGTAAAGTGGATAGAGGGAAGCTCTTCTCCCTCTCCCAAAATGCCAGAACTAGGGGACATACACTCAAATTGAGGGCTGGGAGAGTAAGAACTGACAAAAGAAAATATTTTTTCACCCAGCGCGTTGTAAGTCTATGGAACTCCCTGCCACAGGATGTGGTGATGGCATCTGGCCTGGATGCCTTCCAAAGGGGATTGGGCAGATTCCTGGAGGAAAAGTCCATCCCAGGTTACAAACCATGATGGAGAGGTGTAATCTCCAGGCTTAAAACCGGGGTACTTCAAGGGCCAGATGCAGGGGAGTGGTATCAGGAGACAGATATCTAGTCTCATGCGCTCCCAAACGCATCTGGTGGGGCCGCTGTGAGATACAGGAAGCTGGACTAGATGGGCCTTTGGCCTGATCCAGCATGGCTCTTCTTATGTTCTTATGTTCTTATGTTCTAGGTGGCGGTGGGGAACTGGATCACATTCTAGAAACCCCAACGTATGGAGGGAAGAACCCGTTCTTGTCTGATGTTAAAGAAGTTGATTCTGTCGTTAGAAGAAAAGCCCCATCGGCTACTGATGGTCACAATAAAAGTTCTGTTTCTTTGCTACGTGAAATGCCTTCTTTGCAACGGGAAGGGCGGGAAGCCTGGGCGAAGACGGAACCCCCACAGAGAACTTTCTAAAAACATAGAAGCTGTTACATTTCCCTCCCCCAAAAGCCAACAATACCATCCAATTTTTGAAAAAGCATCCAATTTTTGGAATTTTTTTTTTTAAAAAGGGGCCAGAGGGTTCTTAGAAATTTCAGACTTGGAGCAAACGAGACTTCACCTCCCAAATTGATCGATCGATCGAACGATCGATAGAACCAGACCAGGGGTAGTGGGGGAATACGTTTCTGGAAGCCTCTTGGACCAGCAATTCTCCTTCTAGACAAGAAGTAGTTTCCTCAAAAGGGCTATTTGAAAAGAGTTGCAGCTGCGCCCAGTTCTGTTTAATTGTTTTAAATATAAAAATGGAGGAGGAGATACAGCTGGGGGATCTATGACAGGAAATTATTCCCCCCCCCCCGAACTTGGAACTGTTTCACACGGCCCTGAAAACAACCAATCCCAAAATGTGATTGTGTTTTGGAGGTCCCACAAGGTTCGGGGTGGAGTGTGTGTGTGTGGGGGAATGGACCCTCCCTGGCTTGGAGGCCTCAGACGCAGAACTTTCTGTCTCCAGATTCCGGCCGTAGTTCTGATTTCGATGCTTGAAGGCTCCGGGTTAGCTAAGGAATTAGAAGCACCCTGACTGGATCCTTCCGAGTGAAAAGAGGCATGAGAAAGAGGAGGCTGACCGTTGAGAGATGTGAAGGAAGGGAAGCACAAAAGGGAGGGGGGGGAGAGACTGATGACCCAGCCAGATCTGGGGAGAATTTTAAGCCTTAAAAAAAGAACCCATTAAGAAGGAAGGAGAATGGAACTGGCCGGGAAATTCGAGAAGTGAAGAGAACTTCAATGGCAGTGGAAATCTGAAACCAGTTCACGAAGTTCTTCTGACAGAAATACCCAGCAGTAGAAACCTGCTGCATGAGAACGTGGCATGTCACAGGCAGAACCTCCTCCAGTGGGCCATCTGGCCGGCACGGGTTCAGACCGAAGGGTCACTTCCCCCCCTCCTCTGGCACCTCCCTGGGCCTCCTGAGATCCAGCTGATCTCCCTCCTGTCCGCTACTTTCTCCCTCCAGCCGGCAGCCCCCCAAGGCCTGGGGGATCCGACCCGCCCACGACAAGGAACATCTGGTCCAGCTGTGTCAGCTCTCTGCACGGATGTGCGAGCCTCGGAAGGGAGGAGGAGCCTCCCCAAGTCCACCCGCCGCTTTGATCCGCACGCCTGCTCCTCTTCCCTCCGGATGCTGCATCCAGAGGAGATGAACTTCCCCTCCTTTGCCCAAAGGGCTGTGGCCCGGTTTCTCGCAGACTGTAATATCCAATGGAGATGCACGTGCATGCTCCCACCCCCGGGTCATCACACCATTCCCCTCTCACCTAGCTCTTACCTGGCAGGTTGTCGCAGTGCCAGGGGCGGTGTGGGAAACCCGTCGGTGATATCTCTGCCGTCTGCCAGTAGCCCTGTAAGGAAAAGGGACAGGAAGGGTCTCTCAGGATGGCAGAAGGGAAGGCAGGGCCAAGGGCGAGGCTGGGCAAAGGGCCTCCGTCTTCTACTTCCACAAGCATAGCTGTTTCAGTCCACTTGAACTGCTGTGTGTCCATCCTACAAAACTAGGGCCTGTAGTTCGATCAGGGACTCAGCATTCTGCATTTTTATTTAGGACAATCCACAAAAATCCACTATTGGAGGGGGTGGTGGTCAATGATTCCATGAGCAATTCCTAGATTCCTAGAATGATGGCATGGGAAGGGGCTTCTAAGACCACTGAGTCCACCCCCCTGCTCGAGGCAGGAATACCATAAAAGCAGATCTGACAGATGGTCCTCTGATGTTCTGTTGATGTTCTGTTGAATGCCTTCAGCATTGGAGCACTCAACCTTGGTCTGAAGGGATGTCTCCTGAGGGACATTGGGTACTAATAGGCACATCCAGCAAGCTTCCTGTGGGACATTCTGGGGGGCGATATTTTACCCTTCCTCCTGCACGGGAAAGCCCTGGGAGAGGGGAAATGGACAAATAACACACAGGAAGCAGATAACTGACTATCTTGTCCTTCCATCGGGGCCAGAGCATGCCCAGAGGAAAACCCAGACATTCAGCAAGCTGGTATCAATCATTACCATCCCTTGCTAGGGGACATGTCCACGTCACAGAAAGCCCTCCCCAGGAGTCCATCAAGCCAATGACAGGCTGACACCTAGGACACCACACAATATCTGTAACTCCGCCTCTTACAGCTAATAAAGGTGTGCCTTGCAAGCCTGCTCGGGGAAGAGAAGAGCATAGCGGCCTGACACTTGAACCCAACCCTGTGTCCGTGTAGGTTATTTCCCTACATTGGTCATTGGGTCCATTGCTGTACAAATGGACAAATAAGAGAAAGTATTTCTTTTCACCCAGAGGATCACTGGTCTGTGGGACTCCCTGTCAGAAGAAGTGGTGACAGCTGTCAGCCTCGACAGCTTTAAGAAAGGATTGGACAATTTCATGGAGAACAAGGGTCTCCATAGCTATCATGATGGATGCCTAAGGACAACCTCCGTGTTGGGGAGAGAGAGAGGCAGGAGATCTCTCAATAATGCCATTTGCAGGGAATTGTAAGCAGGTGAAGACATCTGCTTGGGAATACCCTGAAGCAAAGGGTGAGCCACTGTGTGAGACAGAATGCTTGACTGGATGGGCTGTGGCCTGTTCCAGTAAGGCTGTTCTTATGTTCTTATGTTCTAACAAGTTAAGAAGTTTCTCTAATAGTCTTGCTCCTCTCAACTTTGCAGAGCAGCCAGAGAAAGTGTGACACTTTGCTCCTTACTCTATGTCAAGGCAAGATATTCTCAGCAGATATCGACTGAAAAAACATTCATGGAAATTGCAGATCTTGCACCATTTGGTGACTGAATGCTTTGTGCACCGTTATCAAAATACTGTACATTTGTCACCTCCTTGTTTGGAGCAATCGAAGAATCTAAAGCCTCGGATGGGTTGTTTGTGTCTCTTTAAACAATCCGCCAGCCTTTCTGGCCAGTGGGCTGTCTGCAAACTGTATGCTTCTTAAAGGGAAAGGAGTTAACATGTACACAGAGTGCTGAAGGCACAAACTGATAAGAAAAGAAGCGTTCTTGGTCTCACTCTCATTCTGGAAATTAGGGCCATCAAACAGATTGGAAATTTCTCATCACAGTGACTCATAGTGTTAAGGCAGCCCAAGTTAAAAAGGAGGAGGAATCTGAAGAAGGTTCTTCACATCCCACGAGAAGAAACACAGCAGTTGCAATAAACTATCATAACAGTGGAGTGTAGAAACTAAGAACTAGACAAACCACCCACCAAGAGCAAATACTTTAGACCTTCAACCAAATTGGTCTCTCTTGCCTGCCCTACTGTGACCAGATGTTTTCCCAATGTGATGGGCTAAAATTCTGAACACCCGAAGCAAACATGCCCAAAAACACCCCACAGGAAAGAGTTTGCAAGACTCATGGGAAGGACTGTGGATAAACAGCTGGGGACGAATGCCTTTTCAGTGCCATAGGCATCTGAAGCAACCAGTAAGCAGTTAGCCACTTTGGCAAGCAGGATGCTGGACTAAGTTGACCCCTAATTTTCAGTCCAGCTTTTAAGGTTGTGGGATGACCAGTTTGAGTCCAACTCGCAAGTAGCCAGCTAAGCAGTACAAATAACTAGCTGTATTTTGGTTAACAAGCAATGGAAGTAGTGATTCTGGAGTTACTTTTTAGTAATGAATTAATTTAGTAACTTAATAATGAAGTGTAATGAATCATACTTGAATTACTTAGGTATAATGGGTAACCTTGTGGCTTTGAAAGTGGCTTTTCAGATCTTCTTTAGAGGCATTTCCAAAGGAATTGTTCATATTTTGTTACATTTTCCTCTCCATCTTGAGTGGCAAAGGGTTATTGTTTTATTGTTAGCCGCCCAGAGTTCTGATCCGGAAGATGGGCGGGATACAAGTGTACTAAATAAATAAATAATAAATAAATAAATATTCTTTGAAAATAGCCTTAGAAGGTGCTATGTCAAAACTGACCTCTAGAGGGTACCAGAGAGTATCTCCCTATCCTGTACTGTACAGTATTTCTCTGGCCTGTCAGTACAGTAGAGAAAACACAACTGTTAGTAATCCGGTTGGAACTAATTGCTTTTGCAACAGATGCAATAATAAAAGCAACTTGTTGAGCAGTAATGTATGACATGACAAGTTCCTTTTAAAATGAAAAATTCAGAGTGCTAGAATGGGATAAGACATCCAAAAACACTACCCAAAGGAAGAACAAGATTAATTTCCAGTATCTAGAGGGCAGAGTTACATTTCTAGAAAAGTAACTTTTCCAAGCTCAGGTGGCATTCATACACATTCACTCCCACCCACCACTAGCAAATGCAGAATATGATTTGCAGTCTCCGCCTATGTCTTAGTGGAGATTTATCAGGTTTTTCTCTTTTACACGGAACACACCAGATTGTGTTTCTAGCTTGAGCTTCACAAAATGTCATCACGTCCCTCTCAAAGTTTACATGTGATGTTAAATTGCCTGTTTGTTGGGGATCTTTGTTGGATCAGTTGTTGCAGATGATTTTTAGTTGCTTTAATGAGAGATACACCTCTTGTGTTACTATAGGAAAAAACTATTTATTTAACTAGAAGGGAAGGGTACACGGGAGGCTTCTAACAATAACTATTCTAACAGCCATCTTGCTTGGCCAGGAACATGCTTCTCTTCTCTAAGAATACAAGGCACACAATCTAACAAGACTTCTACCAGAACATTCCAAGGGGTGTGATCTCAACAACTAATCGGCTTCGCTCTTCACATTAAATCCAGCCCAATGATACTCTACATTCACATTAACCCTGTAATGGCTGAAATGTAAATCTTGCTAAATATTCCAAAACGGTCTTACCAGGAACTTGCTGGTCTTGTCTCCGAGCAAACTGGCAAAGGTGATCTGCAGGTCCAGGGGCAGGATCAGGCTCAGAACTTCCTCCCCGCCGCCCTTCTCAAAGACGACGGGCTCCTGGCAGTCCACGAAGAGAGAGATGCGCTGCGGCTCCAGGTTGAGGGCTACCTGGGCCCAGCGGCTGTGGGAGAAGGGGTTGCCCCTGGAAAGACCAGGCGAGCAGGCTCCATGTTGTGGATGGTGCGGTAGTCCAGCCGCAGCTGGTCTGTCTGGGTGTTGGAGACCACCTGCAAGAGGGGCCGCCCGTCCCGTTTGGTGGCGGCCGGCGATGCCAGGGAGATGAGGGTCCCCTCGGAAGCCCGGCTCTGTCGGGCCACAAAGTGGAAGCCCAGGGCCCCTTGCAGGGTGGACAGCAGGTAGACGGAGTAGTCCCAGGGGAGGGTCAGGTGGGGCACCCGCTGGCGGAATTTCCAGGCCGGCACTCCCGGGTCGGGACCCTTGGCCTTGGTGATCCCCAGGACGGAACGCGTGATGTTGAGCGCCTCCAGCAGGTCAATGACTGCAAGGGAAGAGCAGAGAGGTTAGGGCCAACACTCTGGTGAGGAAGGCTTCCCACAGAAAGTTCTACAACAATGATGGAAGGGGAGGAGGATGGCACAGGTCTCGGGGAGAGCCTCGCGTGGGCACACCTAGTTCTTATACTCTTTGTGTCTCCGTGTTTAGCCTTTGTCTTGTATTACATTGAAAGAAAGTGTCAGGCACTTAGAAAATGGGATTATCGTTTGTTTACTGTTTTATTTTGATGGAACCCATGAAACGCTCCAAATAAATGGAGAAAACCTAAGGAAGGTGGGTGTTTTAATGGTATCTTGGCTCCCATCTTCAAGGTGATGGTGGCATCAGGGGCGACATGCAAGCAAGGGTGAATGCAGCTTGGTTGCATTGGCGAGATCAGTCACTTGTGTTCTTTGTGGCAGACAAACGCCAATCCGTCTCAAATCCAAGATTTACAAGACGGTTGTCCCATCCAGTGGCACTGTATGGCACAGAGTGCTAGGCAGCAACAATGGGGGTAGAGAGACGCCTCTATGCCATGGAAATGTGTGTATGCTGCATTGGATATTGTCTGTCTCCCTCCTTGGCCACGTCACAAATGAGACTACCCGACAGCAACTAGGGGCGTTTATACACGACCAGCTCCGGAGCTTAAAAATGTTTCCCCACCAGCTCCGGAGTTTACAGGAAATTAAGTGCAACCACGCCCACTTTAGCGCGTCCCAGCGCACCTTTCAAGTACCTGCTCTTTGGAGGTGACTATTCCTTGATGCGGTGTAACAATAGTGAGTGCAGGGCTCTCCTCGCTTCTGTTTGTTGTTTTTTTGGCTCCCGCCCCTTTAAGAGCTACTTAAGAGACTGGAATGTTGCTGCGGCAAGAGCGAGAGGCAGAACGGAGGTGAGCCATGTCTCTTTTCTTCCTGTTTTTTCTCCCTCCCCTCACGCAGCCAGCAGCCAGGAGTGCGGAGGGGGTGGGAACGCAGGAACAGGGACAAACCCCTAAGATCTCTGGTTCGAATTTAAGTAGCCAGCGGATCTTAGGGGTCGTGTGAAAAGGCCCTAGGTGTGTGGCGTCCATAACAGGGAAGGTGAGAGAAAGCTGGCTCCGCTGGCATGGACACATCTGCAGAGTAGCATCTTCCAAAGCAAAGAAAAGCAAAGTGTTCTGCTTATACTGTATACCGCCCCATACCACTTCAAGTAGTCTCTGGGCGGTTTACAGGTTTTTTTAAATTACAGTATGCAGGCTACACATTGCAACCCCCAGCAAGCTGGGTATTCATTTTACCAACCTCGGAAGGATGGAAGGCTGAGTCAACCATGAGCCTGCTACCTGGGATTGAACCCCAGGTCGTGAGCACAGTTTTAGCTGCAGGACAAGCATTTAACCAATGCGCCACGACTCGGGCTCCTGGCTAAACTGCACCGACTGAAAATCTAGGTCTGGTGGCCACATGGGCAATCAAACAGAGACGGCAGGACACTGTCTGTCCATCAGAAGATGCATATCCTTGGCCTGAATCCTAAAGATGCAGTTGATTGGGCAAATCCAGGTTTCAGGGTCTGAAAAGTGAACCCCACCCGTGCGGGAAAATGGTAGGAAGCAGCAGACTGTTTGACTTAATTTTTTAAAAGGCAGGTCTGTGTGTACGAACATGCATATGGAACATGCTGAGAAAAATGCATGGGTGCCTGGTTTAAACTGGTCGCAGCTAGACCCAGAACGCCTCAGAGTGTCAGTTCTGCGAAAGCCCTTTTGGCCACAGGGCGGAGTTGAACGGTGGTCACCTGTTCACAGGGTTGCCATGAGCCAGAGGTGACCTCATATCACAATGAAAGCAGGGCAACCCTAACTTGCCTCAGTGGAAGCGTCTCTCTTTACTTACTGTCACAGTCATTTAGGACAGAATTGAGACTCCGACAAGGCCAAGTTTAAATCCGTAAACACTATCTTGATACCCTAGTCCTCATTTCACTTTTACTGGAGGCTGGGTGTCCCCAATGGATGTCTGAACTTGGGGAGACAACTGTGCAACTGTGTTGTGCTACATCCAAACCCATCATCTCCTGGATTCTTTGACCAAACGGTTCAGCTTCGTTGCGCTCCCCTCCGAATCTTCGGGCTGCAAATGATCGGCTGCAAGCAACAATCTGTCCTTTCCATTTCTCAAGCTGGTGCAGCTTTCTGCATTTAGCATGCCTTGTGGTTTTCAATGCCTTTATCCATTGGCCGTAGATCTAGTCCGTTGGCCGCCCTCGTGATCCCGGAATCCCCTGGCATCTTGTGATAAACTGCCATCTCAAAAGCCCCGTCCTTTCCCCGCTTCCTTTGAGTTGTGGTATTAATCCTCCGTATTCAAAAATTCAACATTATTAAAACAGGGAGAGGAAGCCCAAGTCTCTCAAGGCGTCCGACAGAGTCCGGCAGTTAAAAAATTTGCTAATAGCCCCCCTGAGACCCAGCTGGCTGCCCGCCTGGTTGCTTCTTGCAGCTGCTGGAAAAGGAAGTCACGGTTAGCTTTGAAGCACTTGCAAACTTAAAAGATTTAATGGGCCCCCGCACTCGTCTACAGCATCTCCAGGAAACGGGTGTACGCATATACTTATTTATTACTTGCTTTACAAAAATCATCCACCCCCTTTCTTAGAGTGTCCAAAACCCAAAGTTATCTGGGTGTACACGAGGAAGTTGAATGGAAAAAAAAAAGTTTGGCCCATAAAATTCTTCATGGCAAGAAGCAGGATGTAAAATCATGGCCAGAAAACTAACTGGGTGAGCAGACGAGACTTCTCCACCACGGATGCTGGGATCATGTCCCTCATCATCCCAGGAGCAGACCCAGAGGGTGTGGCGGACACCACCGAGAGATGCATACAGTCCTTACTCTCACTGCCTCCCCCACAAAAAAACCCACTGCCTGAAGCAAGGAGCACACCCTGCCTAAAGAGACAGCTGGTGTTCCTCTAGAGCAGGGGTGTCCAAACTTCGTCTCTCCAGGTGTTTTGGACCACAACTCCCAGAATTCCAAGCCTGAATTGCCAGTGAGAAAGGACTGTGGGAGTTATGGTCCAAAACATCTGGAGGGCTGAAGTTTGGACACCACTGATTTAGAGCAGTGGTTCTCACCCTGTGGGTCCCCAGATGTTCCTGGACTGCAGCTCCCAGAAATCCCTTCCAGCATAGCAAGCGGTGGAAGCTTCAGGGAGTTGCAGTCCAGGAACATCTGGGGACCCACAGGCTGACAGCCACTGGTCTAGAGCATCCGTGAGGGAAAGCATGATCCTGCCTGCGCATTCTTCACTCCCATGAGCGGCACATGAGTCGGCCTCATCCCAGGCCTCCCTGGTGTATGTGAAACACACCTCAGCAGCACTGGTGGGCAGCATTGGTGGCAGCAGACTAGCCCGGGTCTCTCTGAAAGAACCCTTCATGGGGCAGGGATGCTGGTTTGAAGCCCGCTGTTGCGTCTCCTGCACTCTGAGACGACTGAGAACAGCTCCTGCTGCCCCGTCTCTGCAGGACTGCCTTTCAAGGAGGATCATAAGAACATAAGAACATAAGAAGAGCCATGCTGGATCAGGCCAAAGGCCCATCTAGTCCAGCTTCCTGCATCTCACAGTGGCCCCACCAGATGCTTTTGGAAGCGCATGAGACTAGATATCTGTCACCTGATACCACTCCCGTGCATCTGGCCCTTGAAGTACCCTGGTTTAAACCCTGGAGGTTACACATCTCCATCATGGTTTGTAACCTGTGATGGACTTTTCCTCCAGGAATCTGTCCAATCCCCTTTTGAAGGCATCCAGGCCAGATGCCATCACCACATTGTGTGGCAGGGAGTTCCATAGACTTACAACGCGCTGGGTGAAAAAATATTTTCTTTTGTCAGTTCTTACTCTCCCAGCCCTCAATTTGAGTGTATGTCCCCTAGTTCTGGTATTTTGGGAGAGGGAGAAGAGCTTCCCTCTATCCACTTTACTCCTACCCTGCATTATTTTGTATGTCTCAATCATATCCCCCCTCAATCGCCTTTTTTCCAGACTAAAGAGGCCCAAATGTTTTAGCCTTTCCTCATAAGGGAGGTGCCCCAGCCCAGTAATCATTTTAGTCGCTCTCTTCTGCACCTTTTTCCAGTTCCACATGGCTTTGGGAGGGGCCTCCAAGACCACCGAGTCAAACCCCCTACTCAAGGCCGGAACCCAAATCAAAGGATAACTGCCAGGTGGTGCTTTCAAATGCAATGTTTTTTTAAAAATGCTATCCTATCTCCTCTCCAATTTCTTTTCTCAAGGCTAAACATGCCTACTTCTTTCAGTCCTTCTTCACAGGTCTTGGTTTCCGTTCCCCTGATCATCCTGGTCGCCCTCCTTTCAACTCAATTCACTATGACGGTTACTTCATGTCCATTCTCGTCCCAGGAGGACGTTCGTTGCATGTTGATGTCGGTGGCAGTCACACGGTCTTCTGGTTCTGTCCCTGTTCCCGTGTACGCATGGGCGTGACTGTTACCGCATGTCCTCGTTCCGTGATGAAATGTGAAACTCCATGCCTTTGTTCTCCGGGGTTTTTTCCGGCCTGACCTTCCGTTTTTCGATGTTTCGATTCTCCGAAGCCTTGCCTTCAATGCGTTACAGAGCTAAGTTTGAGGCATTTGTCTTTTAATCTCTCTGCACTGCGTTGCTGACTCCATAGGGAATGTACTGGCAAATGGCACTTCGCACTCCTGCCACTAGACGGAGAACGGCACATTGCATGACGAGTCTTACCTCACGGGCACTCGTCTCGGAACGAGAAGCGTGATGAGCAGATTCTCGAGGCAAGGGAGGGGAATCTCTCATCCTGCTTAAATCGCAGTTCAGGGGGCGTGGTCGAGACGAACTCCCCTCGTCCCGCAATGGAAGTGCGGTTAGATTACTTTGTACCGGTCCCAAGTGGGACCGCAAACAGTGATGAAATGGATGTGAAGTATTAGCCTTGGTCTGAAGGAACGACTGGCACACAGCAGTCCTGTGACTTTGATGGCTCAGTGAGGGGCCAAAAATCATGAGGCTCCCATGCCCAAATCTGCCTTGCAGAATTGCAAGGATTATTAGATTTTGTTGCTGCAGAAAGCAGTACGGTGGGATTGCGAAAATGTGAAGAAGACAAAATGGCCTTTTTAATTGCTTTTATCTGTTACTTGTTGATATATCCTATTGCCTTTTTATTTTTCTATGTTGTTCACCGCCCAGAATTCCCATGGGAAAGTCAGGTGGTATATAAATGCAAATAATAAATAAATGCAACCTTCTCAAGATTGGCAGTGATATAAGTGAGAGAGTATCATATTATAAATACTTGGGGTGCTGTGTCAAGGATAACTGAGACCCTTCATGCGAAATCTGTTGTAGAATTGAACAAGCTAGAAATTCCTTCCAGAAAATGAGGAAAGTCTTGACAAACCTGAACTTGTCTATCAGACTTCATAGAACCATATAGAATTGGAAGAGACCTCCAGGGCCATCTAGTCCAACCCCCTGCCATGAAGGAACCCCCCCCCCCAAATCACAATATTTCCGGCAGATGGCCATCCAGCCTCTGCTTAAAAAATTCCTCCAAAGAAGGAGACTCCACCACCCTCCTTTGGGGAAGCATATTATTCCACTGCCGGACAGCTCTAACCATTAGGCAGTTGTTCCTCATGTTTAAATTGAACCTCTTTTCCTGTAGTTTGAGACCATTGCCCCACGTCCTAGACTCTGAAGCCATGGAAAACAAAGCAGTCCCTTCTTCAATGTGACATCCTTTCAAATATTTAAACATAGCTATCATATCCCCTCTCAGTCTTCTTTTAGAGAGGCTAAACATTCCCAGCTCCCTAAGCTGCTCCTGGTCAGACATTTCTTCCAGACCCTCAACCATCCCTGTCACCCTCCTCTGGACCTGCTCGAGGTTGTCCACATCCTTTGTAGAACTGGACACAGGAATACTCCAGGTGGGGTCTGACCTCCCTCCTTCCCTCCCTCCCTTGGGGCCTGCATGGCCTGAGGGAGGCGGCTTGTCCAGATGCCTACAATTTCGTGTGAGGAGGGGTGGCGGGGAAGGAGCACGGAAGTTTCCAGAGGGTGGAGGGGGGAACCCGCTGGCTCCAGGATTGCAAGCACCAAGCCACGCCAACTCCTCCTGCCCATCGCCTCCCACCCAAGCATCCCATAAACCCATCCCTCCCTCCCCGTCGCCCTTCCCTGTCGCCTCCCCTCCCCCCTCTTGCTCTGGAGCAACACCAGCTGCACTTCATTAGGCCAGCTTTCGGAGGGGGGGCAGCTTGTCTGGGAAGGGGGCCCAGCCTGCAGGCTGTGCTTTGGTCCCAGCTAAACGTTCCTGCTAAGCCAAGACAAAGGGGAGCATCCCGTTTGTGTGGAGTGGCATGAGCCACGGCCCGGGAACTATCTGCCCCATGCTCCACGGAGGGTTCCGGTCGCCAGGCGCAGGCTTGGCCTTGGTGATGTGGGGATTTAGGGCTCAAAGGGGAGGAAATCCATGACCCTTCCCATGACAGACCCCGCAGTTGCTTGCTGGGGTCTTTCTCATCTCCTGCCACTGTAGACCACGAGGCAGGTCTGTCCTCCACGTGAAGCTCCACATGAAATCCCAAAAGACCTTGACAGATTAGAGTGCTGGGCCAAAGCTCACGGAATGGGTTTCAACAGAGGGAAATGTAGGGTACTACATCTAGGTAAAAAAAAAATGAATTGCCCAGATATAGGATGGGGGACACCTGGCTGGAAAATAGTACCTGTGAAAGGGATCTGGGAGTCTTGGTGGACCACAAATTGAACATGAGTCAGCCGTGTGATGCGGCAGCCAGGAAAGCCAATGCGATTCTTGGTTGCCTCAACAGAACCATAGTGTCTAGATCAAGGGAAGTGATAGTACCACTCTATTCTGCTCTGGTCAGACCCGACCTGGAGTCCTGTGTCCAGTTCTGTGCACCTCAATTTAAAAAGGATGTTGACAACCTTGAGCAGGTCCAGAGGAGGGAGACCAGGATGGTTGAGGATCTGGAGGAAATGTCTTATGAGGAACGCCTTAAGGGAACTGGGAATGTTCAGCCTTTCAAAAAGAAGACTGAGAGGGGATATGATAGCTATGTTTAAATATTTGAAAGGATGTCAGGAACTGGCAAGCCACTCCAGTACTCCTGCCAAGAAAACTCCATGGACATGGAGTCACGAAGAGTCGGTCACTACTGTAACGACACAACACACACACACACATATTGAAGAGGGAACAGGTTTGTTTTCCATGGCTTCAGAGACTAGGACTTGGGGCAATGGTTTCAAACTACAGGAAAAGAGATTCCATTTGAACATTAGGAAGAATTTCATGACAGTTAAAGCTGTCCAGCAGTGGAATAATATGGTGCCCCAAAGGAGGGTGGTGGAGTCTCCTTCTTTGGAGGAGGTTTTTAAGCAGAGGCTGGATGGCCATCTGTCGAGAGTCCCATGATGGGGGTTCCTGCATGGCAAGGGGTTGGACTAGATGGCCCTTGAGGTCTCTTCCAACTCTATGATTGTATGATTCTATGAAGCTGCAAGGGTCTATTCAACACACAGGTGAGGTTGTAGAGCATTCCCAGGGGCCCAATAAGATGGCTTGGGCAGCACCCCTGTGTGTGAGGAGGAGGGGGAGGTTACAGTACAATCCACATCAGCCTCCAATCCATGAGTGTGTGGAAGTGATTTGAGTTCCTGCACTGATGTTGAGTCAAAAATTAAACCTGGAGATGGACTTGTAACATTTCCAATCTTACCTGTCCACCCAAACAGTTCTACAGGCTAATGTGTTTTAACAGGCTAACAGTTCTAATGTGCACGAAACATCACATTAAAATATGAAAGTTAGGGCCTTTTCACACGACCCCTAAAATCCGGGGCAAATGGCTCCCAGATCGGGAGCTTAAAATTGTTTCCCCACCAGCTCCGGAGTTTACAAAAAATTAAGTGCGACCACGCCCACCTAAGCGCGTCCCAGTGCACTTTTCAAGTACCTGATATCCGGAGCTGAAAAATTTCTAATCCGGATGTAAAGTAGTGAGTGCTGGGCAATCCTCGCCTTGTGTTTGTTTTTTTGTCCCCGCCGCGCCTTTAAGAGGCAGGAATCATGACGACAACTGGGCTCGGGGCGGCTTCCACCAGCAGATGGAGGTGAGCCTGCGTTTTTTCTCCCTTTTTTCCTCCCTCCCCTCACGCAGACAGGAGCAAGGAAGTGCGGAGGGTGGGGGAACACAGGAAGAGCGACGAACCCCCAAGATCCTGGTCCGAATTTAAGTGGCCAGCGGATCTTGGGGGTCATGTAAAAGCGCCCTTAGTCTTTAAGGTGCCACATGTTTGTATCTTTTGTTTTATTTTGTTTTGTTTTTCTTTGATTTTTGCATGAAATTCTTGAAAAGACTAACACGGCTACCCTCTCTGAAGCTTCTACAGGCTGAAAGCAGAAAGCAGAAAGCAGAAAAAGCAGAAAGTCCCCCAAACCTTATACTCCAAATAAAATCAGGTAAACCTTATTTAGCTATCGGGTTCTGCATCATGTTTGCCACTCTGGCCTTATGTAGTTGTTACACCCCGTGGACCTTTCTCCAACGGTCTTGGAACTATAAATCACAATTGGCAAAGCCCAAATATGAAAACAAGTTCAAACCGAGAGTGTCTAAACAACCTCACAGAACAGATTACGATAACAATTCTGCTCAGGGCAAAAAAGGATAACAATTTAGCAGGGATGTTGACTAGTCACCAAGGCCCTTTGTACACACCCCTAAACTCCGCAGCAAATGGCTCCCAGCTGCGAAGCTTAAAATTGTTTCCCCTCCAGCTCCGGAGTTTACAGATAATTAAGTGCGACCACGCCCACCTAAGCGTGTCCCAGCGCACTTTTCAGGTACCTGCTCTCCGGAGATGAAAATTCCTGAAGTGGATATAACAAGTCTCAGTCCCTGGCATCAAGTCTAAGGTTGCAAGCCAAGATTAGAATCCATGATGCCCATTCCTAACCTAATGCTTGGTCCGCCACAACCCATCTCCCTTTCTGGGGAGGGTGGTACAGGACTGTGGTGCCACGCTTATTAGAAAGGCCCTTCTTCCAGTAAGCATCAGCATCTCCTTGAGACGGAACACTGGAAGAAGCGTCCACCACTTCTTTTCTGTTTAATGTGCAGGTTTTTTGAAGGGAGGGGGGCAGCGTGCCTTCCTCTGTTCAAAGAGGCAGCAAAGAGACGAGGACTCCAACCCACAAGCAAAGGAGGGTCCCCTTTAAAAGGCAGGGGGAAATAAAAGACCCCAACAGCCCAGCTCCGCTCCTGGTGCGAAGACGCCCTTGGGAAGCCCTGGATTTCCTCCAAGACCCCTCTTCTTGTGGGCGGCAACCGGCCCCGCTGACAAGAAGGAGGCCCTGAAGGACCCCTCTTGTGGAAGGAGACCTGTTATGGGATAGCCCCCCAAAAGGAACCGAAGACCCACGCCACTGGCCCCAAACAGGAGCCAAGGCGCTCCGACGGTTCTCCACCCACTCCCTCCACCGGCAGCTCCCAGGGCGTCTTTGGGGGCGGCCGCCCCAGGCTGAGGGCAGGGCAGTAGTCCAGCTGGGACAGAAGCCTGTGGGGAGGCCCCCGATGATTCAGAGCGGGCGGGTTGCTGCGTGCTGGAGGGGGTGGGGGCGCAGCGGTCCCCCCCCCACGCAGGTCCTCTCCCGTCTCCATCTCTCCGCGCAGCACAGCCAGCATCCTCCGGCGCCCTCCCAAGAGCTCTGCGCCGCCCGCAGGTGTGCGCGTGCCACACCAACCCTAACCCGGACCCTCCACCGCCCCAAAGGCATGTCTCGGTGGGTGGGTGGGTGGGTGGCTGGGGGGCTGACCCAAGGGACCCCGGCCAGGAGCTCACCGTTGTCGGCGTAGTAGTGGAGCGGCGCCTCGGCGCTGGGGCTGGGGCTGGGGCTGGTCGCCCCCGGCCAGGAGCTCAGCAGGGCCACGGCGGCGGCGGCGCAGCAACAGCCTCGGAGCCAGCCGCCCGCCCCCGGGCCCACCATGGCGAGGGAGAAGGCGACGGCGGATCGGCAGCCCCCCGGCAACGGCCAAGCCCCCGGAGCCCCGCGATCGCCGAGCGCCGTCGGTCCTCCCCGTCGCCGGGCGCGATCCGGGCGGCGCAAGGGGGGGGGGTCCAGCGGGGCTGGAGGGTTAGTGTGTGTGTGTGTGGGGGGGTCCTTCGTCGGTGCAGGCGCCTCCCCCCCTCGGGCCAGGCAAGCGGGGAAGGGGCGCCTCCCGCCCGCCTCCAGCCCTTTCGGTCCGCCCCGGACGACGCGGCAGGCGCTGGATGCGGCCGTCGGTCCGGGCTGGGTGGGAAGGGAAGGGAAGGGAGGGGAAGGGAGGGGAAGGGAGGACGGCTGCCCCGGCCAAGCCTCGCCCCCCCCCCCCAGGACCACCTCCCGGGGCTGGACGGCAGCCGCGCCGGAGGAGAGGACGGACGGACGGACGGGCGGGCGGGCGGACGGACGGCGAGGAATGGAATGGAATGGGATTTGTTGTCGTTGTATAAAATACAACGAGATTGAAAGGGCTGCCGCCGGCGGACACCGGGGCTCTCCGAGGGACTCCGCCTCCCAGCATCCCCCCCCCCCCGGCCAGGGGTTCATGGGAGGGGGAGTCCCCGAAGGAGATGCTCAGCCCAGTCAGGTGGAGGAGGAGCTGGAACCCTGCGGAAAAGAGACGTCGAAGCGGGCGCCGGGAGATATCGGGGCGGCTCAGAAGGGAACCACGAGCAAAGGCCATCCCCGGAGGTTGGGCCGCCTGAGGCGGAGCGGCAAAGGATCCTTCCTCAACCGTCCCCTCCACCTGCAGACTGGCGATGCTGTCTCAGGTCGATCCCAGAAATGAGCATCGCCAATAGGGTCCCCTTGGCAACAGCCCCGTTCAGCTCTGGTCACCTGGAGCCTGTCGCTTCCTTTTAGAGAGTGTGTCTGTCTCATGTTTGGTCCTCCTCTTTTCCTGCTGGCTCCCTCCTTTCCCAGCACAATGGTCTTCTCCATCCTACCTGCTCCTTATGGGCCCCAATAGGGATAGCTTCAAGGCCAACATTTTGGCCTCTGGAGAGATCCTGGCCTGGGCATAGAAGAATATTCTGGTTTAAGGAGTTAAGGCAGCATGTCCAAATTTCAGGCCTCCTGATGTTTTGGACCACAACTCCCAGAATTCTAAGCTTAGATTTCCAAGGGCAAAGGACTGTGGGAGTTGTGGTCCAAAACATCTGGAGGGCCAAAGTTTGGACACACCGCTTTAAGTTCTTAAGCCAGCATATTCTTTTACGCCCAGGCCAGGATCTCTTAAGAATTTCTTAAGCCAGGCATGTCCAAACTTCGAACGTCCCCATGTTTTGGATCACAACTCCCAGAATTCCAAGCCTGTATTTCCAATGGCAAAGGACTGTGGGAGTTGTGGTCCAAAACATCTGGAGGGAAGAAGTTTGGGCATGACTGTCTTAAGCCAATGGTCCACAGTGAGCACAGCTGCTCTGTTTAGAACAGTGGTGGCCAAACTCCGGCCTTCCAGAGGTTTTGGATCACAACTCCCCACAGTCCTTTGTCATTGGCAGTCTAGGCTTGGAATTCTGGGAGTTGTGGTCCAAAACATCTGGAGGGCTGAAGTTTGGCCACCACTGGTTTAGAATAACTTTAGATAGGAACCTGGCTACTGATCGGTAATGATCTTCTGAGGACTTGGCACTTAAGAAGAAGAAGAAGAAGAAGAAGAAGAAGAAGAAGAAGAAGAAGAAGAAGAAGAGGAGGAGGAAGAAGAAGAAGAAGAAGAAGGATCGACCAAGGACCCCCTTGCTTGGCACAGTGCTAGGGCTAGTTTTTTTTTTTTTGTACCCAGGAGGACAGAACATCCTGCCCACCCCAGGGCCCTTCCTTGGCAATAACAGTGCCATACTGGCGGATTAGCGTCATGAAACTACAGTGCTGGAAGGGACCTCAAAGGTCATCCAAGCCAACCCCCCTCCCACCCTCCAAGGCAGGAAATCCACAGTGGTGCCTTCCTGACAGCCTTCTTAAAGTCTCAGGACTTTCTGCCAAATTGTTAACCCAAATCTCCTTCCTTGCCATGTTCTCAAGCCTTTTAACCCCTGGAACAGTAAATGCCCTCTATATGTGCTCTTTGGCATGTTATTTGTTGTCCCCCCTCCTCGGTTTACTTGGTCTTAACTTGGACCTTGCCTTTCTAAGGATGTCAAGTGCCTCTTTGCACTCATTGTTCTTAGCTTTAAATATTGAAGCAAAAAGTGGCTTGAACTGTGTGACCAGAAAAACAAATTCAAAAGTAGGCCAGGTGATACCTTTATTGGTCACTACCAGAACAACAAAAATTTAAGTTCAGCTTTCGATAGAACTTGCTATCTTTATCAAAGCATTGTACCAAAAATGCAATCTTGATAGAGGATGTTGTCTATCAGGTGCTGATAATCTTTTTGGTGAGATGGAATATACCAGATGATGGTATCAGGAGGCAGGGCTGGTGTTAAGACTGCTTCAAAGTCCCAGATACAGTTTTTTATGTGATTACATTTCCAAATTCACTGTTTTCAATGTTAGTTTCCATCACTTTTTTCCTTTCAGTGTCTCTGTTCTGCCAATGACCTCCTCCACTACCTTGTTTTTTTCCCCTTTCTAATTTCTTTTTTGTGTGTGTTGTACTGTTGTACTGGGTTTTTCTTTTATTGGGCTTGTGTCACCCTATTGTTAACCGCCCAGAGTTCCTCTGAGAAGATGGCTGACATAAAAACAAACAAAAACAAACAAACAAACAAACAAACAAACAAACATAGCATATCAAACAAAGCAGCACAGTCCTCGACCACCACCACCCCTTCCCACCCTCCGTTTGACTCTATCGAGAGTACAAGTCCCTGCTGGCCTGTGGGAGTTGGGGGGAGGTGATACAAAAAGCATGAGTTCCATTTGAAATTTGGGAACACATTTAAATATTTAAACATTTAAACGCACTTTAAATATTGCCTCTAATGTTGTTAACAACTGTTGCATACTCTTTGCCTCCAGTTAGTGTAGATATACTGTCCTGGAGGTCGTTAAGTGGCTTGGGGTCCGTTCCAAGGTGAAAGGGGAGGTAAAAAGATTTTAAATATACAGTGTACCATACTGCTTTTCTTCCTGCCTGAAATGATAGAGGCACCAGAAACCCCGGATTGCATCCTCAGCTATTCTTGCAGGCTGTGCACAATGCTAGGCTGGAAAGACAAGCATTTTCTTCTGCAGAGAACCTGTCAAGCAAAGTGCAAGTTTAAATAACACTACCCCCACAGGTGTGCATGTTGAGGCCAGGACACTTTGGAGATTGCGCACTCATAGGATTGCTGTAAGACTCGACGGCAGGTCACAACAGCAGCAAGTGGGCTCTCCACAATTGGCCATACCTAGTGGGTTTTCTAACTCCCAAATGGAGCACATGGGTTTTCTGCATCAACCTCCCCCCACCTCCCAGCCAAACAGGCCTTTGTACGTCTTGAAAAGAGCTAGTCCTTGGTTTGAAGGACTGGGGTGTGAAACCCAATCCTTGACTTCAGATGCAACTTTACAACAGCCCCGCTGCGTCCTACCTTGGCTAAGACGGACGCACCTGGCGAAAATCATCTTGCCAAGAACTTTACATTCCCGAATCATCATCTGGCAAACCAGATCTTTTGCCACGATTGGACTTTTGGAACATGGTTTGAAGAAGTAGGTATTGCCCACGAAAGCTTGCAATTTTTTTTTATTAGTGGACTGTAGAGGTATTGCCTATAGCAATGCTGGCGAACCTACAGCACAGGTGCCAAAAGTGGCACTTGGAGCCCTTTCTGTGAGCACCCAACATCGTCCCTTCACAGCCACCTGTATTCAGGTTAAATTGCTGTATTGGTGCTTTGCAAATAATTAGTGGGTTTTGAGTCGCAGTTTGGGCACTCAGTCTCTAAAAGGTTTGCCATCATTGGCCTATAGCCTGGTCTTGCATTTGTAGGTTATAATGGCCACATGGCTCCCCCTTTTTATTTTACAGCAGCGACACTCTCTGTTCAGCAGGGGCTGCTGTCAGAGGAAAGCAGCTGCCTAAGGCAATGGGGGGTATGTGTGTGTTTGTGTGTGTGTGTGGGGGGGTCATTTGAGAGCAGGCAATAGAGATATGAAAGCCCTCTACAAAGATGTGACTGGCTTTCCACCAACTTATGCTGGTTTCAGGTTCTTTTCTAGGCCCAATGCAATAGACTGGGTTTGAGCTGTAAAGCCCTATACCAGCGGTGGTGAACATTTGGCACTCCAAATGTTTTGGACCACAACTCCCACAGTCCTTTGTCATTGGCAATACAGGCTTGGGATTCTGGGACTTGTGGTCCAGAACATCTGGAGTGCTGAAGGTTTGCCACCACTGCCCTATACATCTTGGGTTCAGTCGGTCCGAAGCACCTGCACCTCCCCATATGAACCCCCACATGTGTCAAGGCCACCAGGAGAGGCCCTTCTCTCGGTCACACCACCCTCACCGGTCCATCTGGAGAGGCACAGAACACACAGAGAGGTTGGTCTGTGGGCGTCTCCACCATGAAGACTTGATGGAAATGGTGCTGCCCTCCAGTGGCATTGGCCAGAGGTGAATTGCATGGTTCCCTTCCCAGGCTTGAAAGGTGCCACCCTGGAGAAGGAAAATTACGGAACAAAAATCCAGTCACAGCGACAGTGACAAGCCTTCTGTTGATTCTAACGATCCAGTAGTCTTGCTCTGGTCAAGTGAGATGAACGGGCTGTCTTTAGGGGACATACCTTTTAGAGGCCACTAATTCTTAGTGTCACCCAAACGCAGAATCTACACGAAACACACAGTAGCAGCCATCCGGCATGAGCTCTGCTTCATTTTGCTACCTCCTGAGGCCGTTGCTTCTGTTGTCATACTGCTCTAACAGTTAGGAAGATTTCCCCCTGATATTCAGCCAAAATCTGGCTTCCTCTCCCTTGAGCCCATTGTTGTGCTCTTGCGGTTGATCGAGAACAGATCCTACATTTTCTCTGCAGGACAGCCTGTCAAAGATTTTGGGAAGTGCTCTCCCTTTCCCCTCTCTTTCTTTGCTCCATGCGCAGTTTCCCCCCCTCTTTCCTCGCAGGGCTTTCAGCCTGTTTCTCAGTAATCTGTCCTTTCTCGCCAGATTATCTAAAAGTTGGTATTCAAAGTTGATTAGTCAAAGTTGGTATTCGAAAAATCACGCCAGATTATTCAAAAAACAACTTCAAATATATGCTGCAGGGAAAAAAATATGACATGTCATAGAACTCCTCCCCCTATGACCCTCCCTCCTTTGCCTGCCTTCTTCCCTCCCTCCCTCCCCTCCTCCTCCTCCTCCTCCTCCTCCTCCTCCTCCACCTGCCCGCTCACACACTGACCCACAGCTGCCCCCCTTTGCATCCAAACAACCGTTTCTGCCCTCCCCGTCCCTCCAGCTGCTGGGAGGCCTTAATCCTCTTTTGTCCACAAAGCCTATTAGCCCGGATCAGTGTTGGTTAGGATGGGCACGGCACCTCCATCTCCCACTCCTCGGGGCTGGGCTTGATTCCCCCTCCATCAGGGAGGCTCCCCCTCCATCCCAGCCTGGCCTGCCTGCTCCACCGCCCTCTCGCTTCCTTCCCACCCTCTGGCTGAGAGCTGACTTCCCCAACATCCCTGGAACAAGCTCACTCGGGCCGTGGCTGACCCAGGCCCTTTTGGCACCAGAAACAAAAGAACCACCACTGGGCAGCCCACCGACCCAGTGACGAAACAGGGCTTCGTAATGTGTCCGTTGGGCTAGTAAAACACTGTAAAGACACGTCCTTGCAAATCCTGTAGGGCCGTTCCTGAGACTGGGCGCCGCAGAGCCAGGACAGAGAGGAAGAGGGTGGGAAAAATGCAAAAAAAGTTTGCTTAGTTGGTGTTGGATATGTGACAAAAGGCAAGTGCAGAGTCAGGTGGAAGCACGGTGGCGTCAACGTTTAGCGTTGTGGTGCTCCTGACAGCTGTGGTAAAAAAAATTGGAATGCATCACTTGGCACCCTCTCTCATCATGAGTTCTGAATGTCCAGCTGCGGCTAAAAGAGGAAACTGCTGCTGAGTTTTGAATTTTGGGTTAACATTCCTCTAGCTGCCCAGTGGAAGTGCAGGGATTCATGGCCAGAGATGGGCAGGAACTTCAGTTCGTAAAGGTGGCAGCCCAGGCGCGGCTGCTTTCCTCCCCTGCCTCCTCAGCGGATGAGCCACTCACCTGGCCCAGCTTGCATGTTTTCCCCGCCTTCTCGGCTAATCTCCCAGTCGCAGGAGAGAGCACAGGCTTCTCTGCTTGCCCTTTTGTTTGAATGGGAGATCTCGGTCCGTGAATCACGACCCACCCCTTTTGCCAACCAACTGAGGAGGAGGAGAAGCCGAGGGCCTCCGTTCCGTGCCTCGTCACATCTGGTGGAGATTGATTGATTGATTGATTGATTGATTGATTGATAAAGAGACCAGTGTGATTGGTGCTCGAGAGCTCAGTCAACCTTGATTCCATCCAGATACCATGGATTCAAGAGGTTTTCTCTTGTTGCAAGCAGCAGTTGGGCTGGAGCCAAGATCAGCAAGATGTGTCAAAAGAGAAGGCTGACTCCAGCACGAAACCTTCCACTTGTGTATAGGGACAGAAATCTGGAAGATGACAGGGGGAAGGGGGAACCCAACTCTACCGCTCCTGATTTTAGGCAGCAGGACTCATCAAGGGTTCCCTTTCACGCAACAGCTGTGGTCGAACACCCGGGAAGGAAAGAGTCACCATCTCTGAGGCTGAGAGAGCATGTGCAGAGGTCTGCTCAAGCTTGCCATGTGAGCTCCCAAGAAGAATGGCATAAGTTGATGCGATCTGCAGCCTCGCATGCTGCCTTTAATATGTTTGGCTGGGAGGGAGCTTTCTGGCATGGGGATGGCTGCCAATCTGTCCACCTCCAACCAACCACTTGTTCCCTATACAGTAATACCTTGGATAAAGAATGCCTCTGATAGCAAATTTTCCAGATAACAAACGGAAATTTCTGGGTATAGGTCTGCCTTGGATAACAAATGTTCCCTATGGGCTGCCTCAGATAACAAATGTTTCATAATGCCTTGCAAAAAAGTGTACCCAGGATGTATTGCACCCTGTGTAGTTTATGAAGGGGTGGGAGGAATTGGAGTGATTTTTTCCATGTTTTTTTTGAGCCATTCTGGATGTGTTTGCTGAAGGATTTGGACCTTTAGAACTTGGTAACATAGGGAGCTAGCTTTTATTAATCTTTGTATTGGTTTTCTTTGTATTTTTGGTGGGAAAAGGCTGGGGTAGTCATCCTGCTTTCTTCTGTCCATGTTTACATTCTTTTTCATTGCTCTGCAGGAAAGAACAGGATGGATTTCTCTTGCTGCTTATGTTTGTCTGTTTGCATTTTCCCCCCATTGCACCTCGGGTAGAAATAGGCTGGGGTAGTCTTTGCTAGTTTCTCTTGTCCATGTTTGCATTGCACTGCAGTGGGGTGTTCTGGATGGGGTGTTCCAGCACTGCAGGCCTTTAAAGTGCACTTTATAAAGAGGTCTGGAAACCACCCTTTTCTCGGACCTCTGGAACGGATTAATCAATTTCCCATTCATTTCAATGGGGAACCACGTTGTGGATAACAAATTTTTCGGATAACAAATTGCCTCTGAGAACGAATTAAATTCATTATCAGAGGCATCACTTTATATGAATTTAAAGACAGATCTGCCTCTCTGCTTAGTGCTCTTTCCCCCTCGAAGGCAGTCATGTTTGTTCAGTTTGCTATTTGATTGGTTTAATTTTAAGTAATGAAACCTTTTATTCTTTCTTTTATTAATGTTTCAGAGTGTGTACTGAGACTTGGTGTGCCAGCTGATGAGAAGAAGGGGTGGACTATTCCAAGGAACTTTAAGCTATTTTGCTCTGTGATTCCCTGCACTTCTGCTGTGCAGAGAGACACATTTAACCAGAAATTCACAACTCTGTAAAATGTTGTGAACCAGCAGCTTCCGGATGTATTTCCTAGCTACCATGGCATTTTTCCACTGTTACCATGTGCTGAATTCTCTGCATCTTCTTCTTTGTTCATCGCAGTTAAAGGTAGACCTTTTCCCTGCTCTGGGGCTTGGTTTCTGAAGGCAGGGCTGACTCGGAGGTGGTCGCACCAGATGGAGGCCCACGGAACAGAGCTGTGGGAGGCTGCAACTTGAAGCGAAAGAGAATGCGGTTGGAATATGGCAAGATCGATATTCAGCTGAACCTCATTTGGGAACTGTAAGCCTGTGAGTTATATCTCTTTAACTAGTATGGGTCCTACAAAATAGCTTCACCCAGGGCCGACGCTAGGGTTTTTTGCACCCTAGGCGAGGGGCGAGGGGCGGGTGGGCGCGGGGTGGGTGCAGGGGGGGCAGGTGGGTGGCAGCGGCAGCAGTGGCGGCAGCGGCGGAGCGGGCGGCGGGGTGGCGGCTGTGGCAGGGGGCGGGCAGCAGGGGGCGGCGGATGATGGGGGATGGCAATGGGCACGGGGGGTGGGCAGCAATGGGCGCGGACGGTGACGGGTGGCAGTGGCCAGCAGTGGGGGGGCGGGGGGCAGCAGGCTGGCCAGCGCCCCCTCTCCATTTTGGCACCCTAGGCAACTGTCTAGTTCACCTTAATGGACACGCCGGCACTGGCTTCACCTTGCTCAGAAGCATTGCACTGCAGTCTTAGCTTTTGCTAGCTGCTGCAGCCTGTTGCTGACTCTATCCCTCTCTCTCCATGCCGACTGTCAGAGTGAGGCAGACTATTATGCATGTTTGCCTAAGGATCCTGGGCGTTGCCTGAGCTGCCGTCACCGGATCTTATGTTACTTCATTTGGTATGTTTTTGTATGTACTGCTAGTGTTTTGTTGTTTTATTAGGAATATCCCGTCTACCCTTTTCCCTGAGAGAAATAGATAAAGTTTTTTTTTTATATACTTCACTTTCATCTCAGAGTCTTCAGTGTACAGTTTTTAACCCCCAACAAGCTCAGGGCTGTTTCTGCAGGGAATGAGGTCAACTCAAACAAGTGTACGTAGTTCCGTCTCCACTGTTTCACAAAGGGTTTGAGAACCAGTAGCGAACACGATCTTCTTCTGATTTGCTTCATGTTGGTTCCTTTTTCTCATTTTCGTGTTTGATGCCATTAGGTCAAAGTCTGTGGAACGCAGGTCTGGATAACACAGTAGAGATGGGCACGAAGCAAAAATAACGTGGTTTTTTTTTTGCTTCGTTTCTTTAGTAGTTTTGTTTTGTTTCATTATCAATGAATTTTTTTGAAACAAAACAAAATGATTTGGAACTCTATAAATAATGGGGAGCTTCCTTGGACTCTTCCCTGGAAGCTTCACGAATTTGGAGTGGTTTGGGGTTCAGGGGGCTGAATATCCCTATTTTTGAGTACTTAATGTTTTGTTATGTTTATCAGATTGGAGAATTAATAGCTTCCCCTGTGTCATCCTTCAACCCAGAAAGTATATTACATGGTAGTAAGAGCACTAAGTAGCTGCCTAGATGCCCTAAGCACATCTGATCTCACCTGATTTTGGAAGCTAAGCAGGGTTGGCCCTGGTTAGTACTTGGATGGGAGACCACCAGGGAATACCACACGCTGTAGGTGCCTGGAGTAGGAACTGGCAAGCCACTCCAGTATTCCTGCCAAGAAAACTCCATGGACATGGGGTCAGGAAGAGTCAGTCATGACTGTAATGACAACAACAACAACAACAACAACAAAAGAGAAGTAAGCTACCACTTAGCACAGGAGGAAGCAATTAATTCTCTGGTTCAAGCAGGGTGGGTAAGTAATTGCTTTCTTTGACTGCCACCTTTCCCCTTACTTTCTGATCAAAAAACTCTCTATTAAAGGAGGAAAAAACACTTTTAAAATTACCTAGGGGGAACCAGTTTGGAGCTTAATAAATCGGCTCCCTGAATCCCAAATTGTTCCAAATTTGAGGGGATTCCAGGGAAGAGTCTAAGGAAACTCCCCTGGTTTGGTTTCTGAACTGGAAAAAATGGTTCTGTTCATTTCAGGCTGAAATGGTTTCTTTCATTTTGGAACAAAACAACAAAACAGTGTTTCATTTTTCATTTCATGCCCCCCTCTAATGCACAGGCATGGGTGCTTTTCGGGTTAGCAACAGTACCCCCTGCACTCCACCTACCCCAACCCCAGAAAGCTTCTGGGTGGACCTTGCTCAGCTGAGGACCCAAGAAATTCCTTGCCCTGGGAATGGTTTTCCCTGTGTGCAGGAGATGGACCCCTCATCCCCCGGGGTTCTGCCTCTTCACAGATGCTATGCTTCCCTTCGTCAGAACGGCACCCAAAAACGATGGCCCCTTATCTGTGTCATGAAGAAAGAGATGGCTGTAAACAGACCCTTCCTCTTCCCTGCTGCCTATATCTTTCCCCTGCCACAAAGAGCAGCATAAGTCAGCAATCTGTGCTGGAGAATTCACACCCCTTGGCTCTTGCCATGCCAAATCCAGCTGGCACAGAACAAAACAACAAAACAGTGTTTCAGTTTTCATTTCATGGCCCTCTCTAATGCACAGGCTCTCCTAATGCTGACCAGCTCTTCCCACTTCCCCACCTTCTGACTCTGCAAGTGGTTAATCAAAGCAAAAGCTCCTTTTCCTAAGAACATCTTCCCTTGTGTGTTTTGTTCCACGAACTGTTCGTACCAGAGGGGAATTCCCTCCCGCCTGCCTCCCAGCCACCATTGACAAAGCCCTCTGGAGAAACAGCTGGTGTTGCTTAATGCCCACTGGGGTCATGTTAGAACAGGGTCCCTCAGCCCTCTTCCCCCATCCTCTCCAAAATCGGCCCCTCCCAGCCACCCCTTCCCCAGGCAACATGTGAGATTGCAAAACCCCCAATAAGTCCTTTGATGTGTGTGTGTGTGTGTGTGTGTGTGTGTGTGTGTGTGTGTGTGTGTGTGTGTGTGTGTGTGTGTGTATGGCCTATGGTGGCGCAGAGGGCAGTGCAAAGTTGCACAGAGAGAATTTTTGACACATGTGAATTTTGGTACTCCATCTCTTGCGCCCATTTCTACAAGGAGTGGAGGGGCCTCACCATCTCTCTACATTTCCGTTTCACATCTTGTCTTGAAATTAAAGTTAGCCAAGCTGGGTGTGGTGGTGTGTGTGTGTGTGTGTGTGTGGGAATCTAAGCAGGAAGCAGGTCTAGAAAATAGTACCTGTGAAAGGGATCTGGGAATGTTGGCGGACCACAAATTGAAGATGGGTCAGCAGTGCGATGTGGCAGCCAGGAAAGCCAATGCGATTCTTGGTTTCATCAACCAAAGCTTAGTGTCTAGATCAAGAGAAGTGATAGTACCACTCTGTTCTGCTCTGGTCAGACCCTGTCTGGAGTATTACTGTGTCCAGTTCTGTGCACCTCAGTTTAAAAAGGATGTTGACAATCTTGAGCGGGTGCAGAGGAGGGCGACCAAGATGATTAAGGGTCTGGAAGAAATGTCTTACAAGGAACGGCTTAGGGAACTGGGAATGTTTAGCCTTTCAAAAAGTAGGCTGAGGGGGGGATATGGTAGCTAAGTTTAAATATTTTAAAGGATGTCATATTGAAGCAGGAACAGGTGTGTTTTCCATGGCTTCAGAAACTAGGACGCGAGGCAATGGTCTCAAACTACAGGAAAAGAGATTCCGTTTGAACATTAGGAAGAACTTCATGACAGTTAGAGCTGTTCGGCAGTAGAATATGCTGCCACAAAGGGTGGTGGAGTCTCCTTCCTTGGAGGTTTTTAAGCAGAGGCTGGATGACCATCTGTCGGAAATATTGTGAAGGGGTTCCTGCATGGCAGGGGGTTGAACTGGATGGCCCTTGAGGTCTCTTCCAACTCTATGATTTTCTGATTCTATGAAAATGACAACAAAGAAGGCCCTTTCATGGGTTCTTATGAGGCGCACCTGTGAAGTTGGCAGGATGGAGAGAAGGGCCTCTCCTGATGACCTTAACACTCAAGCCGGTTTATACTGTGAGATTCCTTCACACACACACATTTTTTTCCTGCCTCCCCTGCTTCTGCTCAGGGGAGGCAGAATCATGGAGCCATGTGGATAACAACTCCCAACATCCCCAATATGAAGGCCAGTTGAAAAGTAACTTATCAAAATTAAAAACCAGTCATGTCAATGCCCATGCCCATGATTCTAACTGTTGTAGAAAGACTTCAACATCCAGAATCCTCTGGAAACCTCTTTGGACTGCCACTCTCAGAATCCCCCAGCCAGCATGTATTTTACTCCGTTCTTAACATGGGACCTCAGCAAATATCATGTTTTTATCTGTTACAGTTTCAGAGATCTTTCAAGACAAACAAGCAAGCAAGCAAACCAACTTTGGCTCTGTTTTATCAGATCCAGTAATACCTCGGATAAAGAATGCCTCGGATAACAAATGGAAATTTCCAGGTATAGGGCTGCCTCGGATAGCAAATGTTCCCTATTTATTTATTTATTTATTTATTATTGAATTTATATCCCGCCCATCTTCCCAACGGGAACTCTGGGCGGCGAACATAACAAAACAAATCAGGGAATACAACAATCGGGTACAGTAAATCTCAATGGGGACATGGACACATAAACAACATAGATTAATAAAACATATTAAGAAAACTGCAGCAGGGGCGCACCCTCAATACAAACCTCACCGCTGCTATGTCAAATATAACCTAATATCAATTATCGATGGCGGATGGGGAGAAGAGAGGGGGAAGAATGAGGTAAACTAAGCTAGGTCACCAAAGGCCTCGCGGAATAGGATGGTCTTCACCGCTTTACGAAAGGCCAGCAGGGACTCTGCAGAGCGCACTTCGCTGGGTAGGCTGTTCCATAGAGATGGAGCAGCCACCGAGAAAGCCCGGTTCCGGGTACGGGACCGCCTGGCTTCTCGGGAGGATGGAACCTGAAGCGAGTGCGCCCGCGACTGCCGAACCGGTCGGGCCGATGTTGACCGCTGGGCGATCCGCTCTGCCAGGTACTCTGGGCCCAGGCCATGGAGGGCTTTATAAGCTAAAACCAAGACCTTGAATCTGATCCGGGAGGCACAGCCAATGCAGCCGGGCCAGAACCGGGGTGATGCGGTCATAGCGACGCGCACCCACCCACCACCAGTCTGGCCGCCATTTTGCACCCGCTGCAATCGCCGGAGGAGAGTCAAGGGCAACCCCATGTAGAGAGCATTACAGTAGTCCAACCTCGAGATCACCAGCGCCTGGACCACTGTCCTCAGGAGTCCCCGTCTAGATAGGGGCGAATCTGGGCGATCTGGCGAAGATGAAAGAATGCGGTCCTGGCACCACGGCTGCCACCTGAGCATCCAGGGACAGGGCCGGGTCCAGGATCACGCCCAGATTCCGAACCCTCTCCGCCAGCTGGAGGGAAACACCCTACAAGCCTGGGAGGGGTCCACCATATCCAGACGGGGCGCTACCGAAGAACATCACCTCGGTCTTCCCAGGGTTGAGTTTGAGCCTGTTGGCCCTGGTCCAAGCCATAACCGCCTCCAGGCACTGGTCGAGCAACCGGACAGCTTCCACTGCAGAGGTGGAAAAACAGAGATAGAGCTGCGTGTCATCAGCGTACTGATGACAGCGCAGCCCAAATCTCCTGATGACCCCCGCCAGCGGCCTTACATAGATGTTAAACAGCATGGGGGAGAGAGACGAGCCCTGCGGAACCCCACAAGGGAGTGTCCACGGGCCGACAACTCTCCTCCATGCTGCACATACTGGGGCCGACCCTGAAGGAAGGACCGGAGCCAACTGAGAACAGTGCCCCCGATCCCTACCTCCAGGAGCCGGTCCAGTAGGATACCGTGGTCGACGGTATCGAAGGCCGCTGACAGATCCAGGAGAACCAACAGGGTAGAGCAACCCCTGTCGGCCGCCCGGATAAGGTCATCTTGCAGCGACCAGAGCTGTCTCGGTACCTCGGCCAGGCCTGAAGCCAGATTGGCAAGGATCAAGGCACCGCTGTTCCTCCAAAAAGATTGAATCCGCATGCCACCCTCTCGATAACCTTGCCCATGAAGGGAACATTGGCAATCGGTCGGTAGTTGGACAGTTGGTCCGACGCCAATCCCGGTTTTTTTTTTTCAAGATGGGCTTGATCACCGTCTCCTTCAGACGAGAAGGAAAACCCCTCGCTGAAGGAGGCGGTAGCGATGGTAGCGGCCCACTCGGGCATGCTCCCTCCGGCAGATTTAATGAGCCAAGATGGGCAAGGGTCGAAGGGGGTGGTCGCGGGACGGCAATGGGCGATGGCCCTGGAGGCGTCCACAGGAGAGACAGGCCCAAACTCAACCAGTTGAGAAGCGGGGGTGAAGGAGCTGGGGATGGCGAGGAAGGGCTAGTGTTACTGGAATCAAAGTCGGCACGGATGGCCTCTATTTTGGATCTAAAGAAGACTGCGAAATTCTCACTACTGAAATCAGTAGGAGGAGGCCTAGCCAGACTAGGATTGGTGAGGTCCCGAACCACCCGGAAGAGTTCTGCCTGACGGTTCGAGGCCTCACCAATTCTCAGGGAGTAAAAAGATCTTCTAGCCTCCCTGATCGCTCGCGAGTAGCGCCTAGTCTGGATCACAACGGCAGTCTTGTTATTTGCCGTCCGGCTTTGTCTCCAGATGCTCTCCAGTCTCCTCCGTTCCCGCTTCATCGCTCGTAGCTCCGCCCTATGGGCTGCCTCGGATAACAAATGTTTCATAATGCCTTGCAAAAAATGTGTAACCTGCATGCATTGCAGGATGCATAGTTTGTGGAGGGGTGGGAGGTGTAAGAGTGTTTTTAATGGTGTTTTGGAGCCATTCTGAACATGTTTGCTGAGGGATTTGGACCTTTTGAACTTGGTAAGATAGGGAGCTAGCTTTTATTAATCTTTGCACTTTTTTGTCTTTGCATTTTTGGCTGGAAGAGGCTGGGGTAGTCTTACTGGTTTCATTTATCCGTGATTGCAGTCTTTTTTCATTGCTCCACGGGCAAAAATGGGCTGTATTTTTCTTCCTGCTTATGTTTGTTTGCATTTTTCCCCCATTGCACTTTGGGTGGGAACAGGCTGGAGTAGTCTTGCTGGTTTCTCTTGTCCACGTTTGCATTGCACTGGAGGGGGATGTTCTTGGGGGTGTGTGTTCAAGCACTGCAAGCCTTTAAAGTGCATTTTATAAAGAGGTCTGGACCCCCCCCAGCTTTTTAGACTTTTTCCGGACCTCCTGAACGGATTAACCGGTTTCCCATTCATTTCAATGGGAAACCACAATTCAGATAACAATTTTTTCAGATAACAAATTGCCTCTGAGAACGAATTAAATATCCGCCTGTTAATAAGAAAATTACAGGGTTGCTAGAATGAATCACCCTGCAAAAGGCACAGAGAAAGCACCCCAAAGCTACTTTTTGGACTACAACTCCCAGAATCCCCCATAGCCATCTTGGCTCAGAGATTTTGAGAACTGCCTCTAGAACTTTCTAGAACTCTGGACAGGGTATGCCACCTTCCTCTCTCTCTCTCTCTCTCTCTCTCTCTCTCTCTCTCTCTCTCTCTCTCTCTCGGGCAACCACTGTGCAAACCAAGGAGATTTTCCTCTTTGTGCACTCTTTGCATGCTCAGAAGCACTCAACCCCTGTTTCCTTAAGTATAAAACAACAGCAGTACTAAGAGTCCACCTCTTTCTCATGAACGGGCAGTTAAAGCCTTGATCACTCACTCTGAGACATTGGTAAGAGAAAGAATAAAAACGTTTCTCTACTTAGAGTCACTTGAAATCACAAACGTGTCCATAAGTTCTTTGCTGCACACATACTTCACAACCCACTGTACAGATCAACAGCAAACAAACAGCAGTCAGCAACCGAGGAAAGAGGTGGGAAGGAACGCTCGGCAGAGAGGTGCGGCTGTCTCTGAATCTCAAAAGCTGGAAGGAAGGATTGGTTCGTGCTGGATAGATGAACAATCACCCAGAAAAGTTCTCCCCAGGCACTCAAGCTACAAAGAGCGTGCAAGTTTCCAAATAAAACCCAATTTTTAGGGCATGGGGAATTCCCTGTCTCTTCTCTGATCCTGGTGGCAGCCTCCCTGGCTCTGTGGCCACGGACAGCTACTAGTGGCTTTCCCGCTGCAGGCCACTGGGTGCCACTGGCGGCTGTCCTCCCCAGCCGGGCCGGGCCTGCTGGCGTAAGGCAGGTCAATCCTCCATGTGCAGCCGAGCCGAATCCAATTACCCGGCTGGCGGGAGGGCATTAGCTCGACGCCCACCTGACCAGCAGGGCCCCGGAGGGTTAACGCTCAGCTGCTGCCTGCCTGCCTGCCTGAGCCACAGCTGCTCCTGACCCACCCAGTCCACGGCCACTGAATCTGCCCGGGAAGCCTCCGGGAGCAGTGCCACGCCGATCCAGGCCACTGTGCAGGTGAGAGCATGGAGTACCAGCCTCGGAGCCAAGGGCAGGTCCTGAGGCCTTGCTGATCCTGGCGCCAGGAGCAGGCTTCCTGAGACGGGCTAGCCAGGAGCTGGTGCATCAGAGGAACTGTCCCAGCCCGACCCAGGTAAGCCCCCGTGCCCTCCACGGAGCTCCGGGCTCCTCGCGCCAGCCGCTGGCTGCCTTGTTGCTGTTTAGCTGAGCATCTCTTGCCCTGAATCCTTGCCTCAAATCCTCCTTCCCGCCTACGATGCAGACAAACAGATGGTTTCTGAAAGGGAAGATGTGGGGGGCTTGGCTGCCCCACCAAGCGATGCAAAGGGAACATCACCCACAGCGAGAGGCATCACTCCCGTCGGCTTCTCTCGGCTCAGCAGCCCGGCTCAGCTCAGCCTTCCTTCTGCTCACCTGCCAAAGGTGCGAAGGCTTTGTTAGCCTGGAGATAATGCGCTTCTGCAACAGGTTCTGATAGTGCTGCTGAGCGCCCTTGCCTAGCCCCGACATGCGCTCTGGGGCGTTTTTCCTACCAGGGTCACTTCCCAAATCGCAGGGGCTCTTTTTGTTCCTCTGTGTGTAACTTTAATGTGCAGCCTGCATTACTGTAATTAAAAACTGTAAAACCACCCAGAGACTACTTGAAGTGATATGGGGTGATATATAAGCAGAACACTTTGCTTTAATCCTGTTGTTTTTCTGTGCTTTCCAATTATTTTTGATAATTGCAAGAGATTTACCTCTTCCATTGTGGTAACGTTCCTTCCTTGTTTGTTTGTTTGAGTTACATACAGTGGACCCTTGTATAACAAACAGTTTGTATAACATAAAATTTGTACAACATAAAAACTCCGGAGATAGGGGAAATTTGCTTAACATAATTGCCTATGGGGTGAATCCGTACAACATAAAAATGGGATTACTCCATTTTTAATGCATTCCTATGGGAAATTTGTATAAAGGGAAATTTGCTTAACATAATTTCATTTGGAACAAATTAATTCCTTTATACAAGATACCACTGTATTTGAATTGCATATACAGATTGGTGTGGAGAAAGGTATTCCCACATTTGCTCATAGTTCTGGACATCTCTGAAGGAAGAGGGGTCAAAGCAGTGTTTCTAAGCAGAAGTCAACAGGCAGACTTGTAGCTAGATGGCCGGTATACAAAATATAATAAATAAAAGTAACATCTTCCACGGTGGCACCATTTTAGAGGGCTCCCGGGGAATTTAGATGCGCTTTCCCTCCACTCCTGTTTTCGTTGATGGGACAGGACATGCTTCCAAACAAAGAGGAAAGGTACATTTCTGGACTACTCCTCCCAGAATCCCCAACACCTTGAGAGTGCTGGGCATTGTAGTCCCCACCTCCAAAGTGGGGCGAACGTTTCCAACCACAGCTTAGGAGTGACTCTCCCTCAGGGACCAGAGGAGCTCCGATCTGTCCGATTTCCCCCTCTCTTGACAAACCAGAATTGATTCTGGATAGAAAGGAAGTGTTTAATAAAGAAGAGAGTGCCCCTGGCCATGTGCAGAGTAGCTCCCCCAACACATTGCTGAAGAAAACTTCTTCTTCTCTTGCCTATATGGTTGCCTCTCTCCACAAAGGCACCCAGAAAGGCAGCAGCTGTTGTGGTTTCCTCTTTTTCACCTCCCTAAAAATCTGTGCTTCAAACTCTCTACGTCTCTGATTTGATATATCTTAGTGTAAAGACTCCCTGGTTGCTTCCCCCTCTTTTTTTTTAAAATTATCAGCCAAGGATCTCTCTCGCCCAGACAGGATCCGTGTAGCTTTGAATTCACCCATGGGGAGGTCTCACCTTGCCTAAGATGGAGGACCTAGATTTTCTAACATCCCAGGCGCCTGAGAGCTGATGGGTTACCTGCAATGAAAATTAACCCCACTTGATGTGGGACTGACAAATGAAAAGGAGATTGAGTTTGAAATGAAATGTCGGCAGGTGCAGCTCTTAATGGTGCCATGTCCGTTTCTGCATGATGGTTGAAGAGTCCGGAGCCTTGTTCTCTTTTTGGCATCTGCTCTCCCTACACTTGTGCAATTGGGGAGACCCATTTCCTCGTCTTGTAGCCTCCTCCACTGATTTCTGGAAAGAAAAATGGCACACTTTTGGGGATCATCTTCCCATAAAGTTGGGGTTCATCTCTGCCTTGGGCAGCTGAGAACAAAAAGCATACCCTTTCCCCATCTTCTGTCTTTCTGAGCCCAACTGCACCTCTCTGAGTCACTTTTCCTGTCTTTTAAAATTACTCTCTCGGTAACTTTGTCTATCTATTTTTATCTTGCCTTTTATTCTTTAATTTTATTCTTATCGCTTCGCTGTTTTATTGTGCCAGTTTGTGGTTTTTAGCCATTTTATTGTAAACCGCCCTGAGGTCCTGAATGGAAAAAGGTTTAGTGGTATATAAATGCTCCAAATGAATGAATGAATGAATGAATGAATGAATAAATAAATAAATAAATAAATAAATAAATAAATAAATAAATAAATATCCCTAGGTGCAAAATGTAGTTTGGCTTCCCCTAATCCTGGCATTTCCAAACTTCAGCCCTCCAGATGTTTTGGACCACAACTCCCAGATTTCTAAGCTTAGATTGCCAATGACCAAGGGCTGTGGGAATTGTCATCCAAAACATCTGGAGGGCCGAAGTTTGGACATGCCTGCCCTAACCCCTTTGATTACAACCCTCAGATGCTTCCATGCATGGTGGTTTTTTTTAAATTGTACTGAACTAACCCTTGGGGAAAGATTCCTAAGAATCAGATAAGACGGAAACCATGATGAATTAAAGGCTGGCAATTGGTAAAAGCACAGGAATCTATCTAGAAAAAAAACAAAGTTGGCAACGCTACTACCCAAATCCTCTAAGAGAGAGGACAATATTGTTTTCTGTTTATGGAAAATCTAACAGATAATAATAATAACAATCAAGGGTCGGTGTTAGCTTAAACGGATCTTGGAAACCTCACGGAGAAAGGCTAGCTTTGGCGCCTCTTCTGGAGTGGAAGATGTGCATGGTCCCCCAAAATGGTGGGCAGATATGGGACAGGACCATCAGGTCCCGAAAGAGAGACTGCAGACTCAGGCTGGAAGAAGCTCTGGCAAAATCCAGGGAGGGACAATTTAATCCGCATCGCCAGAGAAGCCTGCCTTTGGGGGCAAGCTTTTTTCAGACATAGGCAGCTGGCCATCTGGAGCTGATTTTTGAAGATGCTGCCATTCCGTTGCACCCCCAACCACCCAGCTCGGCAGCGCAAAGCCTGAGGAAGGGTCACTTCCCTTGGTAGTCTAATAACAGTTGGAGCCACTTTTGCTTTCAGATTGTGTACAAAGACTGTGTAGCCTCTTTTTGGTGATTTTTCTAGGAGTACCACAGAAGGGCCCAGTGTGGATGCAGGTGAAATTCTTGTGGATGGAAATGACCCGTGTGCAGGAGGAAGGTCACCCAGTGGCTTTTTGTGGCAGGATTTGTGTACCTATTTATTTTCCTCCTACCTGTGGTCATTTTCGATGCACACACTGGCTTTGAACATTAGGAAGAACTTCATGACAGTTAGAGCTGTTTGGCAGTGGAACCTGCTGCCACAAAGGAGGGTGGTGGAGTCTCCTTCTTTGGAGGTTTTTAAGCAGAGGCTGGATGGTCATCCTGTCGGGAATCCTGTGATGGGGGTTCCTGCATGGCAGAGGGTTGGACTAGATGGCCCTTGAGGTCTCTTCTAACTCTATGACTCTATGATTCTATGATTCAAGCTTCCATATTGTGGTACGGAAGGGTGGGATATTGTCGCTGGGATATTCTGATAACTGAGCATTGGTACATTAAATTCACAGTATTTTCCGGTATGGCTTTTTATGCCGTACTGAAGGAAGAATCAAAGGTCTGGTGGTGTCTTGGGATTCCTTAAGGTGGAGAGCAGGGCAGCCAATCCAGCAGAGAGCAAAGTCTCCTAGGCTTGTCCTTGCTCATTTAATAGGAACTTGATCTGCCCAAGTCACCAGGTGAACCTTTCCATAAACAGAAACACACCTGCAAATCCCTCTAATCGCATCTCTGTTAAAGGGACAGCTTCAAGAGGAGGGGGAAAGCCAGCATGGGGGCCAAGTCACCCCTCTTTTTCCTTTTCTTACAAGCGCAGGATCTGCCACTACAGCCATGGCTAATTTGGGGAGCTGTCATCCCGAACAGACACATTTTCTGAAGTCTGGCAAAAATTGGCGACACTAGTGGTGCATATTTATTTATTTATTTATTTATTTATTTATTTATTTATTTATTTATTTATTAACCACTCAAATGTCCCTTGGGGAACTCTGGGCGGTGTACAACAAATTGCCCAAACCAACAATTTCCCCTAAGTGAAGAAACCCCACAGTTAATCAAATAAAGTAGAAATTAAAAAATAAGTAACAACAACAAATTGACATTTGACAAGAGATCCGGCAAGAAGGATGAAAAAGAAGCAAACTAACTTAAAACAAAAACAAAAAAAAAAACATTGTGGACTCAGTGACCACCAAAGTATTCTCTAAAGAACCAAATCTTCAAAGCTCTCCTAAAAGGTCATCATCGACTCAGCCAGCCTTAGCTCCGGCGTCCGTCTGTTCCAAAGTGCCGGGGCAGCCACTGAGTAGACCGGTCTCCGGGTGGAGACCTTACGAGTCTCCCTCGGAGTGGCCACCCGGAGAGAAAGGGAGAGCTAAGCTCTGGTCGGGAGGTCTGCATTGGCATCAGACCACCTCAGTGCTTTCCCTTGTTTCCAGAGTCACCCGATTTAAAAAAGAAGAAGAAGACAGTTAGCCTTTCCTTTTAAAGGTTGTGAGGAGGAAGAAATGTCAGCAGGTGGATCTTGCCTGGAAAACCCAAGATGTTCTCCTGCCTTCTCTGAATCACAAATCTCTGGACAACTTCTCCCTGAGATCTTACACATGGGTTGAGCATGAAGGATAGAATGGAACCTCAAAAGACCCCGTTATGCCATAGGATCTCGACCAGGAATTTCCCAGTGCCACCTTCTGGGTTTGCCCCTCCAGGAAGGACTGAAGCCACTAGAGGCAACGTCAGATCCCAGAGAGGCAGCCCAGAAGAGTAAGATGGCCAATGACGTGGAAGGCCACCGAGCAGTCTAGTAAGGCCGATAGGAACACACTCTCTCTCCCAGCACTGGTCATCTAACAAAGCTGCTTCTGCCCTATAAGCAGGCCTGAAGCGTGATTGAATGGGATCTTGATTATTTGCCTCACCCTCCAATCCCTGGAGGTGAGAAGCCACCATGCATGCCACCACCTTGCTGAGAAATGACATGTTGGAGACTGGTTGATAGTTACCCTGAAATAGTCAGGCTTTCCCCATAAAAGCCATACAACTGCCTCTTTTAAGCAGGGTGGTATTCTGCCTCAACTCTTTCACCCCTTCCCTTGCCCATTTGACCTGCCCCTGGCCAGGCTTTCCACTCTCAAAGGGCCTCATCAGTCCAGGACAAGATGGAGCAAGTTACATGTGCAGGACCTGTGTGCCATTGACAGTATTCATGGATCTGAACAAAGCATAAGAACATAAAAACATAAGAAGAGCCATGCTGGATCAGGCCAAAGGCCCATCTAGTCCAGCTTCCTGGATCTCACAGTGGCCCCACCAAATGTGTTTGGGAGCACACAAGACTAGATCTCTGTCTTCTGATACCACTCCCCTGCATCTGGCTCTTGAAGTACCCCGGTTTTAAGCCTGGAGGTGACACATCTCCATCATGGTTTGTGTAACCTGTGATGGACTTTTCCTCCAGGAATCTGTCCAATCCCCTTTTGAAGGCATCCAGGCCAGATGCCATCACCACATCCTGTGGCAGGGAGTTCCACAGACTAACAACGCGCTGGGTGAAAAAATATTTTCTTTTGTCTGCTCTTACTTTCCCAGCCCTCAATTTGAGTGTATGTCCCCTAGTTCTGGTATTTTGTGAGAGGGTGAAGAGCTTCCCTCTATCCACTTTACTCATGCCCTGCATTATTTTGTACATCTCAATCATATCCCCCCTCAGGCGCCTTTTTTCCAGACTAAAGAGCCCCAAATTAGAGATGGGCATGGAACGAACATTTTTTTGTTTCCGTTACCATTTGTCGTTTCCGTTACGTAAGGAAACGACAAACGAAAATTGTGATGAAAATGAAACGAAACGAAGAGAACCACGAAAATTGTGGTCATTACATTTCGTTTCCGTTAATGGTGATGCGCAATGAAATGAGCTGTTTTAAATCTTAAAAAACGCCCTGGACATCCGTAAAAATGCAGCAATAATTATTTATATTGTCTTATAATACCTACCAGGGGGGTTGGAGTCCTTAAAACGTTTGTTTTTGTCTTATCCCATCGCAATGTATTTTTCTTTTCCCTTTAAAATGGATGTTGCCACCAGCCACAAAATGGAGGCAAGCCATGTGATGTGGGATCATGTTCAACCAATAGCATGCCCAGGTTGCAGACTGGGCAGGCAGGTCTGGCAGCCACAAAGGGCATAAAAAGCTCTGGCCGCCCCTGTCCTCCTTGCAGTCTCTGGTGGGAGTTAGGGTGGGATTGCTGTCTCTGCGACTCTAGCTTCAGTCCTGCAGCCTCCCTGTGTGCGTGTGTGCTGCGTACCTCTCGGTGAATACCCTCCCCTGCCCTGCAGTGCAGTAACTCTGCAGCTGCCTTGCACCCTGGGCAACGCCCGCCGCTGCCTTTGCAGCCTCCCTGCATACCTAGTCTATACTGTGTCTCTGCCAGCATCCATTTTTTTAGTGTTTTCCTTCTGGTCAAGGGCGTTGGGGGATGCCTGCGCACGGAAATGCTTTAAAAATCGCGCAAAAAGCGGGTAGAAACGACAAACGAAAAAACGAAAAACGGTAACGAAATTTTTCAAAAATTTCCCGACAAACGGAAACGAACCGAAACAGACCTCTCAATGACAAACGAAAAACCAAAACACCATTTTTCTGTTTCGTGCCCATCTCTACCCCAAATGTTTTAGCCTTTCCTCATAAGGGAGGTGCCCCAGCCCAGTAATCATTTTAGTCGCTCTCTTTTGCACCTTTTCCAGTTCTATGTCTTTCTTGAGATGCACATTCTTCCCAGAAAGCTCAGAAACATTCTGAATTGTCTTCTTGTTGGCCTGAATGTGATGAAAGCTTGACAGTATAAAAGAATTCAGCTGGGCAACGCTGTCTGGACCACAATGGTAGAGCAAAAGGATTTATTTACTGCCATAACATTAGTCTTCCAAGGGTCTCCAGTCTATGTGTTCCTGAGCATGCTCTCAGGTTTCTGCCACAAGAACATAAGAACATAAGAAGAGCCATGCTGAATCCATCCCTCTGTATTTCTAATAATTGAATCCCCTAGTACAAGGAGCCTCTCTCTAGCAGCCTGTTCATCTACATGCACCTGATCCTGTACCTCATCAATTGTGATGAGGGATAGATCCTCAGGTGGAACCAGTTGTTCCTCTGTGCATGCCTCATGAGGTGTGCTGAGGGAAAGAGCCTCAATTTGATTGTGCAATCTGAGACTCTCTGAGCGATCCCTTGGCCTTCTACTCCTTTGAGTCACATTCCTCCACATATCCACTTCCTGAGTTGGGGAAGTGACTTCTTCCCCAGAAGTGTGCCCTGTCTCTTCTTTGTCCTGGATAGTCTCTTCCGCTTTGTCGAAGAACTGTTTCGATTGCCATCATCAATCTAGTCCCACCACACCTATTCCTAGTAGACAGGACAACTAGTTGGGCTCCACTTCCTAGGCAGGGATGATTAGAACAGATCCCCTCCACTTTCCAAGCCCCTGGCCCATTCCAGAAGTCAACCACAGCTTTCCCTAGATCTTCTGCCAACACACAATAAAATTCGTCCAGAGCGATCAAGAAAGAGCTATCCAGACTCACCATCTTCATGTGAGAAACCATCTTAATTGGTTCCCCACTTTCCACAGATGCCCCACGGGCTAAGGAGTCTAAGTCCCACCAGTAGGATCTCTCCACAACAAAGAAACTGACAGAGAGCCCCTTGGCATCCAGAGTGCCCTTAGGAAACCATCTCACAAATTTGTCACTGAAAACTGCATCCAGCAGGTGTCCAGTTCCACAAGGGGGATCTGCTGCTGCTTGGACCACATGCATGGCAGTCCAGGAAGGCGTGGAGCTCTGAGCCTCTCTTTGTAAGGTGACTCTTGGCAGGGGCGTTGGAGTTGCCCAACACTCTGAGCCAAGCAGACTCCAGTGATGCTCCTGAGACCACCTTCCATTTTCTCTGGCATCAAAATCATTGGCGTCATCTCCACATTCCTGTTTCACCCAGCCATGCAATGGTGCTACAATCTTGCTTCCTTCCTTCCTTCCTTCCTTCCTTCCTTCCTTCCTTCCTTCCTTCCTTCCTTCCTTCCTTCCTTCCTTCCTTCCCAGGATTCCCTTGCTTTAATTTCTCTACAAATTACATCCTGATGCCCACCTACCCCCTGCACTCCACCAATCTCTCCCCCAAAGGCCCAAGCGTACAGGTAACCTGAGCTGAGTTATTTGGCTACTTCCATGCTGTTGTAGTACAGATTGAGTGGCAAGGAGGAGAAACACTGACCCGTTATGGTTGAGGGTGCTGGGAATTGTAGTCCTACCCCTTTTGGAAGGCACGGAGTGCTCCTTTTCTTCAGCACTCAAAGGAGCGTCCCTAACAACAGAGGGTAATCATCATCTTCTTCTTCTTCTTCTTCTTCTTCTTCTTCTTCTTCTTCTTCTTCTTCTTCTTCTTCTTCTTCGAACAGTGGCACTGGAAGGCACCTCATGGAACATTGAGTCCTGCCCCTGCCAGAGAAGCCCAGAGACTCAAGTCCTTGAGCAACCCAGAAATATATTTCCGTGTGCACCAGTTCTTCTTTTGTTACTTATATTGGTGTCAGTGGAGGAGCCATCTATGGCCACATGGGTATTAAAATGGCAACTTATCTGAATCAAAATGGCAATAATAGCTCTCTCTGACCTCTTGTTCCCTTTACTGCTGGACGGTCTGCTGTTAGTCTCTGGAACTTCTTGCTACAAGAAATGACAAAGCAAGTTCATATTAAAATGCGGATTGGATTCTGAATGATTTTCTAAGGGAAGGAATATGGCATCAATGAGGGATGTTGCCAGGCATTCAAAACTGATTTGTGGGTGAATTTGGAAAAGAGATTCTGTCTGTGCATTTAAAGCCTAAATAGCCCCCGAATGTAACAGACGGAAAGAGGCATTTGATGTGCAGCCGTATGATCAGACTGCTTGCCGTATGATCAGACTGCTTGCCAAGACAAAGCAAAGCTGCCTTTGAGCATGGCAGCTGTGTGAAAGAAAGACCCAGATAAGCCAAACAACTTAAGGCTCAGCCACCACATTGTAATACTCCTGTTTCTGCATCAAGGGTATAGCATTCTTTGAAATGATTTAGAAAATTCTGCCTATGGGACGGTCAGCAATTTTTAAATTGGAAAGTGAGACTTTTTTTTAAAAAACCCACCCACAAGAAAGTTGTTTATTTTGGATCCATTCCAATAGTGATGTAAAAAAAGCATATGTGCTTGACTGTGTCAGAGTAAATTGTGTCTGTGGGGTTTGTCAAGGATGGGATGCCAGGCTCACAGGTTTTGAGCTGCAGGGCACCTTGCAGTCTGATCTGTTATCTATCTATCTATCTATCTATCTATCTATCTATCTATCTATCTATCTATCTATCTATCTATCTATCTATCTATCTATCTATCTATCTATCTATCTATCCCATCTATCTATCTATCTATCTATCTATCTATCTATCTATCTATCTATCTATCTATCTATCTATCTATCTATCTATCTATCTATCTACAATTTGGCACTATGCCACTTTGAAATACCCCCAAAATATTAAAACTAAAATGATCAAAAAGATTATTTATAACAGTGGCAAATAATTATTTTCAAAATAAAAAAAAATAACACAGAGGAAGAAAATGGCTTTCTTGGCATAATGAGGGACCCAGAAAATTGGAGACTGGAGAGATGAGGTACCAATTCATTTTAAAATGCAATGATTTCAAAGGTCTTTTGACTGATATGCAGCATAGTTTACAACTAAAATAACAATTGTTCCAGGAAGACTTGCCCACTGATCGAAAAAAAGCATGCTCGTTGACACCGACTTTTCAAAAAAACCTCCAGCATTTATTCATTTAGACTATGTAGCCATACTGTCAGTTTGGAAATGAACCCAATATTCCCCTCTCTTATTGTTGTCTTCTCATGGGTAGATAACCTTACATCACTTCATGCCCAAATTAGTGTGGTAGACGACCTCTTTTCTTGTCATAAAGCTTTCCCTGCATGTCAATAAAGGCTAGCACCTTCTCTTTTACTACTGCTGTTTGCCTCAGAGGTCTCTGCCCTGTGGGACATGCGTAGGGGGGAGGGGAGGACAGCCATTCATTTAGCAGTCTCAGGGGCTTTCTTTAATTCTCGCAGAATTCCAGTGGGTCATCTAACGTCCTGCCCTGTTGGGTTGAAATCGTGCTTTATCTATGGTCTTGGTGGTATGTTCCTCAAACTCCCCTCTGCCCTTTTGGCTTTCCCTGTCGTACTGGTTTCCAGATTTTGACTCTCTCTGTGTGGAATGTTGGCAGTCCAGAAAATATCCCAAGGCTAGTGGTTAAGTTCTGCCCTCTTATTACCTCTTTCCATATTCTTTGGGTTGTTTTGTGTTCTTTTTAATTCGCGAAGTCTGGGTGAAATGCCCAGTTTCTGAGACCTTTTCTCTCATCATCATCATCATCATCATCATCATCATCATCATCATCATCATCATCATCATCATCATCATCATCATCATCATCATCTCCTTCATACTGCTTGGAAGCAATGCTGGGGGTCACCTAAGCTTTGCAGTGTTGGAGGTCTTGCAACCTTGCATGTAATTGCGTCTGGGAGTCACCTTTCTGGTGTGGAGTGACTGTCAATCTATCCAGCACTCACCCGTCATTCCCTTTGCCTATGATTTCAAAGACAGCCCCAACCGAAAGCTCAGTGTTTTTTCCCCCCTGATTCTGTGTCCAGTTCTGTGTGCCTCAATTTAAAAAGGATGTTGACAACCTCGAGCGGGTACAGAGGAGGGCGATCAGGATGGTTGAAGGTCTGGAAGAAATGTCTTATGAGGAACAGTTTAAAGAACTGGGGATGTTTAGCCTCTCTAGAAGAAGACTGAGTGGGGATATGATAGCTATGTTTATATATTTTAAAGGATGTCACATTGAAGAGGGAACAGGTTTGTTTTCCATGGCTTCAGAGACTCAGACTCGGAGCAATGGTTTCAAACTACAGGGAAAGAGATTCCATTTGAACATCAGGAAGAACTTCCTGATGGTTAGAGCCGTTTGGCAGTGGAATAATATGCTGCCCCAAAGGAGGGTGGTTGAGTCTCCTTCTTTGGAGGTTTTTAAGCAGAGGTTGGATGGCCATCTATGGGGAGTCCTGTGATGGGGGTTCCTGCATGGCAGGGGGTTGGACTGGATGGTCTTTGAGGTCTCTTCCAACTCTATGATTCTATTATTCTAAGAAAGTCTCTTGCAGTTTGTTGCTGAAAGCAGTCATGTTTGTCAGTTTGCTGTTTGATCTTTAGCTCCATCACAGCATTGAGATGATGGGGCCATTTTCTCTTAGGTTAGGGCTGTGTTGGCATCTTATATGTGTGAGTCAATCCTGTTTTCTAGGCAAAGCAATGGGAGTACATGTCAAGAAGAACTGGTGGGCAGTGCAAGTATGCAGTCCAGCTCTTCTGCTTCCTGGATATTTTGGAATTGATGTGGCACAACTTACAAGATTGTGTCTGTTACTTTTAGGGGTAAAATGGGGGGTATGTTTGTTTGTTTATTCTAACCTGCCTTTCTCCTTAAAAAAGACCCAAGGTAACTTACGCTCATTGAAAACAATATTTAAGATTAGTAATAATGAATATACAATACTAAAAGGATCAATTAATGCAATAGCCAAAAACTCAACTAACCAATCCAACCAACCAACCAAACAGACGTTGTATGGTTGTTGGTGTTATGTTTATTAATTTTTTTTATTGATTTAGTATGTTTGGGGTTTTCTCTGTTTGGGCAAGTTGTTTATTTGCAATCTGTTGTACACCGCCCAGAGTTCCCGACGGAAAGTCGGGTGGTCAACAAGTACAAAAATAAATAAATAAATAAATAAATAAATAAATAAATAAATAAATCCAAAATACATTCAAAGCAGTAAGGCACAACAATCCATTTTAAAAACATCACTCGGTAGCCTTTTAGTGGTGGGAAGGCTGCCTGGAGTGAAAGGTCCTTTGCTTGCTTGCATAAGGAGAGCAAAGATGGGGGCCCGGCCTGGCCTCCAGTGTCAGGGAGTTCCAAAGTCAGGGAGCACCAACAGAGAAGTCCCTCTCCTGTGTACCCGCTGGAGGCACCCATGAAGTGAGAGAAAGGCCTTTCCTGATAGTTGTAACACCTAAGCAGGTTCATAAAAAGGAGATTTGGTCTTTGAGATAGCTTGGACCCAAAGCTGTTTAGGGCTTTATTGGTTAAAACCATCACTTTGAATTGTGCCTGGAAACAGATCGTCAGCCAGTGGAGCTGCTGTGACAAGGATGTTATGTGCTCCCTGTGACGAGCCCCAGTCAGCAATCAGGATGCTGCATTTTGGACCCGCTGGAGTTTCCTGGCACTTTACATAGGTAGCTCCACGTAGAACAATCCAGCTATAATTCAAGTAATTATGATGATTCTTGGGGTGGGGGTGGGGAGGAAAGAGAACAAGACAAGGCAAAATAAATGATTAGAAATGTTTACAATTCAGGGACAAAATTGTCTGGCATAATCCAGCGGATCTGGGGATCTTGGAGTTGCCCCTTTTCCTCGCTTCCAGTCTCTATCACTCATGTGAGATGCATAGTCAGTCGCTCTGCTCCATTTGTTAAACAAGCAAACAAACAAAAACAAAGTCTATAATTCTCAGAGTCCAAAGCTCTGATAAATTTTGCCCCAGTGTCCTTGGAATGCACGTAGCTGCTCAGGAGGGTGGCATCATGTGCTGGAGAAAGACCCCATGGGCCAATTTGCTGCCTGTATCTTTATTACATCACTATTAGAGATGGGCACGACTTAGCGGTATTCCCGTTTCCGTTTCCGTTACTCGTATCTGTTACTCTACGGAAACGGTAACGGGAATTACTCCGCCAGAATTCGAGCTCGAACCGACGAATGAACAATTTGGTCTGATTTGTCGTGCTCATTACTTGCATCGCGGCGATCGCGCAATGCCAAGCAGCACAGAAAAAAAGTTTTTAAAAGTTAAAAAAAAACCCGATTCCCGGCCCTAAAAGTAGGCGAAAACTGTCTGAGGGCACCTACCAGGCCAGAAGGGTGTTTTATTTGGGGGTTCCCCGCCCCCCTCTCCTTGGCTATTGCTACTGCTGCGCTGCTGGTACCAGGCTGGGAGGGCGCATCCATTTGCCATGCAGTGCGGGGGATCCAAAATGGCGACCGCAATATTTTTTTTGAAATCGTTGCCCAAAACCCCACCAAAGCACCACAGAAACATGCGAAAATTAGCTATTTTAAATGCTTGAATTTTTACAGTAGCAGCAGTGGGTTTTTCTTGCAAAAAAAAAAGTCTCCATTGATTTTATTTTATTTTATTTTATTTTTTTACATTTTATTTTGCAAACTTTTGGAGCCATTTTGGCCAGGTTTTGCTGACTGTACCAGGCTGGGAGGGCGCATCCATTTGCCATGCAGTGCGGGGGATCCAAAATGGCGACCGCAATATTTTTTTTGAAATCGTTGCCCAAAACCCCTCCAAAGCACCACAGAAATATGCAAAAATTAGCTATTTTAAATGCTTGAATTTTTACAGTAGCAGCAGTGGGTTTTTCTTGAAAAAAAGAGTCTCCATTGATTTTATTTTATTTTATTTTATTTTTTTACACCTGCACATTTGCAATGATGGGCTCGCCCATGGGAGTGGACCATGCAAATTTTCCACCAATCGCATGGCCACTTGGCCAGGTTGACCACAGAGACTTCTGGGATGTGCCAATCGGGCATAAACAGCCCACTAATCGTAGCCCAAACCCGAACCCTAAGCCTAAGCCTAACCCATACGCCAGTACACTGTCCTTCTAAGTGGGTCAGAGAGGCACCCAGAGGTGCACCCCAATACTCACCCTAACCTCACCCGTAACTAGCCTAACCCTAGCTCTTGCGCTAACCCGTCTTAACCCTAAGCCAGATCTACTTGCATTGCACTACATGCAAGTACGTGAGACACAGCGGGTGCAAAGAGTCTGCCAGTCCGTCACTTGTGGCTCTGGCTGACTCCTGCAGCTCCCTCCAGGAGCCTGCTACCTCCCCCAAACCAGTACTAACGACAACAAAAAACGAACTGACTAATTTTTGCAAAATTTTGCAAAAAATGGAAACGAGCCGAAACGGACTGCCTCCGACACACGACAACTCGAAAACGTCATTTTCCCTAGTCGTGCCCATCTCTAATCACTATCAGCCTGCCAGTGACACTTAATCAGATAATGATGGTATGAAATTTAGGGTTAATGGAGAGAGAGGGCATTCCAAAACCACCAAGAGAGAGGCAATTCCCATTGCTGTTGGTTAGAGGTGGCTGTCCAGGAAAAAGAGATGTTTGTTGCGTGACAATTGTTATTTCATAGACCCTTGTCTCAGAACAAGAACCCTAGACAAGAGAATTCCCCAGCCCAGCAGCACGTACGGATTGTCACGCTCTGTTCCCAGTTCAGGGGGGCATGGTCAAGATGAGTTTCCGCTGTCACGCTATGGACGTGAAGTACGTTTTTTTTTGTACCGGTTCCAAGTGGGACACCAAAGAGGGATGAAAGGGACGTGAAGTAACGGCCTTTGCAGATTCTGCTTGAGACAAAGGGTGTGTGTGTGTCACAGTTTCCATTTGTAGCCAGGAGGTCGCCCGTGTGCCTAACAAATCAATGTCCAAAGTGTTTTAGAAACATATTCTCAGCTGTTCTTGTTGGAAATCTTTGCTGGATTGATCGGTGGATGGCTTGATGGACCCTTTAATGCCAGGGGAGTTTTACGAGTATAAAGAGCAAAAACGAAGACATGACAGAGCCAGTCAAGTAATAAAACAACTGAGTATAGGATAAAAAAAGCTGTATTTAAACAGTTTGCATAAGTAAGCACATCCCAATGGAAAATAGAGTAATGCTAGGGAAAGTGGGGAAAGAGGAAGACTAATCATGAACTGGCTTGCTTCAGTAAAGGAAGCCCCAGCCTTCAATTTGCAAGATATGAGTAGTAGGACTGCTTGTGTCATGACAGGACCCTCTGGAGGTCATGAATCCATAGGGCTGCCTCGTCAGAAGCATCTTAACTGCATGCAACAAGAACAAATACATATGCCTGAAAACATAATAATGTACCATATTAAAATGGTCTCAAACTGCAGGAAAAGAGATTCCATTTAAACATTAGGAAGAACTTCATGATGGTTAGAGCTGTTCCAGAATGGAATATGCTGCCACAAAGGGTGGTGGAGTCTCCTTCTTTGGGGGGTTTTAAGCAGAGGCTGGATGGCCATCTGTCGTTAATACTCTGCTGGGGATTCCTGCATGGCAGGGGTTGGACTAGATGGCCCTTGAGGTCTCTGACAACTCTAGGATTCTATGAAAATACAGATGAGATGCAAAGAGGATTTATTTCTAGGTGGGAAGGAACCCCCGTAGACCAATGTCAGATCCATAGCTGTAATCTCCTAGAAATGAAACCCTTTCAGACCTTCATCTTGGGCCAACTGGACACGGGTCTACAGTTCTGCCTTTGTCCGTGTTCTTCCCTTCAAGAGCTGTGTTGTTTGAGGCCTGTTTAAAGGTAAAGAACCCACAGAAGAGATAGACGTGGTTGCCTTATGGACTAAGCAAAAGCAAAAAAGCAAAGTGTTCTGCTTATATACCGCCCCATACCATTTCAAGTAGTCTCTGCCTGGGTGGTTTACAGTTTAATTAAAGTATGCAGGCTACACATTGCCCACCCCCAGCCCCTGCAAGCTGGATACTCATTTTACCAACCTCGGAAGGATGGAAGGCTGAGTCAACCGTGAGCCAGCTACCAGGGACTGAACCTCAGGTTGCGAGCACAGTTTTTGCCTGCAGTGCAGGCATTTAACCACTGTGCCACAGGGCTCCTAATGGGGAGACATTTCACTGCAATGTATCAGGCACAAGCTATTTATAGGGAGAAAAGCGAGGCGTCTCAATGAATAGCAGCAGACGGAGCAGGCAGGCCACTCACCTGAATACAGCCCTCTCCACCAAGAAGAGAATTGCTCAATTTAGTAACGTGAGTTTTCTAAATCAGCCTTCCTACATAAAAATTAGCGGATACAGATTACACACCACAGTGTTCATCATCCTTTCATCTCTTATGGCAATATGTCGGCAGCCAGAGTGACCAAACTACCCATCCGGCACCAGGGAATCCACATCTGACCCAAGGCCCAGCTTCCCAGGTGAGAATTGTGCCAGGTGTACCTTTGGTCTGAGCCAGCAAACCTCAGGCACCCATGTTCATATTCCATTGGAAGGAGTCAGTGTAGGGCTAGATCTTGCAACAAGATTGAGGGAAGGAAGCTTATTGGCAACCAGAAATATTCTGGACAGATGGTCAAACAGAGGATTTTGCTTCCATTTCGTTTCTTTTCTGTATAACCTCTTCAAACTTGGCAGAGTTTGGATTCAGTATAACCTCTTCAAACTAGGCAGTCTGCTTGGATTCTATGAAAAATAATTTGGCATTTTTTAAAAAAGTGTGTGTGCGTGCGTGTGTGAGTGTGTGTGAAGTGAAGTGAAATTAACAGCTTCATCTAACTGGGTGCAGATCTTTCAAAGCCAGGTCTTAGATTGTGGTGCGGTAGGCCTTGTCCGTGGTGCTGAACTAGCAGTTATGGCGTGACCAGCTCCTCATAATTAACAACTTCATCTGCAGTTCCCAAATTTAAGTCCCCAGATGTTCTTAGATTATAACTCTCAGAAGCCTTAACCACTGGGTTACCCAAGGATGGGGACCATTGCACTACAAGGACATTATGAAGAAAGACATGGACTTACAGAATTCCACTAATACAATTTCCTTCCTTCCTTCCTTCCTTCCTTCCTTCCTTCCTTCCTTCCTTCCTTCCTTCCTGCCTGCCTGCCTGCCTGCCTGCCTGCCTGCCTGCCTTATTTTAAAAAAGGCACTTCCAAGATGCTCAAATTTCTTTATAAATCAGTCAGAAAGAACTTGAGAAAAGCCACTCTTTAAATATCTCATAAACTTTGAAAATCATATTCAACCACCCAGAGTGGCCTTGCTGCCAGATGGGCAGTATAAAAATCCAATAAATAAATAAATAAATAAAAATATTAGGGTTATTGATCTGGCTAGATATCTATGGTGGTTACTTCACGTCCTTCCTTGAGCCGAGGTGAACTTGCCTCCGTGTTGAAATCGGTTTTGAACATGGGCTGAGAAGTGGATTGAAAAGATTCCCGAGCTCCAGGATGGGAATCTCTCACCCCGCTTGGAGCGCAGCTCAGGGGGCGTAGTTGGGGTGAACTCAGATTGACCCCACAAAGACGTGAGGTTACGTTCCTTTGAACCGGTCTTCAGCGGGGCCACGAACTGCAGCGAGAGGGACGTGAAGTATCAGCCCAAGTGAGCTGGGTCTCTGCTTACAGAGCCAGATGTAAGAGTCTGGTTCCATGCGGTGCCTCTGGTGAAGCATAGCCAGCCTTGGTGGTTTCCTTGAGCAAGTGTCAGCGTCCCAGAGCACCCACAGAAGGAAGGGGGAGGGTTGACCACTTCTGAATAATCTCTGTTTAGAAAATGCTGGCAAGGGTTGTCCTAAGTCCTCATTGGCTTGATAACATACAGTTATTACTGTAAGTCAGAATTGAATTGATGCCACATAGCATGTACAGTGCAAGGGAAAGTTAATCATTCAAACCACATTTGAACACAAATTGTGGATGACGAGGATGGCTGCTGTTTTGTTGACCGAATGTTTAAGACAATTTGGAGAGCTTGCTTATATCTTTTGGAGCAAACTGCCCGCAATACAATGTTTGCATATAACACTCATCATTTTGCTTTCCCCGGGAGTTGTGAGATCTCAAAGGGCTTGAAAATTCCTCATCAGAGTATTGTGGTGACTTGAGGCAGGGGAAAAGCAGTGGGTTTAGTAAGTATTCTTTACATCCATTATTCAAGATATTTAAGTTTCGCACTCTTCCCAAGTGGGTTCATGCCTACCGTGGTGTGTGTGTGTGTGTGTGTGTGTGTCTGTCTCTCTCTCTCTCTCTCTCTCTCTCTCTCTGTGTGTGTGTGTGTGTGTGTGTGTGTGTGTGTGTGTGTGTGTGTGTGTGTGTGTGTCTGGGTCTGTCTGATTTCCTCTTTGAAGAAGCTTTTCAAAGGAGAGTCCACTTCTTTTGTTGGTAGACACCCTCCACTAAGCATTTCCTGATGGCGGTGGGGCAGAAAGGAGAGGTCCCTGGTTGGTTAAAATGGAAAGAAACATAAGGCTTTAAACAGATTTACTGGGTTTTAAACTGTGCCCACAGTAACTGTGCATATGCCCCTGATTGAATGGCTGGTTGCCAGGTCCTTAAGTGAGGCGCAGAATCAAGAATGCTAGAAGGACTGGCATACTAGGTGGATGGGATGTCCCATCCCTACTCATGGAATTAACAAAGATAAATCAGCTGGCTGGATAGTTCCATGGTTTCAGCAGAGTCAAAGGTTGGAAGTTTGGTTTGTCTTCTGCAAGGAGGTTGACTTATGTGGTCTTTGGCAAGCTGAACAGCCCCAGGAGCAACCCTGGAATATAGGAAAGGTGAACCACCTCTGAGTATTTTCAACCTGGAAAACTCTGGAAAGGTTCCCCTTAAGTCACAATTGAGTTGAGAGCCCAGAGTTATTCTCAAAGATAACCGAGTGTCTGGTGTCCACCCTCGGGTCAGCTTAACTGTACCTCCAAAATCGATGAAGGCTGAGATTCAAGTGTTGTTTCTGGGACACCTTCTCCTGAGCGGGATGCTATTTGTCAGGTATGTTGTGCAACAGTCGGCATATATCCTCAAGCCAGTTGGGGATTATGGGAGTTGTAGTCTGATACAACTGGTGAGCAGTGGGTCGAGGCAGGTTGCAGCCGAGGACGGGAGACTGAACTGTGAAGGGCAGACTCTGGATTCCATAACCATTTTTTTCTTGTTTGCGTGATATTTTCTTGTGTTCCTTCTTTTGAGCTGTTGAAGAAATACTGCATTTCCCTTCACCGTCAGTTCCATACGTTTTGTGTTTTGGAAACTGCAAACCCTTCTGGCAGACTTGCTTATATTACCTTGGGCTGGGAGCTTTGGTGGATGTGCGCTGCCGCTTGGGAAACAGTTGCTGCTGGGATTCATCATGGTGGCTGTTATTACCGGTAGTACGCCATCCTCCCTTGCATGTCCGGTCTCAGTTGCATACGTGACGGTCTAATTCTGTCCATGCTGGGTTCCGCAAAGCACCAGATGATCCCAATTACCTGGTAGCCACAGCGCAAGAGCTCCCGATTGGCTGGGCGCTTTGCGGACTCCTTTTAGCTGTGATGACGGACGACGCTGCCCAGAAGAACATCCGCCTTCACCTTGCCAGGGCCCTGCTATTCTTAGCCTGGTTGGGAATCCATCTGGAGATTGAAGATCCAGGGTTCCCTCCTCTGCCCTCTTCCCAGCCTTCATTGGCTCGGGCCAGGTGCATGACCCTTCCCCCCTATGAGGGGCACTCCTTGGGCTGACTCGGGGTCAAGTGGAGTGCGCCTGTTAGAATGACCATGAGAAAACCCGAGCGTGGAGGAGGCGGATGGCAGCCAGGAGCGTCTCACACCCAGGGGTTGCAACCAGGAGGTCTTGTGTGCTGCTAAGTCCCATGAGGTCTCCAGGCCAGCAGGAGCCACCAGCCCTTCTTCAGGGGGAATGAGAGGTTGAGTCTGTGGGGACCACCTTGGGATCGAAAAAAACCACCATGCCCCAAGACTGCACTGGGTGCAGATTGGTGGTTGGTGCTGGTCGATTCGACCCCATTACCCCCATTCTGGCCCATTTGCACTGGATACCCGTTGCCTCCCAAATAAGGTTCAAGGTATTGGTTTTGATTTACAAAACCCTACAAGGCTTGAGGGACCAGAATATCTGATGGAGTGTATCATCCAAAGATCAACATCGACCCGACCCACCAGAACATCACAGTCTCTTGCCCTCCGGATCGCCACCCCCACCCCCTGGGAGGCATGTAAAACTTCCACCAGGAACCGCACCTTCTCTGTGACGGGTCCCACATTGTGGAACCGTCTCCCGAGTGACATTAGGACTGCGGAGTCCCTCTCAGCATTTAATAAGCTACTAAAAACCTGGCTCTATACGGCTGCGTTCGGCAATCAAGGGGGTTGATTTATTCTTTGAGTAGGGTTTTGCGTTTTCAGGTCTGCCCATTTTTTCTTTCACCCTTTTGCTTTACTATTATCATTCTAATTGTTTGTTAGTTTTTCTTTTTTTAATTTTGGGTTCCGCTGTTGGTTGTTCATTATTTTTATGTTCATTTTTTGGAACCAATTATTATTCCTTTGAACTCTATATTGTGGAATTTGACACTTGTTAACCGCCTTGAGTTCCCTTTTGGGAAAATTTGGGGTAAATAAATAAATAAATAAATAAATACTGTGTATACTCGCGTATAAGTCGACCCGAGTATAAGTCGAGGCCCCTAATTTAACCCCCCAAAACTTGGGAAACATATTGACTTGAGTATAAGTCTAGGGTGGGAAACACAGCAGGGCCTGGCAGCTCCTCCTTTGTGAGCTGGGGGAGTGGTGTGTAATGTTTAAAATGACTTTTAACCACTGATGCAAGTGCTTGGGTCAGTGGCTAAAAGTCATTTTAAACATTGCACACCACTCCCCTGTGATGCAGAGGGGGGTCATGAGAAGCGGCACACAATGTTTAAAATGACTTTTAGCCACTGACCCAAGCACTTGCCTCAGTGGCTAAAAGTATTGACCCGCATATGTTGAGGGCCCCTTTTTTCAGCCCAAAATTAGGGCTGAAAAACTAGGCTTATATTCGAGTATATGCAGTAAATAAATAAATAAATAAATAAATAAATAAATAAATACTCCAAACTTTAGCCCTCCTGATGTTTTGGACCACAACTCCCAGAATTCCAAGCCTGTATTTGCAATGGCAAAGGGCTGTGGGAGCTGTGGTCCAAAACATTTGGAAGGCCCGAAGTTTCGACATGCCAGTGTTAGAGCAATACAACAATGGAAGCAATGACCTCAGGAAGTAGTGAGCGCTTCAAGTGCTGGAGGCATCCCAGAGAAAACTGGACAAGCATCTGTCAGATTTGCTTTGACCTGGATTCCTGCATGGACCATGGGGTTGGACTCGATCACCTTGCAGGCCCCTTCCAACTCCATGATTCTATGATCCCGTGATGGCCACAAGGATGAGTCTGGATCTCCTCCCATGCCTCTCCTTTGCTCTTGGCTTTCTACTCTGCCAATGTTCCGCAAGCCAAACACCCCGCTACAAGACCCTTGTAACCTCAGCAGTCTGATTCTGGCAACTGCTGGAGATGGGCATCTAGGCTTTGAGGCCACCCACGCACACAAGACAAAACCAACTCATCCATGATGCTGCTGATCCCCAGGCTTGCCTCTCTCTCCCCCCCCGACTCAGCAGGGGATACATAAAAATTCTCTGAGACCACTACCACACTATAGATTTGAAACGCCTTTTCCTTAAAGACAAATAACCTTAAAAATCACAGTTCGCTTTTCAAATTGCTTTTTCTGAAGAACCCCCTTGGCCACACCCATTTTGACCGCTGTGTCGGTTTTTCTTGCAACGACCACTGGTGGCGGTGTTTTCTTAAATCAGTTTCTGCACCCCTTTTAAAGCGATTTGGTTATATTTGTGGACAGGGCTGGCGCTTCCATTAAGGCAAACTAGGCAGTTGCCTAAGGCGCCAAAATGGAGAGAGGGAGCTGGCCAGCCTGCCGCCCCCCGCCGCTGGCCACCGCCGTCTGTCCCCCCACCGCCCGCCAGCCACCCATCGCCATCCGCCCATCGCTGCCTGTCACCAGCTGCCCCCCGCCCCCCGTGCCCGTCGCGGTCCCCCGCCATCCGCCGCCCCGCCCCCGCCATCCGCTCGCCACCACCCTGCCCACCCACGGCCCCACCACCACCCCCTGCCCCGCCCGCCTGCCCACCCCCGCCCCACCCCCGCCCCTCGCCTAGGGCGCAAAAAAACCTAGCACCGGCCCTATTTGCGGACATACTATGCCGCTTTTTTTTTGTTTCCCCCTGTTTCTGCCGTTTCCCTGTTGTAGTTTAAAGCAGTTCAGCCAAGTGCGAACGGGGAAGCCGATTGCTAATCAACTGCTGAAGTGCGGACTGCTGAAGCTCTGTAGCGACCACATGACCGCAGAAGGAGATAAGGCGATGCAAAATAAAAAGCGGCTGCTTAAGGAAGTGTGGTAGCAGCCTGAGATTCCAGGCAGGAGATTTGAATCCTGCGGGGGATCTTTCTCTGCTGAAGCTGTAGAAAAGGGCCTAAACAGGCATGCAGGTGACTTGGCTGCTCTAGGGGGACCTTATGCATCATCAGATGGTGTCGGAGTCAGCTAGTCACACACTTTTCAAGACGTGAAATGTTATACATCTCTCTCTCCCCCCACCTCTCTCTCTCTCTCTCTCTCTCTCTCTCCATCTCCTCCCTCTCTCTCTCTCTCTACTTCCATGCTACGTATGCCATTGTGTCGGCGTCCTCCTATGTAATCTTTAGTGCCTTCAGGCCTTGCGTTACTGTTCCTCACCATGTTAATTGATGGCCTCCACATTCTCGTTTGGCACCAGGGTAGGAGGTCCAGCTCATTGCTACATTAGGTATTTGGTTGCTCTCCGTACAAAAAATCCGGCCAGCCCGCTGGAGTCTTCTACGTGAGGCCATGTTATGGAGTTGACACAACTCACTGGTTTGGAGCAACTTCCTGCCAGTGACATGGCTGAAATATCATATCTTTAGAATTTGGCTCTTTGGGAAGACATCAGGCCTCTTGTTGATACTTGTTGACGCCCCCTTCCCCTTGGGATGTATTAAAACAATTAAGAAGGGTATGGGGGAGCTCTGAAAATGAAAGTGCACTTAAAATTGAGGCTTGAATAATAATTTACTATAGTTGTTTCAAAACAATTTGCTGTCTCTCCAACTGAGCAAGATGATGCTAGCACAGAGGCCCCGACCTTGGGTCCTTGGTGGTTCTTGGACTAAAACTCCCAGAAGCCTTCACCACTAGCCTTGCTGGCCAGGATTTCTGGCAGTTGTAGTCCAAGGTTGGGTACCACTGCTCTAGCATAACAGTCTAGACAGCTGGACTCATTTTGCAGATGATGACGAGACATGGGTGAAGGGCACAGGTTGCATAATTTGCCTTCTTTAAAGTTAGAACATTGCTGGGGGTCTAGATTTTTTTATGTGACTAGCTTTTGGGCCTTGCAAAAAATAAGGAAGCGAGACAGGCAAACAGGAATTGATCACACGATCATCACAAACCAGGCACCAAACATCAAAGAGCAACAATCATGTAGCAGCATGGCAACAACAATCCTCATGGATTTTCTACCATAGATGCAAAGTGGCACAAGGCTGGTTTGGCTGAGAGGGCGCTTAAGATTAATTTTTCTATGTGTGTTCCGAATTTGCTTAACAGCTACGAATGCCATTTTTAATGCATATATTTTATTTTTAAGGACTTCAATGCTTTGAGAGATGTATCTCCAGCATTTAAATTTGCCTTTTTGAGCTATAATCTCTTGCATTTTTGGAATATAAGTGAAATATCCTCTTTGGTCTTTTTCACTCTCATAATATACTTTTACTGAATTTTGGATTGAATTCTGATGTATTTGCCTGCAACTGAAGTTTCAAACCCCTCCATATATTTTTAAGTACAGTGGTAACTTGGATAACAACTGCCCCGGATAACGAATAATTTGGATAACTGCAAATTTCTGGGTATAGGGCTGCCTCTGTTAATGAATTTTCCCTATGGGCTGCCTCGGATAACGAATCACAATTCCTAGGTATAGGTCTGCCTTGGAGAACGAATTTTCTCTATGGGCTGCCTTGGATAACGAATCTTCCTATGGGCTGCCTCGGATAATGAATTTTCCCTATGGACTGCCTCAGATAATGAATTTCCAGCATGCATCAGTAAAAAACTTATCCCAGGTGTAATTGCATCTGTACCTTTAAAGTGCACTTTTTAAAGAGTTTTGAGCAAAAAACCAGGTGTCTGTGCCTTTTTCCTAGGCTCCAGAACGGATTAAACGGTTTCCCATTCATTCCTATGGGAAACTGCATTTCGGATAACGACGTGTTTTGGATAACAACTAACCTCAGAGAACGAATTATTGTCGTTATCCGAGGCACCACTGTATTTGTGCCAGTTTTCTTCATAGCAGTTTAGACTGTTTAAAACAACTCTGAACAATTTTCTGCCTATGGACGGTAGAAAGGAATGTAGAGAAATGAACTTCGTAGAATAGGACAAGCCAATGTTGCCTGGAATCACTGCAACAATGGAAAGACATTCTCCTTGATACTGAGATGAATATTGATATGATTGTCACTGGTTGTTTGGTTTTGTTCTGGGATGAACCCTTAATTAGGATGACATGGCAGTTGTGATGAGCACGGGCTTCTGATTCCCACCCCCTCAGGGGTCTACAATGTTCTGCAAAGCTCTTAAGGGAATGTCTGTGAAGATTCTCAGTCATCCAGGTGAGTTTATCTGGAAGTTGAGTCATGACAAATGGACTTCTTTTCTTGAGAGATTGAAACGTCTCTTAGGCATATGTTCAGGCATCTGTTTCCCAAACTGGGCACATCCCTTGCTTACCTTGGACTACCCTCTGCTAATCTTGGACAGGCAGCATTTTGAGCTTTCTGTCGGGGCTGCACCATCTCTGCAGTCAGCCCAATTTCTTGGAAGAGGTTGTGACTTAGGGGGGGATCTAGATGGAGTCCAAGGTTGAGGCCTTGTGTCATCAAAGAGCTTCTCTCTGGGGTCTTTGCCTCACACCATTTCTTGATCCTGCCCCAGGCATTGGCCCCATCCTGTGCAAGGTCCTCAGATGTCCAGGAAGAACAGTGCCACAGAGAACGTCAGGCGCTGGAGACTGTCAACTGCTTGAAGAACATACGGTTAATATGCTTCCAGCCACAAACGTTACTAAATGATGTCTGGGAACAGAAGATTGAAAGAAGTCAGAAGTCCCTTGAGACTCTGCGGCAGCTCACGCTATCCTGGTGTTCAAACTACTAGCTGCTTAGACTAGTAGCCTTGGGTTCCAGCTCTCCACTGGTGTTTGCTCAAAACGCTCTCCCTTTGTATGGTTTGGGGGAGTAGCTGAGCTCTCATGATGCCTGCAGTGGAACCTCTAAGGCAGGCATGTCCAAACTTCAGCCCTCCAGAATTCTAAGCTTAGATTGCCAGAATTCTAAGCTTAGATTGCCAGTGACAAAGGACTGTGGGAGTTGTGGCCCAAAACATCTGGAGGGCCAAAGTTTGGACATGCCTGTAAGGACCATTTCCCACACATTCACAGAGTGGTTTATTCTTGCTTGATGGAGGTCCATGGAGTTCTAGATCTGTATTCTTTGTGTATCCTCTGGGTTCCTTTTGGACTCCTTTGAGTTAATGAGCAGCTTGTTACAATTTGGCATAGAATCAGAGAATAATTGAAGTTGGAAGGGGCCTCTAAGGCCATCAAATCCACCCTTCTGCTCAGGCCAGTAATCCAAATCAAAGTAGATCTGACAGATGGTGGTCCTCTTTAGAATTTCCTTTTTTAAGAAACTCCCATGCTTCTTGTACTCCTTTTCCTGTTCAGATCTCTTGCCATGGAGCTCTTACTTACCTGTATTCTCAGTTTATTAAATCTGGCTTTTTTTTAAAAAAACCAGTGGCTTCACTCTGTGGCTACACTCTGCCTTTTTTCCTTTGAAATCAAGAGTTCACGTAAAACATGGTCACTTGCCATAGAGTTCCTCTTACTGCCACTCCTTCTCCCAGTAATCTCTAGCTGTTACTCCTCGGATTTCTTCCTCCATATTTTTTTGTAGGAGAAAGATATCATCCACACAAGCCAGGAATTCCTTAGAAGCACCGTATCTCTAGATGATCTGTCTCACAACAGATCCCATGATAATTGAAATCTCCGATGACTACTGCATTGTGTTCCTTTGAAATACAGTGGTACCTTGTATAAAGGAATTAATTCGTTCCAAATGAAATTATTTTAAGCAAATTTTCCTTTATACAAATTCCCATAGGAATGCATTGAAAACGGAGTGATCCCATTTTTATGTTGTACGGATTCTCCCCATAGGTGATTATGTTAAGCAAATTTTCCCTATCTTCGGAATTTTATGTTGTACAAATTTTATGTTATACAAACTGTTTGTTATACAAGGGTCCACTGTACTTGTAATTTGTTTTCCATGAATTTCACCCTCTTCCTCGCCTTGATCGGGTGGTTGGTAGTAAACTCCAACCGTCATGTTCCTTTTGATTTTTTGCACCAACTAGATTGATCCAGGTTAGAGATGTGAGTGCCTGGTGGGGGGGGGGACAGAAAAAATTGGGGAAAAACATTTTTACCTGTTTTTTCCTGAAGCCTTTTTGTCTCCCCTCTACAAAAAAAAAAATGTAAAAATTGAAAAGAAAAAGAAAAATGATTATGGAATATTTTATTTTAACATGAAGAATAAAATACTTTAAGACAGGGTGTTCAAATATTTTGCAAATTGTTTCTAAAAATATGCATAAAAAGGTAACAATAAAGGTTCCTCGTGCACATGCATGCTAGTCGTGTCCGACTCTAGGGGAGGTGCTCATCTCCGTATTCAAGCCAAAGAGCCAGTGTTGTGCAAGTCCGTGGCCACGTGGCCAGCATGGCTGCAAGGAAACTCTGTTTTATCTTTCCACTTTTTAGGACGGTTCCTATTTATCTACTTGCATTTATATGCTTTCAGACTGCTAGGTTGGCAGGAGCTGGGGCTATCAGCGGGAGCTCGCTCCGCTGTGTGGCACCTGGGATTCAAACCGCCGAGCTGCCGACTTTGCAGCCGACCATTTTCAGAGCCTTAGTCCACTGAGCCACCATGCCCCTCCAAAAAATATGCATAGTACCAGATTATTCTAATTTCTGTGCACTGAGGACAAGCAATAACTAGGTTGCAAACTGAACTGTCCAGTGCAAGAACAAGATGCATTTCTTCGAGGAGGTGCTGCTATTGTCACTTTTGTTTTTGCATGTGGGTTTGGTTCTCTTCTGTCCTCTTCACTAGCTCTCCCTTCTATACATTTACCCCCTCTTCAATGCTTTTTATGAGAATGATTTTTTTTTATACTGTGTGGAGAGGAACTATGAATAATTGTTAATTCTGGATTTTTAAACATTGTTTGGTAGAGGTTTTCTATTCCACATAAACTAGTAAACAGTTCAGGAGATGGTTACTAGTTCAGGAGATATTTTTTTAAACCAAATTTCCAAAAATTTCAACAAGCAGAAAATTTTCCAGAAATTTTGCATCTCTAATCCAGTTGCTCTCAATGACAGATCCAATCTCTTCCTCGTGTATTTCTAAAAGTATATTTTTAACATATACTCTCCTTCTTCTTCTTCTTCTCCTTCTTCAAGTGCCATGTCCTCATAGAACGTTGGCGATCAGTAGCCTGAACTGGTTTCCATCTAAGGCTATTCTAAACAGTGCAGCTGTGCTCACTGCGGACCATTGGCTAAAGTTCTTAAGCCAGAATGTACTTCTTCTTCTCCATATACCCCTTTCAGTGTTCTTTGTGCTCTTTTTGAACAATTTATGTTTTTCAGTTTCTGTATTCTCCTCAGCTTTTCCTATTAAGTCATATTTACCCCCCTGAACTAAGATTTCCAGTTCTTCTTATTTGTTGCCGGTACTCTTGGCCTTTGTGTATTGACACTGGAGATTGTGTGGTTTGTGGCCAGCTTTCCTGCCTACATTCTTATTATTATTATTGTCCCCCCCCCCCGAGGCATTTGGTCTGTTCTTCTTATGGTGCACAAGCCTTCATCTATCTTTACCTCTCAGGTTGCACCTTCCTCCTCCTCCTCCTTCCAAATTGCGAACTTGACTTGTTCTTGTTTGACAGAACTGTGAAGAGTTTCACTGTGTCTGTGAGAGCCAGTGATTCTCTTCGACAGATTTTGCCATTCCAATGACACTTTTGGGGTAAAATTCACAAACTGGGCCATGTTGTGATAGCTGCTCCTTTATTTCTTGGAACTTTAGGTGTCAGAAACACAGGGTGGGTTGCTTCTGAGGCTAATCTCTTCAGTCTCAGGAACGGTCTGGGGGCAGGAGGGATAATCCCTTATTTTTTCCCTTCTACTGAGATTTCTTGACAGTGTTCTTTTTGTATTCTCAAAGGCTTTCATGGCTGGGATCTGATAGTTGTTGTGAGTTTTTCCGGCTATTTGGCCGTGTTCTGGAAGTTTCCCCCCCTCATGTTTCACCAGACTCTGTGGCTGGCATCTTCAGAGGGCAAGGATCTTGGGGAACAGTTAGTGTTCTTTTTCTTTTTTCAGAAATATTTCAAGACATTTTGCAGGATTTTAAAGATATTCCATTGTCGTTGCCCCTCCCCCCAAGAAGAAATACTCCTCTATGCAGAACAAGTAGAGAATGGGAGCAAAATGAATTGTGATTTACAATAAATATTTCTGATTCATTTAATATTCACCCCTTCATATTCGTTGGGTCTGGAGACCTCAACAAATACAAAGGTATCAATATTTCCCCCCTTTATCCATCCCTACTTAGGACAAAGGGAAGACTTTATCACTCTTGTGCTGTCTTTTTTTTTTTTAAAGAGAGACATGGACTGTCTAAAACCACCTCAAACTGATGAACCAATTTGTCAGTTCATTGGTTCATGGGTGGGGGAATTTATGGTTCATCAGCTGCCATTTTGATGGTTCGTTCCCATCTCTATGTACAAACAGTGGCCATCATGGCATATTCTCTGTGTAAAATTCCCAAGCAAGGGCATTAAGCTATCCAGAATTTGGCAAATTTTTGTACAGAAGAACCTCCTCGAACATGTCACGGGGCAAGAGGGGGTGGATATATGACAAGATACATTGTTTTTGTGGAAAGCCGAAATGATCTGCTTGAGGCAGGTGAGAGATTCAGTGAGGAATAGCCAAAAACAGTGAGGAATTTGTGAGCACCTTCATTGGTTTGTCTTTTTGAGCAGCCAAATTGTTATTCTGTGCTGTTGGTGATGCATGCATGTTTTGATTCTCTAAAGGATTGCACACTATTTTTGCACAGGGGCCTTTTTTTTGCAAACCGCAGATAAGTTGATAGGGGAAAAGTCCCCCTTGCCTTGCTCTCATGCTGGAGCAGGCCATTCTACAGAAATCATTTCGGAGAGAGCCTATGCTATTGAGGCAGCCTAAACAATGAGACTCAGCAGACACTCTTGACATACACCCCAGTTCATGTACTGATGTGAGGGCTGAGAACAAGAATCCCCCACCTGGGAACCAGAGTTCATAGGTTTTGAATGTAAAGTCAAAGGGCTAAAAATCAAGAATCATTGGCACCACTGTGGGAAGGGGCCACCAGGGGTGGTGTTTTTTAAAACCGATTTCTAGACCACTTTTTGAAGCGATTTGGCTGAAACTGCGGACACCATGTGGACACCATGCACCGTTTAGTCAGACTAAATCGGAACAAAAGCGGTTTAGCAAAGCGCGGACGGGGAAACCGGTTCTTGAGAAAATGCCCAAGGGCGGAATGCTGAATCGCTTCAGCGACCAAAAGGCAATTCAAAACAAAAAGCGGTTGCTGTTTGAAGTGCAGTAGCGGCCTTAAAGTCACACTTCTTTCGCTGTTCATATGGGAAAGGATTTATCCATGGACCATTTTGGTTCCAAATGAATTTCAGCCATTTTGTTCCCAGATTCAGAAATTGTTGCCTTAGGAAAAGGACTCACTTTATGCACACAGAGATTGTCTTCCTTAAAGTTTGTTTTAGGTCTGATGTGGACATACTTTGAACCAACAACTGCAGTCTAAAGTATTTAGGGTGGTGGTGGGGGAATAACTGATCCAATTAACAGGACTTGCTGTCAAATTGGACTGAAGTCACACCAGTGTCTCAACTTGGAGTCTCCCCCCCGATAACCCGAATTCAGCTTGTGACTTGAAACCCACCCTTCTCCCCCTCCCCGGGAGGTGGTGGAAATGCTTGTTTTTAATAGGCTCTTGGACCTGGGACTTGGGACCAGAACTGGACAAGTGCAGTTGTGGGAAAGGATTTCCAGATTGTTTGCTGTTGGTGCAGCAAGAAGGCGCTTGTGGGTGATTTTGAGGTTGGCGTGAGCCCAGGTTGCTTTTTGTTTAAAAGATTAAGTGCCTTAATTTAAAGCTGACCCTAATTTCCTCCTTGGAAGCTCAAGGAAATGGGATCCCACCATATGGCAAGGGACAAACATTCCTCCTCACCTCTCAAAATGGTGATTCTCCCCTCCCCTGATTATTCCCCCCCCCATTGTTCCTTGAACTCATTGGGGTGCCCCACGGGTTGCCTATCTGTTCCCCCAGTGAAATCACACCCTGGAGCACGAAGGCCACCAGGTATGGGAAGCAAAGAACCCTGACCCTTGGATGGAGCTGTGCCCTGGAGGGTGAAAGGCCAGCTGGGTTACTGATCTGAGTCCAAAGCAGGTTTGTGAATGGAGGCAAGGAGGAGATGCCAAAGAGTTACAGGGGCCCTTCACATCGACATTTCACGTTTAAGGGGTGCAATTTTAAACAGCAACCTCCGGACCAGAGGCTGCATGTTTTTCAGCTCAGTTGCTCTTGAAGCAAGATGAGATTTTGCCGAGCGTTGTCCATACTGCGGACTAGAGATGGGCACGAAACGAGCGATTTTTTGTTTTTGTTTTCGTTTTTTGTTTTGTTACGCAACGAAAACGAAACAAAAATTTTTAAAAAACAAAACAAAAATGAAAACGAAACAACCAAATTTGTTGTGTTTTTCGTTTTCGTTGCAGCAGATGCATTGAACTAAAAAGAATGCTAACGAAACAGCAATTTTTCGTTTTCATTTTCATTTTTTTGTTTCATTACCTAACGAAACAAAAACAATTTTTTTTGCAAAAAAGTCACAAAAACGAAAACGAACCGAAACGGACCCCTAAACGACCAAACGACAAACGAAACACCATTTTTTTTGAGTCGTGCTCATCTCTACTGCGGACCTCTCAGTTCTCTGTTGGATGCAACTGGCTGGGCGGAGGCACTAACAGCCTCACCTCCCTAGCTTTGCAAAGAGGTTCTGGAGCTGAACACTGAGGAGGCCACCCAGCGCAGCGTCTGTTGCTTCCTTCTAAAGGGACCTCTTGCAGAATCCCAAAGGTCTTTGAGTGGAATTGGAACAAACAAACAGGAGAAAATTAGATTAGGCTAGGAGAGGCCAGCTGGCTCTTTTCATTCACCCTATAGATGTGCCGTCCTCGGGCTGGTGGGAAATTCTGGGGTGGAAGACCACTGGGAGGATCTGGATCCTGGGAGGCATTTGGGATGAGAAAAGAAGAGTCTTGTGAAGTTGGATGGAATGGGGTGGGCTCAGTAGGAATCAAGACGGCCTGCTTGGGGTCCCTTTTGTGTTTCCGGTTGGTTGAACTCAACTAAAAACATTTGTAAGAAATGACACAGACAAAAACCATTCTTTAGGACTGCAAGAAGGGACCTCCCGAACATTTGCCCCTGCCAAAGGCAAAATTGAACTCCCACCCGCTAGCTCTGCAGAGAGCCAGAGAGAGAGAGAGAGAGAGAGAGAGAGAGAGAGAGAGAGAGAGAGAGAGAGAGAACTAAGCAGTGCTGACGGGGGAGGGGGCCGGGGGAAAGGGACCATTCTTGGGGGCCAGGAGCTGCAGAGGTGGCGCCGGCCGGCTGGGGGCATCGGGCGGGGGAGCCCGGGGCTCCTGGGCGGGTGGGCCCCGCCTCCTCTTCCTGTCGGCGGCTCAACTGCAGCCCCTGCCAAGGAGGCAGCCGGTGGCGGGGCGCCCGCGGCTCCGCCGCCACCCAACTCCCACTGCGGCCTTTGGGCGGGCGAGCGGGAGGGGGAGGGGAGGAGGCCGGTGGGGGTGGCGTCTCCAGCTCTGCAGCCAGAGAGAGACAGGAGGAGGAGGGGCCCCGCCCGCCCAGGAGCCCGGGCTCCCCCACCCCACCTGACTCCTCCTCCGGCTGCCTGCGGGAGAGAGAGGAGGAGGAGGAGAGGGCGGAGAGAAAAGGGGAGGAGCCTCCCGGCCTAACCGGTCCGCGGCCCGGGGGTTGGGGACCACTGAACTAAAGGGCCGAGCTGTTCAGCATCCAATCTTGCCAATTTTGCAGTTTTGAAACATGATCTCAGAGTAGCAGCATCCTCAGTTTTGATTTTGAAACTCTTCTCTCTCTTTCTGGGCCTTGGCTTCTTAATGGTGATCTAGTCATCAGTGGCTTTTGGGTTAGGGTTAGCTTCAGCAGGAGAGTCATTTGGGATCAAGTCCTGCCTTCCATTCCTCCCCTAAATCAATCCTGATAGCCATCAATGCACCAGCCAAATACAGTGGACCCACATATAACAAATCAAATCAAAGCGTTCTGCTTATATACCGCACCATAGCACTCCAAGTAGTCTCTGGGTGATTTACAATTTAATTATGCAGGCAACACATTGCCCCCCATCCCTCCAGCAAGCTGGGTACTGTTTTACCAACCTCAGAAGGATGGAAGGCTGAGTGATCCATGAGCCTGTTACCTGGGATTGAACCCCAGGTTGTGAGCACAGTTTTACCTGCAGGACAGGCATTTAACCACTGCGCCACTGTGCCTCAGAAAATCTTCTTAAAGTAAAAAATTTCCGGAGATAGGGGGAAATCAATTTAACAGTATCGCCTATGGGGCGAATCCGTACAACAGAAAAACTATCACGATTAGGGATTCATCCATTTTCAATGCATTCCTATGGGAAATTTGTACAAAGGAAAATTTGCTTAACAGAATTTCATTTGGAATGAATTTGTACACGGTACCAGGATAGAGTGTCCCGAGATCTCAATCCTCTCCTTTGGGTTGGTATTGCTGAGTGGGCTAGGGTCACTGCAGGTGGGGGTTCGAACCCCCCCCCCTCGTACCTCCTAGGACAGTGTTGGCGAACCTATGGCATGGGTGCCAAAGGTGGCACTCGGAGCCCTTTCTGTGGGCACCCGATATCGCCCCTCCACAGCCACCTGGATTCAGGTTAAATGGCTGTATTGGTACTTTGCAAAAAAGGAAAAAAGAAAAAAGAAATTAATGGATTTTGAATCGCATTTTGGGCACTCAGTCTCCAAAAGGTTCGCCATCACTGTCCTAGGAGATGCCCTGTTCAGAGGATGTGTGGTTGATGAGTTTGCATGCCTTGCCACCTGCATGGGCATTAGCAAACTGCAGGATGGACCTAGGGGACCACCGGAAGGATCAATGGGGCAACCATGTCTCATTGCTTCATACTCAAAAAAAAAAAAAAACTTGGGAAGGATGCCATGTGTCAGAAGGGACTTGATGGCACAGAGTGAATAATTATTAGCCGGGCTCTTGGTGAGTATGAGTCTCATGGGAAAGATGACTTCGAATGGTCAGTTTGGGAAAGCACTATCGAGAATTAACAGTGTTGTGTGTTTGGATTCACAAATCATCCTGAAAACAAAAAAAAAAAAAAACAAATGCATCTCTCCTTAAGATGTCCGCCTTAACATCTGTTTCCCCTTGAACTGTACAATCCCTCCCTGAGTTTCCAAAGAAGGCAGAAGGAGGAGATGAGAGGGGTTCAGAGAGCCTGGCTTCCCTTTGTTTAAGAAATGGGTGATGGGTTCCACAATGCTGGAGGAGATGGGGTGTCAAAGATACACACCCAGCGCCCCTTTGCCATCTATATCTGCTTCCACCTGAGAAGCTGAACCTGGCCCTTATATTGGTCATCAATGTAGACTTTAGCATATAAAGCATATAATTTTTGGAACTACCCTCAAGAACTTGACGCACAGCCTGAAGAACATGAATTATCATTGAAAGCTTGCTGGTTTGCTTTATTTTCTTAGTGGTGCGATAAAAGTATTACCTGTTCCTGCGTTTGTATTGTTTGGGGGACCATGCGGCCCTTTTCTGATTTTTTTTTCTCCCTGAAAACTATCTCTGGTTTTGTTCCAGCTCCTTGTACTAATTTTTCCCCTTCCCCTTTTTTTTCACTCTGTCAGGGGATTTGTGGCTGGGGCCCTGATCCTCCGCCCGCAGTTCTGCATGTGAGAACAGCACCCCTCTGGGCCCGTGGGCGGCAAAATATGCCTCCTTTGACATGTGGAGTTCTCCTCCTCGCCATCTACACGTCTTCCATCTCACCACAGGTAAGGGGTTAAAAAAAGGATGCAGAGATGCAATGCAGGGCATGCTGGGAAGAGAACCCTTGGGTAGAAGCAGATGTATATACAGTACAGTGGGCCCTCATATAACAAACAGTTTGTATAACATAAAATCTGTACAACATAAAAAATTCCCAAGAGATAGGGGAAAGTTGCTTAACAGAATCACCTGTGGGACGAACCCGTACAGACTATGGAATGCCCTCCCAAGTGAGACCCGCCTGGTGCCGACGTTGATAACATTTCGGCGCCAGGTAAAAACCTTCCTGTTCCAGAAGTTTTAAAACTGATGATTGTGGGTCCTGATGGCAATTTTAGTGTTGTGTTTTTAATGTATTGTATTTATTGTATTTACATGTTTTTATTGTTCTACTTTAATTGTGATTTTGATGTTTTAATTGTCTATTTTGATTGTGAGCCACCCAGAGACCTTTGGGTAGTGGGCAGTATACAAGCTATTATAAATGAATAAAATAAATAAACATAAAAACGGGATTACTCCATTTTCAATGCATTCCTATGGGAAATTTGTATAAAGGAAAATTTGCTTAAAATAATTTCATTTGGAGCGAATTAATTCCTTTATACAAGGTACCACTGTATAGACAACCGGTGAGCAGAGGACAGTCTTTCAGTGCTGTGATTGTTGTGGGTGTCACAGCAGGCCTTTCTCTCGGCTCTCGGACTTTGCCGGTTAGCTTGCTTTGTTTGGGAGATGGTCTCTAGGAGTTAAGTGCAAAGAACCCTTTGATTTCTCAGCTGGGAAACTCTGCCTGCATCGCGTCTCTCCAACACTGACGTAATGCATTTCTGTTATTGGCCCTGCAGCTACTATAGATAGAACCGGTCTCATTTCTTTCAGATGAGGATCCTGTCAGTTCAGGTGCCACCCTGGAGAAGGCCCTGGGGATTCATGTGTTGTGCTGCAGGTGGGAAGGGGTGGCACGGTAGCCACAATAGAATAAGCTTGGCCAGCATAGTGTGCTTTTACACAATCCCTCAGATCTGCTGGCCACTTAAATTCGGACCAGAGCTTTTGGGGGTTTGTTGCTCTTCCTGTGTTCCCACCTCCTCCGCACTCCCTTGCTCCTGTCTGCGTGAGGGGAGGGAGAAAAAAAGGGAGAAAAGAATGCAGGCTCACCTCCGTCTGCCCAGTCGCAGCCCTGAAAGCGAGCATTCCAGTCTCTTAAAGTCTCTTAAAGGGGCAGGGGGCAAAAACAAAACAAACAGAAGGCAGGAGAGCCCGGCACTCACTCCTTTACATCCGCATCAGAAAATTTTCACCCTCGGAGACCAGGTACTTTTAAAATGCGCTGGGACGCGCTGAGGTGGGCGTGGTCGCACTTAATTTTCTTTAAAGTCCGCAGGTGGTGGGAAAACAATTTTATGCTCTGCATCTGGGAGCCCTTTGCCTCGGATTTTAGGGGTCGTGTAAAAGCGCCCATCGTTAAATAAATAAAAAATGGCAGACGGGCAGGGTCAGTGGCCAGTCTGGCAAAGGAAGCTGGAAAGAAGTTTGTGGGGCCCCTTTTCCCCAGGAGGGGAGGACGCGTGGAGCCCTTCTGAAAGTTTTCTTCTGCTGTTGTGGGGGGAGTGGAGGAGAGTGTGGGGAGAAGCACCTGCTTCTGCACCTGGCCGAAGTGCAGTTGGCTTCCTTCTTGTTTTTGCCCAGGGTGCATCCTCTTCAGAAGGTCCCTTGGGGGGCGCCAGTACTGACTTTGGCTGCTTTCACACGACCCCTCAAATCCGAGGCAAAGGGCTCCCAGATGTGGAGCTTAAAATTGTTTCCCCACCAGCTGCGGACTTAAAAAAAAAAACTAAGTACGGCCACGCCCACCTAAGCGCGCCCCAGCGCACTTTAGAAGTACCTGGTATCCGGAGATAAAAAAATTTCCGATGCGGATTATAAAGCTGTGGATGCTGGCCTCTCCCCGCCTTCTGTTTGTTTGTTTTTTCCCCGCCACCCCTTTAAGAGACAGGAAAACGGAGGTGAACGGAGCTGAGCCTGCATTCCCCCCCTTTTTTCTCCCTCCCCTCACTGCAGCCAGGAGCAACGGAGTGCGTAAGGGTGGGAACACAGAAATGAACAAAACCCCATGAATTCTGGTCCGAATTTAAGTTGCCAGCGGATTTTAGAGGTCGTGTAAAAGTGCCCTTTGTCCCTGGGCGCTGAAAAGCCAAACCTCTGAGCTTGGGATGGGTGGGACTCCGTTCCTCCACCCCATTCGCCATGGCTATGGTTCTAAGGCATTCCCAACAACCACACATACTTATATTTTCTTTTGAATATTCTTACCCCGCCTATCTCCTTGGAAAAGGACCCAGGGCAGCTTCTTAAGACAAGGGTGAAAACAGAACTTATATAGATGGTTGCAAACTCCTTTTTGGTGCCATAGCCAGCCAATCCCGACGTCACAACCCATGTAAGTTGTGGGCAGATTGGTTGGGAAGGATGGCCGTCTTCCAGAGAAGAGCCTGTCTTCATGCCATTTAGGAGCCCTGGGAAGAAACCATCTGATCCATTTAAAAAATGGTCGGTCCAGACAGTTGGGCATTGACACCTTTATAGGCCACTGATATGTCCATTTGTATTTTGCCATGGCCACATGAGTCCCCGCTTTTATTTTAGTTAGACATTGACCATCTGGCCTGGATGCCTTCAAAGGGGGATTGGACAGATTCCTGGAGGAAAAGTCCATCACAGGTGACAAACCATGATGGAGATGTGTCATCTCCAGGCTTAAAACCTGGGTAATTCAAGGGCCAGATGCAGGAAAGTGGTATCAGGAGACAGAGATCTAGTCTTGGGCACTCCCAGAGGCATCTGGTGGGGCCACTGTGAAATACAGGAAGCTGGACTAGATGGGCCTTTGGCCTGATCCAGCATGGCTCTTCTTAGGTTCTTTGCATCTTCAGCAGTGGCAGGGCCGATGTTTTTGGGTGGATTCTTGGACTGCCTTGTGTTGTTTTAACAGGCTCTAGATTTTAAAAAAGGTTGCATTGGTCATACCCTTGGAGACCACCTGTTATAGGGCGACGGGGAAATATTTCAAGAATTAAAAACCCTATTTTGGGGGGTGCAAAAGGGCGTTAAGAAAGTGCTGTCAAGTCAGACAAGTTCTCCTTCCACTTTCACTGGATGGATCACGGGCAGGGGCTCAGACTAACTCGGAGTCAAGGTTAAAAGGTTAAATCAACGGGGGCTAGTCAAGTACGTGCGCGTCCATTGTACGGGGCTAGCGAAACTGATGTCAATTGGAATTCTCTCCAGCACGCCATCCAGCATGTGCATCTTTGTCGGACGCACAAAACCATGCCAGCTGGGAGTGAGCAAGGAGTGGAACTTCTTAACGGAATCCAGAAACCTTTAGGGACACAGGAAGGAAAAGCTTTTCCCAAGCTGCTTTGGATAAAGGGTTTAAACCAAGTTAGCGTTCATGAGCCTCCCTCCTTCATCCTAAGAGGGTCCAAGAGTCCTGCCATTCTGCTTCTCTTCTGGGAGGTGAAAGTGCTCGGCATGCGTAGATTTTTCTAGAAAGGAAACACAAAAACATGTTTTTTTCAGTCAGAGGCATGTTACACCCTGCCCTCCCAGCCTTTGCCTCCAGCCATGCCCTAAGCACATCCGATCTTGCCTGATTTCGGAAGCTAAGCAGGGTTGGACCTGGATAGTACTTGGATGGGAGACCACCAGGGAATACCAGGTGCTGTAGGCGCCTGGAGTAGGAACTGGCAAGCCACTCCAGGATTCCTGCCAAGAAAACTCCATGGACATGGGGTCACGGAGAGTCGGTCACGACTGTAACGACACAACACACCCACACCCTGTGCTACTGCTTCCACCGTGTCATCCTTTCCAGGTTGAACTTCAACCCGGAAAGTATATTACACAGTAGTAGTCAGAGCACTAGTAGCTGCCTAGATGCCCTGAGCCCATCTGATCTCGCCTGATTTTGGAAGCTAAGCAGGGTCAGCCCTGGTTAGTACTTGGATGGGTGACCACTAGGGAATCTCAGGTTCTGTAGGTGCCTGGAGTAGGAACTGGCAAGCCACTCCAGGATTCCTGCCAAGAAAACTCCATGGACATGGGGTCAAGAAGAGTCGGTCACAACTGTAACGCCACAACACACACACACACACACACACATTGCTTGTGGCTTCTGCGCCCGTGCACACTTTTAAAAATGGCTGTTCCCATCCTGAGGAATGCTTCACTTTGGGCCGCAGATCCGACGACACGGTTACACCAGCAGGAGGGAAATGACATAATTTGCACTGGCAAATAAATCCTTGCTAACGAAGAAAAACCAAGGGCCTTTTCACACGACCCCTAAACTCCGTGCCACAAATGGCTCCCAGCTCTGGAGCTTAAAATTGTTTCCCCACCAGCTCCAGAGTTTACAGATAATTAAGTGCGACCCCGCCCACCTAAGTGCGTCCCAGCGCACTTTTCAGGTACCTGCTCTCTGGAGGTGAAAATCCCTGATGTGGATATAACGTAGTGACTGCCGGGCTCTCCTTGCTTCTGTTTGTTCTTTTTTTGCCCCCCGCCCCTTTAAGAGATCTGAATGCAGTGCCAGGACGGCAGAACGGAGGTGAGCGGCATTCTTTTCTTCCTTTTTTTTCTCCCTCCCCTCACTCAGCCAGCAGCCAGGAGTGCAGAGGGGGTGGGAACGCAGGAACAGCGACAAACCCCTAAGATCTCTGGTCCGAATTTAAGTGGCCAGCGGATCTTAGGGGTCGTGTGAAAAGGCCCCAACAGTAATAAAAATCTTATAATTAATTGCAGTACTGGAAGGGATCCTTTGGATTACTGAGTCTAGCCCCTGCCAAAGAAACCCACTGGGGGAATTGAACTCCCAACCTTTCATTCCGCAGCCAACTAAGCCCCTGAACTAACCAGCAGTTCAGTAAGTCCTGATGTGGATTTCTAACTGATTGCCAAGCAACGCGACTGGCACACAGCGAGGAGGATCCCAAGCGGGGGCTGTATAGTTAGCAGGGATCTTGTTTATTATTTGTTTGTTTTATTTCTAGTCTGCCTTTCTCCCCATAAGGGGACTCAAGCGGGCTCACAATATTAAAATAAAGAATAGAATTGAAACCATAACAAGTTAACCATTAAAAGACAATCAAGCTATATGCTGTTTACAATACAATTCAATAATTAAAATAAAGTATGTATTAAAAGCTATCTTAACTTTAAAAAAGCATTCAGGGACTCATTCGTGATTGTTAGAAACCTGCCTGAAGAGCTGGACTTTTGGTGGAAGGACAGAAAACTGTTGGCGGAAGGAGTGAAGGGAAGGGGACAGCCTGATCTCCCAATGGGAAAAATCTCATAATCTGGGGGTGGGGGGTGGGGGGCTGCCACTGAGAAGGCCCTGCCTCCTCTCCTGTTTGCTTTTCTGTTCCACCCAGCATGGGACTAAATTTTTCAGATCTCGGAGGTGTTACCTTCCCCCACCTCAAACTATAATCCCAAACAGGTTAAGGGTGAGTGAGTGGGGGCAGGTGTATGACCCATGTTCCTTTGTTTGAAGAACAGGGTGTGTATGAAACCCAGTGCTTAAGCAGCTTTGACAACTGCCCTCCGACTTCCTCTGCCTCTATAAGAAGACTCCTTGCCTGGCGAACATCGTCTAGCCAAGAACTTTAAGAATAACCTCCTGGCAAAACACATCTTTTGCCATGTTTGAACTTTTGGGACTTGCTTTGAAGAAGGAAAACATGAACTTTTTGTGACTTGCTTGTTTGTAGTAAGAGTGCATTGCACTCGAAAGCTTGCAATGTTTTTTATTTGTATTAGTGGCTTATAAAGGTATCACCTGTAGCCTAGTTTTGCATTTGTGTTTTGTGATGGACATGCGGCTCATCCCCTTTTTTGTTCCTACATTTTGGAAACTTCCCATCATTTCAGTTCTGCAGTTCAGAATCTGTGTTCCTCACAGAGTCCCTGTTGTGATGGACCAGCTGCCCTGAAGCTGAATTCTGCATTCAGAAATGCCCCCAGGTCCTTAACATTCAAATTAAAATAAATAAGTGTTCTTTTCTGAAAACCCTGAATGCTTGCTTGCAGAGATCAAGCCCGTGAAATCTACAGCCCATATGTGGCGGTGCTCCATCCCAAGGTGTCAGTCTTCCAAGGCAAACTTTGATTTCCCCAAAACAATGAGGCAGGAGCTATAGAATCATAGGGCCTTTTCACACGACCCCTAAGATCCACTGGCTACATAAATTCGGACCAGAGATCTTAGGGGTTCGTCGCTCTTCCTGTGTCCCCACCCCCTCCGCACTTCCTGGCTGCTGGCTGCGTGAGGGGAGGGAGAAAAAGAGAAAGAAAAGCATGCCGCTCACCTTGTTCTACCTCTCGTCTCTGTAAAAGTAGCTCTTAAAGGGGCGGGAGCCAAAAAACAACAAACAGAAGCAAGGAGAGCCCCGCACTCACTATCGTTACACCGGATCAAATAATTTTCACCTCCAAAGAGCAAGTACTTGAAAGGTGCGCTGGGACGTGCTAAAGTGGGCGGGGTCGCACTTAATTTCCTGTTAACTCCGGAGCTGGTAGGTAAACATTTTTAAGCTCCGGAGCTGGGAGCCATTTGCCCCGGAGTTTAGGGGTCGTGTATAAACGCCCATAGAATCATAGAGTTGAAAGAGACCTCAAGGGCCACCTAGTCCAACCCAACCCCCTGCCATGCAGAAATCCCCCCCCATCACAGGACTCCCAACAGGGTTTTTATTGGTCTTCTTTTGACCTCTTGTCCCCCAGTGGGAGCTGACCAATGCAGCGGAGGCAGCAACATCTTCACGGAGATTCCTGAGAACAGTCCCTACGGCACCTTGGTCTGCTACTTAACGGTTTTTGGCGACCTGGAGAGCAACACCCTGCAGCTGACGTTGGGTGGGATGGATGCCCATTGGTTCTACCTGGACGGGAAAGCGGTGCGGCTGAACGCCTCCGAGGAGAAGGTGTTGGACCGAGAGGTGAGTGAGTGGTCCTCAGAAGCTGCCTTGCAACTGTGGTGGAGGATGGAGGGGTTTGGGGTGGAGATAAGGCACGACAATCATGATCAAAAGCTTAAAAGAGATCCTCCAAGTTGTGGTGAATACCTCTTTCCTTCATTAGCAAAGCAGTGTGACTCTGTGTATCAATTGCTGAGGGTCATGAGAAGGAGGATGCAGGTAGGATGGTCAGCCATCCTCCGTTTGAAGACATCTTCCATTCAAAAGGTTCCAAGGTCGAAAGGTAAATAAACACCAGATGTGAGAGGAAGGACCTTGACTGTGCTCACCTTCCACAGCACACGGGCATCAGGGTCCAACAGCACCTGGGCCGTGCCATCAGCATCTTCTCTGCTTGAGTGAAATGCGCTGCAATCCCTTTTAAATTATATGAGACTGGTCTCCTTTTGCATCTGTACATGTACATTGGCACAGGGGCTTCTATGCAAATCGGTGGTCTCTCTTGGCCTGTATGTTAGCGAAGTGTCAGTGACCAGCTTAACGAAATCACCTGCTAGTTAACTGCTTGCTGCCCTGCTAAACCAAGTGTTGGTGCAGGGCGTTACTGTATCGGAAGACAAGTGCCAGTTCCCATGCTTTGAAGCCACACCAGGGAACTTGAGTTTCCCTATGTATCTTCCAATTAACTGACCCAACAGAGGGGAGAGAGAGAGAAGGAAAACCTTGTTTGCAGCTTGTTAATATTGCTCTTCTGTAGCCCTGCAGGAGACTTGGTGACAGAAGAGAACTATTTAACAAGGGCAGAGTGGCAGTTTCCGCATCTTGTTTCTTCTCTTCTTCTCTACCTCCCTCCCCTCCCCTCTCCTCCCTCCCCCTCCCTTCCCCTCCCCCTCCCCTGACTAGGTGTCTGCTTGAGGTTTCTTCCCCCAATGAGTTGGACTCGAATTGGAACCCACACACTCCTCCATTTTTTAAAAAAAATGGGGTGGTGGTGGTGGTGGTTTTCAATAGGGATTAAGACCTGGGGCTTAGGGCTTGGGCTCAAATGCACGCCAGCATCCCTGCAGAGTTGGTCTGCTTCTTTTGTATCGACTGAGACGTTTTTCATGTTCTTCAAAGTTCCGGATCTTCCCTCTGGAAGGAAAAAGCAAAGCAAAAAAGTGTTCTGCTTATATACCACCCCATACCACTTAAGTCAGGGGTGCCCAAACTTTTTGTAAGTTGGGCCAGATTTGGTGGCTGAGAATGTGTCAGGGGCCGGTTGCTCCCCAACCCTGCCACCCCACTGCAAGCTTCACCCACTTTCTTTAAAAAACATGGGGTGAAGGAGGGGGAGGGAGGGGCAGGCCGGCCAGCCGCGGGCCAATCAGAATGGCCTGACGGGCCAGATTTGGCCCCCGGGCCGGACTTTGGGCAGGCCTGACTTAAGTAGTCTCTGGGCGGTTTACAATTTTAATTACAGAAAGCAGAAAGGAAGGTGCCATACCTCAAAAAACATATGAACAAAAAGTAAAAACAGCACTACAAAATCCAAAACACGCGGTGAAACTAAAGAAAGGGAAAGTTTGCAGCTCAATGTTATTTTCACAATGCAAGCTTTGGAATCCCTTGAGACAGAATTGGTGTGTTTGTGGGTATGAGCCAGCGTCATCCCAGTTGGCCATCTCTGCGTTGCATCCTTCTCTACCTGATATTTTTCCAAAGATGGAGGAGAAAAAAGGGATTGGATATCCTCACGGAACTTGCCAACATGGGGAATGCATAAAACCCCAATATCAGGGCAGGTATTGCTGTTTATAATATAAGCAGTCTGTGAACATGTGGGAACACTGGCATGTACTTGTCAGTTTTCCATCCATAAATACTGAATCTCTGTGGAATGAATCCTTTTTTGCATCACCTACTGTTGAAGTTTTGGTACTTTATAAGCAAGGCATGTGGTAAGGGATATGCTGTATATTATAATTTGGGGTTAGTAAAGGTGAGGGAAGAGGAACAATGATGGTGGAAGGGTTGATATTATCCTTGTTTTTGTGTGTCCCAGGCACTGGAAACTCCTGTTCTGATGGTCTCCTTCACTTGCACGGAAGATGGTTTCTCACCGGTACAAATCATTTTCATTTTCTTCTCTCTGGTAAAACGTGCTTTTAACATATTCAGGATGTTCCGTTCACCCACATTTCCTCCAGTGTCCCTAGTTTCAGCCTTACATTTAGCCATGAATCGCCCCCAGCTTTGATTTACCTAAGGAGCTGCTATACTAATTTAATATTCACACTGTTACTTTGGAGTTGTGTACAGAAAAGATGGCATTGTGCACAGAAAGGAGAATCCTGCACAGTGTGGTTTTTCTTCTGCCCTTTGTTGAACGAATCCTGCACAGAAAATAGGCCATCCTGTGCAGGACTCATAGCCAATCCCGTGCATTAGTGAAAACCATGATGAAACCTCCAAAGAAATCCCATGAGATTGCCACAGGATGATTAGGAAAAGGATATCTTGCGCAGAGATATGGCAAAGAGAAAAGAAAGATTTCCCTCCTTCTGTTTCTCAAATGTTGGGGGAAGCTATGAGATTCAGGTGCTTACTCTTATACCTATTCATTGTGGAATAGTTGACCAGTGGTGGTGGTGATGGGTTCTTTACTTCTAGCTGTTGTTGCATCCCCAACTTCTTCTAAGATGCTTCTTTCTCTGTCTCATGCAACATGGGTGCCAGGCCAAGGGGATGTAATTCCAGGCCCATCCTTCTCCCTGGCCCACTATGACTAGGAACAGCTACGTGGGTTTCTTGCCCAGAGCCCACGTCCAATTCTTCCTAGCAACAGATACCATCCTGAGGAGGTAGGGTGAGTTTAGCACCAGCTCCTCATGACCTCTCTTGTTTGCCATCAGGTTGAGTACCGGATCATCGTCCAAGTCATGAACGAGAATGACAACAAGCCAAAGTTTCAGGAAGACACCATTCTGACCCAGAACATCAGTGAGGTAAGCCAAATCAGGTGGGGTGGAGGCAACAATAACCCGAATTCTCCAAGGGCAGGGGCTTCACACTTCTTTTCCATTGGAGGAACTCTTGTTCTTCCCCACTGGGTGCTCTGGACTAGAGACGGGCACAAAATGAAAAACGAAACACTGTTTCGTCATTTCGTGAGAGAACGAATTATTTCGTTACCTAACGAAATGGTAGGACATATTGGAGGTGATTGTTGCCTCCACACACCCCCCCCCCCCAGTTTGTTTCATTTCTTCATGAAATGCTATTCCCCCCTCCTTCTACAATGAAAAGATTCATCCTAGAGGAATCAATTGCAGGGCAGCTCAAGCTCTTCCCTGAGAGCCCCTAAATTTGTAACGTTTTGGGGGGTCAGGGAGCTGAGTTATGAAGCTCCAAAGGGGGTGCCCCAAGGCAAAAAATCTTTCTAATTGGAATTTGAACTTTCTAATTGGAATGTTTCTATTGGAATTGGAAGCCAAGCCGCATGGCTTGCCCACAGCTTGGCTTTCGAAGTTTCAAATCCAATTAGAAAGATTTTTTTCCCTAGGGGCACCTCCTTTGGAGCTTCAAAACATAGCTCCCTGACCCCCAAACCTTTCCAAATTTCAGGGGGTTACCTAGAATCGCCTGAGGAAACTCCCCTGCCACTTTGGTCCTTTAGGACCCAGGGGAGCATAGTGTTTCCTTTCCTTTCCTTTCCTTTCCTTTCCTTTTGTAACAAAACCACTTTAAAATTTCTTACAAATGAAACAAAATGAAACTATTACAGAAATGAAATGAAACACTATTTTTCCATTTTGTGCCCATCTCTACTCTGGACACTACACAAGATTACACCACCTTAACCTTCTACATTGGATATATGACCAAGAGGAACACTCTGGTTAATTTTTATCAGCAATAAGCTATCTGCTGACTGGCCATGTGAAGATTCATGTCCTTGGACTACCATTCTCAGAATTCCCTAGGCAGTTGCAGCCGGGGAGTTCCGGGTGTGATATAGTGGTCCTCCGCCATTTCGCGGTTCATATACCGTGGTCCCGGTATATTGCAGGACCGCAGTATATTGAAAGGCAAGGCCCCTGGGGTAAGCTGCTTGGGCCTGTTTGAGGCCTACTGCACTTAACCCAGGCCTGACAGGCTGCCCCAAATGGGCCTCCAATGGGCTTCCTGAGCCGGTCAAAGGCCACAGAAGTGGTTTCCGACAAACCGGAAGTGACTTCTGACAAACCGGAAGTGACTTCCGGATTGCAAGAAACTACCTCTGGGGCCCGAGAAGCCTTTTGGAGGCCCGTTCAGGGCAGTAACATGCCCCCCAGCCCTGACCTGACTCAACATCCCCATATCGTGGATTTTCAATTATCGCGGGTTGGGTCAGGTTCCTAACCCCTGCAATAGGTGGGGGATTACTGTAGTCCAAAAACACAGAATGTGCCTATTACAAGTCCTGAAGTAATGAAGGTATATTTTATAAATAAATAAGCATGGGCAGTATTAATTTAATTAATTACTAGGCGCCTGGAGTAGGCACTGGCAAACCACTCCAGTATTCCTGCCAAGAAAACTCCATGGGCATGGAGTCACGAAGAGTCGGTCACGACTGTAACAACACAACACACACACATAGACAAAGCAAAGGAAGGTGTTCTGCTTATATACTGCTCCATAGTGCTACACCAGAGAGCTGGGTACTCATTTTACCGAACCTGGAAGGATGGAAGGCTGAGTGAACCTTGAGCCGGCTACCTGGAATTAAACTCTGGGGTCATAATGAGCAAAGTTGTAGCTGCAGTCCAGCAGTTTAGCTGCTGCACCACAAGGCTTTAGTAACAATATTACTGTTTACATCTGCAGTTCCATTCAAGGTCATTTCTGAGCATGTTCAGATGTTCTGCATCAATTATTTTTCAATCCTTAAACTAAAAAAGAAAAAAAGGGGGAGTGAAAAATGTAAGCAGCAGCATGTAAGAAGTGTCTTTTGGAAATGCAATCACCAGGAATTGCTCAGTGTGTGTATGTGTGCGTGTGTGTGCAATGTGTTGCTTATGTACAACAGGAATTACTTTTTTAAAAAATAAATAAATAAAATTTCTGAAATAATGTTTCGCTGACTGGATAGCTCAGTGGATTAGGCACCTGTCTGGGAGTTCGGTTTTCCATTGGTTGTCCCAAAAGATGACCCAGCCTGACTCAGGAGAAAGGAATGGTAAGAGACCCAATCTGTAGTCTCTACCTGGAAAACCCAGGAAAAAAAAGAGTAGCTATAAATAAGAATTGACTTGACAACACATGATTATTAGGCTGCCCAGATTGCTCAGGAATACCTCAGGAATGAGAAATTACTCCTGAGTACTCTTTACCTGGAAAACCCAGAGAAAAGGGTCTCCATAAGTGAGAGCTGATTTGGCAGCAGTTTATTTATATATTGGGGTCCTTTCAGGGAGAAAGCAGGATAGAAATAACAAATTTATTTATTTATTTATTTTTATACCGCCTGTCTTCCGAAGGAACTCCGGGCTGTTAACAACAATAAACACATAAACAATGGAACGATGAAAAATATAAAAAGAAGATACAAAGAAATGCATGAAAAAGAAATAAAATAATACTATAAAATACTCAGCAAAAAGAATTGAATGAAAAAAAAAATAAAAAAAATTAAAGGTCACCAAATGCCTCACGGAAGAGCCAGGTCTTTAAGGCTAAACTAAATTAAAACAAAATAAAATTTATTTATTTATTTTACTAGGCTTAACCCTGGTAGGTGGCCCAAGGGGACTTGGAGAACATCTCATAGATGGGGACATGGAATCATGACCCTCCTCAAATGTGTATCTTTTTAAATGTTTTCCTCACACCTTGTGTATCTCTTCTACTACACGGCAGTAGCTCAGGCAGAAACACTAGCTGGATATTTGATATTCAGTCCCATCTCAAGAAAATAAAAATAAAGCTTCTGGCTTTTTAAGCTTTGGTCCTTCCAGACTTTTTGGACTTCAGCTCCCATCCAGCATGGCCAAGGATTCTGGGAGCTGAGGTCCAAGATATCTAGAGTGGTTCTTGGATTGCAACTCCCCAAAATTCCCGTCAGCACAGCTGGTGGCGAAGGTATCTGTCTGGGATCTGGAGTCCAAGAGCATCTGGAGTAGCCACGATTCGGATCCAGATTTGAAAACAAAAATGCTGCTCTTACTGGTCCACATTGCTTGGGTATGCCTGCTCCCTGTGTCTCCGGAGGACGAGGCCTGGATGCCCCAAAAGCGCCCCTTCCCCCTCCTTCGCCGCCCACATCTCCCACCCTCTCTCCCACAGCTGGCTGCCGTGCACTCGGTGGTGTTCAGCACCCATGCAGACGACGTGGACGGCGACACCCTGATGTACGTGATCGACAGCACAGCGGTGAGTCCCTGCCGCCGGGCACTGCCTGGCCTCCCTCTGGATCTTCCCCTGGTCACCCCCAAAGACCTGGCTGTTGTGGGACGGGCAGGGGCTGCAGGCTTGGAAGAAGAGCCGTGGGATAGCTCAAAGGGCTGAGGCTCTCTGGCTGTGGAGCCCGAGAGGTTGCGAGTTCGATCCCCTAGCAGGCCTTGTTCACAGGCGCTGGACTCCAGGATCCAGAGGGTCTCTTCCAGCCTTGCACTTCTATTATGTTGATTATGATAATCCCCAATGAATGTCTGTGAAGATTCTCAGCCATCCAGGTGGGTTTACCTGGAAGCTGGGTCAGGTCCAGTAAAGAAGTCCAGTTGCCATGACTCAGCTTCCAGATATCTTCATTGAACAGTTTCGGTCTCTGGAGCCAGAGGTTTGGAGACTCCTTGACCAGAGCAGGAATCAATGATGATCCTTCAGGTCTTCTTCCAGCCCTGCAGTTCTAAGATGATGATGATGATGATGATGATGATGATGATGATTTGGGGTTGGGGTGGGGGTTGGGGTTACTTAGGGTGCTTTTACATGACCTCTAAAATCTGCTGGCAACTTAAATTCGGACCAGAGATTGTGGGGGTTTGTTCTGCTTCCTGTGTTCCCACCCCTCCACACTCCATTGTTCCTGTCTGCGTGAGGGGAGGGAGAAAAAAAGGGACAAAAGTATGCAGGCTCACCTCTGTCTGCCGTTGGAGCAGCCCCGTAGGGATTCCTGTCTGTTAAAGGGGCATCGGGGACAGCAAAAACAAACAGAAGGCAAGGAGAGCCTGGCATCCACAGCTTTACAATCCGCATCGGAATTTTTTTTACCTCCGGAGACCAGGTACTTGCAAAATGCTCTGGGGCGCGCTTAGGTGGGCATGGTCATACTTAATATTGTTTAAAGTCCGCAGCTGGTGGGAACCTCCTCATCTGGGAGCCCTTTGCCTCGGATTTTAGGGGTCGTGTAAAAGCAGCCTTAGATACCTCCCCTCCAAATAAGAACCAGGCCTTGCAGATCTGCTCAGCATCTAGAATCAAAAACTTGAAAGGCTGTCATCCAGAGGAGGGGGTGGTGATCTGTTCTTGACCATCCCGGAGTGCAGGACACACAACCATGGGCTCCAGTTACAGGAAGCCCATGTTTGGTGGAATATCAGGAAAAACTTCCTAACTGTTAGAGCAGTATGACAAGGGAACCAGTTACCTAGGGGAGGCATTGAGTGCTCCAACACCGGAGGCCTTCAAGAGAAAACTGGACCACCATCTCTCAGATCTGCTTTGATTAGATTCCTGCCCTGAGCATGGGTTGGATACGATGACCTTAGGGCCCCTTCCCATACCATTGTTCTGTGAGCCTGTGATTCTCTTTTACTCTGGCAAGAGTAAGCAGGCAGGCGATGCCTGGAGATCGTGGTAGACAGCAGTCTCGTGGCTAAGCAAGATTCCAGACCGGGGCTGCCTCACCTCCTCCGACACCCTCTGGCACTGGAAATGGAATGAACTCAAGGAGGTGGTCGGCCATTTTATGGCAGGCGCCTTTGGCTTGGCTGACTTGGCAGGCACCGGTCCCCTCCCGCGGGCTGCTGCGGTTCTTGCCGCGCCCGCGCCGCCTTCCTCTGGATTTCCTCCATGGCAACGCATGGCGGGCGAGCCAATGGGCGCCGCCCTGAGCAGCACCCTGTGCGTGGGCGTGAGATTAGCTGGGGAGCAAGGACAGTGTGGTGTGTGGGTGTGGATTATGGGAGTACGTGTGCAAAGCAAAACACAGGGGGATTGGGAGGGCAAAGGGTGAGGAAGGGAGCAGCACCTTTGGGTGAAGGAAGGGCATCGAGCACCCAGCAGGATGTGATGCTCTCTGCCCTGCGTAGGCAACTGACCTTCCTTCTCGGGGCCTTCTGCCGGTCATTTGGCCCCTGCTTCTGTTTTCACTTCCAGGCGGACGCCCGATACTTCCGGATCGACCTGCCCAACAGCGGCAAGATAGTCCTGGCCAGAGCACTGGATTTCGAGACCAAGCGGCACCTGGAATTCGTGGTTCATGCTGTGGTGAGGAAAGAACCGTGGCGGGATTCCTCTCTGTTCAGGATGGGTTTTGGCCCTTGCCCTTCTGGATCCGACTTCCAGAACATCCCCCCCCCCCGGGCAGTATGACCACCTTCTGGGTGTTGTATTCCAAATGTGGAGGTGCCTAAGCTCAGAAGCTCTCCTGGCCTTATATGGCCTTGAAACCAACCATTGGCTCCTTGGCTTTCCAGATGTCCTTGGTCTGTGGTGCCCAGAAATTCTGGCCAGCACAGTTGGAGCGAAGGCTTCTGGGAGTTTTGGTCCAAGGACATCAGGAGAACCAAAGTCGGGAACCTCTGGCACAGAGAGAGTGATTCCAGGCTGAGTGGTGGTGGTGGGGGTACCCTCTCCTGAGGTTTATCCCAAGCCCAATGAACTAGCTCAGGAGGGACTGGTTGAGAAAGAGGGGCTCTGGGTCAAAGGTCATTTTGCTGGGGGTTGCATGCCATGTCCTCCGCCAAGAGGAAAGTTGCTTCTGAAAGGCAAACAGGAGGGCGGGGTAGCATGAGAAGAGTTGGTGGGTGGTGGCGACCATCTTTGGTGGGACAATGGATGGCGGCCGCCATCTTGGACGATTCACTAACTGATCAGGACCTGGGCTGACCTGTTGTGAAGCAGTAGAGCATCTGCAACAAATGCGTTCAGGGGAGGGCTCAAAAAAGCAGTATCAGCACCCTGAAATTATTCCGAGTGGCCTGTTTTTGTTTGTTTATTTGTTTGTTTAGTACATGGCAACCATCTAGCTGTAGGGCTCCTCATCATTTCCCAGGCAGTGGGTGTTTCCTACCCTAGATGGAAGCCACACTTCATCTAAGTCCACCTTCTTGTCTCCCCTTTCTGGCTTGTTTTCGGGCAGGGGGTTGGACTGGATGACCCTTGAGGTCTCTTCCAACTCATGATTCTGTGGTTCCTGTTGAGACCTCTGTTCCAGACATAGAGGTGTTCAAGAGCCTTGGGGCTCAGTGGTTAAATGGCAGGATTGCCGTCAAAAGTCTGCTCACGGTCAGCCTTTAAGTGCTGTGCCACAGGGATGAAGCCTCTTGGCGCAGTGGTTAAAGGCCTGTCCTGCAGGTAAAACTTTGCTCACGACCTGGGGTTCAATCCCAGGTAGCCGGCTCATGGTTGACTCAGCCTTCCATTTTTCTGAGGTCAGTAAAATGAGTACCCAGCTTGCTGGGGGGGCAATGTGTAGCCTGCATACTGTAATTAAAACTGTAAAGCGCCCAGAGACTTCTTGAAGTGGTATGAGGCGGTATATATAAGCAGAACATGTTGCTTTGGTTTGGTTTGGTTTGGTTTGGTTCCCAGAGCTTTCTCTGCACCAGACATGGGAGCAGGCCAGGGTATTAGTTAGAGGGGCTCTTGTGTTTTAATCCTCACAGTTGAACCTAAACCAGGACACATCACTTTTGGGGGAAGTGATGTGTCCTGGTTTTCTGAGAGTTTTTTGCTGTGGCTTCCTCAGGCCACGACAACACTGGATCCACGTTTTATGCTTCTGTTGGACTTCTGATGATCCCATTGAGGGCACAGGTTGTTCTGTTGCCAGGATTCACACTGGCCCCTCAACCTGAAATTGTTTGATCTGTGTCACAATCCACAGGCCTCCTTCCTTTGATCTCACCCTCTGACAATCTCTGGGACTGATCGTTGTTGTGAGTTTTTCAGGCTGTTTGGATGTTTTCTGGAAGTTTTTCTTCCTGACATGCCCTCTGAAGATGCCGGCCACAGAGTCTGACGAAATGTCAGGATGAAAAACTCCCAGAACACAGCCAAACAGCCCGAAAACTCACAACAACTATCAGATACCGGCCGTGAAAGCCTTTGAGAATACAGTATCTGGGACTTCTGTGATGTCTTCTTGGAAGCCAGGAGTCTGTTCAAAGTTTTGCACACCGTGAGAGAAAAGGTGGAAATTTTTTAAAGTTCTCCCTAACGTACAAGCACATACACACATACTATGGAAACATAATATGCTATGGTTCACCTGAGTTTTTTCTATTTCATACTGATTTTTATCTTTTAGAAAATGGTGCAGTAGTCATCTAGCGCTAAACTAATATATCAATGTAACGGAGAGGTGATATAGCGCTAAACTGTTTTAAAATTGCCTCAGGTTGACAAGGGAGAAAGATTGCAAGGAGGGTGTGTTTCTGCTGTTGAAACATTGTTCCTTGTTTAGTATTATGGTTATGCCTTCCATCCCCACTTCCTTTTGGAGAATGAAACTGCTGATCGCACACGGAAAAATCCATTTTAATTGTTCTGGCTTGAAAAGCAACAGTGTTCTGGTTATATACCGCCCCATATAACTTCAAGTAGACTCTGGGCAGTTTTACAGTTTTTAATTACAGTAATTCAGGCTCCACATTGAAGCCCCAGTGGCAGAGAAAAACCCCAGTGTTGAGAGTAAACAAGGGCTGGTTTGATTCAAATTGGCCTTTGCATCATGTGATGGGGGAGAGGTTGGAAGCAAATCCATCTGTCGTACACCTGCAGTAAATCCTGCAATATTGGATCATGTACTTGTGGACTGACTCTAGTTGTAGAAATAATAATGCTCCCTGTATAACATGGGAGGGCCACTTGGATGCCATCCAGATGAGGCTGCTAACAAAGCCCATCATGCCTCCTGAGTGTGTTGGCTGTCAAAAGTGAAGGGCTTTGTAGTCTTTTGCTTCTAGGTGGTTGTTGGGGATTGTTGTTCAGTTGCTCAGTCATGTCCGATTCTTCATGACTCCATGGACCAGAGCTCGCCAGGCCCTCCTGTCTTCCACTACCTCCCAGAGTTTTGTCAAATCCATATTGGTTGCATCACTGATGACGTCCAACCATCTCATTCTCTGCCGTCCTCTTTTCCTTTGGCCTTCCATCTTTCCCAACATCAGGGACTTTCCCAAGGACTCCTCTCTCCTCATGAGGTGGCCAAAGTATTGGAGCCTCAGCTTCAAAATCTGTCCTTCCAGTGAACATCCAGGGTCAATTTCTTTCAGGATTATAGGTTTGATCTCCTTGCAGTCCAGGGGACTCTCAAGACTCTCCTCCAGCACCACAGCTCAAAAGCATCGATTCTGCGGTGATCAGCCTTCTTTATAGTCCAGCTCTCACTTCCATACATCACTACTGGAAAAACCATAGCTTTGACTATCCAGACCTTAGTCAGCAAAGTGATGTCTCTGCTGTTTAGGATGCTATCTAGGTTTGCCATTGCTTTCCTCCCAAGAAGCAGGCGTCTTTTTATTTTTTTGCTGCAGTCACCATCAGCAGTGATCAAGGAGCCCAAGAAAATAAACTCTGTCATTGCCTCCATTTCTTCCCCTTCTATTTGCCAGGAGGTGATGGGACCAGTGGCCATGATCTTAGTTTTTTTGATGTTGAGATTCAGCCCATTTTTTTCTCTCTCCTCTTTCACCCTCATTCAGAAGTTCTTTCATTCCTCCTCGCTTTCTACTAGCAGAGTAGTATCATCTCAGGTTGTTTATATTTCTTCAGGCAATCTTAATTCCAGCTTGTAATGTATCGAGTCCAGCCTTTCGCATGATGTACTCTGCATCTAAATTAAAAAGGCAAGGTGACAGTATACAACCTTGTCGTACTCCTTTCCCAATTTTAAACCAGTCAGTTGTTCCATATCCAGTTCTGACGGTTGCTGCTTGTCCCACATATAAATTTCTTGGGAGACAGATAAGGTGGTCAGGCACTCCCATTTCTTTAAGAACTTGCCATAGTTTGTTGTGATCTACACAGTCAAAGGCTTTGGCATAGTCAAAGAAGCAGAAGTAGATGTTTTTCTGGAACTGTCTAGCTTTCTCCATAATCCAGCGCATGTTGGCAATTTGATCTCTAGTCCCTCTGCCCCTTTGAAATCCAGCTTGTACTTCTGGAAGTTCTCTTTCCACATACTGCTGAAGCCTCCCTTGTAGAATTTTGAGTACAACCTTGCTAGCGTGTGAAATGAGTGCAATTGTGCGATAGTTGGAGCATTCTTTGGCTTTTCCTTTCTTTGGGATTGGAATGTAGACCGATCTTTTCCAGTCCTCTGGCCACTGCTGGGTTTTCCAAATTTGCTGGCATATCGTATGCAGCACCTTTGCAGCATCCTCTTTTAAGATTTTAAAGAGTTCAATTGGAATGCCGTCACCTCCACTGGCCTTTTTGGTTGCAATGCTTTCTATGGCCCACTTGGCCTCACTTTCCAGAATGTCTGGCTCGAGGTCAGCAACTACGCTATCTTGGTTATCAGGGACATCCAGATCTTTCTAATATAATTCCTCTGTGAATTCTTGCCATCTCTTCTTGATATCTTCTGCTTCAGTTAGGTCCCTACCATTTTTGTCCTTTATAATATCCATCTTTGCACAAAATGCCCCTTTAATATCTCAAACTTTCTTGAATAGGTCTCTGTTTTTTTCTCTTTTCCTCTATTTCTTTGCACTGTTCATTAAAGCAGGCCATCCTGTCTCTCCTCACTATTCTTTTGAAGTCTGCATTCAGTTTTCTGTATCCTTCCCTTTCTCCTTTGCATTTTGCATCCCTTCTCTCCTCCGCTATTTGTAGGGCCTCATTGGACAGCTACTTTGATTTCTTGCATTTTATTTTCTTTGGAATGGTTTTCATTGCTTCCTCCTGTACAGTGTTACAAGCCTCCATCCATAGTTCTTCGGGCACTCTGTCCACCAAATCTAGTTCCTTAAATCCCCTGTGTATTCATCTAGCTCCTTAAATCCCCTGTGTATTCATAGGAGATGTGAATTAGATTGTACCTGACTGGCCCAGTGGTCTTCCCTACTTTCTTCAGTTTAAGTTTGAATTTTTCTATAAGAAGCTGATGATCTGAGACACAGTCAGCATCCGGTCTCGTTTTTGCTGACTGTATAGAGCTCCTCCATCTTTGGCTGCAGAGAACATAATCAATCTGATTCTGATATTGTCCATCTGGTGATGTCCATGTGTAGAGTCGCCTTTTGTCTTGTTGGAAAAGAGTGTTTGCAATGACCAGCTTGTTCTCTTGACAAAACTCTATTAGCCTTTGCCCTGCTTCATTTGGAACTCCAAGGCCAAACTTGCCAGTTATTCCTTTTATCACTTGACTCCCTACTTTAGCATTCCAATCCCCTATGATGAGAAGAACATCTTTCTTTGGTGTCAGTTCTAGAAGGAGTTGTAAGTCTTCATAAAATTGGTCAATCTCAGACTCTTCAGCAGCAGTAGTTGGTGCCTAAACTTGGATTACTATGATGTTGAAAGCGCTGCTTTGGAATCGTACCGAAATCATTTTTGAGGTTGTATCCGAGCACAGCTTTTCCCACTGTTTTGTTGTTTATGAGGGCTACTCCATTTCTTCTATGGGATTCTTGCCCACAGTAGTAGATGTGATGGTCATCTGAACTGAATTCACCCATTCCCATCCCTTTAAGTTCACTGATGCCCAAGATGTCAATGTTTATTTTTGCCATCTCACGTTTGACCACATCCAGCTTACCCTGGTTCATAGATCTCACATTCCAGGTTCCTATGCAGTATATTTCTTTGCACCATTGGACTTTCCTTTCTCTTCCAAGCACGTCTGCGGCTGGGCATCCTTTCAGCTTTGGCCCAGCCGCTTCATTAGCTCTGGAGCTACTTGTACTTCTCCTCCGCTCTTCCTCAGTAGTATGTTGGACACCTTCCAACCTGAAGGGCTCATCTTTCAGTGGCATATCTTTTAGCCTTTTGTTTCTGTTCATGGGGTTTCCTTGGCAGGGATACTGGAGTGGCTTGCCAGTTCCTACCCCAGGTGGACCACATTTAGTCAAACTCTCAACTATGACCAATGGGATCGCTCATGGCTTCTCTGAGTTGCTCAAGCTCCTTTCTCTGCGACAAGGCAGTGGTCCATTGAAGGGGACGGCACTGTCAGTAGAGCAGGATAAAGACCAAGGAGAGAAGGTGGAGGGGCATCTCTTGTTTGAAGCAAAGCAAACTGGAAGAAAAGGTCTCCATTTCTTGGATCTTCATGGAATCATAGTGTGGTTGATTTGGAAGGGAACCCCTTGAGTCCAACACAATATCAGGAAATTTACACATCCTACACACCTGACAGACCCCCCCCCATCTCTGTTTCGGAGCTTCCAGTGAAGGAAAGTCGTACACCCTTTGAATTGAGGCCATCCCACTGCCCAACAGTTCTTTTCCCAACCCTATACTGTCAAACATAATTAAATCTGAGAACTGCAGGTCTAGAATAGACCCTCTGGATTGCTGAGTCCAGCCATAAGAACATAAGAAGAGCCCTGCTGAATCAGGCCAATGGCCCATCTAGTCCAGCTTCCTGTATCTCACAGTGGCCCCACCAGATGCGTCTGGGAGCGCACGAGACTAGATATCTGTCTCCTGATCCCACTCCCCTGCATCTGGCCCTTGAAGTACCCCGGTTTTAAGCCTGGGGATGACACATCTCCATCATGGTTTGTTACCTGGGGTGGACTTCTCCTCCAGGAATCTGTCTAATCCCCTTTGAAGGCATCCAGGCCAGATGCCATCACCACCTCCTGTGGCAGGGAGTTCCACAGACTAACAACACGCTGGGTAAAACAATAATTTTTGTCTGTTCTTACTCCCCCAGCCCTCAATTTGAGTGGATGTTCCCTAGTTCTGGTATTTTGTGAGAGGGGGAAGAGCTTCCCTCTCTCCTCTTTACTCATGCCCTGCATTATTTTGTACGTCTCAGTCATATCCCCCCTCAGGCACACTTTTTCCAGACTAAAGAGGCCCAAATGTTTTAGCCTTCTAGCCTAAATGCCTGGCTCTGTAGCAGGGGACCGAAGCCACTGAACTACCCAGCAGTTCTCTTACGTCACCATCACCATCATCAGCTGCTTAGAATTGCAGAAGGGCTTTAAGGGACCCTCTGGATCATCACGGAGTCCAGCCCATGTTAAGGAGTCCCGGCAGGGAACTGAACTCCCAACCGCTCTGGTTCCACCACCACCAAAGACCTCAACCATCCTTAATGATGACAGAGCATTGCAAAGACTGGCTTCTTTGTGGATGCCTAGCCTTGTGTTCCCTACAAACCTTACAGTGCTCATGAACAGGCCATCGGAATTCCAGCTCAACAGAGAGAGCAACACCCAACATGGCAGGGATTGGTCTACTTCAAGCATCCGAAACGCCTTCAATTCGGGCTGGGTGAAGCCGGACCATGGGCGGCTGAGGCTTGGGTGGCAGCTTCGGCAACCCTGTGATTGTTTATGGGCAGCCCAGTGCCAACCAGAGCTGAGACCGGCACAGGGCTGCACATCCAAAGAGCAGCTGCCCTCCTTACCCTCTTCAGTCAGTCGTTGGCTCTTTTGAGACACAAGCTGCCGTCAAACGGCGTTCGGAGTTCGTATTCGCAGATGGCGCCAAGAGATAAAAGTTCAGGATAGTGGCAGTCGGAGGAGTGCCTGAGGTGTTGAGAGAGCAGGGAGGGAAGGCAGACAGTCCCCACCACCTCCTGTGGTCTATTTTGAGGCACCCTCCCCTCCCCACGGGCTCATTACCAGCCGCCTGGGCCTCCCTAAGCCCTTTTCCCCAGGGTTAATTGGGGGCGACATGATCTCGTCAGCTCCCCTTTCAGCATTAATGGCTTAAATCCACCTTTTTAATTTCCCTAAGAGGGCTCCTGGGAAACAGCGTCTCTTCCGACCGCCCCCAACCAACCCCTTGCTTTCTTTGCTGGGGGTCCCATAACACCTCCTAACCACCCACCCGTTCAAAGGTGTCAAGAACATGGATGGGATCCCTACTCCCCACTCACCCCCACCCCCTGCATTTTACCTTCTTTTCCAAAATGTACATCCCCCACCGGCATGGTCTGCTGCTTTGGTGCTGACACACCTGCTCCTGGGGGGGGGGATGGGTCACCGTCCAGATGGCAGGGTGCCCAGAAGCACCTGCTTAGCGCAAGGCACATGGTGCCGCAAATCGTACTTTGCAGGCCTTTGTTCCACTTGCTGGTGCGGGTTCCCGACCCGGGCGCGCTTCAGGTACACCCAGTGGGAGCCACACGGTCCACGTGAGGGAGACTGACCGTAGCGGGCCGGAATCCTGCATGCACAGAGGTGTGTGTGAGTGTTGATGGCCCCCGTTGATGCTCACGTGCCCATGGCCCTGACACGATCCAGACCCCAGGGTCAGTTGGTGTGCAGCCAGGCTGAAGTGGAAGGGCCAGGCTCAACTCCTGGGACAAAATGAAGCAAAGTCACACATTTTGCCATGGCACAAAATGCCACACATTTTGCCACATTTGTTACTGCCTATTTCAGTCAAGAAACACAGTTCTCCTAATCCGGAAGGGGCAAGCGACTGTCTGTGACTTTAGACATGCCAAACGATGACTCATGCGTGGTGACGGTTGAGCTGCTCACTGGACCGTTGTGCCAGAGAGCCTCTGGCTGGATCACACCCATTGTGGCCCATTGAAATGGCCGGAGGGCGAGCAGTTTCATCTGTGACTACAACTCCCAGTGTCTGTGCTAAAAGGGGGATAATGGGACATAGCTGGAAAAAATCAGAAAGGTTTGTTGAACCTTAAAGACCTGAAAGTTGAGTCATGGCTACTGGACCTCTTTTTCTTGAAAGCTAGAAATGCTTCACTGCTCATCCAAACAGAAGCTGTTTGGATGAGCAGAAAAACGTTTATATCTCTCAAGAAAAAAAAAAAGTCCAGTTGCCATGACTCAACATCCAGATGAACTCAGCGGGATGACTGAGAATCTTCACAGACAACCTTAAACACCCACATGTGCAAATGTTTTTGTTTGTCATTTGTAGAGATGGGCACGAAACAAACAATTTTTCGTTTCCGTTTTTGTTTTTTTGTTTCGTTATGCAACGAAACAACAAACGAATTTTGTCTCTAAAATGAAACAAAACGAACAGAAACACCGGAAATTTTGCCGTGTGTTTCATTTCCGTTACTGCAATACAAGTGAATTGCTTAAAATCCTAAAAAAATCACAAAAATTGAAATAAATGGTAACGAAATGGTAACGAAACGAACGAAAACAAAAATGAATTTCTTGCAAAAATTTGCGAAAAACGGAAACGAACCGAAACGGACCCTCAAATGACAAATGACAAACAAAATGCCATTTTTTTTATTTGTGCCCATCTCTAGTCATTTGTTTTATTATGCTAGGGCTCCCCCCCCCACACACTAATGCTGATGTTTTGGTTTATTGTGTGAGGTTTATGTTTGCTTATTTTTTGTTGTTGCTTATGTTGTAAACAGCGCAGAGTGTCCTTCGGTTAGATGGGTGCCATATAAATTAAACAAACAAATGTTTGGTAAGTCGTAAGCTTTCAGAATCTTCAGATGCTTTTCTGCAGGGATTCCTTCTTCCAATGATGCCAAATAAAATCCAGCCCCGTGACAGGAAGGGTTTCTTGATCCCCTTCTGATCGCCTGTTATGCCGCTGCAGGAAATGAACACCAAGGAGAGATATAATGCTTCGGCCAGAATCCACGTCAACGTGATGGATGGAGACGACCAGTATCCCCAGTTCTTGCCCTGCAACTTCCTGTCGCATGATGGGGTCAGCGTTTGCATCAGCCCCATCTACACCACCAATGTCACCGAAGGGGAGGTCAAGGTGAGGAGGGGACGATGGTCAAGATGGTCATTAGAATGTGGCAATCAGAGCATTAGCTTCAAGCCAAACATTGTTTTTTTAGAGAGCCATTTGGCAACCATCAAGGTGTGTAGATTTTTTTCTTTCCCCTGATAAATACTTGCCACCATCTTTGCTGTGTGTGTTTTTAAAATGTTTTTACTCTGACTTTGACGCTACCGTAGTATCATATTGTTGTGAACCGCCCGGAGTTCCATTGGAAGATGGTGGGTATAGAAATAAAAGAATAAATAAATAATAAATAAGCCCCTGGAGGAAAGATCTGGGCCTGTTTAAGCCTGGTGTAAAGAAGATTGAGGGGAGATAGGAGAACGCATTGAAAGGCAGCCCCTACAGAGGAGAGGGAGGACCTGTTCTCAATCATCCCAGAGTGCAGGACACACAGCCATGGGCTCAAGCAACAGGAAGGCAGATCTGGGCTGAATGTCACCCCAAATTTCTCAAGGGTTTGAGCAGTACGACAACAAAACCAATGGGCTCCAAGGCTGCCCTTTGCAACTGACAAAGTCTGGGCGTTGAGTCATGGCAACTGGACTTCTTTTCTTGAGATCGAAACGTTTCGCTACTCATCCAAACAACTTCACCATACTTGGATGAGCCACGAAATGTTTTAATCACTCAAGAAAAGAAGTCCAGTTGCCATGACTCAACGCCCAGATAAACTCACCTTGATGATGGAGAATCTTCACCGACAGAAACATGCAAAGTGTTTTTCTGAATTTCTCTCTCACATTCATGTTTAGCATGTCATTTCTCAATTACAACTCCTTATGGTCACATACATGTGTGTGCATGTGCAGGCACACAGGCACTCTCTCTCTCTCTCTCTCTCTCTCTCTCTCTTTTTCTCTTTCTCTTACCACAGGTCATGTGACTCACCCCTCACAATTCCTCTCCTGACCCTATGTGTGTCTCTTGCAGACAGAACCCCTCCACTTCCTGCCCGGCGCCATCCATGCTGAGGATGGAGACACCGAGCTGAAGGCACCCCTTGCATATTCTATCCTGTCAGGTACTGGGGTAGGGGGGGTGGAGGGTGGCCAGTGGGTGTCCTAAGCCATTGAAGACCGATGGATTGACCTGTGGGTGGTTGTGTTGTAGAGGTTAAATGTAAGTGTGCGGGCTGTGAGTCTTTTCAGGGAGGCAGCGGGGTTGGAGATATTTTAACTAAATGATACAGTAGACCCTTGTATAACAAAGGGTTTGTATCACATAAAACCGGTGGTTGTGAGATGTTTGCTAGCACCACCGGTTTTGCACCTTCTGGGCTTGTTGAGACTAGAGGTGTGCCCAGTTGCCAGCCCTGTTAGTACACTTCCTGCACACAAAACCATGCATGCATTTTCTTTTTTAAAAAATGCTAACCTGCAAATACAGTGGACCTTCGTATAACACATGGTTTGTATAACAAAAAATCTGTACAACATAAAAAATTCCGGAGACAGGGGAAGTTTGCTTAACAGAATCACCTATGGGGCGAATGTGTACAACATAAAAATGGGATTACTCCGTTTTCAATGCATTCCTATAGGAAATCTGTATAAAGGAAAATTTGTTTAACATAATTTCATTTGGAACGAATTAATTCCTTTATACAAGGTACCACTGTAAATAAATACGCATGGGCATGGGTGCCGTGTCTGCCTCTTTACATGAGCCAATGTTGAGGTTGAAAAAAGTCTTTCTTCAGATATCAAATTTGCATATAAAAACTGCATTTGAACAGCTCACAAAACTATAAAAAGGGGATTTGAATGGTGCCACTGGGAAAGAAAGTTGAACTAAAAGCAAATGTGGAAATATCTCATTGATTGGTTGAAGGGATACTTACCTGGCTTCGATGCATCTGACACTCTCTCTGGAGGACTGGATTCATAGCTTGAGGGTGCTCCTAGACCCAATTCTTTCTGAGGAGGCACAGGTACAGCATCCGCTGTGGCCAAGAGTATCTTTTATCAACTTGGGCGGATTGCCCAACTGTGCCCCTACCTGGAGAAGAAATGCCTGACAACACTGGCTCATGCCTTGGTAATTCCTGAAATAGACTACTGCAATGCTCTGTATATAGGGCTGCCCTTGAGGTTGGTACCAACAGTTCAGCAGGTCCAAAATGTGACTGCCCGGCTGATTAGAGGTACCAGCTGATAGGAACACACAACTCCCCTGAGTCTTCATGGACTTCCCGTTAGTTTCATGTCCCATTTAAGGTGCCAGTTAGGACCTATAAAGCCCCGGACCTCCATACTTGCCTGGGCATTTCTTCCCCCCAAAAAGAGCTATCCATCCTACCCACCCTTCACAACCCGTATTGTTGAAACTGTGACACCCAAGGAGGCTTAAAGAGGACCTGTGCTTTTTTGGTTGTGGTCCTTTCAGTCTGGAATCAGCTTCGTACAGAGATTGGCAGGTATCACCCCTCTCTGTTCTTAGGAAATAAATAAAAACAGGCAAACTGCGCCTCTTTTTATTAGTTTTTAACCATTGTCCTGAGAGGTTCGGATGTGTTTTAAATGTGTTTTATTCCATCTAAATACAGTACAGTATCTGGAAGTTGAGTCCTGGCAACTGGACTTCTTTTCCTCAGAGATTGAAACGTTTCACTACTCATTCAAACATCCAACGTATGAGCCTATTCAGACCAGAGTGATAAGAAAGCAAGGTGAACTATAAAATGGAGACCTCACCACTAACTTTCCTCAGACTGACAAAAAGTGCTTGGATGAGCAGTGAAACGTTTCGATTTCTCAATAAAGGAAGTCCAGTTGCCATGACTCAACTTCCACGCAACCTCACCTGGATTACTGAGAATCTTCACAATATTCCATTTAAATGCAGCTTTATTTAGCTAGTTACAGGGCCTTCATTGTATTTCATTGCAATTTATTGCATATTGTAATTATGTATGGCTTGATTATATTAATGATATGCTGCAGTGCTGGCAAACTATGGCACAGGTGCCAAAGGTGGCACTCAGAGCCCTTTCTGTGGGCACTCAAATTCGCCCCTTCACGGCCACCTGTATTCAGCTTAAATTGCTGCATTGGCACTTTGCAAAAAAAAAAAAAAAAAGTGGGTTTTGAATTGCAGTTTGGTTACTCAGTCTCTAAAACCTTTGCCATCACCGATTTGTTGTAAACTGGCCGGAAATTGTCCACACTAATGAGGTGGTATAGAAGTTGAATGAGTGAACGGAATGGGGTTCAACAGAGGGAAATGTACATAAGAACATAAGAACATAAGAAGAGCCATGCTGGATCAGGCCAAAGGCCCATCTAGTCCAGCTTCCTGTATCTCACAGCGGCCCCACCAGATGCGTTTGGGAGCGCATGAGACTAGATATCTGTCTCCTGATACCACTCCCCTGCATCTGGCCCTTGAAGTACCCTGGTTTAAAGCCTAGAGATTACACATCTCCATCATGGTTTGTAACCCGTGATGGACTTTTCCTCTAGGAATCTGTCCAATCCCCTTTTGAAGGCATCCAGGCCAGATGCCATCACCACATCCTGTGGCAGGGAGTTCCATAGACTTACAACACGCTGGGTGAAAAAATATTTTCTTTTGTCAGTTCTTACTCTCCCAGCACTCAATTTGAGTGTATGTCCCCTAGTTCTGGTATTTTGAGAGAGGGAGAAGAGCTTCCCTCTATCCACTTTACTCATACCCTGCATTATTTTGTATGTCTCAATCATATCCCCCTCAAGCGCCTTTTTCCAGACTGAAGAGGCCCAATTGTTTTAGCCTTTCTTCATAAGGGAGGTGCCCCAGGCCAGTAATCATTTTAGTCGCTCTTTTCTGCACCTTTTCCAGTTCCACTATGTCTTTCTTGAGATGCGGTGACCAGAATTGTACACAATACTCCAGGTGGGGCCTTACTATTGTTTTGTATAACGGCATGATAATGTTGGCTGTTTTATTTTCAATCCCCTTTTTGATAATCCCTAGCATGGAATTGGCCTTCTTCACTGCTGCCACACATTGGGGAGACACCTTCATGGAGCTGTCCACTAACACACCAAGATCTCTTTCCTGATCCGTCACGGATAACTCAGAGCCCATGAGTTGATAGATGAAGTTTGGATTTTTTGCCCCAATATGCATTACTTTACATTTGGTTACATTAAAACGCATTTGCCATTTCTCAGCCCACTCCCCCAGTTTGGAGAGATCCTTCTGGAGCTCTTCACAATCTTCTCTGGTTTTTACCACATGGAAAAGTTTTGTGTCATCTGCAAACTTGGCCACCACACTGTTTATCCCTGTCTCCAGGTCATTTATGAACAGATTGAAAAGCACCGGTCCCAGGACCGAGCCCTGGGGCACACCGCTTTTCACTTCTCTCCATTGTGAAAATTTCCCATTGACACTACTCTTTGTTTCCGGGATCTCAACCAGTTCTCAATCCATAAGAGGACCTGCCCTCTTATCCCCTGACTATGCAATTTTCTCAGCAGCCTTTGGTGAGGGACTGTATCAAAAGCCTTTTGAAAATCCAGATAGACTATATCCACCGGTTCACCCAAATCCACGTGCCTGTTGACCTTTTCAAAAAATTCTAAGAGGTTTGTAAGACAAGATTTACCCTTACAGAAGCTATGCTGATTTTCTCTCAGCAAGGTTTGTTCTTTTATGTTTTAAGATTTTCTCTTGGATGAGGCCTTCCACCATCTTCCTGGGACAGATGTAAGGCTAACCGGCCTGTAGTTTCCTGGGTCCCCCTCCTTCCTTTTTAAAAATTGGTGTGACATCCGCTATCCTCCAGTCCTCCGGCACTGTGGCCGTTTGAAGAGACAAGTTGCATATTACCGTTAAGAGATCTGCAATTTCATTTCTCAGTTCCCTAATAACCCTTGGGTGGATGCCATCTGGGCCCGGTGACTTGTTAATCCTCAATTTATCAATTAGTCCTAAAACCTCCTCTCTTTTAACCTGTATTTGATTTAATTCTTTAGTCAAGAGGGGCGGCTCAGGCAGCGGAATCCGCTCAAGGTCCTCTGTCGTGAAGACAGACGCAAAGAACTCGTTCAATTTCTCTGCAATGTTCAAGTCCTCCTTAACCTCCCCTTTTCCTCTCTCACCATCCAGAGGCCCAATTGGTTCTCTGGCAGGTTTTCTACTTCTAACATATTTAAAGAAGCTTTTATTATTACCCTTTATATTGCTAGCCATGCGTTCCTCAAAGTCTTTCTTTGCCTCCCTTATCATCTTTTTACATTTCTTTTGCCAGAGTTTGTGTTCCTTTTTATTTTCCTCATTTGGGGAGGATTTCCATTTACAGAAGGACCTCTCCTTGTGCTTTAGAGCCTCTCTAACTCCACTCGTTAACCATGCCGGTGTCCTCTTGGACTTAAATGAGCTCTTCTTTCTTTGTGGTATGCACTTGTGCTGGGCCTCTATTATTGTTGTTTTAAACAGGCTCCATGCACTCTGAAGAGATTGGATTCTTCTAACCCTCCCCTTCAGTTTCTCTCTAACTAGTTTCCTCATCTGAGGGAAGTTTGCCCTTCGAAAATCAAGGGTTTTTATGTCTGATTTGGTTGACACTCTTCCTCCGACATGCATGGCAAAGGTAATTGCAGCATGGTCACTGTTCCCCAGAGGCTCAGTGACATTCACATCCCTGACGAGGTCCTGAGTATCACACAATATTAGATCTAGAGTTGCCTGTTCTCGGGTGGGCTCCATGACAAGTTGCTCTAAGGCACAGTCATTCAGCAAGTCGAGAAACCCAGTTTCTCTTTCTTGCCCGGAGCTCGCATTGGCCCAGTCAATGTGGGGATAATTAAAGTCCCCCATGATTACTATCCTATCCCTCTTAGCCACCTCCAGATTTCTCTCCTCATTTCAAGGTCCCCCTCAAGTTTTTGATCTGGTGGACGATAGAATACTCCAACTATCATATCACTCTTTGGACCTGGTAGTTTAACCCACAGTGATTCTATGGCGGAGTCAGACCCTCTGTCAATCTCCATTCTGCTGGATTTTATGCCTTCTTTGACATAGATGGCCACTCCTCCTCCAACCCGCCCCTCTCTATCCCTTCTATAGAGTTGATAGCCTGGGATTGCTGTGTCCCACTGGTTCTCCACATTCCACCAGGTTTCTGTTATGGCTATTATATCAATGTTATCCCTAGCTGCCAGATGTTCAAGTTCTCCCATCTTTGCTCGGAGGCTTCGAGCATTGGCGTAGAAGCACTTGTACAGTGGGTCCCGCAACAGCTGCTGCCTTGTTCTTCTCCCCCCACAGCTTTTATTTTCAGTAGACGAACTGTCACATTCCACTATTCTGCCAGTGTTAATACTTGCTATGTCATCTCTATGTGATTCTCTACCCTCTCCAACCTCATTCCCGAGGATGAGGTGTTCCAACTCGGATGCCACACAGCTCCTGTCGGCTTTCCCCAGTTATCAGTTTAAAAGCTGCTCTGCTGCCTTTTTGAGGTTGAGTGCCAGCAATCTGGTCCCATCATGATTCAAGTACAACCCATCCCTCCTGAAGAGGTTTGGCTTGTCCCAAAATGTTCTCCAGTTCCTGACAAATCTAAAGCCCTCCTCTCGACACCATCGCCTCATCCACGCATTGAGGCTTCTGAGTTCTGCCTGCCTGGCGGGACCTGCACGGGGAACAGGTAGCACTTCTGAAAATGCTACCTTGGAAGCCCGGGACTTCAATCTTCTACCTAGCAACCTGAATTTGGCTTCCAAGACTGACCGCTTGGCCTTCCCAACATCATTGGTACCGACGTGTACCATGACCACTGGCTCCTTCCCAGTTCTCTCTAACAAGCTATCTATATTTCTGGTGATGTCTGCAACCTTTGCACCCGCAGGCAAGTGACCATCCGGTTATCATGCTCCTCACAAATCCATCCCTCCGTATTTCTAATGATAGAATCCCTAGCACAATGAGCTTCTCTCCTGCAGCCTGCTCATCAACATGTACCTGATCTTGTATCTCATCAATAGTGATGAGGGAGAGATCCTCCGGCGGAACCACTTCTTCCTCTATGTGTGCCTCATGAGGTGTGCTGAGGGAAAGAGCTTCAAATTGATTGTGCAAGATGAGACTCTCTGAGCGATGCCTTGGCCTTCTACTCCTTTGAGTCACATTCCTCCACCCATCTACCTCCTGAGTTGGGGGAGTGACTTCCTCCTCTGAAGTGTGCCCTGTCTCTTCTTGGACCTGGATAGTCTCTTCCGCTCTGTCCAGGAACTGCTCAAGCTCCTTAATATGTTGCTGGTCCACTATGCGAGCCTCTAGCTGCTGGACCTTCTCTTCCAATAGCGCTACCAGCTTGCACTTGCAGCAGATGTAGTTCTGCACACAGCTCTGTCAAGATAACAAACATGGCACAAGTACTGCAGGTAACTACAGCTGCTCCCTGCAACTCCATTTTAACTATTACAATAAAATGTATTCAAGGTCTCAAAAATGTAAACTTGCACTTTTTTTTAATCTAGTAAGACTCTTTACTTCTTTTATTGTATAGTCAAAATCTAACAGTGTAGGGGCCGCTAAAGCACCTCTACTCCAACTACAAGCACGTCAGGAAGTGTAGGACCTCCTGAGGAGTTGCTTGGCTTGGGAACTCAATTAAACCCAGAATTTTTTTATTTTTTTTTAGTTTGCACGCGCCGTAAGGCGCGTACTGCTGGTAGCAGCTATTTAAAGCTAAAACTCCGCCCCTTGCTCCTGCAAAAAGAAGAAGTTAGCTCTGCCCTTTGTTCTGTGCTCCTCTGACCAGCTCCTTCCTCTCTGCTGCTCTGCCAGAAGAGGACTGAGAGACTGCTGGTAGCAGCTATTTAAAGCTAAAACTCCGCCCCTTGCTCCTGCAAAAAGAAGAAGTTAGCTCTGCCCTTTGTTCTGTGCTCCTCTGACCAGCTCCTTCCTCTCTGCTGCTCTGCCAGTAGGGTGGTGCATCTAGGTAAAGAGAATGCATTGCACAGATGTAGGATGGGAGACACCTGGCTGGAAAATAGCACCTGTGAAAGGGATCTGGGAGTCTTGGTGGACCACAAATTGAACATGAGTCAGCAGTGTGATGCAGCGGCCAAGAAAGCCAACACGATTCTTGATTGCATCCACAGAACCACAGTGTCTAGATCAAGGGAAATGGTAGTACCACTCTATTCTGCTCTGCTCAGACCCCACCTGGAGTCCTGTGTCCAGTTCTGTGCGCCTCGATTTAAAAAGGATTTTGACAACCTCGAGTGGGTACAGAGGAGGGTGACCAAGATGGTTAAAGGTCTGGAAGAAATGTCTTATGAGGAACAGTTTAGGGAGCTGGGAATGTTTAGCTGTAAAAAAAGAAGGCTGAGATGGGTTATGATAGCTATTAGCTATGTTTAAATATTTGAAAGGATGACATATTGAAGAAGGGACTGGTTTATTTTCAATGGCTTCAGAGACTAGGACTCGGGGCAATGGTTTCAAACTACAGGAAAAGAGATTCCATTTGAATATTCAGAAGAACTTCATGATGGTTAGAGCTGTTCGGCAGTGGAATGTGCTGCCACAATTGAGGGTGGTGGAGTCTCCTTCTTTGGAAGTTTTTAAGCAGAGGCTGGATGGCCATCTGTCAGAAATACTATGATGGGGGTTTCTGCATTCGTGGCGCAGTGGTTAAATGCCTGTACTGGCACAGTGGTTAAATGCCTGTGGTTAAATGCCAGTACTGCAGTGTAAAACTGTGCTCACGACCTGGGTTCAATCCCTGGTAGCAGGCTCAAGGTTCACTCAGCCTTCCATCCTTCTGAGATCGATAAAATGAGTACCCAGCTTGCTGGGGGCAATGTGTAGCCTGCACACTGTAATTAAAATTGTAAACCACCCAGAGACTACTTAAAGTTGTATGGGGCGGTATATAAGCAGAACACTTTGCTTTGCTTTGCTTTGCATTGCAGGGGGTTTGACTGGATGGCCCTTGGAGGTCTCGTCCAACTCTAGGATTCTATGAATGAATAGGCTATCACCTGCCCGCAATTTGTTTGTATCTTTGTTTGCTTGTGTGCGTATGTTCGTGCATGCATACATACCTTCATTCATTAGATGTCTAGACCATCCATTTGACCAATGATCCCTCTGGTTGAAATACTGCCATAAAATAACTTCCCCAAACATATAAATATGGAAACCGTGCAATGTGTAGCATAGAATGACCACTATAACATTAAATTCAAAAAATAGTGGAATGGCTGTAGATGTTAAATGCAACTAAAAGCTGCCTTTTAAATGATGGAATACAGTAATTTAAAAAATGCACCGAAATAATGAAGTTTTTAAAGTTTTCTTAAAGCTGTCCATAGAGGAGGCAACAATCCATTCCAGGTGTTAATGATTCACAAACACATGAGATTCAGAGCTCTGTTTCCTGCTGATATTTTTTGGACAGAGAAATAATCCAAGTTGGCATTTCTCCCTGCTGGGATTATGGAAGGACTCACCTTGGCTTTCATTCAGAATTCCTCCTGAGCACCACGTTCTTCTAACCCCTTCCAACCTCTTTCAAGAGAGCTGGGGTTTGGTCTTCTGATGGGAAGGTTGGCCCGTTGGCTTGGACATTTGGTTGTACCATGGGCAGAGGGCACCCAAAGAACCAAGCTGGGATGTCCGTTTGCACGGCATCCGTTCAGAAAAGGCCTGCCATTTCCTCAAGGCAACCCGGAGATGTTGGGGTCCCTCACACATCCCGGTCCTCCCATACCTCTTCCTGTAGCTTACCTCCAGGGCCCTTCCAGCATGGGCAGATGGCTCGGGCCACAGCTCCAGTGGCACAGGGACAACATAGCCATGCAGCCACCCGGTCCAGGGGCTCATGGACGGAAGCTGGAGGCAGGCCACTGACCCAGGGAGGGATTTCACCTGTTTAAGCTGGGCTGGCTTGGGATAACTTCTCAAAACACCTTGCCCCAGTGTCAACTGCCCAACCCATTGCGTCACCACATATGAGCATCTTCTGAGTAGCTACCCAGTGGGAAGCTCTTAGACCTTCCAATGGAAGCAGGGTCTTCTTGATGGTGGCTCCATCTTTATGGAATCAGATCCTGGAGGATCTTCACTCGCCCCTCCCTTCCCAGTTAACTTTTCTAGGCACCTGAAGACATGGAGGCCTTCCATTCTGACCATAGTTGAGTTGAGGTGTTCTTACACCTGTATGATATTTGGATTTTTTAGCGTTCAGTTTCACATAGTTTTACTAATGCTTTTATGCCCCCTGTTATTTGGCACTTAGATTGTTTATTGATTATCTGACTGTATATTTTATTGTGAACTGGCAACGGTATAATAATTTGAAATAATAAATAAGTAAAATAAATATTCCTGAGCCCATGCTGCACTGAAGCGTTTCAACGGGGTCTGCTTTCTGCATCTCTTCTTTCCTTCCTCCACCCCACAGGGACCGACCATGGCTACTTCCACATGGACAACCTCACGGGGGCCGTCACCATGTTGCGGCCGGTGGAGAGCAGGGCCCCCACCCCTGTGTATAGCCTCAGCGTCATGGTGAGCACCTGCCCTAGAGAGGAATTTCTTGATATTGGCAAAATGCACCCGGCATCCCTTGTGAGGTCTATATGGAGAACTTTCAGACCTGCCCCCTCCCCATTACTTGTAGCCTCCAGGCAGGATGTGACCACACAGGAAAGAGGTCGCAATCTGAGTTGATTGCGGCAATGACCAGTGTGATCTACTTCCTAACAATCACATAAGAACATAAGAACATAAGAAGAGCCCTGCTGGATCAGGCCAACGGCCCATCTAGTCCAGCTTCCTGTATCTCACAGTGGCCCCACCAGATGCGTTTGGGAGCGCATGAGACTAGATCTCTGTTTCCCGATACCACTCCCCTGCATCTGGCCCTTGAAGTACCCCAGTTTTAAGCCTGGAGATGACACATCTCCATCATGGTTTGTCACCTGGGAAGGACTTCTCCTCCAGGAATCTGTCCAATCCCCTTTTGACAGCATCCAGGCCAGATGCCATCACCACCTCCTGTGGCAGGGAGTTCACACAACACACAGGGAAGTGCCCTCCATCCAGGCCCAATCTGGGCTCAGGGTTGACCTTTTTCTGGTCCGGCTGTAGGGCTACTACTTTGGAGGCCAGCCTGGAGTGATCCCCCAACAGCTATTTGGGGGTGGGGTGGGGTAGAGAACACTTTAAGGGAAATTGCTCTCTGCAAAGAGAGCCTTTCCATTGCAACTGGGGGTGCATCTTTCCTGCTGCCTGATGGCACCCTCCACTGCATTGTTGTTCCGCAATCCCTCTGGTGCACAGATTGGGTGATGTCCACCATCCCCTGCCTGTCCCCCAATAACTTTGGCATTAAATCAATTTCTCCTCCATTATTCTTAAAAATTCAATAAATGTGCTTCTTTCCCTTCAATCGACAGCAGCTTTAATGATATTAACAACATCAATCGGAACTAGACATGGGCACGACTCGGCGAAATTGTCGTTTCCGTTTTCGGTTATCATTTCTGTTACGTAATGGAAACGATAACGATAATTAAGCCATCAGAACCTGAACTCGAACTGAAAAAAGAAAAATTTGGTCGGGTTTTTCGTTTCCGTTTGTGGCATCGCGGCGATCGCGCAATGCGAAGCACAGAAAAAGTTTTTAAAAGTTTTTTTTAAAAAAACCCAACTCCCGGCCAAAAAAGCAGACAAAAATATGCCTGCCTGAGGCTTTGCCACCTACCAGAGGGGTGGTTTCTGGGGGTCCACGGCCTTTCCCCCCTCTTCTCCTGTCCTGGGCTGCTTGCACCAGGCTGGGGGGGGGGGTCATCCTCGTCGTCTGTCTCGCTGCATGCCATGCGGTGGGGGGGGATCCAAAATGGCGACCGCAGTTTTTCTTTTGAAATTGTGGTCAAAAAACACCCCAAATCACCACAGGAACATGTGAAATTTATTTATTTTAAATGCCTGAATGTTTATAGTAGCAGCAGTGGGTTTTTTCTAGCAATAAAACGTCGTATTGATTTTATTTTATTTTATTTTTTTTTTTTTAGACCTGCCCATTTGGGCTGGGCATGGGATGGGACCATGCAAATTTTTTGAACCATTCCACCAATGGCATCGCCAGGTTTTTGACTGACACTTCTGGATGTCTCGGAGGGCATAAAAAGCCGAGGCACCTTCCAGAAATCGCAGTCGGGTGTATGGATGTGGTTGAGGGAGGAGGGCTGGCTGCTGGTGCTGGTGTGATCCGATTGAGATTGTGGAGGGAGGCTGGAGGCTTTAGGATTTAAGTTAGGCAGGCAGGGAGGGAATTGAATTTAGAAAATAATTTCTTTGATTCCCTGCAGCTTTGTCTGCTGAAGGGAATAGCAGTTCATTCTTTATTTCTTCTCTGGCAGTTTGAGGATTTTTTTCTGATATTAGATAAAGGGGGAGGTTCGACTGGGAGTGGGAGGTGTGGATTTATTTTAAAAATATATTATATACCATTTATTTTCAATTTTCCCAACTTCAGTTTGCTTGCACACACACACATTTGGGGTGCAAGCCAAGAACAGAACCTCTATCCTAAGTGATATCCTAACTGCCCACTCACCCGCCCGCCCGCGCCGCCACCCGCCTGTGGCCCGCACCGCTGCCCGCCCACTCGCCTGCCCGCTGCCGCCGCCCGCCCCCCCACCCCGCCCGCTGCCTAGGACGCAAAAACACCTAGCGCCAGCCCTGATTGCGGGACGCCCCTATGATCTGGGAAGTCAAATCGCACTAAATCGCGGTGGAAATGACAAACGACAAACGACAAACGGAAAGAACAAATTTTTGAAAAATTTTGCGACAAACGGAAACGAACCGAAACGGACCCGTTCCGACAAACGAAAACTGAAACGTCATTTTTTCCTGGTCATGCCCATGTCTAATCGGAACTACAAAAAGCAGCAATATTAGGAACAGCACACATAAAGCACTGATATTTAAAAGATACTAATATTTTTGGCTAAAACTTATATCTCATATAATAATGCCATTCAATATTTTTGTGATTTTGATTGACTTTGCCTAGTGGATATTTAATTATTATTATTATTATTATTATTATTATTATTATTAATAATAATAATAATAATAATGATAATAATAATAATAATAATAATAATAATGATGATGATGATGATGATAATAAATAAATAAATAAATAAATAAATAAATAAATAAATAAATAAATGTTCCATCAAGGCCATTCTGACTTATGGTGACCCCTGTTTTTCAGGGGTCTCCAGGAAGAGAGCTCTCAGAGGTGGTTTTCCATTCCTTTCTTCTGGGGTTGCTCTGGGACTGAATGTTCGTGATTCCATGTCCATGGAGTTTTCTTGGCAGGAATACTGGAGTGGTTTGCCAGTTCCTACTCCAGGCATCTACAGCACCTGGTATTCCCTGGTGGTCTTGCATCCAAGTTCTAACCAGGGCCGATCCTGCTTAGCTTCCGAAATCAGGCGAGATCGGATGTGGTTATATATATAACAGGAATAATAGGACCTCCTTAGCCATGGGATTAATAACTACTGATTCAGTTATCCATGGTCTGAAAAATATTAAAAACATTGAAAGAAAAAAATGCAGAAAATTTTAAGCACGTGTATTACCAGAACCAAGGACTAGAGGGAGCCAAAGACCATGCTATGACTACTGAAGGGAAAAGTATGGTCCCATGTCCCTCTAGTGGCCAGTTCTGGTAATACATTTGAAAATATATTTTTTTCTATTCCCCCAACCCTTTATTATATAAATACAGTGGTGCCTAAACTTATGAATTTAATCCACTCTGAATGCATGCTCTTAAGTCAAACTACTCTTAAGTCGGGGTACCTATCTAAAAATTGGAAAAAAAGTCAAAAATTTTAAAAAAATTAAAAAAATATTTGTAAGTTGAGCAGACCATATCTAAAATTTGTAAGGCGGCAGTAAAAATGCCAACAGTTTCCCACTCTTAAGTCGAGCTGCTCTTAAGTCGGGGTACCACTGTATATACACAGTAGGACACTCATATCCATTAGCTCTTCATTCCAAGTAACCTGTGGATACTGCAAACTGTGGATAATAGTGAACTTAATATATCTATTATCTATTTATTTATTAGTTATTTATTTATTAGGCTTCTAGACCACCCATCTGACAACCAGGTCACTCTGGGCAGTTTACAACACACACACACACAAACACATCTCTCTCTCTCTCTCTCTCTCTCTCTCTCTCTCTCTCTCTCTCCCTCCCCCTCTCCCCTATAATATAATAGAACTATGTATTATCCACAGTTGTCAGTATCTGCAGGGTGCTCGGAGCCAATCCCCAGTAGGTATGGGGCTCTGACTGTATAGCAAAATCCATTCCAGCCTGGGCCAAAAGAAGACAAGAAGAGGTTTTGTTGCTGGAAGAGACACCAGATCCGAGAAACCTAAGGAAAGGCACAGGGGTGGGTGGTGGTGGTGGTGGTGGTGGTGGTGGTGGCCCGGGCGTTCTGAGTGGTGGTAGCCCGCTCGAGTGAGCTGGTTCATGAAGGAGCAGTAAGTTCTCCTCTTCCTTCTCCCACCCTGCATGTGCCTCTCTCTCTCTGTGTCCCCCTTCCTTCTGCCTAGGCCTCCCAGGTGAACGACGCCAAGAAATACGCAGTGACAGAGGTCCGGGTGAGGATCCTGGCCGCCAACTACTATGCCCCGCACTTTGAGAAGCCCCAGTACCCGGCCTTTGTCCACGAAGACGAGAGTGTGGCCTCTTTGGTGCTGACCTACAGTGGCCGCGTGTTGACCCTGAATGCTGCCGACATGGACTTTGCGGACGTGAGTCTCTTTCCCTCCTTCCTCCTGCCCGGTCGACAGGGATGGTTAGTTCTCATCCTTCCTCGTTTCGAGTTGACGTTTGTTTCATGATCACGCCACTCACTGTCACGTGGTTTTGTCCCGTTACGTCCCTGTTCCCGTGTACCCACGGGTGTGATTGATGGTACCGTGATGACTGTTACTGCACGTCTTTGTTTCGTGACAACATCTGAATTTCGCAGCCTTCATTCTCGGGGTGCTTTTTGGTCCGACCTTCCGTTTTTCGATCTTTCGAATCTCCTCAACTTTGCCTTCAATGCGTTACGGAGCTAAGTTCAAGGAATTTGTCTTTTAATCTCTCTGCACTGCGTTGCTGACTTCATAGGGAATGTACTGGCAAATGGCACTCCGCACTCCTGCCGCTAGATGGAGAATGGCACATTGTGTGACAAGCCTTACCTCACAGGCACTCGTCTCGAAATGAGAACTGAGACAAGCAGATTCCTGAGCCCAGGGAGAGGTATGGCTCATCACACTTTAATCTCAGTTCAGGGGGCATGGTCGGGACGAACTCCCGTCATCACGCAATGGACGTGTGGTAAGATTTCCAAGCGGGACCGCGAACAGCGATGAGATGGATGTGAAGTAACAGCCAGGGTCCCGTCGTGGTCCACAAAGGCCAGCCTGAAGCAGAGTGGAAACGCCACTTGGAGAAACAGAGACAAATCGGAGACAGGCAGCATGCTAATGTTAAGACAGAATTTGGTTTCCAGCTGCGTTCCAAAAATTCCTCTACCACATGAAGCACAAAATAATGACAGATTTTGTATTTCTTCTTTTGTAGTTTCTATTTACAACATATGCACAGATAGTTGTCTTCTCACCATGCAGCATCCAATCAGGAACACCCACGGTTCAGCAAAGGTTACAGCACGCATGAAGGAAGGAGGGATGAAGGGTCATAGAATCATAGAATCATAAAATGAGAAATGGCTTCTGCCATGTGGTACTCTTTATATCTTTTTCTCTGCTTTATATACAAACAAATAAAACTCCATCAGGTGGGGGGGAAAGGAGTGATTTTTAAACTTTTTTTGCCAGCCCCTACAGCACTTGGGCCTCGGGGGGGAAAGTTACAATTTTTTTTTTTGGCTCACCCTCAAGTGCCCATCAGCTGTGTGTGTGTGTGGGGAAATGATCCAGTTTGAGACCTTTTTTGCCAGCTCTATGCCTGTGCTACAGCATGTAAAAGTTATTATTATTTTTTGACTGAGCCCCAAGTACCCATCAGCTATAGCACAGGCTTGGGTCTGGCAAAAAAAAAAGTTTAAAAACCGCTCCTTTCCCCTGACCTATGGGGGGGGGGAGCGCTTTTTAAACTTTTTTTTTTAAGCTGAGCCTCAAGTGTTGTAGTGCAGGCTTAAAGCTGGGGTGGGGGAAAGGAGCTCGTTTTAAACTTCTTTTTTGCCAGCCCCAGGCCCACACTACAGCTGATCGGTGCTTGGGGCTCAGCAATAAAAAATATACAAACAAACAAACAAAACTCCATCAGGTGGGTGGTGGGGGGAAGAAGTGATTTTTAAACTTTATTTTTTTTTGGCTGAGCGCCAAGCGCCCATCAGCTGTAGTGCGGGCTTGTGGCTGGCAGGAAAAAAAAAAGTTTTTTAAAAAAATGAACCAGAAAGCCAAATTAGTATTTTTAAATTAAAAATAAGAAGAAGTTAGCATCAGCTAATAGCGCAAAAGAGGGAGGGGGGGGAACCTGGATAATCTGCATACCTCTGCAAGGTTGGAAAACTAGCATTTATAACGGGGTTAAAAATACCCACCATCACCCCTAGGACATGGAAAGCTCGGTTCAACCCGCTGAAGGGGGCGTTGCCAGGTTTTCTTTTTTAAAAAAACTCAATGGTCGTGGGGGACACAATTATTTTTTGAGCTGGATTACTTGTAAGTAAAAACCAGATCAAACTGCTCATGAGATAGCGCCCTGAGTGGAGGTTGGATGGCATTTTTCAAAGACAGAGGAGGGTGCAGGACCTGTTCTCAATTATCCCAGAGGGCAGGATATTCAACCATGGACTCCAGTTACAGGAAGCTGGATTTAGGATGAATATTTGGGGAAACTTCCTAACGACAATGGAACCCACGCTGGAGAAAATTAGATAACCACGAGGAGACGTATGACCGCTGCCAAACCGCCCACCTCTCTTTATTCAAACACACAGAGAGAGACAGACAGAGAAGGGGAGAGAACTCTGAGGCATAGCATGAGTTTCCTTTAGGTCGAGGCTAAACCTGCAAGGGATGCTTTGCTTTGATCAGACATGTCCAAACTTCGTCTCGCCTGATGTTTTGGACTACAATGCCCAGAATCCCAAGCTTGTATTTCCAGTGTCAAAGGACTGTGGGAATTGTGGTCCAAAACATATGCAGGGCCGAAGTTTAGACATGCCTGGCTTTGACTGGAAAAAAAAGTGGTGGTGGCAGGGTTAAGTTTTTTTTTTTTTTTTTAGAGAATTTAGTTTCTCAAAGACCAGAAGTGAACTTGAGTGTGGTTTTTTTCATAGGACAGATGGCCCGGCCTGCAGTGGGTCCAGGGAAATGAGAATGAGAATGAGATCCAAGGTCACCCAAGATGGCCCACCTCCGGCCTCCATGTCTGCTTGGGACATGCTCCCAGTAGATGACAATTTCTGTTTATCTGTTGCTACCTCTCCTCCCTAAGAGGTGGACCCCCCATTTTCTGGGAATCTCTTGGTCTCAAGTAAACAAAGCTATTCTCTGAACCCATGGTTTGTTCTTGGCTGATTAACTCTGGATTGTTTGAAACGTGGCTTGTTGTGACACTCGATCCTGCAAGCGTGGCTTGCCTCTGGCTCTTTTCTGCAAACCACCATCTGTGAAACTGGAAGCGGGCAAACGGAGTAGCAGAAAAACAAGACAGAATGGGGGGGGGGTTCCGCTCATTTTGGGGAGTTGCCAGTGATGCAGTTTGTGTTTTCACAAATTGTGATTAGGGATGGGCACAAAACTAAAACCAAAGTACTGTTTCATTGTGTCATTACATAACAAAGTGAAACAAAACAAAACAAAACAATGAAGCAGCATTTCGTTAGAGATGAAAAGAAATGGTCATTTTTTTCAGTTAAAATGAACTGTTTTGTTTCCTCTGTAAAACACTGCCGGCCCACCACGGGGGGAGGACACCGACCTGGCCTGTGGGCCAGCTGGTTGGCGTGAGATAAGAAAAAAAATAAAAATAAAAAACTGTGCCGACCCGGCCCACGTGCCAGCTGGTCAGCGCGAGATAAGAAAAAAATTAATAAATTACAGAATGTGCTGACCCGGCCTGTAGGCCAGCTGGTCGGCACAAGAAGAATTTTTAAAAATAAATTAAAAATTAAATAAACATGCCAACCCAGCCCTCAGGCCAGCCGGTCGGCATGAGAAGAAATTTTTAAAAATGTAAAATAAAAAACTGCGCCGACCCGGCCCATGGGTAGCTGGTCGGCGTGAGAAAAACACACCAAACAAAACAAATGAAATACAAAACGAATGCTCTTTGACAATTTCATTTTGTAATAAGCAAAACAAAACGGAAGAGGGAAAAATGGGAGAATGAAACGAAATGCCATTTTGGCGTTTCGTGCCCATCCCTAATTGTGATTCATTTGGAAGTGCAATCGTATCTATAGAAAGCTGTCTGGTCTTTTCCTTGCTTCCTTTAGCTAGGTTATGTTCTACTCTGACTATCCCTGGTGCATCCAGGTTGTGGGAAAAGATATTTCTCGCCCGTCCCTCCAATCCACCCCCCTTGGGGAACAGGGGCCCCATGGGGAGATTTCCCCCTACAAAGCATGCCTTCTGCCTCTAAGACTCAACCGCCGTCTGGTATTTGCTGCTCAACGGCCGGTCTCTGTGGCGTCCTGGGAGGCTCTTGGACCTCATGGGTGCCTTCAGTTAGCAGGGCTTGGAAAAGTAACTTGGTTCCTGCTGTAGCTTCCAGAATCCCCGACAGGCCACATGCCCAATGGACACTTTGCCTCTGAGCATGCAGGGAGAACTAAGAGGGCACAAGGAGGGAGAACAAAGCTGGAGTTGGTGCATCTGGAAGTTTGGCTGTCCCTGTGCAGTCTCTCAGGAGCACTGTTTTCCTGTAGGGAATCAGCTGCTCCTCCCCCCAACTCTTACCTCTCTTCAGCACCCAGGGTCAGCCAGAGGGAGGTGGGTGGTGGTGGTGGTGGTGGTGGAGTGGTATTTCTGCTCCTCTGTCTCATGTGTCCCCTCTTTCTCCTTTGGGTTCTCCTCAGGGCTTCAATCCCATGGTGCGCTACACTCTGAAGCGCCAGTCAAACCACACCCAGCTCTTCCAGATCACCCCTGGCGGACTCCTCATCGCCCGAGCTGACCACCTGCAGGCTCTTGAGCGCTACGCCTTGCAGGTACGACCTGAGCCACCTCGTATCAGCCACCCAGCCGGCCTCTGACAGATAGGAAAATCTCAGGGACATTGCTCAGTCCCGGGCAGAGCTCTGAAGGGTTACCTCTAGGACGACATCTCCCAGAATCCCCACCCAAAGCTCCCTTTTCAAAGCTCCGGCCTCAGGTGGCAATAATTTTATTTCCACCCTGACATTTAGAAGGATTTGGGTACCTGTTTTCCTGGAAGGATGCATCTTTGTATGTTCTTGCCATTGCCTGCGCATTTTACACCTCCCGTGGCAGATTAATGCAATGAGGTGTTGCTCTGAGAGCACGAGGAAGAAATAAATTAAGGGAGTTGAGATCCTGATAGAACTGTTTCAAGCCACAGAGTTGGAATCTGTTAAAATCCTAAGCAGAATATGCCAACAAATACAGAAAACAAAACAATGGCTCACAAGACTGGAAAGGCTCAATATACAGTGATACCCCAACTTAAGAGAAATTCGACGTAAGAGCAGAAAACTGTTGGCGTTTTAACTGCCGCCTTACAAATTTTAGATATGATCTGCTCGACTTACATTTTTTTTTATTTTTTTAACTTATTTTTTTCACATTTTTAGATAGGTACCCCAACTTAAGAGTAGTTCGACTTAAGAGTATGCATTTGGGATGGATTAAATTCGTCAATTGAGGTACCACTGTACGTGACAAATGATAAGAATTAAGGAATACAGTAAATATAGGATCATTGCTTTAATTTCCTGTGCAAGCAAAACGATGAACAAAGTGCTTCAACAAAGGCTCTTTTACCTTATATGGAGTGAGGAATGCCTGATGTTTAAGCTGGATTCCAAAGAAGAAGAGGGATTTAAGATCTTATTGTGAATATCCATTGGTTATTGGGACACACCAAAGAATTTCAGAAGATCAGTCTATGCTTCATAGACTACATCAAAGCATTTGATTGTGTGGATCATGGGTAGAGATAAGCACATTTTTTTAAAAAAAAAAAGATTATTTGTTTTGATTTGTGATTCACCACGAATCATGAAAAATGAAAGTATGATCTCCCCCCCCCGATAAATCCAAGAACAGATTTGTAATTATTTTTAATTTAACACCCTATAAAATGCCCCTCTGAGCATATAGAAACACCAGAACATGTAGGAAGCTACCCTGACTCTTTACAAGCCTTCCAAGTTTGGTGAAGTTTGGGTTCAGGATGTTTGAGTTATGCACCCCTCAAAGAGGCACCCTCCAAGAAAATAAACCCCAACCCCACACACACCTAGAGACACCAAAATTACAGAGGAGCTTTTTCCAACTCTTCTCCACAATTCCTCCAGGTTTGATGAAGATTGGGTGTCAGATATCTGAGGTAGAGATGGGCACAAAATGGAAAAATAGTGTTTTGTTTCATTTCTGTTGTAGTTTCATTTTGTTTCGTTCGTAATGTTTTTTTAAATAGTTTAATTATGAAATGAAACAAACCGCTATGCTCCCCTGGGTCCTAAAGAACAAAAATGGCAGGGGAGCTTCCCCAAACGATTCTAGGTAACCCCATGAAATTTGGAAGGGGTTAAGGGTCAGGGAGCTGAGTTATGAAGCTCCAAAGAGGGTGCCCCTAGAAGAAAAATCTTTCTAATTGGAATCCATGGAATGTGGTGGTGGTGCTATTGCTCCCCTGATCAACTTCCAATTCCAATAAAAAGTTTTTTTCCCTAAGGGCACCCCCTTTGGAGCTTCATAACTCGGTTCCCTGACTCCGAAACCTTTACAAATTTGGAGGGCTTACAGGGAAGCGCTTGAGGAAGCTCCTGCGCCATTTCCTGTATAATTAATCATTTCGTTCTAGAGGGGAAATGGTGGGCTTTTTTCATTTTGTAATGAAATGCTGTCTGATGTTTCATTTCGTTAGGAAACGTTTCGTAACCTTACAACACGATGAAACAGCATGTCATATTTCGTTTTGTGCGGATCACTAATCTGAGGAATACAACCGCAAAGACCAACCCCCACCCCGCCCTGAAGTGGCCCTTTAGTAACTGGTTTGGGGAAACCCAGTCTTCACCAAACATAGAGGGATTGTAGAGGAGAGTCAGAGGAAGCATTTCAGCAAGGTACATTACCTGGGGAGAACAATCCTGGTGGGTCCTCTTTGTGGGTGTATAATTTGGCCAGTTTTGGAGAGAAAGTTTTTGCATTTCAAAGTACAAACTGTCAAGTGCAAAGGACACAATTAGGAGCAGACACTGCCTGCCCCATGATTTGGATGCAGCTTTTCAAAAAGGCTTAGAAGCTGAAAGAGGAACTGGTCCTTACCCCTTCACGTACTGCGAAGGATGTCTATATGGAATTGAAAAGATAATATAAAAGAAGTCCAAACTCAGGGTGGACATTTTACGTGCTGTTTGGTCCCTTTGCGGGGACAGTTTGGTTAACTCCCTTTTCTCGTGACATATTTCCTGGAGTGAACCAAATCATCGCCCTGAGTGTTCCTACCTGCACCTTTCTGAGCCCTCATTTTATCTCCCCCCCTCTGGGTGGGTCCATTTGCATCATGCCTTCTTGCCCTCAAGACTCCTTCCAGTTGGATTCCTGATATCCTGAAGTGGCTTGCTTATGAAGCCACTTCAGGAAGCTAGCAATTCCCACTGCAAGGAGCCAGACCAAACAAGGCGGCTTGAGCTCTGATATGCTGGTGCTGAATGTTGGCTCTTCCTTTAGATCATTGCACGAGATGAGGAGTCCGGGGAGACCACCAACGCTACCGTCTACGTGGAGGTGTTGAGATCTGGTCAGGCAGGTATGCCAAGGTTGAGGGGGTGAAGGGCAGGCAAACCCTCCTTTCATATCGTCTCAGGGAAGATGCATGTGTGCTTTTGTCTGCAGAAGGAAAGTCAAGGGGACATCAGTTAGTGTCCACTGTCTGTTTTCTGCCCGTGGACACAGTGAAATTGTGGCCCATTCTGTTTATATTCTGTATTAAGCATATCTAAATTCTGCAACGTGGATTCTGCAACATATTCATGTGTTACGCACATTAGGGATGTGCAGTCACTGAGAGTTTTCATGTAAACAAACATAGGAATTGTGGCAGGATGAGGCCAGGGTGGGACAATTTAATATCCTGAGGATCTACCTCCTGCAAACTGATTCCACAAGTAAGGGATGCAGATAGATGAGGTATAATTCAACAACTGTATATATCTATCTGCTTCAGAATCAACACCCTCCACCCTTTGCCTTTACTTCTTCCAGTCTTTAGAGGGGCTGCATTTTCCCTTTCCTGGAGGTACTTGATCATTTGGGGGTGTACCTCATGCCCCACCTCTACAGATGTAAATCCTGAATTGTTTTAACTTTGCATAGTCGATGATTTTTTTTTTTTTGCAGAGTTCTGAAAACTGTACATCATTGGAAAATGTGGTTGGGTGTATCTTTCTTGCAGGAACTAGCAACTATGTCCGCCTGGGGTGGATTATTTATGTCCTTGTGATCAATCATCACCTTACTGGCTATGTCGGCACCAACACGGATTTCCTTTTGGTGTCGGTTTAAAATGTGGGCTTTCACCTGATCGGTTGGAGTTTAAAGATCTAGGCTGCAGTCAGTTGTGGAATGCTTTTTAGTCTGTAGGGTTTCCAATCACTAAAATTGTTCCAAATTATTTTAATGGATGTCCTGTGTTTTGAATGATTAATCTCAACCTTTTGTCCCTCGCCCTGAGACGCCAATGCATAGTGCAAGAGACGTACAAAGTACAACACAATGGCTGGAATTCTATTGGTGATTTACATTGCGTAAAAGAAGCGGCATAATTATTGATACCATTAACAAGGCACTGGATTTTTTCCTGGACTTGTGATTAGTCACAAGGCCAGGGATGCAACCAGGACCTTGCTAACTAGTGGCAATTTGCCTCTAAGGCGGTTACTTCACGTCCTACCTTGTTCCGCGATTACATTTGTACCGTGACAGCGTTGTTCGCGGTCACGTGGTTTTGTCCCTGTTCAGTCCCTGTTTCCATTTTCTTGCGGTCGTGATTACTTGTCTCGTGACAACTGTTACTTCACGGTCTTGTTCCGTGACAAACTCTGAATTTGTCTTGCTTTCTTAACCCTTTTTTAAAATATCACAAATAAAACTTTTTTGATATTTCAGTTTACTGGTCTTCCAGGATTTACACGTCAATGCTACAGGATTTTCAGTACTTTCTTTAATAAACTTTTGCCCTGTCTGGTGTTTCCCATAGGGAAACTAATGTCGAATGGCGCTTCAGCCACTGACCACTAGGTGGACACGGGTTGTTGTGTGACAGTTGTTACCCCACAGTCCCTTGTCTCAGAACAGGAATCAGGAACCAACCATGACAAGAGAATTCCCCAGCCCAGGGGCAGGTACAGCCTGTCACGCTCTGTTCCCAGTTCCGGGGGCATGGTTGAGACAACTTTTTGCTGTCATGCTATGGATGTGAAGTAAGATTTTTTTTGTACCGGTCCCAAGCGGGACAGCAAGGAGGGACGAATGGGACGTGAAGTAACCACCTAAGTTGTGCAACATTTCCCTAATGCATGTGTACACTGCTGGTAGGATTCGAGCCAATGCACTTCCCACTGCTGTTTATTCCACTGGCTGAGGTTTTCACTTTCCCTTTTGCCACCTTCTTTTGGACAGTCCCCTTGGACCCTCTGGAGGCAGAACACCAGGGCACGCTGGACTCCGGAGTCCTTGCTGGGGGCCTGGGGGCCCTGCTCCTGGTGACTGCCATTGCCCTCTTCCTCATCTTGCGCACCATGAAGAAGAGGCAACGGCACCAGCAGAACATGGAGAGGGCAGCCTTGGCCATGGAGAAGCACCCCAATGTGGTAAGCACAAACCGGGCAGTGAGCTCCCTTCTAGGGCAGAAGGGAACAGCACGAGAAGAGACAGGCACAAATTTAAAACATGGATTGCAAAATTCGATCAACAGTAGCTAATTCGTTGATTCGTATTCGTATGCTTCAACATCCCCTTCTTCTTTTGTGTGCAGATCAAACTTTGAATAGCCCCAAAGAAGCCACCTTCTTGGCTCTGGTGATTTATTGGGCAATAAAATGCCACCACCACCCACCACTAGACACACAATATTTGCAGAAAAGCTTTCCCTGACTCTTCTCTACGAATCTCTCCATAGAATCATAGGGTTGGAAGAGACCTCCGGGGCCATCTAGTCCAACCCCCTGCCATGCAGGAACCCCCATCACAGTATTTCCGACAGGTGGTCATCCAGCCTCTGCTTAAAAACCTCCAAAGAAGGAGACTCCACCACCCTCCTTTGGGGCAGCATATCATTTCACTGCCTGACGGCTCCAACTGTCATGAAGTTCTTCCTAATGTTCAAATGGAATCTCTTTTCCTGTAGTTTGGGACCATTGCCCCGTGTCCTAGTCTCTGAAGTCATAGAAAACAAACCAGTCCCTTCTTCAATATGACATCTTTTCAGATATTTAAACATAGCTATCATATCCCCTCTCAGCATTCTCTTGGGCCATTACTTCACATCCATTTTATACCACAACAATTTCTATTGTGTAATATAATTTGTTGCGGTTCCATGGTTTTGTTGCCGCTCCTGCGTCCCCAAGGTCGCACTTTATTGTTACGAAACGTATGTGACCTCACGGGGCAATGCTGCATCAAAGTGCATTCTTGTTTCGTTGTTCAGCAAATCCATGCTCTCTGCTGACACCTAGTGTCATGATCATTCTGTAAAGCGATACAGTGTTTGGAAACGAAAATCAGCTAAATGGGCTGCAATTTACTCTTTGAAACAGTAACAGAGGGAACCTGCCATTTCGATAAATCTACTGAATCGGAAAACAACAAAAACTAAACGGGGATGATAATGGAAAAGATGTGGAACAAACGTTACCCCACTGTGCCTTCTATCGGTATAAAACCCGCAACAAAACAGCTACAAGAAAAACACTAACCCTAGACCAGGTACAACTTTAGTGTGCTAAATATAGCACGATGGACATGGGGGAACAATTTTATATTCCACAACTCACACACTTTCTAGACTAGAGCAACAAACTGGACGTGAAGTAACGGCCTTTGTATAACTAAACATTCCCAGCTCCCTAAGCTGCTCCTCATAAGACATTTGTTCCAGACTTTTAATCATCCTGGTCTCCCTCCTCTGTACCCGCTCGAGGTTGTCAACATCCTTTTTAAATTGAGGAGCGCAGAACTGGACACAGAACTCCAGACAAGGTCTGACCAGAGCAGAATAGAGTGGTACTATCACTTCCCTTCATCTAGACACTATGGTTCTGTTGAAGCAACCAAGAATCGCATTGGCTTTCTTGGCTGCTGCATCACACTGCTGACTCATGTTCAATTTGTGGTCCACCAAGACTCCCAGATCCCTTTCACGGCTACTATTTTCCAGTGAGGTGTCTCCCATCCTATATCTATGCAATTTATTTTTTCTGCCTAGATGCAGGACCCTGCATTTCTCTCTTTTGAAACTCATTCCATTTGCTTTGGCCCAGGACTCTAATCTGTCATGGTCATTTTGGATTTTTATCCTATCATCTAGGGCAAGGGTGGGCAACTGTTGGCCCTCCAGATGTTTTGGACCACAACTCCCACAGTCCTTTGTCAGTGACAATCTAGGCTTGGAATTCTGAGAGTTGTGGTCCAAAACATCTGGACCACAGGGCCGGCAGTTGCCCACCCCTGCTCTAGAGAAATAACCACACCTCCCAATCTTGTATCATCTCCAAATTTAATCAGTCTACTCTCTGCCCCTTCGTCTAGGTCATTAACATGTGTCTTGTGTGGTGAAGATTGGATTTCTGATATCTGAGTTACTCATCCCAAAAAAGCCCCCACTCCCGGAATGTTCTTCCAGAGTACCTAGAGATGCCCAGCTTGCAGAGATACTTCCTCTGACTCTCCCCTACAATCTCTCCGAGTTTGGTGAAGATTGGGTTTCCCCGTGGCAATTGATAAAGGCCCCTTTCCTGGTGGGGGCTCTTTGTGGGGGTATAACTCAAATGTCTGAAACTCAGTCTTCACCAAATGTGGATGGTAGAGGAGAGCTGGGAGAAGCTTCTATGGATTTTTGGCAACTCTAGGTCATAGCCGTCAAGTGTTCCCCACGGCTGCCCAGGACCGGGAGCTCCAGGGAGGTGGGGCGCTGGCAGCCTGGCCCTTCGGCTAGCTGGTGGAGCCTTATTTGCATACAGGGTATTTATTTTATTTATTTATTTATTATTTATTATTGAATTTATATCCCGCCCATCTTCCCAACGGGAACTCTGGGCGGCGAACAAAAGAGACAAATCATAATGCACATAGTTAATACAAAAGACAAAACGGCATAATCAGCAAATAAACATGAAACAATAAAAGCAAATAAAAGAACTGCAGCAGGGGCGCACCCTTTAAATCAAGCCTCACCGCTGCTATAGCAAAATATCCTGATTATCGATGGCGGAAAAAAAAAAAAGGTTAAGCTAGGTCACCAAAGGCCTCGCGGAATAGGATGGTCTTCACCGCTTTACGAAAGGCCAGCAGGGACTCTGCAGAGCGCACTTCGCTAGGTAGGCTGTTCCATATAGCTGGAGCAGCCACCGAGAAAGCCCGGTTCCGGGTGCGGAACCGCCTGGCTTCTCGGATAGATGGAACCTGAAGCGAGTGCGCCCGCGACTGCCGAACCGGTCGGGCCGATGTTGACCGCTGGGCGATCCGCTCCGCCAGGTAGTCCGGGCCCAGGCCATGGAGGGTTTTATAAACTAAAACCAGGGCCTTGAATCTGATCCGGGAGGCAACGGGTAGCCAATGCAGCCGGGCCAGAACCGGGGTGATGCCTCCGACGCGCACCCGCCACCAGTCTGGCCGCTGCATTTTGCACCCGCTGCAATCCGGAGGAGAGTCAAGGGCAACCCCATGTAGAGAGCATTACAGTAGTCCAGCCTCGAGATCACCAGCGCCTGGACCACTGTCCTCAGGGAGTCCCCGTCTAGGTAGGGGCGAATCTGGGCGATCTGGCGAAGATGATAGAATGCGGACCTGGTCACAGCCGCCACCTGGGCATCCAGGGACAAGGCAGGGTCCAGGATCACGCCCAGATTCCGGACCCTCTCCGCCAATTGAAGGGAAACTCCCTCCAAGCTGGGGAGGGGGCCCCCATACCCAGACGGGGAGCTCCCGAAGAACATCACCTCGGTCTTCCCAGGGTTGAGTTTGAGCCTGTTGGCCCTGGTCCAAGCCATGACCGCCTCCAGACACTGGTCGAGGGACCGGACAGCTTCCACTGCAGAGGTGGAAAAACAGAGATAGAGCTGCGTGTCATCAGCGTACTGATGACAACGCAGCCCAAATCTCCTGATGACCCCAGCCAGCGGCCTTACATAGATGTTAAACAGCATGGGGGAGAGAGACGAGCCCTGTGGAACCCCACAAGGGAGTGTCCACGGGGCCGACAACTCTCCTCCATGCTGTACATACTGGGGCCGACCCTGAAGGAAGGACCGGAGCCAACTGAGAACGTTGCCTCCGATCCCTACCTCCAGGAGCCAGTCCAGTAAGATACCGTGGTCGACGGTATCGAAGGCCGCTGACAAATCCAGGAAAACCAACAGGGTAGAGCAACCCCTGTCGGCCGCCCGGATTAGGTCATCTTGCAGCGCGACCAGAGCTGTCTCGGTACCCCGGCCAGGCCTGAAGCCAGACTGGCAAGGATCAAGGCACCGCTGTTCCTCCAAGAATGATTGAATCCGCACCGCGGCCACCCTCTCGATGACCTTGCCCATGAAGGGAACGTTGGCGATCGGTCGGTAGTTGGACAATTGATCCGACGCCAATCCCGGTTTTTTCAAGATGGGCTTGATCACCGTCTCCTTCAGACGAGAGGGGGAGACCCCCTCGCTGAAGGAGGCGGTGGCGATGGCAGCGGCCCACTCGGGCATGCTCCCTCCGGCGGATTTGATGAGCCAAGATGGGCAAGGATCGAAGGGGGTGGTCGCGGGACGGCAATGGGCAATAGCCCTGGAGGCATCCAAAGGAGAGACAGGCCCAAACTCAACCAGTTGAGAAGAGCGGGGGGGTGAGGGAGCTGGGGATGGCGAGGGGGCTAGTGTTACTGGAGTCAAAGTCGGCACGGATGGCCTCTATTTTGGATCTAAAAAAGACTGCGAAATTCTCACTACTGAAATCAGTAGGAGGAGGCCTAGCCAGACTAGGATTGGTGAGGTCCCGAACCACCCGGAAGAGTTCTGCCTGGCGGTTCGAGGCCTCACCAATTCTCAGGGAGTAATAAGATCTTCTAGCCTCCCTGATCGCTCGCGAGTAGCGCCTAGTCTGGAACACAACAACAGTCTTATTATTCTCCGTCCGGCTCTGTCTCCAGATGCTCTCCAGTCTCCTCCGTTCCTGCTTCATCGCTCTTAGCTCCGCCGTGAACCACGGCGAAGTTCGAGCTCTGCCACGGAGGAGACGCTTGGGGGACACGGCATCAGCAGCTGACACAAACCATTGGTTGGCCAAGGCCTCGGCCGATCGCCAGCCAGACCACCAGAGAGCTCACCGAAGGCTTCCCGAACCGAGCTGGATCGAGAAGCCTTCGGGGGGCCCACCAAGGGGCCGTTGGTCCCCCGCGGGAGGGGCCGCCATTGACAGGGAAAAAGACAACAGGTAATGATCTGACCATGACACAGGTGTGGGAACAAGGTCCCGCACCTCCAGATGAGAATCCCCCGACATGGAAGTAAATACCAGATCCAGGGTATGCCCACTCCTGTGGGTGGGACAAACAACATGCTGGGATAGGCTCATGGACGTCATGGATTCCATGAATTCCAGAGCTACGCCGACGAGCCCACCGCCAGCATGCACGTTGAAGTCCCCGACGACCAGAAGCCGGGGGGACTTCAACAGCGCAGCGGCGATGAACTCCGCGAGCTCTGGCAGGGATTGTGCTGGGTTGCGGGGAGCACGGTAGCCCAGCACAATGCCAAATCTATCCCGCTGCCCTACCAACAGGTGGAGGCATTCTAACCCCGGAATCACCAGTGTCGAGGCCCTGGTCCCTTGAAGCGATTCCCTGTATACAACGGCGACTCCTCCCCCTTCTGACCCTCCAACCTGCCCACTCCATGAACCAGGAACCCAGGAGGGCACAGCTGGGTAAGGGAAGCCCCCCCCCCCTCTGAGCCCACCCAGGTCTCCGTGATACAGGCCAGGTCGGCCCTGCTGTCAGTGATGGTATCAAAAATGACAGCGGTCTTGTTATGGACCGACCTGGCATTGAGAAGGAGGCAGGACAGGTTGGAGGCACTGGTGGACTGGCTCCCAGGCACGTGGCGGTGAGTCAGGGGGTCAGAACGCGGGACAGGCGCAAGATGCCTGACCCTAGTTCTTCTTAACTGACTAACCCCCTGACTCCGAGCGTACCCAGAATCCCTTGCGGTGGTTTCAAAATGCTCACTGTGACCTGGGTGTCTCAGCTTTCTAGGGGATTTATATACCAATCTGGACAGCTGGTGGCATGTGGTTTAAGGGTTGCGTTGGGAGAAGTGCTCTCTGGCAGGCCACCCTGTGGCTGGCCACATGGCCACTCAGCAGCATCCGGAGCTCAGCCACCCACCGCTGGAAATGCAGGACATTTCAGGGAAAAATAATTTTTTGGGAAGATGGCAAACTTCACCACACCTCAGGGCATATAGAGAAGAGTCAAGGGAAGCTTTCTAGCAATGTTGGTGTGCCTTGTGTCCCTGGAGGGGGGCATTTTATAGGCTTTTAAATGAAAAAAATTATTTTACAAATCAATTACCAATTTGGTCAAAATTTCAGTTTTTTTCTGATTCATCGAACTTATTTATTTATTTATTTATTTATTTACTTATTTATAAAAAAATTATCCACCCCACTAGCTAGTGGTCCACTACCTAGTGGACCTTGAATCGAAAGAAATTGCCACTTTTCCGATTCGTGCCTTTCTCTAACTTCAACCTCTCCGAAGGAGCTGTGGTGGAACCAAGATGTCTCTTTGATTGTTTTTACAACACCCACCCAAACCCACAGCCACATCAACCCCCCCACACACACACATGGCCTGAGACCAGGGCTGTAACTAGGATGGAGCAAATGGGCCTTTCCCCTCAGAGTAGCAACATTTAGAGGTGAATCTGCAGATGAGTATAATATTAGGAAAAGAAACAGCGAGGCCTCCAAGACCGACTCACTTTCCGTATTTTCTGAACGTGTAAACTCCCCCTTTGTCACTGCAGGCACTCACTGCAGCTCCTTTCAGTGGAGCTTGTGAGCTGCCTCGGTGCACCAGGCGTTGGAGTTCAAATTCTGACCATGCTGCGTGACGGTGAACAGTGGTGGCTGCTTTGCCCACGCAAACGGGGCCTTGGCATTGCAAGTCACCCCCCATGATGAACATGTCTAGGTACAACTTTGCACAGAGAGATCCAACCATCTACTGCAGTGATGGGCAAACTCTATGGTTTTGGGCTCTGCACGCTCACAACCCCAGAAAAAATAGTTTATGTAACATTTTACCAGGAAAGGTTTTTTTTTTTGGGACAATAATTATCCAATTTTTTTTTGGACAATAATTATCCATTCTGGATTTTTTAAAAGTAAATTTTATTACAAAACCAATCACCAACACCCCAGACAAAAACAGTGACCCCCAGGCATCCGATACATTGGATATACATTAATAATAAAACAAATTCAAATTAACAAATATGTACAATTCTATACAAATTAACAATTAACAATCCACAAGGTTTACTTAGCTTTTAACATTTTAATTACCCCAAATTGGTCAAACATACTCATATAATTCAGTAGCTTCTCAAACCATTCCTCCTCTTTCTCATTGACCTTAAACCCTTTTTTCTGTATCTCTTCATAGTTAGGTATTCTAAAATTATAATATTATTTAATTTTTTCCTCCATTGGTTCACCGCTAGCTCTTCTGCATTTTTCCAATTACTTGCTATGACCTGTCTGGCTGCAATTACCATCAGGTTTACCCATTTACATTCCTCTTTTGTTTTTAACTCTGTGCTACCCAGGCTAATGAGAACCATTAATTTAGATATTTCCACTTTCCTTCCCACAATTTTCGATATTTCTCTACCAATCTGTCTCCAAAAATTATTAACTAGAAGACAATCCCACCACATATGACTGTACATTCCCATTACTCCACACTTCCAACAGCAATTTTTGCTTCCTAACTTTGTAATATGATACAACCTTACTGGTGTGTAATACCATTTTTGTATCAGCTTCAACCCCTGCTCCTGGATTATCCTAGAGGTCGTAACAAAGGGTGGTTGCTGAAAGATTCTATCCCAATCTTCATCTAAAATTTGTTCCTGAATATCTAGCTCCCAATATTCTTTTAAGCTTTCCTTTAATGCATGTTCTATCAAATATTTTCCGGACACCTAAATGTGGTTCGCTTGAGAGCAAGGCCTTAACTGGATGGTTTTGAGGCTTAGTTAGGCCATGTTCCATCCAAGCTTCCTGCTAAGCAAGGAGGTTCCGGGCAAGCACTGGGTCAGAAAAAAGAAATTTGGGTAGACCTAGGCTTGAGTTAGCCTCAAAGCCTTCCAATTTTGACCGTCCTCCCAGGTGTCTTTTTTTTTTTAAATTGAAGAAGTCAACCTCTGTTTTCATCATCATTAGTGTGGTGGTTACGGGTCTATCGCTCCAGTTCCATGTCCCGGTGGGAGCACAAAGACAGATTTAAGATGCCGAGGGTGTGTGTGTGTGTGTGTGTGTGTGTGTTTATTTATTTATTTAGTTTGTAGAAGGTGACAGAACAGAAAAGAGGGCTGCAAGGTGGCGTCTGGACATCCATGTGCTGTTTACAGATGCTTTATATCTCATCACATTTATTTGTTTGTTTGTTTGTTTTCTTTATACAACTTATATGCCGCCCACTACCCAAAGGTCTCTGGGCGGCTTACAATTAAAACGAACAGTTAAAACAGTTAAAACGTTAAAAGGGCAATGGACAATTAAACAATAAAAACATTTAAACACAAAACACTAAAATTGCCACCAGGACCCACAATCTATGTTATGTCAGTTAAAAAAATTGCAGAAACAGGAAGGTTTTTATGTGGTGCCGAAATGTCATCAGTGTTGGCGCCAGGCGGATGTCACTTGGGAGGGCGTTCCATAACCTGGGGGCAGCTGCCGAAAAGGCCCTAGACCTACAAGCTCTCCCCTTCACCTCCTCCTTGAGGGATGGCTCTCTCAGGAGGGCTCCCTGGCTAGATCTTGTTGGCTGGGTAGGTTCATATGGAAGGAGGTGGTCCTTCAGGTATCCTAAGCCATTTAGGGCTTTATATGCCAAAACAAGCACTTTGAATTGGGCTTGGGCAACAACTGGTAACCAATGCAGGTTGCTTAGAATCGGTGTGATATGATCCCTGACAGCCCCACCATTCACCAGCCAGGCTGCACGATTCTGAACCAGCTGCAATCGCCGAACCGTCTTCATCATGTCCCCCCAACCATCAGGTCAGCAAGGGTTGTCTTCTCCAACTGAGGAAACAGATGGGCCCGAAGGGACCAAAGTGAAACAAAACAAATAGCATTTGCCTTTGTGAGGAAGGCAGGAAAGGCTTGTGAGGTGTCCCTGTAGAACTCAGCTTCGACCAGAAAGAAACTACCAGCACCCCAGCAACCTCCCATCTCTGCAGCTTCCTAGGATTGCTGGTTATCAGCTTCCTTGGATGAAGGAAAAGGGAGTCTAAAAATACAAAAAAAACTCATAGAGGAAGCCACAATAACATACATGGAGAGGCAAAACTATCCATACCAGCGAGGTGCAGGTAAGAGCTCCCTCCTGGCCAGCCATGGGACAGGGAGACAAGCCCAGCCATTGAGCGTTAGGACTACGGGAAGGCCCGGGTCCTGCCAAAGGTCTTGGGAAGAACAAGGGGTTTCACAATAGTGCCATCTTCCTCCCTGCTTCACAACCCAAGCTGTTAAGTACGCTTCACAGCCCATCCAACGCAAGCGTCACTGCCCCTTCCAGCCCTTCCATGTTGCTTTCAAGTGGATGGACTTTTAAAAAAACTGAGTGCCAAAGGGTGCATTGATGTCTCCGTTCATCCATTTATTTATTTATTTATTTATTTATCCATTTATTTATTTATTTATTTATTTATGCTGCTGCTTACTTTTAAATTTGATGTAAGTTTGTTTACTTGCAGTAAGTTTATTTATTGAACTTATTTGAGTTTATTTACTTATTATGGAGTTCAGTCTAACCCCCCCGAGCACTCTTGAATCAGAATGACTTAGCCCAGGCATGTCCAAACTTTGGCCCTCCAGATGTTTTGGACCACAACTCTCATAGTCCTTTGCCATTGGAAATACAGGTTTGGAATTCTGGGAGTTGTGGTCCAAAACCTCAGGAGGGCCGAAGTTTGGACATGCCTGACTTAGCCAAAAATGTCTGAGACAAGGGAGAGATTCATATTGGTTCGGTGAATCAGCTGAAAAAGTGACCAGGCAAAACCTCCTTCACACGCAGGAGAGGGGAAAAAATCGCACCCCACCTTCGTTATGCACCGTCTTAAGTACAAAGCCGGTACTTTGTCCTTCACCAATCAATTTTTTTCCTTCACCAATCAAAAACCATCCCACAACATGTCTGTAACTTAACCGGAGCTATTTCCACCATAGATCTCCCTTTCTTATATCCGTGTCCTTGGCCCATCTGCACTCGCCTTTCTCCTTATTTATTTATTTATTTATTTATTTTTATATTTATATACCGCACCAATTTCCCAGGCATAAGCATTAGAGATGGGCACGAAACGAACAATTTTTCATTTCCGTTTTTGTTTTTTGTTTCGTTACGCAATGAAACGACAAACGAATTTTGTCTCCAAAATGAAACAAAACGAACAGAAACACCGGAAATTTTGTCGTGCGTTTAGTTTCCGTTACTGCAATACAGTGAACTGCTTTAAATGCTAAAAAAATCACAAAAAATGAAATAAATGGTAATGAAACGGTAACGAAACGAACGAAAACGAAAATGAATTTTTTGCAAACATTCGCGAAAAACGGAAACGAACCGAAACGGAGCCAAATGACAAACGACAAATGAAACATCATTTTTTTTATTCGTGCCCATCTCTAATAAGCATTTCAACAAACCATCAGCGAAACCAACATGACTTCACTTTGGTTCATTTAACTTTTTATTAACTCCTGACCCTACATTTTTTAAAAAAATTATTCTCTTTAAGTTTGTCTGTTTCTTGTTTGTTCCAAATGGAATCCTTTCCAAAGTTTTCTGTGGCCGACAAAGGTGGGTGACAATAGAGTGATGGAGTGGGACTCGCCCAATAAACGTTGTGGATAATTAACTGCCGCTTTGAAGGTGCAGAGAAGCTTGTCCTGCAACTGTTGCCTGCCCTCCCCGCCACCAGCGTGACTCTAGAAAGAAAGAGGTTGGCCCTCCCTGCTTTGAACGTAGCACCCTCAGCCTCCATCCTTAGAGAACCGCTGCTTTCCTTAGACCAGTGGTTCTCCACCTGTGGGAACCCTGATGTTCCTGGACTGCAACTCCCAGAAATCCTGGCCAGCTCAGCTAGCGATGAAGACTTCTGGGAGTAGCAGTCCAGGAACATCTGGGGACCCCCCAAGTTGAGAACCACTGCCTTAGACCCTAGAAGCTGCTTGGCCTTCTGCGATCCTTCTTGCCTTCCCTCCATGCTTGTGGTCCATTTGTGGTTGTCCTGCTAGGCTCCCTTCCTCCTTCAAGCCCTTGATGATGACCTGGTGATCTGCCCCCCCGTCTCCTCCAGCCTGACCTACCACCCACCCACCCTCTAGCCATGGGGGAAACTGTCCCCATCCACAGAAACATCTGGGACAATGCCTTTGGGAATTCCTCCCAGTTCCCAGGACCCTGTTTTCTGTGAACGCCACCCAACCTATGAAGAATGATCTTGTAAAGACCTACGCGTGGAGAAGCTTGAATGAGGATGCGGGGGAAAGGTTCTGTGGACCCCAAAGGCTGCATAGAGTTAAGAGTGGGTGATACCTTTTCTCGGATTTTTAGCTGCCCAATAAACGTGATCGCCCACTCTTACCTTAAACAAAAGAGAGGATGCTGCCTGATGTCAAGACAGGTGCGTTTCTGACCACACAGGAAAAGGAACAATTGGGTGGGAACAAATTTCCTTCATTCATCAGGTAATTGCTCCGGCCTGGCCTCAAAAAGGACTTACCTTGCTGCAGAACACCCCCAAAAGGCCCAGTTTGGGAACTGAGCATAGTCAGGCTTGCGTACAATTCCCCAGATGTTGTGCCATCACCTTGGAAAGAGATAACATAAGAGCATAAGAGAACATAAGAAGAGCCATGCTGGATCAGGCCAAAGGCCCATCTAGTCCAGCTTCCTGTATCTCACAGCGGCCCCACCAGATGCCTCTGGGAGCTCTGTGTCTTGATAGCACTCCCCTGCATCTGGCCCTTGAAGTACCCCGGTTTTAAGCCTGGAGATTAGACATCCCCATCATGGTTTGTAACTTGGGATGGACTTCTCCAGGAATCTTGCCCTTACCTACTCCACCAACTGCCCAAAAATGCCATCTACTTTCCTTTGTGATCACACCCTGAGTCACCCTTTACTCTGCGGAGTCCTCGGAGCCCTTTCTGATGAGTTCTCCCTGGTGCTCGTGGCCACGTGGGGCTGCTTTAAGATGTTGTGAGGGTCCCATTGGGTCTTCACGAGGTACCCCCCAGATATGTGGTTCTGTGACTCCAGCCAAGCCCAAAAATCTCTGGTGCCCGATGTTCTGGCCCTCCTCTGGTTGTCTCTTCTGGAAGGAGAGGACGGTTCCCCTAGAAAAACAACCTGCCAACCCAGACGTAAACTGTTCTAATGGCCCCTGCTTTTTCCTGGCAGCCGTGAACATGTTTACGAGGACCCCATGACAATATATTTTGGCGTGTTTCTTCTGTTAGAACAGATAACCAAGGAAATTGGCAGGTGGTGTTTTAGATGCCCATCTCAGAAGTTTCATGCCATCTTGTCTCAAAGCTTCCAGCCTGGAGTTTGCCAACATCTTTCTTTTTAAGGGAAGGGAGTTTGAGAGTCGCCCTCTGCTCGGACTGAACAGGAGTGTGGCATCCATGCTTGGAATGCAGTCTGGTTCCTTGGGCTTGATTTGGACTGGTTGGAATTCAAATTAGAACCGGACCCAGCTTGGAAGCCATGGCCAGTTAGGTTTCAGCAAGGTTTTCCCAAACATCAACCGGTGAGCCAACAAGTTGGTACACACATTATAGCGAGTTAACAACTGTCCCAGAGAACCTGGAGACCAAAAAGGTTCATGGTGGCATTTGTTGGCTGTTGGGGCCGACCACGAGTGGCCTGTAATCGAAGCGATCACCTTGTTTGTGGAGAGGGTCTGCAGACAGTCCTGAAAAATTGCCCCCTGGTCAGGCTGCGGGGTCACCCTTCTTCTTATGTGCCTGTGCCGTGTTTCTGTTCACGCCTGTTCTCATGTCTTTTCCTTCTCTCTCCCCCTCTCTCTTTCTCTTTCTCTTTCTCTCTCTCTCTGGCTTCCTTTCCCACTTCTCGCTCTTGGCTCGCCCTGCCATCTGACAGAGCTTAAAATGGTTCCAGCCGGTGAGTGTCCGGAGGGGAGGGAATGGAGGGGGGGTTGCAATAGTTATGCAGTAGACTTCCCCTGCCACCCCAACCTCAGTGTCTCTGTGTGTCCAAGAGAAGGTGCCCTAAGACGTCTGCCTTGCTGCCTCCAGCACAGAGAGTCCAACAAGACCCTGGGGTGGAGTGGGGGGTGCCGTCCTTCTCTGCCTTGTGAGGTTCCCAGGCCAGCAAAGTGACCTGGGGACTGGCCCTTGCAGAACCCTGCAGAACCAAAAACAACAACAATAACAGCCAAGTGAGCCATGCAGGATCCTCTGACGTGGCCCAAAGGGATGGCTGGGTGCTGTCAACCATGTTCTCTTCACAGCACTCGTGGTGGGTAACCGGTTTGCTTTGTTTCCAAAAAACAGAGATTAGATGGAAGGACCTCCTACCCTTGGGAAGAACCGCCTGAACAGATTGCATGTCATAACCCACGAGAGAGCCCATGGTTCTGTGAAATTGTGTGCAATCTGCAGGGTTACAGTTCCAAGTTCAACCACTGTCCTTTTTTAAAAAAAAATAGGTCAAGGGAAAGTCCTGGAGGACCCCTGCTGGCAGGCAAGATTGGAACAGTGCCAATTGGCACCCATACCCTGTTGCCCGATTCCCTACGTGCAGTGCTCCATCCTGCGAGCAGTGTGATCCCCAGGCCCCAAGCTATGGAGTGAGGAATGAGAACATGTCTACACTGCACAGTGCAGAAGTCCAATGGCAGTACTGCAGTCAAGACTCTGCTCGCAACCTGAGTTTGATCTTGACGAGCTTCGGTAGCCCACTTGAGGTTGACTCAGCCTTCCGACTTTCTCAGGTCTGTCTACTGAGTCGCCAGCTGGCTGGGAGGTGCGGGAAGGCAGTGCTTAAGGAGGAGAATCAAATTGTAAACCTCCCCAAGAGAGTGAAAAGTTCTAATGGCCACTATACTTGTATATCTCACTTTACAAAAGGAAGCCTGTTGACAACAAGGAGGCTCAACTCTGCCTTGCATTACAGCAAGCTGATGATTGGGAGAACCCCCACATGTGAAGCACCATGCTATTCCACTCTTAGCATGATGCATCCCATAAATTGTCATCCCTTTGCGCCCATTCCTTTTGCAGTGATCCCAAAGCCATATACACGTCTCCCCTCTACACTGTCCCCACAACAATCCTGCGACGCGGATCTGGCTCAGAGAGAATGCATTTCATCCAGTCTATCCATTGAATTTCGCAGCCGAACAGAGCTTTGAACGGCTGACCTAAGACTTGCCAGGCCCGTGTTCCCTACACAGAGCCTGGGGGGGGGGGTGTTTCCCCTTTTTCTTACTACAACCCACAGAATCTCCCAGGCATTGATTTTGGAGGTCGGGATCCACACACACATTTTTTTTAAAATAAAGTAAATTTTATTATAAAACCAATCACCAACACCCCAGACAAAAACAGTGACCCCCAGGCATGCGATACATTGGATATACATTAATAATAAAACAAATTCAAATTAACAATATGTACAATTCTATATAAATTAACAATTAACAATCTGCAAGGTTTACTTAGCTTTTAACGTTTTAATTACCCCAAATTGGTCAAACATATTCATATAATTCAGTAGCTTCTCAAACCATTCCTCCTCTTTCTCATTGACCTTAAACCCTTTCATTCTGCGTATCTTCATAGTTAGGTATTTTAAAATTATAATATTATTTAATTTTTTCCTCCATTGGTTCACCGATAGCTTTTCTGCATTTTCCCAATTACTTGCTATGACCTGTCTGGCTGCAATTACCATCAGGTTTACCCATTTACATTCCTCTTTTGTTTTTAACTCTGTGCTACCCAGGTTAATGAGAACCATTAATTTAGATATTTCTACTTTCCTTCCCACAATTTTCGATATTTCTCTACCAATCTGTCTCCAAAAATTATTAACTAGAGGACAATCCCACCACATATGACTGTACGTTCCCATTACTCCACACTTTCTCCAGCAATTTTTGCTTCCTAACTTTGTAATATGATACAACCTTACTGGTGTGTAATACCATTTTTGTATCAGCTTCAACCCCTGCTCCTGGATTATCCTAGAGGTTGTAACAAAGGGCGGTTGCTGAAAGATTCTATCCCAATCTTCTTCTAAAATTTGTTCTTGAATATATAGCTCCCAATATTCTTTTAAGCTTTCCTTTAGTGATTTCCCCATATTTAATAAAACCTTATACAATTTTGAAACTGTTTTGGTCCTATCTATCCTGTATCCTTTCACTAATTCCTCGAAGGGGGTAATATTTCTTTTACCACAATTTTTAACTTCTTTCTCCTTCAACAAGGAGGATATTTGTTTTTGTTTTTTGTAACCAATTAATCTTATTCCAAATTCCACTTTCCTCTTCCATCATATTTTCTGTTTCCCAAATTTTATCCATATTCTGGATTGAAATCTCCTTAAATTTATCCCCTACCTCTTTTGGGATGAGCTTCCTTAATGGGGCAAATTTATCATAATACCATATTTTTGTAAGTGGTGAGAGGTCAGGAAAAAGCTTTCCCGCCCACTTCTCCCTTATCCTCCTTTCGAAGATTCTTATTTTCCCTCCTACTGCTTCCAAATTCTCCCCCTCTATACATCCCAAATCTTCCCCCTGTTCTCCCTCCAACCAAATCATAAGATGTCTCAGCTGATAAGCTTCATAATAAAAAATCAAATTGGGAATCCCCCATCCTCCATCTTGGATCCTATGGTACCTATATCTACCAGCTGTCCTTGGTTTCTTGGATGCAAAAACAAATCTATCTATTGACCTTTGCCACCCCTTCAGAATCCGTTCCGGTATGTGCCAAGGCAATACATAAAAAGGTAAGTTAATCTGGGTAGCAGAAACATTTTAACTAAAGCAATTCTTGTGCTGATTGAGTCCTTCCTTTTCTCCCATGTTCTCAGCTTTGATTGAATACTACTCCAATTTTTTTTATAATTATGTTCAAATATTTTCTTCACATTTTTAGTTATCATTACCCCTAAATACTTTACCTTCTTATTTGCTATAGGAATACCCAATGATTTAGAGGCTTCTAACTGAGTTTTAGGTTTCACATTTAAGCACATCATTGATGATTTAGAAAAATTAACTTTTATCCCTGATACTTTTTCAAATCCTTGAAAATTTTCTTTTAACGGCACAATTGCAGTCCCCAGGTCCTTAACTGTCACCATCATATCATCTGCATACATTGTCAGAAGCTCCCCTTCTGCTCTCCCTTTCCCTGGTGTTTCAAATCCTTTAATCTCACTATTCTTTTTAAGTTTAATTGCTAATGGTTCTAATGCTAAAATAAAGGGCATGGGAGAAAGTGGGCAACCTTGCTTTGTACCACTTAACACTTGGGCACACCCCCTTTCTGACCCACCAATTCCTTCCTATCATTGCTTTGGACTCTGTATATATTGCCTCAATTATATTTTGAAATTTTTCTCCAAATTTATATTTTTAAATATATATTTCAAATAATTCCAATCCACCGAATCAAATGCTTTATAAATATCCAATGACAGGAGAGTAAGAGGCAAATCCTTATTTTTTGCTAAATATACCATACCCATTACCTTCCTAACTGCATCCACCAAGTACTTCTGGGGTATAAACCCATATTGATCTTCTCCCACTAATTGTGCAATACATTTTTTAACCTTGTTGCCATAACTTTAGCAAATATTCTATAATCCATATTAGTAACAGATATTGGCCTGTAGGAGTCTGGCAGGGTTTGATCTTTTCCCGGTTTGGGAATCAATACCAACCTTGATTCCAACCAGGTAGGTGGAGTTGAAGCTCCATTCAAAATACTTTGTTACAGTACAGTCATATGTGGCACCAATGTATCCTTAAAATGCTTATAATACACCGCATTAAACCCATCCAGTCCGGGTGCCGATTGCACATTCATAGAATCAATTGCTGTCCTAACTTCCTCCTCTGTTATATCCTTATCTAGTTCCCTTCTATTTTCTTCACTTATTTTGGGGAGCTCCAGTCCCTCACAAAATTGATCAACCTCTTCTTCCTTAATTCCTTTATTTGCATACAGTCTGTTATAAAATCCTAAGAAGGTCTCCAATATCTTCTTAGGATCTGTTTCCAATCCCCCCTTATTATCCCTAATAGCCCTAATATTTTTCCTCACCTGATAATTCCTAATTTTATTTGCTAATATTTTCCCTCCTTTTCCTTCAAATTCATAATATTTTTGTTTGCTATACCACATCTTTAATGTGGTTCTATTAATATCTAAAACTTTCAACTCTTCTCTTTTTTGGTCTAATTTTTCCCTATCCATCTTATGCTTAGATTTCCTGAATTTTTCTTCCAATAACCTAACTTCTTCTTCTACCTCCTTAATCCTCCCATCTTTTCTTTTTCTTAAAATTGCCAGACTCTGAATGCATTCTCCCCTAATCACAGCCTTCATTGCTTCCCATTTTATTGTTAATGGGATATCTGGGTCTTGATTCTCCTCAAAATACCTTTCTACTGCTGTTTTAATTTTTAACTTACTCTGCTCGTCTGCAACCAACCAAGGGTTAAACCTCCAAGAGTAAGACCTATTAATATGACCTATTTGAAGATAAGCAGATATGGGGGCATGGTCAGTAATTTTAATCATTCCAATATCCATCCCCTTCACCCAATTCCTAGCCTCTTGCGATTAGACATGGGCACGGAACGGCGAAATTTCCGTTTCCGTTACCGTTCTTCATTTCCATTACGTAACAGAACAAAGAACGACAATTTGGACGGGTCAGGCTCAAACCAAACAGAACCAACAAAAATGTGTTCAGTGCTGTTCGTTTCTGTTAGTGGTGGTGTGCGATAAAATGGACTGGAGCTCTGGGGAAAAACAGCGCAGGAAACCACAGCTTTTTTTTGGCAGAGCCCCAAGCACCGATCAGCTGTAGTGCGGGGGGCTTGGGGCTTGGCAAAAAAAAAAAGTTTTAAAAGCCCCTGCTTTCCCGGCGCCGATTGGGCACATTGGGGAAGGGAAGCTCCCCGGCATATTTTTAAACCTCCTTTGCTTTTTAAAGAACAATAAGATAATTTTCTCTGCCTCCCACTGCCACCTCTGGAACTCTGGGTCAAGCATGCCTAAATAAATCAAGTGATTTATTCCTAGCCAAGGTTTGGGTGCTTGCTTTCTTACATTCTCCTCCCCCCCTTTGCTGTGTCATTGTAAAAAAGGAAAATATTAACGAGTGAGCTCAGCGAAGTACACTTCCTTGGCCTCACCTTTCCTCCGGATCTCCTGGGCTTGCCTCCTCCGCCCTCATGGTCATGCCCTCCGTGCTGTGTGTGTGTGTGTGTGTGTGTGTATGTGCACGCCGCACATGTGTATGGAGAAGAGGGGGAAGCTGGTGGGGATTCTGGGAAGAATGCTGTGCTCCTTAAAGGGGCGGGTTGTCTTTCCGCATCCGTTTGGCAATGAGGGTGAGGGACCATGAAGCAGAGGAGGCAGCAACCCCAGGAGGAGATCCCGAATCAAGGTGGGGGTAAAAGAGGGTGTATTTCGCTGAGCTCGCTATGTTGCTATTTTGCTTTTTTGTGACGGTATGGTAAAGGGCGGTGGGGGGAGGGGGAGAATTTTAAAAAGCGAGCACCTGTTCTGGAGTTTGGGAGGTGGTGGCGGTGGCAGAAGACGGTGAGAATTATTCTTGTTCTTTTAAAAACAAAGGAGATTTAAAAATAAGCCAGGGCACTTCCTCCACAATGCACCCGGAAAGAACAAGCTTTTAAAACTTTTTTTTTTTTTTGCTGAATCCCAAGCCCGTGCTACAGCTGATTGGCACTTGGGGCTGTTCAAAAAAAAATGCTGTAGTTTCCGTGCTTGCTTTTTCCCATAGGAATGCATTGCTTCAATGCATTCCTATGGGGAAACAACTATCGAACCCAAATGAAAAACGGAACGAAGTTTTTCTAGAAAAATCTATTTCAATGGAACCAAACCAAAATGAAAAGGGCCCAAACCAAAACGGAAACGGAACGCCATTTTTGCTTTTCATGCCCATCTCTACTTGCGATGTTTTAAGATACCATCCAATCTTGAAAATGTTCCATGTGGGCTAGAATAAAATGAGTATGAATAATCCTTAGGGAACAACTCCATCCATAGTTCCAATAATCCAAATTTCCCACATAGTTTTTTTAAACTTCACAACCTTGTTTTTTTGGGGACTGTTCCCCCATCGCAGATTAATATTAAAATCTCCCCCAACAACTTTTGTATAAGGCGATAATTTCTCAAGCTTCTGTAAACACTTATAAAGAAAATCCAGCTGGTGCTTGTTTGGGAGGTAAATTGATGTTAATGCTACCGGCTCTCCTTCCAAGCAACCTTGAACAAAAACAAACCTTCCGTTCTTATCTCTTAACACTTTATTCTCAGCAAAGTCCACCTTGGAGTTAATTACTATTCCCACCCCTCTACTTTTTGACGTTCCGGAAGCCATAAATTTTTTCCCTTTCCCAAAGCCAGGAAAATTTACCTCCCCCATTATATGATTCTTGCAGAAAAACAACATCAGCCTTCAGTTCTTGAATATACTTCCCAATTCTCACTCGCTTCACCTGATTACCCAAACATCTAACGTTAAGAGTTGTACAAATAATATTCACATTCTTCATTACAGTGGTACCTTGTATAAAGGAATTAATTCATTCCAAATGAAATTATGTTAAGCAAATTTTCCTTTATACAAATTTCCCATAGGAATGCATTGAAAACAGAGTAATCCCATTGTATGTTGTACGGATTTGCCCCATAGGCAATTCTGTTAAGCAAATTTCCCCTATCTCCGGAATGTTTTATGTTGTACAGATTTTATGTTATACAAACCGTTTGTTATACAAGGGTCCACTGTATATCTTTTCCAACCATCTCACTTCTCTGTTTCCCTCCATTTGTACCATACCAGCCTGGAGATAAACCCTAACCCCAACCACCTTCCCAATCAACTCTACTGTGAACCCTACGCTTCCATCCCAACACAGAAGTCCAGGCAAAAAGAACAAGAGAATAAGTGTATGCCACATTGCTGGGCATACCTTTTGCACCTGGAGCACAACCCAATATGCTTCCATACATTCTCACACTTATTCCTCCAACCGCTCCTCTCCTCTGTCTTCTCACTACTTTCAGACCATCCATATCCACATACACACAACACACCCTCAACATATTCATTGCTGTCCATTCACCCCCACTCACTCCCCTACCCACCCCCAACAACATAACATACCACACCAAAACTCTTCCACAGTCATTCATCCAACCAACACTCACTCCCATATGGGGGGGTTAAGATGGAAGGGAGCTTGCAAGTTCCCCTAAACCTGAGGAAAGGGGGGGAAACAGCCCAGCTGAGCTGCCCCAGTTCTCCTTCTTTCTATTTTCCTTCTTTAATTCTTCACTTTTTATATTTAGCCCTGTCTCTAAGGTCCCAGGATTTTTTCTCAATCTGTTTTTCTTTCTTCTTTTTCTTCTGCCCCTGAACTTGTTCAGTCTCTTCTCTTAAGTCATTTTCTTCCTCAGAGTTAGGAGTCTCCTTAAAGTCCTTTGGCAACTGCAATCCCACATGGTTAAATAAGACCACCATCTGCTGTTGATCTTTGGCAATCAATGTCTCTCCTTTATACTGCATTCTTAAAGCAAATGGTGCTATTCTCCAATTGTATTTAATGTCCTTCTCTTGCAGCACTTTAGTAAATGCTCGTATATTCTTTTTCCTTTTAATTGTTTCCTGAGACAGGTCATCATAAACCATCACTTTCTTGCCATTATACACCAATTTATCAAGTCTATCCAAAGCTTTCAGTGCTTTGAAAACCTGCTCTCTCTGTGTATATCTTCCAAAGCACATGACAACATCTCTTGGCCAAGTTGCCTCATTTCTTTGCTTCCCAACTCTATGTATATGGTCAAGGGAGTCTTTGGAACTTCCCAGCTCTGGCAACAACTTAGCCATCCACTCAATAACTTTGTCCATATCTTCTGACTCTGGAACATTTTTAAATGTAAATTCGACCGTCTGGCTCTATTTTCTAAGTCCATTAACTTATCAGTAACATACTTATTGTGCATTTCCAATTTCCTGGTCTGCTTTTGAAATACTTTAATTTTCTGTTCGTTTGCCTGTGCTATTTCCAGATAGTATTAACAGTCTCTGCAATAAGTTCCACTATATCAGCTAACTTAGAAAGTTTGTCTTCAACAACATTTGTAATTGCCTCAGTAATGCTGTTTTTTGCTTCTTCCACAGCTTTTTAAATTTCTTTTTGAAAGTCCTTAGGATTAATTAACTCCATCTCACTTTCAGCCTCTGAGTCTGTAGCCGCCATTGCTTTCACTTCCAAGCAGCACACAGAAGCAAATATTTCTCTTACTCCAACTCTTATCAGTATTCAAGACGCTTCCTCCTCCTCCCAAGCAGACCAGGTCATAAACTTATCAGGGCTTTGTTATTTTTCTAACCTTATCATCACAATGAAGAAGTTTATTTATCTTTTTCTTCACATTTCACCAGGAGCTCAGCAGAGACGCGTCTTCCCTCTCAGCCAAGCATGCCACGCCCCCCCCCCCAGATCCACACAAATACCAGTTAGAAGCTCTCGCTCAATGGCCTGAGGATCAAAGGCATTGCCACAAGGGGGGCTGAGCCTCTCCCCAAAGGGCAAAATTCAGACTGACCCATCAATAGCTTTTGGGGGCCTGAACCTGTTTTCTGTGAGACTGGAATATATATTCCAATGGACATGTGGGAGAGACAGCCTGGCTTTGTTCTTGCGTTAGACTCAGGGCACAGCTAGAGATGTGAAGGCCCAGAAAAGAAAAAAAAAACAGAAACATTTGGAAAAAAAACACCCAGTTTTTTCCATTTTTTCCCTGAAGCCTTTTTGGTTCCCCCCTCCCCAAAAAGTGGAAAATTGAAAAAAAAAAGAAAAAAAAATTGAAAAAAGAAAAAGAAAAAAAATGGTGATGGGATGTTTTATTTTTACATGATGAATAAAATATTTTAAGACAGGTTGTTCCAATATTCTCCAAATCATTTTTTAAAAAGCTGCATGACATCAGATTATTCTAATTTCTATGCACTGAGGACAAGCAAGTCCTAGGTTACAAACTGCACTTTCCAATGCATGAACAAGACGCATTTCTTCCTTTAGGAAGTGCTACTATTGTCACAAGAAAAAAAAAGGTTTCACTATTTTCGCATGTGGGTGGGTATGTTTGGTTCTGATCTGTCCTCTTCACTAGGCCTCAAAGCACTAGAGGAAAATACAGAGCAACGCATTTGCCAAGTCAAATTGTCCATAGTCATATTTTATGTTCCTAAAGTAACAGAATGACTTTCAAGCTGTAAAAAGGAGGGGGAGTGCTAAAGTAGCATTTTTTTTCAAATTTTTCCAGAAATTTCCATTTTTCCTCAAAAACAAAAAAAAGAAACAAAAAAGAAAAAGAAAACAGAAAAAACAGAATCCCCCCCCAAAAGCTTCAAAATTTCCAGAAGTTTTACAACTACATAGCAGGAAAAGGGTAAAGTGAGCCACTGTCAGGTTGTACCCAGGAAGTTGAATTTTTCCAGATGAATTCGCTTCAGCAGATCATGAATGTGTCAGCAAAGAATATGGACAAAATTGCCAATTAGGACTTTTTAAGGTGGCTTTGGTTGCATCCATCCATATGTTCAGGAGGCCCAGCTACTGTTGGGCTACCTTAATATGTTGTAAACAAGGTCTAGCTGCAAATTTCCTCCTCTCTCCTTATTTCCCCCCCACCTCACTTGCTCCCACAACTTTTTTTTAATCTCTGGATGATCTAATGCACCAATACCACCATTGGGAATAAATCAATAAATCAAAATACCGTGTTTTCCTTGAAAGATGGTGGGACCAAGAGAAGGGCTTCCCACCCCTTCAGAAACAAAATCAACCCTCAGGCAGGCTTGTAAGGAAGAACATAGCCTTTTAAACACCCTTGTTTCAAATCATGTAGAGTAGGACCCTCTTATCCATGGGAAAAATATCTGTGTTTGCTATTATCCACTGTTCTCAGTATTCATGAGGGGATGCTTAGAATCAATGCCCAGTGGATATGGGGGTCAGGCATGTCCAAACTTGCCCCCAGATGTTTTAGACCACAACTCCCACAGTCCTTTGTAAACAGGAATCTAAGCTTAGAATTCTGGGAGTTGTGGTCCAAACCATCAGGAGGGCCGAAGTTTGGACATGCCTTGTGTAAGGTCAGCAATGGGCTAGCACAATTTTTCAATGTACTCGACTCTAGACAACCACTCCTCACCTCCACTAATTTTGCATTTGCAGCTACAGGGGAGGCATTTCAAGGAACAGCATGAAGCTCATGAATGAATTTCTGTGGAATGGCCCAACAGAAAACAGACAGACAAACTTGAGAACTTTTTTTGGGGGGGGGAGTGTAAAGATGTGTGGAAAGGAGGGCATTTTTAGCAACGGTGACAATCAGGAAAGAACAGAACATGGGAATCATGTTAATGTTAATACTCGCTTTAAAATGGTCCCTTTTGTATGCCTCTAATTCTCTAACATTGACATTGTGAAGGTCATTTGGCCTAGCTCCATCTAGTTTCGAGAGATGGGCACGAAGTCCCGAAATGTTACTGATTTCGACCCAACAGAGGTTTGGTGCTTCTGAGCCTCACCTCTTTTGACAGGCACTCCTTCAGAGGCAGTGCCTGGAGGGGGCAGGGGAGGGAAGCCCTGTAAAATACAAAACGAAAAACAAAATGAAAAACAAAATGAAAAACAAAACGCATCAGAGGAAGAAATTTGCAAATTTCGACAAGTCCCAAGTTGGATGGAAAGGGCAATCTCTTGTCTTTCGTACGATGCCAGCTTTCTCTCTGGCTCCTTCTGCCCACGTGCTCATCCTACTGAGTCGGTGCCAGCTGGCAGGACGGAAGGCCAGTGGGCCCCATTTTGTGGGTTGTCCCACACGTTCTGACCCCACCAGACCTTCAAGGATGGGGGAACAGGCGAAGGGGCTCCAGCTGGGCTGTGTCAATGCCTTCTTCCTCTAGCTTGGGTTCAAAAGGAAATGGCGAGTGAGGAGGAGGTGTTGGCAGTGACGGTGGCCCCTCTGCCCACCCGTGGGCCTTCCTCGGTGCTGGTCCCCCTTGCCCCGGCCTCTTGTACTTGCAAAGGAGCAGCTCACCTCTCAACCGTGTCCTGTTCTTCCTGTCCCTTGCAGGTGAACACCGGAAAGCCCGTTCCAACCCCAGGAGACATTTATTTCCAGAACGAAGGGTACAGCGACTTGGGTGATGAGGTGCCGAAGACCTACGGAGGCCAGATGCCCAATTCCAAACAGCCACCGGGGAAAAACGAGAAAGCCCTTCCCGTGAGAGAAATGCTGGTGGCCAATTCGCTGGTCAATTTTGACGCCAGGGCAGGAGGCCAGGGCAAAACAAACTTGACCCCGAAGCAGCAGCATCAGGAGGAAGAGGGTGCCAAGGCAGGTCTCCTGAATGGGAAAACGCTGGAGCAACCTGGCGGCACCATGCCCAGTGCAGAAGAGACACCCTTGCCTAAAGACTCTCTTGCAGGGCAGCCGCCAGGAGGGGCCCAAGCACAAGCAGACACATCCGCCCAAGCAGCAAAGGATCCCCTTCCATCTCTTGGCCCAGCTGAAGGTGAGGAAAAGCAGCCGGAAGATACCTCAGAAGAGACGGAGGAGGAAACACTTGCAGAAGCAAAAATGCCCCCAAAAGAAGAAGGACAAGGAGGGGAGAAAGAGGTTCATCAGGAAGGCACGGTGGAAGCCAATGGAGGCCCGAGCCAAACAGGGCCTCCCCCCTGAAGCTCCCTCTGCAAAAAGTAACTGTGTGGACAGCGAAGGGGACACAGAGCACCCAGATCCCCCCAGAGGGATGGGCGAAACCGCAGGCCCTTCCCAGGCCCTCTCTGATGCTGCTTCTGCCGTCATTAGCGCAGGAGACACTGAGGTCAATGACTCCCTTGGGTCCCCCAAATTGGACCCCGGTACCCCGAGGCTGCTGCTGAGAGAAATGTTCAATGAGGCCTCAGAGGATGAAGACGACGACGACGACGACGGGGAGGAGACCCCCAAGGCCCTCTCGCCCACGTATCAAGATCCCCTGGCGGCTCTCCCTGTCAGCGACGTTCGGATGCCTGTGACCCTTTTGCAACTTCTGGAGGATTCCATAGAGTGCTAGTCGGCCCCGCCAAGGCCAGCTCCATCAGCCCTGGGGGTGGGCGGGTGGGCAGGTGGGGAGACCCGTGTTCGCCAGACCCGCAGCGTGAGAGGGCAGCGTGGCCGGCGGCGTGGTCTGTATCTCCTCTGCGCGACGAGAACTGTACATCCGCACAGACTGTTGTGAGGGTTGCCCTTGGCTTCCGGAGCACATTCGGAGTTTGCGGGCTTTGTCCCTGAACTTCATTCTCCCACAGAAATGGACTTACTTTCTTTTATTCCGGGGAAGGCATGCAGGGTGGGGTGAGGTGGGACTTATGGCCTCAATTTCTGCCTCGCGACAATCCTGTATGAGTTGTGTAAGTTTGAAAGTGAGCCCGTAACCTTTGTGACGGTTGATAAGGCAAGGGTCCCACCTCCACCCTCAGCCACGTTCGGCGGCTGGCCCTAGAGAGAGCCCTTTCTCGCTTCTGATTTACCCCAAACAGTTCACAGGGTATGAAAATCAGGGTATGTGTTTTGGCGGGTGTTTTTGCCGGGGAGGTTTTCAAAGAGATGATGGTTTTGAAAGCAGCGGGATAACCTTCGAAGCCCCAGTGGCAACAGTCCAGTCTTGTGTGGCTACGTGCAGAGAGCCCGTGTGGCTTCCGTGTCCTACCTGAGGATGGCTATGTCAAATCAGGAGAAAGGGCCGTCAATGCAGTGGCTTCCCGTGGTGGAAAAATAAATAAATAAATAAAAGCAGCTACGTAGGTGTTTCCTGGGAGCTCCCTCGGAGGGTCCCAGGATCGTGGCCCTCTGCTCTTAGATGGCCTCCCCATTGCAGAAAAGTGGCTGTGTTTGGGGCTGTTTTGTTTGGGGCAAGGGGCACAAGAGACCGGTGTCAGATCACACAGGAGTGTGGAGAAAGCAGATAGCGAGTGAAGCCATCCACCAAACCCGAATGGCGGGGCATCCTGGGCAAATAAACAGAAGTCTCACATCACTCGGCACATAGTGGACCTGTGGAATTCACTGCCACAAGATGGGCCAGTGGCTTTAAAGAGGGATAAATGCCTGGCCGGGTGTGTGTGTGTGGGGGGGGGAGAAGAGCGAGGTGGTTGGTGCTCCTCATGAAAGCTATGTTTTACCTCCCTCTTCAAAGCCAGAAAAACTCTCAATCTCAGTTGCTCCAGGAATGCAAGAGAGGCGTCCTCAGACGGGTAAAATGTCGGACGTGGATTTCAGATCTCAGTCAAACCACTTCTCTTGCTAACCATTCAAAATCCTTTTTAAAAACATCGATGGCATTACTGGCACTGTAATTAGCGCACACACTGATCACCTCATTCTCTCATGCATCAGATGGAGCCAGAGTTCAGCTCTTTCCTTTATCTTGTTTGGTTGCCAAGGAAGTAGAGATTGCAATGATTCGCATCCAAGTCCCCCCTTTTAAAAGCCACTTCTGTGGGAGGAAGAACTTTCTCTTTAAGAAACACTTTTATTTATTTTTTGAAATCCATTTTTTTTTTTTTTTGCTGGAGCTACCTGGGTGCGGATTGCATCTGATTATAATAACTGTCCCTGCAAATGCCAGCTACAAATGAGAAATGGTAAATTCCACCCTGTTCCTAAAAATAAAAATAAACCTTGATTTGAGGGAACATTTGGAAAGTGGTGGGACATCACAGGGAGGGGATGGCACGAGGAGAACATTCTGTAGATGACAGGAGACGTGACCAATAATGCCCTTGCAAAGTTCAGTATTTCAAGCCAAGGCTCCAGGCGGACAGGATCCCAACCATCTGTCTTGTTGAGGGATTCTGGGAGTTGGTGGCCCACAGTGATTCTGTTAAAGTCACGGATGGTGACAATGCATGCCTCTTGGTCTATCCACACAACTTGTGCCCTGTAACCCTGCAAGGGGTTCCATCTCTGACAGTCAGTTGGTTCACTTGTTTTGCCATGCTGTCACACAGACAGACAGACAGACAGACAGACAGACAGACAGACAGACAGACAGACACCCCCCCTTTGTAGCTGATGAACATTTCTCTAAGAAATATCTGAGAAAAACATGGTTTCCAGATCCCCGCTTTGAGAGGATGATCAAAGGGGGAAAGAAATTGATCAGGAAAGCGAAATGATTTCCTGGCAGGTGCTATACACCTCAGAAGCAGAATGGGTTCCCATTCATCAGGCTGTTGGCTCAGGGAAACCCCAGTTATCGGGTCACAGAGCTAATCTCTGGACAAACACCAGATCTAAGTTCCCAATAAAAGATCTGACAAGAGAGAGTTCAAATAAATGGTTTTGTTTATTGGCCAAAAAAATGAACTATAGACCCTGCCTTTGTGAGGCAAAATACAGAGATCTGCCCCCAAGAACAGGGTCAGGGGTGCTTTATAGGAAACAGAGGAATACAAAATGAACCAATCAGGTGAATCTTCCAGAATACAAATTGACGCATGGGATGGTGTGAACTTTTAAAAATACAAACTTACAAATGGTGTGATTCCAGGTAAACAGAAGGTAACCAATAGTGTGAGCTCTCAGGTAAACAAAGAAATGCAGAGTGGATCAAGGCTGTGTTCAGACTGTGTTCAGATGCAAATGAAGGGTGCTTTTACACGACCTCTAAAATCCGCTGGTAACTTAAATTCGGACCAGAGATCGTGGGGGTTTGTTCTGCTTCCTGTGTTCCCACCCTTCTGCACTCCATTGCTCCTGTCTGCGTGAGGGGAGGGAGAAAAACAGGGAGAAAAGAATGCAGGCTCACCTCCGCTCACCTCTGTCTGCCATCAAAGCAGCCCCGTAGAGATTCCAGGCTGTTAAAGGGGCGGCAGGGGAAAAAAACAAACAGAAGGTGAGGAGAGCTGGCATCCACAGCTTCATAATCCGCATCAGAAATATTTTTTACTTCCGGAGACCAGGTACTTTTAAAATGCGCTGGGGCACGCTTAGGTGGGTGTGGCCATACAAGTCCGCAGCTGGTGGGAAAACAATTTTAAGCTCCGCCTCTGGGAGCCCTTTGCCTCAGATTTTAGGGGTTGTGTAAAAGCAGCCGAAGTTAAAGAGTTTCTTTATTGCATTGTTGCAGTCTTATCTGCTTTCCTGTGACAGGAGGAAGGGCAAACAAGGGAAGGAATTAGGGTGAGGCAGAAGAGAATTGAAAGGGGGGGGGAACAAGGGGGAAAACTAAGGAAAATTCCCCTGGCCAGTAGGAGCTGTTGTTGCCTCTTCCCCAATGGTTGGGGGTCTGTGGGGACCCCCAACCAACCCTTACAGGAGCCCACAATATTTCTTAGCTAGCACTGGGGAGAAATCAAGGTATTCCTGTCCCTATCTGCAAGGGTAGTCTAGGGTTATTATAGTATGTTAAATTGAGCCCTCTCAATCCAATAATTTAGGTACACCGCAGCATGAGAAAAGGTCAAAGTCCTTCCCCTGAGTCCGAGCCTGCTCTCCCTGATGGATCTGGCTGGTATCTGCTTGTGAATAGTTGTTCCATCCCTGGAACATTATCTAAGGAAAAACCGCTCTGCTTTTGTTTGCAGCTCTTTCCTTTCAACGCCCACCCTTTTCTCGTGAACTCACAAGGCCAGGCAGCTGTCCACCCCGTACTGTGGTACGAATAGACCCCAGGGGCAAGCCTTTCCTCTTGTGCTTCACCCGAGGGCCAATGATGCCTAACACAGTGAGCTGCCCCATCTCAAAGCAATGGAGGCATTGAGGCAGAGCATGCTGAGGCCCTGGCAGGGTAGACCTCACCTCCTTCAGTGACCTCGGAGCCCCCGGCTGCAGCGTCCAGAGTCTAGATCAGCAGTTGTCACTCCCCGTAAACACAAGATGAAAGAAATACAGGCCGAATCAGGATTGCATGAGCCACATAATCAACCTCATCCAGTGGTGTGCGAAGTCTGTGGCCCCTTCTCAGGGGCCAAGCCCCCCTCTGGGGAACAATATGCCCCCCCCCAATTGAAAACAGCTGGTCTCAATCTCCCAGCTGTGCTCCTGCAATTGGGGGTGATGGGGTCTGCTGAGAGCCCCCAAAAGGGGTGCGTGGTTGATAAGGTCATGTCCCCTGGCACCTAGCGGTCCTTGGCCAAGCTGCACACGGGGCCCGAGAGGTTCCACTCCTGAGGGCTTATTAGCTAGAAAGCCACAGGAGATTGGGGTGGCCCTCAGGTTGAACCTGGCTTGAGGGCACACAATTGTTACACAAAGGGAAGTTTGGTGGCCTCCCGGTCCAGCAAAGAGTCCCACCACCATCACTACCACCACCACGAGGAAGCTCAGTGAGGAAGAAAGCAGGAGGAGACCATCAGGGACTCTCCGCTGCACATCCCTGACATTGGGGGCAAAAAGAAGGCATACAGTGGTGGCTTGCCCAGCATCCGTGATGTCACGACACTGGTTCAGACTCTTCCCCATTCCCTCAGCCTCGGCCTCAGCCTTGAGTCCGCTTGGCGGAGTGTTTAAATGCCTGTCCTGCAGCTAAAACTGTGCTCATGACCTGGGTTCAATCCCTGGTAGCAGGCTCATGGTTGACTCAGCCTTCCATCCTTCCGAGGTCAGTAAAATGAGAACCCACCTTGTGGGGGTGGGGGCAATGTGTAACCTGCATTACTGTAATTAAAAACTGTAAACCTCCCAGAGACTACTTGAAGTGGTATGGGGTGGTATATAAGGAGAATACTTTACTTCTTCCACTCTTATCTTGGTCGCGGCTACGTATCTGTCCGTTCACCTGGACAGGTGAACAGGAGTGACCCAGATGCCACCAGTCTGAGTGGTTCTGGCAACCAGCCTCTCCTGGAGAGTGTGTGTGTGTGTGTGTGTGTGTGTGTGTGTGTGTGTGTGTGTGTGTGTGTGTGTGTGTGTGTGTGTGTGTGTGTGTGTGTGTGTGTGTGTGTGTGGTTTCTCCAACCTTGCCCAGGTTCTACCAGCCCCTTCCTGAGGATTCCGTCCATCATCCTGCCATGTCCACAACGGCTGCCTCCCTTTCATGGGAAAGGAGAGAAAAATGCAAGTTACTCAACACCGCCTAAAAAACTGGGGAAGGGTTAGTTCAGAGGCAGTCATGCCATCTGCTTGGCTATTTATATTTTCAAATTAAAGGTGTTTTAAAATACAAATCTCTCTGTTCTTTTGTACGTCCTGGGGAGGAGTGATGGGACATCATTGAGATCTGCTCCTCTTCCAATGCATTTCTTTATTTGGTGGCTATTGGGGGCTTTTCAGGCTGTTTGGCTGTGTTATGGAAGTTTTTCTTCCTGACATTTTGCCAGTCTCTGTGGCTGGCATCTTCAGAGGGCAAGGAGGCTCAGCGAACCAGGAGTTCTCTCTGTGCCTTTGAGAATAGATATTTGTTTATTTATTTAAAATAATTTTTGCCCTGCCTTTCTCCTGGAAAAGGGCGGGAGGCAAAACAACAACTGAAACTGAGATCTAAAATCAAGAGCCCAGCACTCTGGTATCTTCATTTAAAAATCCCATGGATCTTGAAAGCTGCGAAGAGTCAGCTGATGCACTTAATTTTCTGTTGTCTCTCTGAGCTGGTGGGGAAACATTTTTAAGCTCTGGGCTGGGAGCCATTTCATGCAGGTCCTGGAACAATTAACTCCTTGAATATGGTGGCTATTGTGGGCTCAGTCAGGCTGTTTGGCTGTGTTATGAAAAAGTTTTTCTTCCTGACATTTTGAAAGTCTCTGTGGCTGGCATCTTCAGAAACAGGAGGCTCCCGAACCAGGAGTTCTCTCCTGTCTTTGAGAATACCATTTGTTTATTTATTTAAAATAATTTGCGGGATGCCTTTCTCCTGAAAAGCCACTTCATTGATTGCTGATATGGGGGGACAAGCGGGGGCGGGGGTGGCAGGGGGCGGTGGATGGCAGAGGTGGGGACAGGGGGGGGAGGATGGCAAAGGGCACTGGGGGTGGGCAGCAGATGGCAGAGGACGGTGACAGGCGTGGGGGCGGATGGCGAAGGGCACTGGGAGTGGGCCATGATGGGCGGCGGGCGGGCGGCGGCGGGCGGCAGGGGGATGGACGGCGGTGGCCAGTGGCGGGGGGGTCAGCAGGCTGGCCAGCACCCTCTGTCCATTTTGGTGCCCTAGGTAACTGCCTAGTTTGCCTTAATGGGCATGCCAGCCCTGGGGACAAGAGTATCCCATTCCCCCTATCTTCTGGAGGCCCACGCCTTCAGGGTAGACCTTTCTTTCAGGGTGGAAGGCTGGATCCAGCTAGATCCTAAGCCTAAGCCTAAACCTAAACCAGCAATGAAATAAAAAGATGCCTGCTTCTTGGGAGGAAAGCAATGGCAAACCTAGATAGCATCCTAAAGAGCAGAGACATCACTTTGCCAACTAAGGTCAGGATGGTTAAAGCTATGGTTTTTCCAGTAGTGATGTATGGAAGTGAGAGCTGGACTATAAAGAAGGCTGATCACCACAGAATCGATGCTTTTGAGCTGTGGTGCTGGAGGAGAGTCCTGAGAGTCCCCTGGACTGCAAGGAGATCAAACCTATCCATTCTGAAAGAAATCAACCCCGAATGTTCACTGGAAGGACAGATTTTGAAGCTGAGGCTCCAGTACTTTGGCCACCTCATGAGAAGAGAGGACTCCCTGGAAAAGGCCCTGATGCCGGGAAAAATCGAAGGCAAAAGGAAAAGAGGGCGACAGAGAATGAGATGTTTGGACGGTGTCATCGATGCAACCAAAATGAATTTGACAAAACTCCGGGAGGCAGTGGAGGATAGGAAGGCCTGGCGAGCTCTGGTCCATGGGGTCACAAAGAGTCGGACACGCCTGAACGACTGAACAACAACAACAAACCAAAGCCTAAGCCTAACCCAAGCCTGCCAACAGCCATCTTGGCAGGGGAATGATCCCTTTCAAACCCCTGGCCGCTTCTTTGATGGGGTTCCATGGAGCGAATGTGGCACGTGAGCTGATCCTGGTTCCTTGAATGCTGATTCACATCCCTTTGGCTTTGGGGTCCCTGGCCTGTCCTTCCACAACTCCTCAGCTGTTGTATTCAAAGCCTTAAGCACCCAACAGGCAAGGGAACCCTCAACCTGTCCCTCTCAGGTACGTGCATCTCTTAATCCGGTCAAGAGCTCGGCTTTTCACCTTGGTTCCCCTATTTCCATGTCCATAAGGAAATTTCACAGTGTTCCAGAGGTCCTTTCTTAGTTTGAAATGCACCACTGGGCCATTAAACTGGATCCGTTATAGGACGCCCGGGCTAGGGTTTCGACATTTCCTCGTGTGGTTCAGTGGCCATTCAGATTGGCTGCCTTGCAAGATCAACAGCTTGACTTCTCTGTCTTTTTTGTCTTCAGCTGGTACACTTTCCTTGGGCAGCCATCCATCTCCTAGATCGTGCACAAGTGACATTCCCTCTACCTGATGGATTATAAATTTCCCTGGGTGGCCACTTCTCTACCAAGCAGTAGCTCAGACACCTCCTATGGGGGGCAGCCTATCAATAAATAAACAAATAATTAAAGCTAAACAGTGAACTATTCATTTTCAAGAGAGAGCAACTGAGAGGTGATCAGGTGAGTGCTCCTTTTTTTGTTTTGTTTCTTCGCCCCTTCATTTTCATCTCAAACATCTTCAAGTGGAGGATACGTAACAATTCAAGAAAATTCAAGGTGCTGACCTTGACCTACAAAGCACTATATGACCTGGGTCCTAGCTACCTCAAAGATCAAATCTCATGGTATGAACCAACCATAGGTTCACATAGATTTTGTGTTTATAACTACTTTTAACCTTATAGCTTTAATGTAATGCTGTCTATTAATGCTGGAAGATGTCCCTCAATTCCTTGTTCTCAAATACTTGAACATGTCTTAATTGTACTGGACTGTATATTATCCCTCATTACTGTTAGCCGCCTTGGGTCCTTTTCCAAGGGGAAAGGAAGGATAAAAATACTCTAAAATAAAATACAGTGGTACCTTGTATACAGGAATTAATTTGTTCCAGAAACTTCCTAACGGTTAGACCCATGAGCTCGAGATGGGGTGAGGGCTCCAACACTGGAGGCATTTAAGAGAAAGCAAGAGAAACATCTCTGATCTTATACTTTGACTGGAATTCCTGCTTTGAGAAATGGATGGAATGCATGGTCTTAGAGAGGCACCTTGCAAATCCATCATTCTGTATGAATGATCGTTGTTTTGAGTTTTTCGGGCTGTTTGGCCGTGTTCTGGAAGTTTTTCTTTCTGATGTTTCACCAGACTCCATGGCCAGCATCTTCAGAGGGCAAGGAGCTCAGGGAACTAGGAGTTCTCTCTGTGCTCTGGGTTATAAAAGAGTCTGGCGAAACGTCAGAAAGATAATCTGTATCCCCCAAGCTAATTTAGAGCTAATTTGTGATCCTAACACTAACCATGCTTTCTCTCCTTAAATTGGGTGAATGACTGGCCTGCCCTTTTTCCTCATCTGGGGTAAAGGATGATGCCCACCCTACCTCTCTTGCTTGACTTCATTCTTCTCCAGCGTTCGTGTTCTTCCCCAGGTAAAACAGGAAGAATGGGGCACCATGGAAGTTTCAGCCTTACCCTTGGTGCTTTCGTTTTGGCCAGCTTGGCTTTAAAAGGTGAGTCAAAGGGTAGCCCCCATCTTCAGCAGACAGTATTATATGCAAAGGCCAGAGACTGGGAATAAAAAGAGGAATAGGTCTTCTAGACAGCTGAGTCTAGATGTGCCCAACATACAGTTTGTTGGTCTAGCAATTGAAGCATGGGTTTTTGGACAATCTTCCTCTGATCTTACCTGGCTCAGGTAGTTACTGCTTCCTCTGAGATGGAAAAAATAATAATGCCAGAGTTTAGGATTTTTGAGGGCTGAGGGAGTGGACCACATCTCATAATATTCCCTAGACAGCCTGGTGGCTGGAGGATTCTGTTTATTATAAGCCCCCAAAATTGATTTTTCCGAGGTCTTCCTTTGGCTAGTAGCTGTTGCACAAGGGCTAAGAACAAAATGAAGTATCACACAACAAAAGATCACACATTAAGAAACACATCAAGGGGCCTTGGTCACACAGCCCAAAATTCCAGGGATTTGACCTGTGTTTGAAAAAAAATGTGCTGAGTTTTACTTTCACACAATGAATTCCAATGTGTTTATTTTCCCCTGAGCTTTACTATATTCTTATGAAACAAGAGGGGGAGGGGGGAGAGATAGCAAAGCATGCTGCGTATATACTGCTCCAAAACACTCAGAGCACTCTGAGGTTTTTACTGTATAAATAAATTAGGCAGGCTCCACATTGCCCCATTCCCCCAGTGGGCTGGGTACTCATTTTACCAAACTCAGAAGGCTGGAAGGCTGAGTGAACCTTGAGCCGGCTAGCTGGGACTGAAGCCCAGGTTGTGAGCATTGTTTTGGCTGCAGTACAGGCATTTTAACCACTGCACCAGGAGGCAAGTTAAAACAAATGGCTGCCTGAGGTTTAACATAAGAACATAAGAACATAAGAACATAAGAAGAGCCCTGCTGGATCAGGCCAAAGGCCCATCTAGTCCAGTTTCCTGTATCTCACAGCAGCCCCATCAGATGCGTCTGGGAGCACACAAGACTAGATATCTGTCTCCTGATCCCACTCCCATGCATCTGGCCCTTGAAGTACCCAGTTTTAAGCCTGGAGATGACACACATCTCCATCATGGTTTGTAACCTGTGATGGACTTTTCCTCCAGGAATCTGTCCAATACCCTTTGGAAGGCATCCAGGCCAGATGCCATCACCACCATTTTCTTTTGTCTATTCTCACTCTCCCAGCCCCCAATTTGAGTGGATGTCCCCTAGTTCTGGTATTTTGTGAGAAGGAGAAGAGCATCCCTCTATCCACATTGACTCATGCCCTGCATTATTTTATACGTCTCAATCATATCCCCCTCAGGCGCCTAAAGAGCCTCAAATATTTTAGCCTTTCCTCATAAGGCAGGTTTTCCAGCCCAGCAATCATTTTAGTTGCTACATATGATATATGGGTAAAATTAAAAACAAACTAAAAAGTCAGTCAGTCAGTCAAGTCAGTCAGTCAGCCTGTCTGTCTGTCTGTCTGTCTGTCTGTCTGTCTGTCTGTCCATCTGTCCGTATTTATTTATTTATTTATTTATTTATATACTGCCTGTCTTCTAAACAGAACTCTGGGTGGTTTACAGTAATACAATAAGAATAAAAATGAGAGAAAAAAAAAAAACAAGACAGTAATGCCAATCACAGTAAAATACTCAAAACAACAAAACATAATAATAAAAACCATAAACAAGAGCAGCGACAGGTAGTCTTATTTTACTGGTCCCAAAAACAGAGAGAGGGAGGTGGGAAAGAAAAAAGAAAAAATATTTAAAAAAGAACGATTAAGTCTTTCTGCCGGCGGGCTTCCCATCACGTGACCTGGCTGTGGGCTGTGGGAAAAAGGGCGAGGTCGAGACTGGCATCTGGTTTCAATCCCGAGTTAGGGCAGTGCGTGTCGATTTTAATTTTGTTGTAAACCACCCAGAGTTCCGCTGGAAGATGGGTGATATAGAAATAAAATAAAATAAAATAAAATAAAATAAAATAAATAAATAAATGGACTCCCTCTGGCCCTGCCTGACTTCTCCTCCTTGTGAACGCTCCCAGGAACAGAATCAGAATCCTGTCGCTGGGGCTGGCTGGCCTACCGAGGCTTCTGTTATGGGATTTTCCAAGAGACGAAGATGTGGGCAGATGCTGAGGTGAGGAAGAGACCGCTCTTTTGGGCTCTCGGGTGTATTAAATCCCAAGAGGGACTTGTGGAATATTTATTCCCATGGAGCACAAGGACCGGAAACACACTGATAAAGAATTTATGAGAAAAGTCAAAATTATTATAAGCCTTATGTTATTAAAATATTAACAGACCCGACTGTGCTGGAAAACAGGAAATCTCATTGAGCCATCTTCTCTGAAGCTAAAGGGTCAACATGACCAGGAAGATGAATTGAGGGAGTGTCATTTTGCTGAGAGCAACATTTGGTGGTTAGCCAGGAATGAGGAACCAACTTGAACTATCAAACAAACTGGGTTAATAAGGTCAGGTCATTGTGGCTTTTGATGGCCAACTGGGTATGAGCTAAGAACACGTGCAAAGAACAGGCCCGTGTAGAATATGTAAGTCTGATGGCATACAGAAGGGTATATAACAAGGATGAGAAGCCATTTGAAGTCTGTCCAGGACAGCAGGGCAGATCGAACAGACTGGCCTGTGTTTGTCTTGGAACCCTAAGGGACCCTTAGACCCTTAAGCTAAGATGTTTAAAAGTGGTCTGCTTATATACCGCCCCATACCACTCCAAGTAGTCTCTGGGCAGTTTACAGTTTTAATTACAGTATGCAGCCAAGCTGGGTACTCATTTTATCGACCTCGGAAGGATGGAAGGCTGAGTCAACCATGAGCCTTCTATTCTGGGATTGAACCCCAGGTTGTGAGCACAGTTTTACTTACAGTACAGGCATTTAACCACTGCACCACGAGGCTCATCTAACTCCCTGCTAGATATCAAATGTTTAACAAACTGTCGTAGACCAGACCGGGAGCCCAAGTGTGTGTGTGTGTGTGTGTGTGTGTGTGTGTGTGTGTGTGTGTGTGTGTGTGTGTGTGTGTGTGTGTGTGTGTGTGTGTGTGTGTGTGTGTGTGTCTAAAACTCCAACCTACTTTCTGTAATGTACTGTTCTGTGTATCTCTATCTGTCTTTAATAAACCTCTTACTATTTGACTGCCTCTGAGCGTGGCATTGGGCACCAAGAACAATATGATGATGCAGAGAGAGTTATTTTAAAACAAATCTCAACTTATCAACACCATGGTTCCAGCAGGACAGATGATGCTCCATCTTCAAGCTGGTGCCTCCTCTAGTCTGGAGTGTCTTGTTCCCGTTCATACAGGACCCCCTCCCCACACACACACACCCAAGCTTCAAAATGCTACTTCATTGGACTACATTTAATCGTTGCAAGGCTTTGAATGGCCACCCCAAGAGAAGCCCAGGAACCTTGAAAGGGGGCTTTGCGGTGGTGGCCCCTATTGCTTTGGAATTCCCTTCCGTTAGAGGTGCAACCAGCCCCATCCCTCCCTGGTTTTAGGAGGCAATTCAACCCGTGGCTCTTTTCATAAGAATTTCCATCGCCTTGACCGCAGTTGAATTAATTGTGGTTAGGTTCCATTCTTGTTTTTGACTATTCCCATTCTGAATTTGCTGGCCACCTGCTATTTTTTACTACCTTTCTTTGCTATATACTTTTTGGTTCTTAATGTTATTGTTTTTTGATGATAAACGTGATCCCTTTTCTGAATGTGTCTGCCTTTTTTTAAAAAAATTCTTTTTAGGGAATAGGAATAGGAATAGGAATCTTTATTGTCATTGCCCCCTTGCAGGAACGAAATTTCACGGTTGCTATATTCAACTCATTTAAGACATTCCACATAGATTTAAAAACAGCTACAACACATAAAATATGACATATAAAATAAGCTGACTTCAAAATCCAGAATGTCCGTTTAAGGCCAATATTGCTCTTTAAAAAAAAGCTATTTTTGAGATGGTTTGTTCTTGCCCTCAGTACTCTATATCTCCGTCCTGATGGCAGCAACTCAAAGAGGCGATGACCAGGATGTGATGGATCTCTTAATATATCTAATGCTTTACAGTGGCACCTGGAAGTATAAATTTGTTCTAGGGTGGGGAGTGAACAGCCCACAAATACTCTCTGCAATTCTTATGATTCTGTGCAACACTGTCCTATCCCGATGGATAGAACTTCCACACCACACACATAACCCATAAGTAAGCAGACTCTCAGTTGCACAATGATAGAATTGTGCAATTCTTTTGTTTTATTTCTATGATTATGCTATTTTGATGTTCCTCTGCGAGGGTGGGGTGGGATAGAAATTGTGAGTGAATAAATGAAGGTTTCCTGGTGATTTCCAAGCCCTGAAATGCAAGACACAGGCATGCGCACACAACCACAAACTCACGCCCGTGTGCCTCTTTTCCGATAGGTCAGGTGTCACAGAATGGGGGCTCACCTTGCCTCGATCCACAGCATCGAAGAGTCCGTGAAGATATCCCAGTATGTTTCCATGTACGTCAGAGGAGAGCAGAATGTGTGGATTGGGCTGCATATCCCCTCTAAAGTAAGTCCCTCAACACACACACACACACACACACACACACACACACACACACACACACACACACACACACACACACACACACACACACACACACACACACACACACACACTTGGGCTCTGGGTCTGGTCTATGACAGTTTGTTGAACATTTGATATCTAGCAGGGAGTACATTAACGGCTGCTGTTGCCATTAATATACCCTCTGTGACTGTAATGCCACAAATCACTCTGGTCATGGGGGCATTCCTAATTTATTTATATTTATTTATTTATTCATTTTTATACCGCCCGTCTTGCCGAAGGAATTCCGGGGGGTGAACAAAAAGGGCAAGACAGACCCAAAGGAACAATACATCAATTGGGGAAAAAAAGAGTAAAATATATGTAGTATAAAACAACTCAACAAAGGAGTCGAAAAATCATCGGCAAGGTGGCGGGGAAAAAAAACACTAAACCAGGTCACCAAATGCCTCCCTGAAAAGCAAGGTTTTTAATGCTTTTTTTGAAGGCGGGCAGGGACTGTGCAAGGCGCAACTCACTCGGAAGATGGTTCCAAAGCGAGGGGTCAGCCACCGAGAAGGTGCGGTTACGGGTGACTGATTTTTTTCTCTAGGCGTGGCCACTCAGAGTGAGAGTGTCTGTGACAGATTTTAATTTCAGATTTTGCCTTGGGTGTGGCTCCGGGGTTTGGTCTCTGGGTGGATAGCCCGAGGCTGGGTGTCCGATTCCCCCTTAGCCCTCCCAGGAGGAGAGCCATTTTGTGTTTTTTGACAGTTCCACCCCACGGCGACTGAATATCCATGACTCCGTAGCATTTTTCCTTTTTCCATGACACTGAATATTTCTTTGTGGCTTTTATTTTGCTCCCAGAACGAACCATGGACGTGGGTGGATCATACCAAACTCAATTACACCTCCTGGAAACCTGGAGAGCCAAATAATTATCTGCTGAGCCTTGGCAGTGAGGACTGTGTTGAACTTGACAGAAGCCTAGGTGAGTGGGTCTCTCAGCTCATTAGAGCCATGAAACTTATCTGAAAATCCAAAACTCTGCAATGAAGTTCCTTTTGCTGTGCAGCGGAAGGTCCACAGAGGTTCATGTTCCCCAGAATAGACCACCCATTTTCTCATTAAGTGGCACTGAGGAACTCCCTGCCACAAGATGTGTTGATGGCATCTAGCCTGGATGCCTGCAAAAGGGGATTGGACAGATTCCTGGAGGAAAAGTCCATCACAGGTTAGACACCATGATGGAGATGTATAATCTCCAGGCTTAAAACGGGGGTCCTTCAAGAGCCAGGTGCAGGGGAGTGGGATCAGGAGACAGAGATCTAGCCTTGTGTGCTCCCAGAGGCATCTGGTGAGGCCACTGTGAGATACAGGAATCTGGTCTTGAAGGGCCTTTGGCCTGACCCAGAGATAGGCCAGAAATGATCTTTTTTTCTGTTTCGTTATTCATAATTTGTTTCGTTACGTAATGAAACGAATAACAACCCTCGGGGCAAATTTAACACAAACCGAACCGAACCAAGACAAATTGGTTCAGTTAGGTTCATTTCATTAATGGGGGGGGTGTTGATGTCTCCTACCTGGTGCTGGTCCGGAGGTCCTTTTGCGCCGAGCTGCACGGAGGGAGCTGGCAACTCGTCAGTGCCATCAAGGGACATGGCAGGCTTGAGCCTCAGCCCAGCCCCGGAAGGAGAGATAAGAAGCAGGCCGCGTTTAGGTGGCCAGAGCAGTGCGGCTTCGAAGCTTCCCCTCTTGTGCCTCCCTCCCACGGCCCATTACGGCAGGGCCGATCGGCGCTTAGGCAGCCAGAGAAGCGCAGCTCTGATGCTGCTCCCCCTCTTTATTCCTCCCACGCCTGTTCATAGGCACCCCCCAGCTCCGACCGGGCCTCAGGGGCCATGCAGTGGGCGCTGGGAAAGAAGTGGGTAAAACAAATAATGAATCAACGAAACAATGAAATGAAATGAACTCCTTAACGAAATGAAACAAAGCACCATTTTTTCGATTCGTGCCCAGCTCTGATGCCGCTTCCCCACTTTATTCCTCCCACGCCCATTCGTAGGCACCCTCCAGCTGTGACTGGGCCCCAGCATCTGCGCAGTGGGCGCTGGAAAAAAGCGGGTAAAATGATTAACGAATTAGCAAAACAACGAAATGAATTTTTGAAAAGAAACAAACCCAACTCCTTAACAAAATGAAACAAAACTAAACAAAACACCATTTTTTTGATTCGTGCCCATCTCTACTACAAAGATTTTACAGAAATATTTCTCTGACTTAAAAATAGTAAAGATGTTTCCCTCCTTAGCTACATAAATTTTACTAAAAGGCTAAGCTTCTCCCTACTTCTAATTTCTACATTGTTAAAAAATGTCCAAGGAAAAATACCAGGCAGAATCATTCTGATGGGAAAAAAATGTCCGCATTTGTATATAAACGGTACAGAAACCGACGTGGAAATCGCTTTTGGGAAAAAAACCACCCCTGGTGGTGGTGCCAGGAAAAAGCGGCATGACATGAAAAAAGGGCGGGGTCAAGGACCCACCGCCAATACAGCAAATGTAAACGCGGACTGTAGGTTTTAAGGCGTTCTCAAAAGTGTTTTCAAGCCAAGTGCGACGGAGCCCTTTCTGTGCAGCTCCAACGGTTCACTGCCTGGGAAAGGCAGTCACACGTTTTCTCAGTCCAGTCAGAGTTCACTTGCTGGTCTGCTCTAGCTATGTTTACATTCTTTAAAGATTATAAATCTAAAACGGGAGTCCACGAACACCTTAGAATTTACAGTTTCTTTTAAGGGCCCTTTTACACGACTTCTAAAATCCGGTGTCAACTTAAATTTGGACCAGAGATCGTGGGGGTTTGTTGCTCTTGCTGTGTTCCCACCCCTCTGCACTCCATTGTTCCTGTCTGTGTGAGGGGAGGGAGAAAAAAAGAGAGAGAGAAATGCAGGCTCACCTCTGTCTGCCGATGGAAGCAGCCCCAGCAGCCCACATCGGATTTTTTACCTCCTGGAGGCCAGGTACTTGAAAGGTGCGCTCAGATGCGCTTAGGTGGGCATGGTCGTACTTAATTTTTTTAAAAGTCTGGAGCTGGTGGGAAAACTTTTTAAAGCTCCGGATCTGGGAGCCCTTTGCCTCGGATTTTAGGGGTCGTGTAAAAGAGCCCTAAGTCTGGGGGGGGGGGGAACACTTCACTACTCTAAATTATATTACAGATAATGCAATGGCGGAGCGGATCGCCCAGCGGTCAACATCGGCTCGACCGGTTCGGCAGTCGCGGGCGCACTCGCTGCAGGTTCCATCCCTCCGAGAAGCCAGGCGGTCCCGTACCCGGAACCGGGCTTTCTCGGTGGCTGCTCCAACCTTATGGAACAGCCTTCCCAGCGAAGTGCGCTCTGCAGAGTCCCTGCTGGCCTTTCGTAAAGCGGTGAAGACCATTCTATTCCGCGAGGCATTTGGTGACCTAGCTTAGCCTTTTTTTTTTTCGCCATCAATACCTAGGTCGAATTTTTTGACATAGCAGCGGTGAGGTCTGAATTAAAGGGTGCGCCCCTGCTGCTGTTCTTTTTAAATATGCTTTTATTAATCTTTGTTGATTTGCTGATTATGTCCCCTTATTGTGTTGTAGTGTACCTATTATGTGTATTTCCTGACTTGTTCTGCTATGTTCGCCGCCCAGAGTTCCCGTTGGGAAGATGGGCGGGATATAAATTAAATAATAAATAAATAAATAAATAAATAAATAAAATGATCTCTCTCTCTCTCTCTCTCTCTCTCTCTCTCTCTCTCCCCATGAATTCTTAGATTATCTACGCTGGAATGACATCAAGTGTACTGCCTACCGGGCCTACCTATGCAAACAACTTGATGCTTCAAATGTCGGAAGTAGCTCTCCCGTGGCTGAAGAAGGCACTCAGCTTGGGTGACTTCTGTTTGGGATGGTTATATTTGTCCACCCACCTAACAGGGAAAGACTGCGTGGGGGAGGAAGGAGAAACTGGAGGGGGGGTTCCATCGGGAGGAGGAAGGGTTTGGAAACCGAAGTGAATTAAGGGCCATTTCTTTCTTCTCCAGTGGTTCTCAATCTTGGGGGCCCAGGTGTTCTTGGACTGCAGCTCCCAGGGGCCTTTGTCCCTTGGGGTGCTGGCTGGGACGTCTGGGAGTTGTAGTCCAAGAACATCTGGGAACCACTGGCCTCCATTCCCCCTCCACATGCCCCATGAATGCACATATATAGAACTCAAAAAAGTACCCATCTTGTGGGGACTACAGTTTCATGCATCGGCTGGGGATGCTGGAATCTGGAGTAGTCCAAAAAGAGTAATGTACCCACACTAGGATTTTCACATGTGTCTTAAAGTACTGGTTAGAGAATAATTGCTGTTGGAGTCCCAAGTCCCTGCTAACTTTGCAGACTAGACCAACAATTGGAGACGGGCTGTGTGGCCTTACTTGGGTAGGCAGGGGCAGGGTGGTCCTCTGTTTGAAGGGGGGGTTCTTCTTTGGGGGAAGCATCCTCCATCTTCAGGGAGAGGATCATAGAATCCTAGAGTTGGAAGAGACCTCCAGGGCCATCCAGTCCAATCCCCTGCCATGCAGGAACCCCCATCACAGGACTCCCGACAGGTGGCCACCCAGCCTCTGCTTAAAAACCTCCAAAGAAGGAGACTCCACCTCCCTCCTTTGAGGCAGCATCTTCCACTGCGGAACAGCTCTAACCATCAGGATCTTCTTCCAAATGTTCAAATGGAATCTCTTTTCCTGTAGTTTGAAACCATTGCTCCAAGTCCTAGTCTCTGAAGCCACAGGAAACAAACTTTCTTCTTCAGTGTGACATCCTTTCAAATATTTAAACATAGCAATCATATCCCCCCCTCAGCCGGTGCACAGAGCAGAGCAGGGGATGGGGATGTCCAGTCCAGGTTTGATCCAAAGAAAGACAGTGTGGGACTTGAAAGCTGCCCATTGCCCACAGGTAGCAGCATTGGGACAGCTGACACAACAGGCATCCAACTCACCTGGCCACGGTTCCTCGGTGGTGTGATGCACTGTAATTCTGTTTTAATTCTAAAAAATAATTATCTCCAATTACCCATCTCTGTAGTCCTCCAGTTCAAAGTAAATCTTAATCCATGCTCCAAGTTACTCTAGGTCCAATAAACCATATTTGAGAAACATCATTCTGTGGGTCCATTTTTCTCCATGCACTTGGATTGGGTTCTTCCTTCTTTCAAGGAGGAATGACTCCCTCTCCTCCATGCCATGAGCCTCCCCGCATGGAGAAATGGGGGGGGGGGGCAAAACAGCCATATGTGCATCTGGGGAAGGGCTATGTTCTAATCCAGTAATTTCCATCCCTGGGCCCACCTGGTGTTCCTGGACTGCAACTCCCATAAACCCCAGCCAGCACAGTTATTGGTGGAGGCTTCTAGGAATTGGAGTCCAAGAACACTTGGGTGGCCCATGTTGGAGAACCACTATTCTAGTACTTCCAGCCATACTTGGGATTGCATAAATTAATTGTTAATTTCACAAATTTCGTGCGCAATTTCATTCTGGTACGAGTGAAGCACACAGAGCCTCACCACAGGCACTTGGGTCTATTTCATGGGCAGTTGGGAAAGAGGCAGGGTTGCATCCCATTGTCACTACCTTTCCACTGTGCCATCTTGGCCCCTCCTGTGATCATCTCCCTTCTTCCCAGCTGCTTTGCCACTGCTGCTCCTTGGCTGGCTGGCTGGCTGTATTTCAGAGCAGAAATGGCTGTCCTACCAAGGTCAGGCAGGAGGGATGGGCTGCCACAAAAATAAAGCAAGTGGAAGAAGAGCAGAAGATGGGTCTTGACACAGAGGATTTGGTGCCAGGGTGCCAGGGGAGAGAAAAAGGAAGAGAGAAGAACCCACGGTGGGGGTGGGAGATGCGGAAAAGGGAAGGGAGGGGCAGGCGTGCAGCTATGGTCTGTGTCACCAGGGCAAGCATCCATTCTGCACCCCCCATGGCTTGGTACGTGTCAGGACACATTGTAGAATCAGCTGCCGCCACCCTGAATCCTGATGCTAGTATGCCCGGCTGTGAGGGGAACATCTCCGAGCGAGAAAGAGTGACCCCTGCACAGCGCAAGGCAGACGGGGATTCATGGCTGGAGAAGCAGAAGAGCAGGGGAACATTCCCGAAAGAAGCACCCCTGGATTCTAAGGATAGAACCATGTTATGGAAGGGGTTCTATGATGCTCTTAAGATTATAGAGGAACAGAAGGAGAAGGAAAAGGAAGAGGCCTCTGGTGGGACAGGAAATATGGGAGAAGAAAAGGCGGGAAGGCCCCACCAAGCAGGAGTGGTGGAGGTGGGGTTTGGGGGAAGTTAAGAAGAGGAAGCTAAAGGTCCTACCTCCAGATTGGGAGTGGGTTTGGATGGAGGACCCATGGACGGGAAATTGGGAAAGGATGATGATGCCCAAGAAGGAGGCAGAGAGTTATAGAAGATGGGTGCACAAGAAGGGCTGTTCCTATTGGGGGGGAGAGAGAGGCCTGCAAATATAACCGCAAGAGGAAGGAGATAAGAAAGACTTTGGAGCTGGAGCAATGGCTGGCCAAGGTACGAGAGAAGGCCAAAGCCGGGAAGCTGAACACCCAGATGGACTTGACCCAGAGGGACGACTATCCGTTACGACCCCATCCGCCGAGGCGCCCTGGACTCAAATCAACTCCGGAGGTTGAGGTGCAAGTGGGGAAACCCCGTCTCTCCGGGAAGGAGGTTGGAATGGAAGTGGGGGAGCCGCGGCTCTTCGCGAGAGGGGAGGAGACAAGTGGTGGGCGCAGCTGTCCCCAGGTGGAGGTGGGGAATTTGATTTCTCTTTAAGGACCCCCAATTATGAAGGAAAGAATAATCCATTTGTTACAGAAGTTAAGGATGTTGAAACTGTTGTAAGGAAAATAACCTCATTCGTAGTTGAAGAACCAATAAAAAGTTCTGTTTATTCATTTCAAGACATGCCTTCTTTGAAATGGGAAGGGTGGGAGGCCTGGGCAAAGACAGAACCCTCATACTGGCCTTGTGTGGGACTGCAAGGTTAGTCAAAACCCGGGAGTGCAGAGCTACGCACCCCTTGCACAAAGTTTCCACTGGGAAACCAACGGAACTTTCGGACAGGCCTGCCTGTCCCTCTGCCTGTTCTGCCTGCCTGCACCCATCAGTGGCTGCAGGTTCCATGGCTGCCTTATTATTGCCTCACCAGTGTAGGAATGATTCTACATAGACACATATGGTTGGGTTCAATAAAGCCAGGCCTCCATGCAACTGCTTCTTCTTGCAAGCATGAGGCCAGACACCTTTATTAGCTGTAAAAGGCAGGACATCAGATGTGGGGTGATAGTCTACATGTCAGAATGTTATAGGCTGATGAATTCCTGGGGAGGGAGCTTATCTGACATAAGCAGTGTACGTAGGAAGGGTGTCACATTTGCGAGGTTCATGGAGGCCTTCGGGGAGCTTTCTGGTGGCCTGGCAGATGACCCGGTCGATGCCCTGGTGGATAGGTGGTATGAGGGGACCGCCGGGGCGGTTGACCGGATCGCCCCCAAGCGCCTCCTGCGTTGTGGAGACCGCTCCTCTCCGTGGTATACGGCTGAGCTGCGGTCGATGAAGCAAGAACGCAGGAGGCTAGAGGGCACATGGAGGGCCAGTCGGACGGCAGAGAATAGGGCTGCACTTAAGCAGCTGACTGGCCACTATCTTCACGCGATCAGGGACGCTAGAAGATCTTTTGTCTCCCTGAGAATTGGCGAGGCCTTGAACTGCCAGGCAGAGTTGTTCCGGGTGGTTCGAGACCTCTCCAATCCCAGTCAGCTGGGGCCTCCTCCTAATGATTTCACTAGTGAGCAATATGCAGCCCATTTTAGATCTAAAATAGAGGCCATCCGCTCCGACTTGGCCCCCAGTTGCCCTAGTCCACCCCCTGATGTCCCTGGGGCCTCACCCCTCCGTTCTTCCTCCTTGGATGAGTTTGGACCGGTGTCTTCAGCGGAGGCCTCCAGAGCTATGGGTTGTTGCCGGCCGGTGGCCACCCCCTTTGACCCTTGCCCAGCTTGGCTAATTAAATCTGCCGAAGGGAACATGCCCGAGTGGGTTTCCACCATTGCCACAGCCTCTTTCGGGGAGGGTTGTTTCCCTGCCCGCTTGAAGGAGACCGTGGTGAAACCCACTCTCAAAAAACCTGGCTTGGTGTCGGACGATTTATCGAACTATCGTCCGATTGCCATTGTTCCCTTCCTGGGCAAGGTAGTCGAGAGGCTGGCCGCTGTCAGGCTGCAGTCGTACCTGGAGGTAAATCATATCCTGGATCCCTTCCAGTCTGGTTTCAGACCCCTTCGCGGGACCGAGACTGCCCTGGTCACTCTGCAGGATGACCTCCTCAGGGAGGCCGACATGGGGTGTTCCTCCCTGCTGGTTCTCCTTCATCTGTTAGCTGCCTTTGATACCGTCGACCACGGTAACCTGCTGGTCCGGCTGGCTGAGGCGGGAATTGGGGGCCAGGCTTTGGCCTGGCTTCGTTCCTTCCTTGGTGACCGGACTCAGCGGGTTCAGCTGGGTGATGATTTGTCGGCTCCTTGGACCCTCCCTTGTGGGGTGCCCCAGGGGTTGGCAATCTTGCCCATGCTGTTCAATGTTTATATGAGGCCGCTGGCGGAGGTCATCAGGGGATATGGAGTTCGCTGTCATCAGTACGCTGATGACACGCAGCTCTATATCTCCTTTTCGTCATCTGCAGAGGAGGCAATTCACTCCCTCGATCTGTGCCTGGAGGCTGTCTTGGAATGGACCAGAGATAACCGGCTCAAGCTTAATCCGGAGAAGACGGAGGTTCTGTTCTTTGGGGCGCCTTCGTCTGGGTACAATGGCCCCCTCCCTAAGCTGGGGGGTGTTTCCCTCCAGCCTACGGACAGGGCCAGGAATCTGGGTGTGGTCCTGGACTCAGCCCTCTCCCTGGAAGCCCAGGTGATGGCTGTTTCCAGGGCTGCTTTTATCCATCTCAGCAGGATCGCCCAGATCCGCCAGTACCTTGATGAGTCCTCCCTGAGGACAGTTGTGCAGGCTCTGGTGATATCGAGGATCGACTACTGCAATGCCCTCTACGTGGGGTTGCCCTTGACCCTGGTCCGGAGGCTACAGCGGGTGCAGAATGCGGCAGCCAGGCTGGTGGTGGGTGCTCGTAGATACGAGCGCATCACCCCAGTTCTGGCCCACCTGCACTGGCTGCCCGCTGTCCTCCGGATTAGGTTCAAAGTCCTGGTTTTGACTTTCAAAGCCCTCCACAGCCTGGGACCTGAGTATCTGGCGGAGCGTATCTCCCAGAGATCATCTGGGGCCAGACCCACGAGACTGGTGCAGGTGTGCTCACTGAGGGTGGTCACACCCAGAGAGGTGCGGAAATTGCGTACGTGTGACTGCACCTTCTCTGTGGTGGGCCCTATGTTTGGAATCATCTCCCCAGTGAGCTGCGCCTAACAGAGCCCCTGCCCGCCTTTAAGAAGGCCCTAAAGACCCATCTGTTTAGGGAGGTGTTTGGCGACCTTTCATTTTAAGTTTTTTTTTCCTGCCATCTTTGCCTTCTCCATTGCCACCTCTTGTGTCATTTTTGTCCTGTCTATTTTATTGTTTTTATTGTTTTTACTTTTCTGTTGTTAGCCGCCCAGAGTTCCCTCCTGGGAAGATGGGCGGGATATAAGCCTCACAAATAAATAAATAATAAATAAATAAAAGGGCTTTTGAATTAATTCATGCTGAGGTAATTGGGCCTCTTGTGCCCTCTATGGGTGGTGCTAAATATGTTTTAGTTTTAGTTGATGATTATACACATTTTTCATTTTGTTTTCTGATGAAATCTAAAGGAGAGGTTGTTGATCATTTCAAGAGATGGGTAAAATTTGTAGAAAGACGTTATAGTAAAAAGTGGGCCAATTACAAAGTGACAGAGGTACAGAATTCATGTCTGAGAGGTTCCAGACATGGTTAGCAAACCTAGGAATTCTTCATAGGAAAACAAGTCCTTATTCTGCATTTCAAAATGGCATCGCAGAATGTAGGAATGGTGTCCTGCAAACCATGCAAAGTTCTCTTTTAGCAGATGCTAATATGAGTAATGCATATTGGGGTGAAGCGATCCTCACTGCCAATTATATAGTCAATAGAATTTGGTCTTCTTCAATTAATCAAACACCATATTTTATGTTATATGGCAAAGTTCCAACACTCAGCCACTTGAGGGTATTTGGATGTTATGCCTGGGTGCATGTTCCAAAAGAAACTAGGAGAAAAGGACAACCAAAGGCCAGGAAAATGAGATTTCTTGGTTATGAACAAGGATCCAAAGCTTACAGATATTTAGAAGGAAATAAGAAAGTAGTTATCTCAAGGTCAGCCCAATTTTGTGAGCATGAAAACTGGGAAAAAGTTCATGCAAATGCAGAAGTGTTCTTTCCCTTGAGCAATGAAAAACCACAAGTAAAAGAAGAAAGAGTGTCAGAGGAAGAGGCTGATAGTAGCCTAAATCCCGGGATCTCTTTCTGTGGAGGAACCCATTGAAAGAGTTGGCCAAGTCTGTGATGGGGTGAATTGGAGCAGGTGTCTTCTTCACCTCTATAGCATTTGGACGCCATGCCAGCAGGGCCATGAGGGGAAATGGAAGGCTTTGGCCTTGATTTGATCTCTTGGAATCCAATGTCTGTAGCTGCTCCTCTCGCCGTACCCTTTCCCCAGATCCTCCTGATTTTCTCTCCACCACACACCCAGGCCCTCATTGCCTCCCAACCCACCACCACCACCTCCTCCAGGAGACGTGAGGGTCTTGCCCACTCCCTGGTCCAAGTCCTTGCCTCTTTGCCGGTGCTTGGCTAACTGATCATCATGTTCTCTCTGTACTTTTGCCCAGGCGTGGCTGTGTTTCAGGTGGGCAGTCATGCTTCCTGAAAAACGCAACCATTATCGGAAGGTGATCTAACCTCCACAGAACCAACATAAGTTATATTGAAGGAGGAACATTAATTAAAGGTCAATGCCTCCAAATAATAAATGCCATTTGACATCTGCTTCTCACCTGATGAGACTGCCAGGGAGCCGGTGAGTTGCTCTTTTCCTGCCTTGAAAAGCTTAGAAAGGTTGGTGGTGGGGCTGACATGTTGTTGGCCAGCATGTTTTGGGGATTTTGGTCCTATTTCGGCTCACACACCCTACTGTACAGCCAAAATGTGTGCCAGCCCATCAACAATTAGCTATAACTTGCCTCGGCAATTTTTGCAGACTTTAATCCAACATAGATATAGGCCATTGGTTTATCAATAAATGATCAAGGGTGCAACAACATCCAATCTAAACATGGCATCATGATAACCAGGATGATCAGGGGCCAAGCCCTGTGGGGAAGGACTGAAAAGACTGGGCATTTTTAGCCTTGAGAAAAGAAGACTCTGTGTGTGGGGGGGGGGGTAAGATATCACTCTTCCGTTATTCGGCAACCTTACAGAGGATGGCAGGATTTGTTCTCAGTCATTCCACAAGTCTGGAACACATTACAATGGCCTCAAGTTACAGGAAGCCAGACGTCAGCTGAATATCGGGGGAGGCGGCGGACATTTAAACTGTTACAGCAGTACGACAATGGGACACGTGAGCTCAAGAGGCAGTGAGCGCTCCGACCACGGAGGCCATCAAGAGAAAAATGGACCACCATCTCGCAAGTCTGATTTGTGCCTGACTTAAGCTGGGGGGTGGGGGTGGGGGTGGGGTGGGGTGGACTCCATGGTCTTAAGAGGCCCCCTTCCTTCTCCATGATTCTTCGAGGGTATGGTTCGGTGGCCATTCAGATTGGCTGCCTTGCAAGATCAACAGCTCGACTTTTCTGGGGGGGGGGTTGTCGTTGGCTGGTACACTTTCCTTGGGCAGCCATCCATCTCCTACATCGTGCACAAGTGACACTCCCTGTACCTGTTGGATTATAAATTTCCATGGGTGGCCAGTTCTCTACCAAGAAGTAGCTCAGACAGCTCTTGTGGGGGGGGGGAGCCTATCAATCAACCAATAAATATATAAAGCTAAATAGTGAACCATTCATTGTCAGGTCACAGCAACTGACAGGTGATCAGGTGAGTGCTCCTTTTTTGGGGGTTCTTCACTCCTTCATTTTCATCTCAAACATCTTCAAGTGGAGGATACGTAACAATTCAAGAAAATTCAAGGTGCTGACCTTGACCTACAAAGCACTATATGACCTGGGTCCTAGCTACTTCAAAGATCAAATCTCACCATATGAACGAACCATAGGTTCACATAGACTTTGTGTTTATAACTACTTTTAACCACATAGCTTTAATGTAATGCTTTTTCAATTAATGCTGTAGGGTGTCCCTCAATTCCTTGTTCTCAAATACTTGAACATGTCTTAAATTAATTGTATTGGACTGTATATTGTTCCTCATTATTGTAAACCGCCTCGGTCCTTTTCCGAGGTGAAAGGCAGGGGTAAAAATACTCTAAAATAAAATACAGTCAGTGGTACCTTGTATAAAGGAATTAATTTGTTCCAAATGAAATTCTTTTAAGCAAATTTTCCTTTATACAAATTTCCCATAGGAATGCATTGAAAACAGAGTAATTTTTATGTTGGACGGATTCACCCCATAGACGATTCTCTACAGCAAATTTCTCCTATCTCCGGAATTTTTTATGTTATACAGATTTGATGTTATACAAACTGTTGGTTATACGAGGGTCAACTGCAAATGAATAAAAACAGTGGGCTCATGTGACAGGAAGGCAGCTTTCGGCCGAACCTCAGGGAAACTTCCTAACGGTTAGATCCATGAGCTCGGAAGGTGGGGTGAGGGCTTTAACACTGGAAGGATTCAAGAGAAAGCACGAGAGACATCTCTGATCTTGTACTTTGACTGGGATTCCTGCTTTGAGAAATGAATTGGACTGCATGGCCTTAGAGAGGCACCTTGCAACTCCGTCATGCTATGAATGATAGTTGTTTATTTATTTATTTTATTTTAAAACTTCTATACCGCTCCTACTTCCCAAGCGGGAACTCAGGGCGGTTTACACAAAAGCCCAAAAGGCAAAGAACAGTAGCAGCGGCAGGGGCAGACTTACGGCATATGGGGGAGAGGAAGAGAAAAAAAAAAAGGTACTCTAGTCATTGTTAAAGGCATCCCTGAAAAGGAAGGTCTTCAATCCTTTCCTAAAGGACGCCAACGTTGGAGCCTGTCTCAACTCCCTGGGCAAGTTGTTCCACATAGGTGGCACCGCCACCGAGAAGGCCCGCCCACGGGTACTTGTCTTGCGGGCCTCCCTCGGGGGGATCGTCTGCAACGAGAGGGCCAGAGATGAACGGGTGGGTCGGGCTCGATCTGATTGTCGGTGAAGCCGCTCCGCCAGATAAACAGGGGCCAAGCCATGGAGGGTTTTGTTGTGAGTTTTTGGGCTGTTTGGCCGTGTTCTGGAAGTTTTTCTTTCTCATGCTTCACCAGACTCTGTGGCCAGCATCTTCAGAGGGCAAGGAGCTCAGGGAACTAGGAGTTCTCTCTGTGCTCTGGGTTACAACAGAGTCTGGTGAAACGTCAAAAAGAAAAACTTCCAAACACGGTCAACCACCCTGAAAAACCCCTAACAACTATCAGATCCCAGCCATGAAAGCCTTAGAGAATACATTCAATGAATGTTCTTCTGAAATCAAATTGCCTCATGTGAAAGGGACACAGAAACCAGGATTTGGAAATGATTCATTTATTTTAACTCGTTAACTATCAATCTGTTACTTTCTTCCCCCAACAGGCTCTAATGTGAGGAATTTACAGTATCTTTTCCCCCGCAGCTAATTTAGTGCTAATTTGTCATCATAACACTAACCATGCTTTCTCTCCTTATATTGGGTGAATGACTGGCCTGCCCTTTTTCCTCATCTGGGGTAGAGGATGATACCCACCCTATCTCTCTTGACTTCATTCTTCTCCAGCGCTTGTGTTCTTCCCCAGGTAAAACAGGAAGGATGGGGCACCATGGAAGTTTCATCCTCACCCTTGGTGCTTTCGTTTTGGCCAGCTTGGTTTTAAAAGGTGAGTCAAAGCGTAGCCTCCATCTTCAGCAGACAGTATTATATGCAAAGGCCAGAGACTGGGAATAAAAAAGGGGAACAGGTCTTCTAGACAGCTGAGTCTAGATGTGCCCAACAAACAATACATTGGTCTAGCAATTGAAGCATGGGTTTTTGGACAATCTTGCTCTGATCTTACCTGGCTCAGGTAGTTACTGCTTCCTCTGAGATGGAAAAAATAATAATATGTGTTTATTTTCCCCTGAGCTTTATTATATTCTTATGAAATGAGAGAGAGAGAGAGAGAGAGAGAGAGAGAGAGAGAGAGAGCAAGGCATGCTACTTATATACTGCTCCAAAACACTTAAAGCACTCTGAGTTTTTTACTGTACAAGTTAATTATGCAGGCTCCACATTGCCCACTTCCCCAGTGGGCTGGGTACTCATTTTACCAAACTCAGAGGGATGGAAGGCTGAGTGAACCTTGAGCCGGCTACCTGGGACTGAACCCCAGGTTGTGAGCATTGTTTTGGCTGCAGTACAGGCATTTTAACCACTGCACCATGAGGCAAGTTAAAACAAATGGCTGCCTGAGGGTTAACCTAAGAACATAAGAACCTAAAAAGAGCCCTTCTGGATCAAGCCAAAGGCCCATCTAGTCCAGCTTCCTGTATCTCACAGTGGCCCCAACAGTTGCCTCTGGGAGTGCACGAGACTAAATATCTGTCTCCTGATTAGAGATAGGCACGACTTAGCGGTATTCCCGTTTCCGTTTCCGTTACTCGTATCCGGTACTCTACGGAAACGGTAATGGGAATTACTCCGCCAGACTTCGAGCTCGAACCGACGAACGAACAATTTTGGTCTGATTTTTTGTGCTCGTTACTTGCATCGCGGCGATCGCGCAATGCCAAGCGGCACAGAAAAAAAGTTTTTAAAAGTTAAAAAAAACCCGATTCCCGGCCCTAAAAGTAGGCGAAAAATGTCTGAGGGCACCTACCAGGCCAGAAGGGTGTTTTATTTGGGGGTTTCCCCGCCCCCTCTCCTTGGCTATTGCTACTGCTGCGCTGCTGGTACCAGGCTGGGAGGGCGCATCCATTTGCCATGCAGTGCCGGGGATCCAAAATGGTGACCGCAATATTTTTTTTGAAATCGTGGTCCAAAACCCCACCAAAGCACCACAGAAACATGCGAAAATTAGCTGTTTTAAATGCTTGAATTTTTACAGTAGCAGCAGTGGGTTTTTCTTGCAAAAAAAGAGTCTCTGTTGATTTTATTTTATTTTATTTTATTTTTTTACACCTGCACATTCACAATGATGGGCTCGCCCATGGGAGTGGACCATGCAAAGTTTTGGAGCCATTCCACCAATCGCATGGCCAGGTTTTGCTGACTGTACCAGGCTGGGAGGGCGCATCCATTTGCCATGCAGTGCGGGGGATCCAAAATGGCGACCGCAATATTTTTTTTGAAATCGTTGCCCAAAACCCCACCAAAGCACCACAGAAACATGCAAAAATTAGCTATTTTAAATGCTTGAATTTTTACAGTAGCAGCAGTGGGTTTTTCTTGCAAAAAAAAAAAAGTCTCCGTTGATTTTATTTTATTTTATTTTATTTTATTTTATTTTATTTTATTTTATTTTTTTACACCTGCACATTTGCAATGATGGGCTCGCCCATGGGAGTGGACCATGCAAATTTTTCACCAATCACATGGCCACTTGGCCAGGTTGACCACAGAGACTTCTGGGATGTGCCAATCGGGCATAAACAGCCCACTAATCGTAGCCCAAACCCGAACCCTAAGCCTAAGCCTAACCCATACGCCAGTACACTGTCCTTCTAAGTGGGTCAGAGAGGCACCCAGAGGTGCACCCCAATACTCACCCTAACCTCACCCGTAACTAGCCTAACCCTAGCCCTTGCGCTAACCCGTCTTAACCCTAAGTCAGATCTACTTGCATTGCACTACATGCAAGTACGTGAGACACAGCGGGTGCAAAGAGTCTGCCAGTCCGTCACTTGTGGCTCTGGCTGACTCCTGCAGCTCCCTCCAGGAGCCCGCTACCCCCAAACCAGTACTAACGACAACGAAAAAATGAAAAAATGAACCGACTAATTTTTGCAAAATTTCGCGAAAAACAGAAACGAGCCGAAACGGACTGCCTCCGACACACGACAACTCGAAAACGTCATTTTCCCTAGTTGTGCCCATCTCTACTCCTGATATCATTCCCCTGCATCTGGCCCTTGAAGTACTCCGGTTTAAGCCTGAAGAGAACACCCATCTCCATCATGGTTTGTAACCTGTGATGGACTTTTCCTCCAGGAATCTGTGCAATCCCCCTTTGAAGGCATCCAGGCCAGATGCCATCATCACCTCCTGTGGCAGGGAGTTCCACAGGCTAACACCATGCTGGATTTAAAAAAATATTTTTTCTGTTCTCAGTCTCCCAACCAACAGTTTGAGTGGGTGTCACCTAGTTCTGGTATTTTGTGAGAGGGAGAAGAGCATCCCTCTATCCACTTTTTTCATGCCCTGCATAATTTTGTACGTCTCAATCATATGCCCCCTCCAGCACTTTTGTTCTGGACTAAAGAGCCCCAAATATTTTAGCCTTTCCTCATAAGGAAGGTTCCCCAGCCCAGCAATCATTTTAGTTGCTATATATGATATATGGGTAAAATTAAAAAGGTCTTTCTTTCTTTCTTTCTTTCTTTCTTTCTTTCTTTCTTTCTTTCTTTCTTTCTTTCTTTCTTTCTTTCTTTCTTTCTTTCTTTCTTTCTTTCTTTCTATACTGCCCAACTTCTAAACAGAACTCTGGGTTGTTTACAGTAGTACAATAAGAATAATGCCAATCACTGTAAAATCCTCAAAACAACAAAACATATTAATAAAAACCATAAATAACAACAGAACCAGGTAGTCTTATTTTACTGGTCCCAAAAAGAGAGAGAGGGAGGGGGAAAAGAAAAAAGAAAAAATATATTTAAAAAAGAACGATTAAGTCTTTCTGCCAGAGGGCTTCCCATCATGTGACCTGGCTGTGGGCTGTGGGAACAACGGCGAGGTCGAGACCGGCCTCTGGTTTCAATCCTGAGTTAGGACAGGGCTTCACTCCCTCAGGCCCTGCCTGACTTCTCCTTGTGAACGCCCTCAGGAGCAGAATCCTGTCGCAACGGCTGGCTGGTCTACCAAGGGTTCTGCTACGGGATTTTCCAAGAGAAGAAGACGTGGGCAGATGCTGAGGTGAGGAAGAGACAGATCTTTTTGGCCTCTTGTGTGTATTAAATCCCAAGAGCGACTTGCGGTATTTTATCCCATGGAGCACAAGGACTGGAAACACACTATGGTTTCAGCAGGACGGCCGGTACCCCATCTTCAAGCTGGTGCCTCCTCTAGTCTGGAGTGTCTTCTTCCCATTCATAGAGGAACCCCCGCCACACACACACACCCAAGCTTCAAAATGCTACCTCATTGGACTACATTTAATCATTGCAAGGCTTTGAATGGCCACCCCAAGAGAAGCCCAGGAACCTTGAAAGGGGGGGGCTTTGCGTTGGTGGCCCCGGTCACTTTGGAATTCCCTCACGATAGAGGTGCAACCGGCCCCATCCCTCCCTGGTTTTAGGAGTAGAGGTGGGCACGAATGAGAAAACCCATGGTTCGGGTTCGTCTGGTTTGGGCTCACTCTTGGTTAGGTTCGGTTCAGGTTCCGGATCATACGAATTTTAAAAAAAATTCAATGAACCCAAACCGGTTCGGGTTCTTACTGGCTCTGTGGTGGTGGTGGTGGCAGATCCTGGCCCCCACGGCAGGGGCTTTTTGAGGTGCTGGCATGGGGCCAGTGCCTCATTTTTAAATCGCCCACCACGTGGCCCTGCCTGACTTCTCCTCTGTGAACGCCCCCAGGAGCAGAATCCTGTCGCAATGGCTGGCTGGATGGCTGTTTAGATGGCTGTTTACATCTATGGCTGGTAGGTTACAAGGCTTCTGGGCGGGATTTTCCAAGAGAAGAAGACGTGGGCAGATGCTGAGGTGAGGAAGAGACAGATCTTTGGGGCTCTTGTTTATTCATGTTGTTTGTGTTTCTATTTAAATCCCAAGAGAGACTTGCGGTATTTTATCCCATGGAGCAGAAGGACCGGAAACACACTATGGTTTCAGCAGGACGGCCGGTACCCCCATCTTCAAGCTGGTGCCTCCTCTAGTCTGGAGAGTTCTTCCCATTCATAGAGGAACAACCCCCACACAGAGAGAGACACCATCCCAAAAAGCTTCTAAAAAATGCTACCTCATTGGACTACATTTAATCGTTGCAAGGCTTTGAATGGCCACCCCAAGAGAAGCCCAGGAACCTTGAAGGGGGGGGGCTTTGCGTTGGTGGCCCCGGTCACTTTGTAATTATCTCCCGATAGAGGTGCAACTGGCCCCATCCCTCCCTGGTTTTAGGAGTAGAGGTGGGCACAAGAAATAAAAAAAGAAGAAAATCTTCCTCTCTCTTCCAGCACATAAAAACAACAGGTTGGACTTTGAAAGAACCAAACTCATCTCCAAAACTGAACACTTCTGGTTTGGGCTCACTCTTGGTTGACAGGTTCGAGCCTCTGTCAGGTTCCAGTTCAAGATGCCACCACCTTCCATCCACACCAAACAAAAAATCAGATATGAACCCAAACCGACTGCACCATCTCGGGTTCTTACTGGCTCTGTGGTGGTGGTGGCAGATCCTCCACCCCCAGGATACGCCAGCAGGGGCATTTGAGGTGCTGGCATGGGGCCAGGAACTTTAAGGATCGACCACCACGTGGCCCCTGGGGCCAGGTCAGCACTCCCTTTTTTTCTGGATTTTTTATTTTTATTTTTTTTATGCACTGACCGCATGGCTCCGGCTTTGTTATTCATTTCGTTACATAATGAAACAAATAACGAATAACAAAACGAACTAAAAGTTCATTTTGTGCCCATCTCTATTTAGGAGGCAATTCAACACGTGGCTCTTTTCGCAATAATTTTCACCGCCTTCACTGCAGTTTAATTAATTGTGCTTAGGCTCCATTGATGATCCCTATTCTAAATGTGTCTGCCTTTTTTAAAAAAAATCTTTTTGTTTTATTTCTATGATTTTGCTATTTTGATGTGGGGGTGGGTGCAAGGGTGGGGTGGGATAGAAATTGTGAGTTCATAAATGAACGTTTCCTGGCGATTTCCAAGCCCTGAAATGCAAGACAGAGGCATGTGCACACAACGACAACCACACACATGTGTGCTTCTTTTCTGATAGGTCGACTGTCACAGAATGGGGTCTCACCTTGCCTCGATCCACAGCACCGAAGAGTCCTCGAGTGTAGCCAAGTATGTTGCCATGTACGTCGGAGGAGAGCAGAATGTGTGGATTGGGCTGCATATCCCCTCTAAAGTAAGTCCCTCAACACACACACACACACACACACACACACACACACACACACACACACACACACACACACACTGAGTCTTGGGCTCTGGGTCTACGACAGTTTGTTGAACATTTGATATCTAGCAGGGAGTACATTAACGGCAGCTGTTGCCATTAATATACCCTCTGTGACTGTAATGCCACCAATCACTCTGGTCATGGGGGCATTGCTCATTTCAGATTTTGCCTTTGTTGTGGCTTCGTGGTTTGGTCTCTGGGTGCGGACCCGAGGCTGGGAGTCCGATTCCCCCTTAGCCCCTCCCAGGAGGAGAGCCATTCCAGGGGGTTTGGGGCAAAAGCTGCACTGTTCCAGGGCACCCCAGAAAAAGGGAATGAGTCAACCAGGAAAATCCCTACCTGGAAAATCCTGGAAAAGGTTGCCATTTGTCAGAATCAACTTGATGGCATGCAGTTACAATGAGGCAGAGGTTGGGAGTTCGATTCCCCACTGGGCATCTCCAGACAGAAGAACCAGCCTGGGTATCCTTGGCAAGCTGCACCATTTCAGGAGAAGTGAATGGGAAGCCACTTCTATCCTCTCCCTGGAAAACCGTGAAAAGGGTTAGTGACTTGATAGCACAGTTGTTGCTGTTGTTGTTGATGATGATGTTGTTGATAATGTTGGTGATGATGACGACGATGACGACAATGACGACGACGACGAAGATGACGACAACAACAACAACAACAACAACAACATCCACCACTGAACAGTGTTTCTTCCATAAGTGAGATGTTTCAATGATGATGGGGATGATGATATTTTAGTAGACATCTTAGATATTGTTGTTGTTGTTGTTGTTGTTGTTGTTGTTGTTGTTGTTGTTGTTCAGTCATTCAGTCATGTCCGACTCTTCGTGACCCCATGGACCAGAGCTCGCTAGGCCTTCCTGTCTTCCACTGCCTCCCAGATATGGTCAAGTCCATGTTGGTTGCATAGATGACGCCGTCCAACCATCTCATTTGCCTTCAATCTTTCCCAACATCAGGGAGGTCAGGGACTTTCCCAAGGAGTCCTCTCTCTTCATGAGGTGGCCAAAGTACTGGAGCCTCAGCTTCAAAATCTGTCCTTCCAGTGAACATTCGGGGTTGATGTTTTTCAGGATGGATGGGTAAGATCTCCTTGCAGTCTAGGGCAGCATTTTTCAACCACTGTTCCGCGGCACACTAGTGTGCCGTGAGATGTTGCCTGGTGTGCCGTGGGAAAAATTGAAAAATTCTAAAGAAATTCAACCCAGGGCCAGCGGGCGGCCCACAGCTGGGAGGCGCTATAAATAGCGTCCAAGGGCCAGCTTGGCTTCTCCCCCCGAGGCCCGCGGCGCTGGCATCACTTCCTGGCCCCGCTCATTCTCTTTAGTGTTTGCCCTGTGCCTGCCGCCGCCGCCGCGACTCGCTCGCTTCCCTCTCCCCCACCCTTTTTTTACCCTGGACCACCACCAGCCCTTTCCTGGGAGCTACCAATGGACTGAGCTGCCCGACAGCCCGCCCGCAGACATGAGCCGGCCCGGGAGCCCCAGCCCAGAACAAACCACCAGGTGAGGGGAAGGGGAGGAGGGGCGCCCGGCTGCCCCACAAGCACCGCGGCAGGGCTGCGAGGAGGAGGGGATGGAGGAGGCCTCCGCCGGGCCTGGGCTGAGGAGGCGGGCGGGGGGGCTACTGGCACGGCTGGACGGCCGGCCGGCCGGCCTTTAGGGTCCGGGAGGGGAAGAGACGTCTGAGTGGCCCCGCGATGGGTTCCTCATCGGTGTGGGGCCGGCGCTGACAAGCTCTCCTCTTCCTCCTCATAGATTTGGGGGGGGGACAGTTGCTTGGGGTCCTCCTTGAAGTCTTGCCCCTTTCTTTCTGTCTTGGTTCGCCCTCTTCTCTCTGTCTTTTCGTTCTTTCCCCCCCCCACCTCTCTCTTTCCATTCGTACCCTTTCCCCTCTTCATAGAAACGTGCTCATTTCTACCCTGCATATGTGTATCTGTAATTAAAACTGTGAACCGCCCAGAGACTCCTTGAAGTGGTATGGGGCGGTATACGAGCAGAACACTTCCTGCCTTCTTTCTTTCCTGCCTTCCTTCATCCTCCTCCCCTCCTGTCGCTGGACTTACTGAAGGCATCTGCACTTTCGTAAAGTGGCAATACAGCAATTTAACCTGAATACAGGTGGCTGTGAAGGGATGATGTCGGGTGCCCACTGAAAGGGCTCCGAGTGCCACCTTTAGCACCCATGCTATAGGTTCGCCTACAGTGCCCTACTGTTAATGTTTTGCAGCCAGTTAATGTTGCTAGTGCTATCTAGTGTACACTGAAGGACGGAGACATTTTCTAATGGTGGTGTGCCTCGTGATTTTTTTCATGAAACAAGTGTGCCTTTGCACAAAAAAGGTTGAAAAACACTGGTCTAGGGGACTCTCAAGAGTCTCCTCCAACACCACAGCTCAAAAGCATCGATTCTGCAGCAATCAGCCTTCTTTATCGTCCAGCTCTATATTTAATCATAAATGAAAAACAAACTAGCACGAGCCTCCAGGCTGTCAGTTCACGCCCATCTCCAAGCACAAATGTTCATAGGCTGCACCGCATACTTCAGATCTTCTCCCCAGACCACTTGCTCGTCTTAGACTTCATTGCTGCAAGTGGCTGCCCTGACTGTGGCCTGGAAAATGACTCCCCCCACCCCCAACCAGGCATAGCTGTGACACCATGGGACTCACTGCCACTTGATGTTCACTAGGTGCCCTCTGTCTGGTTTTCAGAACCCTTTGTAAAGATATATTCAAGAACATTCTCTCTGTTGAAGAGACTCCCCAACCCATTTTATGCTGCTTATTCGATCCAGCTTTCACCGTGGGGAGGTTTTTTTTTGCATTATATATGTTTCCTTTTGGTTTTGTTTGTTTTTCTTATTGTTATGTCTATACTGTAGCTGATGTTTATCTACTCAGTTTTTGTAAACATCTCAGAATTGTGGCTTTTCACTAGATGGGTGGGATATAAACAGACAAGACAAACAAGGCAAACAAAAAGAATGAAAGCTATTTAAATCATAGAATCATAGAATCATATAATCATAGAGTTGGAAGAGACCTCAAGGGCCATCTAGTACAACCTCCTGCCATGCAGGAACCCCATCACAATATTTCCGACAGATGGACATCCAGCCTCTGCTTAAAAACCTCCAAAGAAGGAGACTCCACCACCCTCAGTGGCAGCATATTCCCCTGCCGAACAGCTCTAACTGTCATGAAGTTCTTCCTAATGTTCAAATGGAATCTCTTTTCCTGTAGTTTGAAACCATTGCCCCGAGTCCTAGCCTCTGAAGCCCTGGAAAACAAACCTGTTCCCTCTTCAATATGACATCCTTTCAAATATTTAAACATAGCTACCATATCCCCTCTCAGTCTTCTTTTTGAAAGGCTAAACATTCCCAGCTCCCTAAGCCGTTCCTCATGAGACATTTCCTCCAGACCCTCAACCATCCTGGTCGCCCTCCTCTGCACCTGCTCGAGGTTGTCAACATCCTTTTTAAATTGAGGCGCACAGAACTGGACACAGTACTCCAGGTGGGGTCTGACCAGAGCAGAATAGAGTGGTACTATCACTTCCCTTGATCTATACACTATGGTTCTGTTGATGCAATCAAGAATCGCATTGGCTTTCCTGGCCGCCGCATCACACTGCTGACTCATGTTCAATTTGTGGTCCAACAAGACTCCCAGATCCCTTTCACAGCTACTCTTCTCCAGCCAATTATCCCCCATCCTATATCTGTGCAATTCATTTTTTTACCTAGATGTAGTACCCTACATTTCCCTCTGTTGAAATCCCTTCCGTTAGCTTTGGCCCAGCACTCTAATCTGTCAAGGTCTTTTTGGATTTTCATCCTATCCTCTGGGGAATTAGCAACCCCTCCCAATTTAGTATCATCTGCAAATTTAATTAGCATACTCTCTATTCCTTCCTCCAATTCATTAATAAAGATATTGAACAGCACTGGACCCAGAACAGAACCCTGGGGCACCCCACTGGTCACGTCTCTCCAAGCTGAAGAGAGGCCATTTATGGTCATCCTCTGGGTGTGATCAGTCAACCAATTACAAATCCATCTGACAGTAGCACTATCTATCCCACTTTCTACTAACTTCTTAGCAAGAATACCATGGGGAACCTTATAGAAGGCCTTACTAAAGTCCAGATAAACAATATCCACAGTGTTCCCCTCATCCACTAGGCCTGTAATTCTATCAAAGAAAGAGATCAAATTAGTCTGGCATGACTTGTTTTTAAGAAACCCGTGTTGACTTCTTGTAATGACAGCATTGTTTGCTAAATAATTACAGACTGACTGTTTAATAATCTGCTCTAGCATATTTCCAGGAATTGAAGTCAAGCTGACTGGGCGGTAATTATTTGGGTCCTCTTCCCCCCCTTTTTGAAGATGGGGACAACATTAGCCCTCCTCCAGTCGATGGGGACTTCCCCTGTTCTCCAGGACTTCTCAAAGATTATTGCCAATGGTTCAGAAATTACTTCTGCCAGTTCTTTTAATATCCTTGGGTGTAATTCATCTGGCCCTGGAGACTTAAATTCATTTAATGCTTCCAGGTGTTCCAGTACTAGCTCTCTACCTATTCTATGTTGCAATTCCCATCCTACCTCATCTACTCTTTGTCCCAGCAGATCTCTTTCTTCCTTTTTGGAGAAAACGGAGGCAAAGAAGGTGATGAGTAAGTAGTTCTGCCTTTTCCTTGTCTCCTGTTAGTAACTGGTTATTATCGCCATGCAGAGAGCCTATTATTTCCTTATTTTTCCTTTTGCTGCGGACATAACTAAAGAAACCCTTTTTGCTACTTTTAATCTCTCTGGCAAGTCTAAGTTCATTTTGCGCTTTAGTTTTTTTTTTTACCATCCCCGTGCATATATTAGCTGTTTGCTTATATTCCTCTTTGGTGCATTTCCCTTTTTTCCATTCCTTGTACTTGTTTTTCTTTATAGTTAGCTGAGTTGAAATTCTTTTGTAAACCATTGCGGTTTTTTAAGACCTCTCCCATTTTTTCTTCTTGTTGGAACAGTTTTAAATTGTGCCTTTAATATCTTGCTTTTAAGGAACTCCCATCCATCTTAGACTCCCTTCTCTTTCAGTGTGTCCGTCCATGGAATCACAGCCAATAATTCCCTAAGTGTACAAAATTTGGCTTTCTTAAAGTCCAGGATTCTTGTCTGACTATGCTTAGCTTCACCTTCCAATTGTATAGCAAATTCCAAGAGGGCATGGTCACTTTTACATAATGATCCCACCACTTCGACCCCATTTACAAGGTCCTCCTTATTGGTTAAGACCAGATCTAAAATGGTTTTGCCTCTGGTTGCCTCCTCTACCTTCTGGACCATGAACTTGTCTGCAAGGGCAGTAAGGAATTTGTCAGACCTTGCATTCTTAGCTGAGTAGGACTGCCAGCATATATCAGGATAGTTAAAATCTCCCATTAGTACTTTGAAATAGTTTATACCACCCCCCAATGACTACGTTCCAATCATACGTCTCATCCCACCATGTTTCAGTGATGCCAATTATGTAATATTTTTTTTGCTGTATTAGGAGTTCCAGCTCCTCTTGTTTGTTCCCCATGCTCTGTGCATTGGTGTAGAGACATTTGAGGCTGCGTGTGCTTCTTTCATGTCCTTTGCTTAACCTGTTTTTCCTTGCACTGATGGTCTGAACTACTTCTTGTCCTGCTCCTGTTGCAACATTTGGGGTAGTCTCCACAACCCCTTCTGGATCTCTACCATTAAGAGGATTTTCTCCCTCCCCCTGCAAACTCAGTTTAAAACTCTCCTTATTAAATCTGAAATCCTCTTGGCAAACTTGTAGAACCAGAGAACAATGCTGAAGAGTAATCAATTGTCCTTTAGTTATAAAACCAGTTCTGCTTCTAACTGTGAACTTATAGAGGCTCTAATAGGACTTTCAAAGTCAATGAGCTATTTTGCGTTTTTGACAGTTCCACCCCATGGCGACAGAATATCCATGACTCCATAGCAATTTGAACCCAGATCCTCTGGGTCCTTGTTCATCACTCTATTTACTTATGGATATCCATGTAGTGTGTCCTCTTGGTGTGTTGGGGCAAATCATTACTAGAACAGGTTTAAGGAGTTGGTTTCCTTTTTCCCATGACACTAATTCTTTCTTTATTGCTTTGGCTTTGCTCACAGGACAAACCATGGACCTGGGTGGATCATACCAAATTCTGTTACACCTCCTGGAAACCTGGAGAGCCAAATAATTATCCGCTGAACCTTGGCAGTGAAAACTGTGTTGAACTTGACAGCAACCTAGGTGAGTCGGTCTCTCAGCTCATTAGAGCCATGAAAGAAGTCTTGCAGAGTGGAGATGGGCACGAAACGAACAATTTTTTGTTTCCCTTTCTGTTTTTTCATTTTGTTATGCAATGAAACGACAAACGAATTTTATCTCTAAAATGAAACGAAACAAACAGAAACACCAGAAATTTTGTTGTCTCTTTCATTTTCGTTACGGCAGTACATTGAACTGTTTTAAAAGCTAGGAAAAATAAAAAATTGAAATAAATGGTAACCAAATGGTACTGAAACAAACAAAACAAAAACAATTTTTTTGCAAAAATTCGCAAAAAACAGAAACGAACCGAAACGGACCCCCTAAATGACAAACGACAAACAAAACGCCATTTTTTTTATTCGTGCCCATCTCTATTGCAGAGTTTTGTGCAGCAGAAGGTTCACAGAGGTTCATGTTCCCCAGAATAGACCACCCATTTTCTCATTAAGTGGCACTGATAGCCTCAGTAACCCACTCTGAGACGTTTTATATCTATCTATCTATCTATCTATCTATCTATCTATCTATCTATCTATCTATCTATCTATCTATCTATCTATCTATCTATCTATCATCTATCTATCTATGAGATGTGTCATCTCCAGGCTTAAAACCAGAGTACTTCAAGGGCCAGATGCAGGGGAGTAGTATCAGGAGACAGAGATCTAGTCTCATGTGCTCCCAGATGCATCTGGTGGGGCCACTGTGAGATACAGGAAGCTGGACTAGATGGGCTTTTGGCCTGATCCAGCAGGGCTCTTCTTATGTTCTTATGTACTTGTTTCTGGTGGAGAGAAGAAAAATGTTTCATTTTACTGACAAACAGGACTGCTTTTAGCAACAGACTCTAGAGAGGGGGAAAGCACTAAGCAAAGAGGAGGGACTCTCTTTCAGGTGGGAGGCAGGAGATAATGATTGGTTTATGCTGGATAGATTGACAGTCACCTCAGCCCAGAAAGTTCCCTCCCAGCCACACATTCCTCCAGACTGCATGCAAGGTTGTAATAACTGCAGCAAGAAGGAGAGTGGAGTTTTGTGTGATGTAATAAGTGGGATCCACACTCCACTCCTTCTGGCTCTGTGGGAATTTTTGTGCCAGGAGAAAAACAATTGCCCTTGTTTTAAAAAAGGTCATTTATGTTCTTTTTTTAACCCTACCCAAATTTGAGGGTAGCCTGTACCTCTGAGGGCAAATGGACACCAAACAGAGTACAAGATAGGTTGGTCACCATGAAGAAATTAAGAACAAACAAACAAAAATTCAGCGGTTGTGCGACAGACTCGAAATAAGATTTTTTTGTACCGGTCCGAAGTACAACACTTACAGAGACAAAACGGACGTGAAGTGACTGCCTTAGTCAGGCTGGGGTCAAGATGAGCTCTGTAGATGGAGCCTGCCTCCTGGTAGGTGCATATATTTCGGAGGTGAACCCAAGCTGCCATGGGGGGGTGTTCATGCATTCACTTGAGTTGGCAGAAGGCTCACCAGTTGGAGAGAATCATAGAAAAGACAGAAAGACTGGTGAACCTAGTCCATTCCATGCCTCTATTCTCCCCTTTCTTCTGTCTCCATTGATGTCTCGGATTATCCCAACGCATCCCAGTCCACCTTGGCCTGCTTCTCTTGTAGTCTTCAAGTCACTTTCTCTTTCCTCACTGGGTGGGATGCTTTTTCTTGTCCCATCTAAAGTGTTCTGAGATCTTTCCAGCTGGGCGGTTTTTTTCTTGTCCCATCTACCGACCTCGGAAGGATGGAAGGCGCTTGAGCCAGCACTGAACCCCCCACAACTCAGCCGTGGAGGGAGAGGCCTGGCAAAGGAAGCCATTCATAGCTCTCCGCCAACCTTCCGCTGGGGCCAGTGATCTGGGTTAAGGGAGCAATGACACTGAAGAGATAATGCAGGGATTGCTCTGGGGTGGGGTCAATCCGATTATCAAAAGGGATGCAAAAGGCAGAGGTAATGTAACAGAATGGGGGGGGGGATTCAGGATGGCAGAGAATGAGATGGTTGGACGGTGTCATTGATGCAACCAGTGTGGATTTGACCAAACTCCGGGAGGCAGTGGAAGATAGCCTGGTGAGCTCTGGTCCATGGGGTCACAAAGGGTCAGACACGACTGAACGACTGAACAACAGTATCTATCCAGCCATCTCTATATGCAATAAATCACTCCTGCTCAACAGGTAGCCCGTGAAGGGTTCAAAAGTAGCCCGCCAGCCATCAATAAAAAAAAAGTGAGGGGAGAAGTTCTCCACCCCTCCCTCCCCGATCCCAAGGACCACCACTGCCCCAGCAAAGTTCTAAGTCTGCCAGCCCACTGTGTCAGCCGAGCAGGGCAGTTCAAGGGCCCTGGTGCATTGAAATCTGTTCCCTCCAGAACAGATTAAATGGTTTTCAATGCATTCCCATGGGAAAACTCACTACAAAAGTTTTCAGTACCCTTGTATAACAAAAGTTTATAACATAAAATTTTTATAACATAAAAAATTCTGGAGATGGGGGAAATTTGCTTAACATAATCACCTATGGGGAGAATCTGTACAACATAAAAATGGGATTACAACATTTTCAATGCATTCCTATGGAAATTTGTATAAAGGAAATGTTGCTTAACATAATTTCATTTGGAATGAATTAATTCCTTTATACAAGGTACCACTGTACTTATGAACATGTACTCGGAACGGATAAAACTCATGAGTAGAGGTTTTAGTGTAGTAGCCCTCAGGCAGTTTGGGCCGTAAAAAGTAGACCTTGGCCTGTTCAAAGTTGAACAGCCCTGCAATAAATCAACCGGCAGCTGATTGTAAAGCAAGAACCTGGAAACTTAAAACCCCTTATAAGAATAAAATGACTTCTTTCATGTCCCATGGCCTATCTGTGAAGAGAAAAATCTCACTTACCAAAACAGTTATCCAACAGTCAGCAGGCACCTTGGCTTGAGTATTAATTAAGGCATTTATTTAACTACAAATATTTCACTGTAGTATTCTTCTAATTTAAAAATAATAAAGATGTTTCCCTCCTTAGTTACATTTGTTTTGCTAAGAGGCTAAGCCTCTCTTTACTTCTAATTTCTGCCTTGTTAAAATGTCCAAGGAAAAATAACAGGCAGAAGAATCATTCTGATGGAAAAAATTCTCTCTCCTCTCTCAGCGCAGCTCCGACAGTTCACTGCCTGGAAAAGGCAATCACACGTCTTCTCAGTCCAGTCAGAGTTCACTTGCTGGTCTGCTCTAGCTATGTTTACATTCTTTAAAGATTATAAAATAAATCTAAAACGGCAGTCCACTAACACCTTAGAATTCACAGTTTCTTTTAAGTCTAAGGGGAAAAAACACTTCACTACCCTAAATTAAGTTACAGATAATGCAATGGTTTTTTCCCCTCCCTCTCCCTCTCTCTCTCTCTTTCCCATGAATTCTTAGATTATCTACGCTGGAATGATGTCAAGTGCACAGCCCGCCGTCCCTACGTATGCAAGCACCTTGATGTTCCCAAGTGCTTCAAAGGCCGGAAGTAGTTCTCCCGTGGCTGCAGAAGGCACTCCGCTTGGGTGACTTCTGTTTGGGATGGTTATATTGTTGAATTTAAAATAAAGTTAAAATTATATTTCAGCCAGGCTAGTCCTGCTGAGTTCCGCTGGACCCCAGAAACCCAAGGAAGAGTCCAACGAGAGAGAAATCCTGAAGAGAATACTGCGTTTATTAGGCCTAATAAAGGACATCAGGCAGACACAAGCCAGAGACAGAGCAAAGATGTCCGACCCCGAACACAAAGAGAACCACATTTCTATTAGTTCCCCCTCTTCCCTCCCCCGAGTGGCGCCGCCCAGGGGTGGGCAAGGGGATGGTTCTTCAGGTGGTCCAATCAGTGTGGTCCAGGGGCTGGCCAGAGGTGTTCCTGGGAGGCCTCTGGTAAGCTGGAATGGATGTCTGCCCAGGTGTTGATGAGTCAAAAGTGTCTTTTAATTAGGCCATCAGGATATGACAATGAAGAAGATTGGGGAAGGTCAATACAGAAGTCAATGGGGAGCCGGAAAGCGGATGAGATCATCCAGAGGTAGCTAGACAGTCCTTTGTGGATGCAGAGATGTGATAATGAAGAGCCCCCAGGTTGTGGCATAATCCGGTGAACATCTGTGGTGGACGTGCCAGGAACTTTGTGGAAGATGGATCCCTTCTAGAAGATATAACTTGCTTCATGGGACTGCCATGATGTCTGTCTTCTTGTGCCATAACCCCCTTTGCCCCAGATTATAGGTCATAGGATAGAGCAGGAACACGTTTAAAGCACGCCCAGGGAAGAAGGAGTGGGAGGAAAGGGGAGAGAGAGAGAGAAAGAGAAGGAGAAAGAAAGAAAAAAAGAGAGGGGGTATGGGGGGCCACCTTGAGTCGGGAGTCTTGGGTCTGTTTTAGGCAGAGGCAAGAGAACCAAGTTTCTGAGGGTAAGGAAATCCCTGATCCTTGAGAATGATTGTTCAGAATCATTCCCTTGCAAGCCAGAGCATGAAGGAAATAATTCATCAGTCCAGGAAGAATCCCTCCTGAACTGCATCTCTGGCTGAGATTTCAGGGTTGGGGGAATAAGGGAAGAGGGCAGGAAAGGGTTAACTGATACACCAGCAAGGGACATTTTTTATTCCTTGGCGGGAACCCCTGGGACCGAGAAAACCGGATTTCCTGGGGTTTCCGCAAGAAGGGAAACCCTGTCTGGTTGATTCCGGAGCGGGGGTTAGTCTACTGCCATAGAGAAAATATAGTAAGCAGAGAAAAAGTGGAAAGGGGACTGGGCTATCGCCATAGAAATGAATGGCCGGGAGAAGGTATGAATTCTCTGGAACTGCAGCTCGGGTAAGAGGTAGTGGTTTGAGTCGCTACCTTGGGCTGCTTTCCCTGAGTCTCTGGAACTGAGAGTCCGGTAGGAGGGTTGGATTTGTACCGCTGGTGCTGCTGAAAGGTTGGCCGCCTCTCTGGAACCCAAATCGGGTAGAGTTTTCAAATTTCCCCGGGAAAGGCTATGGTTCTTTTTGGTAGGGGCAGTCTACTCAGCCAATTCAATGGAATTAATTAATGAGACATTGATTGATGGTGGGGCGCTGATTGGTTAAAACATGCAGACGGGCTTATCTTCGCAACCCTGCTGTTTTATGGAGTCTCCGCAGAAATGAACTGCCGCGGCTGACGAGATACAATGTAAACGGACAAATTTGCCAGGACCCTGCCTGTCATAGAACCTGAATGTGAAGGGTTAAATGCTGAAGAACAGCAGGAGGAGCCTTGCAGTTCAACTCAGCAGGCAGCTGAGTCTGAGGACGCAGCTGAGGGCACATCTCCTCCTCCTATGAGGGCTAGGAACAGGATCCTGCAAAGAAGAACTAACAGGAGAGCCAGGGAAAGGATCTTTAATGATAGGCGTAGAATTAGATCTGAAAGCCCTGAGTTCTAGCAGGAGCCTTGTCAGAGATATGGGTGTGTTCCCTGGTTTAGGATAAAGCTAGCAAGTTTACCCTGAAACCTCTGTGGGAGCAACGCGTCACTTACCTTGTCACCACATTCCTGTGTGTATCCAGACTCTGTTTCCTGACCTTGGACCGGCTTTCTGATTACGGCGTTCTCTGTTTCCTGACCTTGGACCGGCTTTCTGACTACGACGTTTCTCTGTATCCTTGAACTTGGCATTTGGCTCTGTAAGGTATTTTGGCTTTGATTCGGACTGTACTTTGTTCGTTATCTGGATTACAACTAAAGTTCCTGGCAAAGAACTGAACTTGGCTTGCTGTGTATTCTGTGTGTGGGGCTTGACAGTTTGCTCCCACCCACCAAACTTATTCAAGCAGAATGGAGAAGGAGGGGGCTGTTGGAATGACTCCACTGGAAGCTTTGCAAAACCAAGTACTGTTTTTGTCTCAAGCAATTGTTCAATTGCAGCAAGCTCCAGCATCATTACAGCCTCATTGCCCTTTGCTGCCTCCTGACTGGTTTGAAGGCAAGTTAGAGGAATTCCCTGCATTCCTGGCTCAATGCAAGCTGTTCATTGAGGTGCGGGCTCAAGAATTTTCTACTGAGAGGTCTAAGGTCTGTTTCATTATCAGTTTATTGAAAGGACAGGCAGCTAAATGGGTGACCCCTTTACTCCTCTGTGCTTCACCTTTGTTGGATAATTACCAGGCTTTTCTGAACCATATTTCTTCAGCCTTTCAGAATCCCGTGCAGGCTGCTACCGCCAACAGGAGACTCAGAGCCTTGAAACAGGGCAAAGACTCAGTGTTTAATTACACTACTGCATTTCGTTTGATAGCTCAGGATTTGCAGTGGAACGAGCCGGCACTACTTTCTCAATATATGGAAGGTTTGGCAGATGAAGTGCTGGATGAGCTCTGTAGGGTAGAACAACCAAACACATTGCAGGAGCTCATTACACTGTGTCTGAGAATTGATGGACGCCTGGAAAGCCGTCGTCTCTCCCGAGGCCAGAACTGCAACCAGCAACCTCTGCCAGCTGTGTCTCATCTGCAATTCCGGGAGGCTCGTGAAGTAGATCCAGAACCTATGCAACTGGGAGCTGCTCGACCACACCTTACCCCGGAGGAAAAGGCAAGACAACGCTTTCATCATCTCTGCCTGTACTGTGGGGAAGGAGGACATTTTGCTTCTAATTGCCCTTTGAAGCATTCCTCAATTAGAGCTGCTATCTCTCCAGCAGTAAAAGGGCAGCTCCATCCTTGAAGGAACCTCGAGGAATGGAGCATACCGAAAGGTTCCCAGGTAATACTATTACACCTCAAGGACCTTTTTTGCTACCTGTGACTTTAGGACTCCCTGATGGTCGGGAGATTCCGGTGTATGCTATGGTAGATTCTGGGGCAGCTCATTGTTTTGTGGATGCTGGGTTTGTGCGGTACCATCGGATTCCAGTACAAAATAAGGACACCCCTTTGCTGGTGGAATCCATTGAGGGTCGGTTACTTCATTCTGGGCCGGTAGCTCAGGAAACCTGTCCCCTTACCCTTCAGGTAATGGATCATAATGAGCAGATTAGCTTTAATGTAACCCGTATGCCCCGGTTTCCTCTTGTTTTGGGACTTTCCTGGTTGCGAGCTCATAATCCACTGGTGGATTGGGTGCAAGGGGAATTATATTTCAAGGTCTCTTGTTCTAAGCAACATTCCTCCACTATCCTGGCATCTGCTCATGATACATCTGACCCTGTCTTGCCCCAGGCATATCAAGACTTTGCCGATGTATTTGAAGAAAAGGGGGCTGACAAGCTACCTCCACATCGACCCTATGACTGTGCCATTGATTTGATTCCTGGGGCACCTCTTCCTGTAGCACGAGTCTATCCCATGTCTGAACCTGAATTAGAAGCATTAAGGGCTTTTCTAGATAAAAATCTTCGATGTGGATTCATATGCCCTTCCAAATCACCATTGTCGGCACCAGTGATATTTGTCAAGAAGAAGGGAGGGGAGCTTTGTCCTTGTAATGATTATAGAGCACTAAACAAGATCACTATTAGGGACCGGTACCCTTTACCTTTAATCTCTGAACTTTTGGACCGGTTAAAAGGGGCTAAGTGTTATACTAAGCTGGACCTTCAGGGGGCGTATAATTTGGTACGTATCCGCAAAGGAGATGAATGGAAAACTGCATTCCGGACCCGGTACGGCCAATATGAACATTTAGTAATGCCTTTTGGTCTGACCAATGCACCCAGTGTGTTTCAGCGGATGATGAATGACATTTTTCAGGATCTCCTAGATCGTTGTGTGGTTGTGTATTTAGATGACATTCTGATTTACTCCGCTGACCCAGTTCAGCATGTTAAAAATGTTCGTCAGGTATTGCAGCGTCTCCAGGAAAACGGACTCTATGCTAAACTGGAAAAATGTGAGTTCAACATTGAAGAGGGTGAATTCCTGGGGCATATCATTTCTCCCCAGGGAATCCGCATGGACCCCAAGAAAGTAGAGGCGGTGTTGTCATGGCAGCAACCACAAAATCGTAGGACTTGCAGCGGTTCCTTGGCTTCGCTAACTACTATTGTCAGTTCATTCCTGCTTACGCTGACATTGCTGCACCTTTAAACCGTCTCCTCCGTCCCAAAGAGCCTTTCCAGTGGACTTCGGAAGCAGAGAAGGCTTTCTCTACCTTGAAGACCCGCTTCACTTCGGAGCCTATACTTCGCTACCCTGATCCACAACTGCCGTTCATAGTGGAGGCTGGCGCATCTAGTGTTGCCTTGGGAGCAGTATTATCTCAACAAGAGGATCCCTCCCAAATCCCGCGTCCCTGTGCCTTCTACTCTCGGCAATTAAAACCTGCAGAAAAGAATTATACGATTTGGGAGCGTGAACTGTTGGTCATCAAAACAGCTTTTGATGTATGGAGGCATTACCTTGAGGGAGCTCGACACCCTGTGCAAGTGCTAACTGATCACAGAAACCTGGAACATTCACAAACAGCTCGGCGATTGTCTCAGCGACAAATCCGGTGGTCTTTATTCTTTTCCCAGTTTGATTTTCGTATCAAGTATATTCCTGAAGCTCAGAATAAGAAAGCTGATGCATTATCTAGAAAACCTGAATATGCGGCACCAGTGAAAGAGACTTTAGTGGCACCCATCTTGCCTCCCTCCGTGTTCGCAGCCACAAATCCCTGTCCCAGCTTGGCAGAAGAAATCCGGGAGTCTCAAGCTCAAGATCCATGGACTCAGCAACGTCTTCAAGAACTTCAAAATGGGGAGCATGGAGAGTTTTCTGCACAACAAGGGTTACTACTACATCGAGGAAGGTTATATGTTCCTGCTGGTCCCCTTCGTAATCAGGTATTGCATCTTTCTCATGATTCTTTACCTGCTGGACACTTTGGACTTTATAAAACCCTGCATCTTCTCACAAGGGAGTTCTGGTGGCCACAGGTCCGAGCTGATGTTACCAGATATGTGGGGTTCTGTGAAGTGTGTCGGCGAGCAAAGGATGTGGTGGCTAAACCTTCGGGTCTGTTGCATCCTTTGCCAACACCCTCTGGTCTTTGGAATGCTGTGTCACTGGATTTCATCACAGATCTTCCTCGCTCCAAAGGATTTACCTGCATCCTGGTCTTCATAGATTTGTTCACCAAAATGGCCCACTTCGTTCCTTGTCCTAAACCTCCTACCACAGCAGAAACAGCTCATCATTATTTACAATACCTCTTCAGGCTTCATGGTTTACCTGAACACCTTATTTCAAATCGTGGATCCCAATTCACCTCTCGTTTCTGGCAAGCTATGCACAAGGCACTAGGAACCCAAGTCCACCTGTCATCCGCTTATCACCCCCAGTCAGATGGTCAGACTGAGCGCACCAATGCCACCTTGGAACAATATTTACGCTGCTACACATGTTATCAACAGGACAATCGGGCGGATTTGTTGCCTTTAGCCGAATTTGCATACAATAATGCGGTACATTCATCCATTCGTCAAACCCCATTTATGGCCAACTATGGATACCATCCTCGGTACTTTCCCACCACCCTTCCTTCCACCTCTGTACCAGCTACCGATGTTTACCTTCAAGAACTTCATAGCATTCAAAAACTATTAAAAGAACAACTTAATCATGCTAAGGAAGCATATAAGAAGGCAGCGGATAAGAAAAGGCAAGAAGGTCCACAGTTGAATCCGGGTATGAATGTTTGGCTCTCTACCCGATATTTGAGACATCCTGGGCAATCCCGAAAACTAGATCCTTGATTCATCGGCCCTTACCCCATCCTAGAAGAAATCAACCCAGTGGCGTTCCATCTGCAATTACCTGCTTCTCTCCATATTCATCCTGTGTTCCATCGTTCTCTCTTGGTCCCAGCTAAAGACCCTGACCCCAACCGACCACCAAATCCTGAACCTCCTCCACCGATATTGGTAGAAGGAGAAGAGGAGTATGAGGTCTGCCAAATTTTGGATTCCCGGATACATCGGGGGTTACAATACTTAGTGGACTGGGAAGGGTATGGACCAGAAGATCGTTCTTGGGAACCGGTATCTAACTTGCATGCGCCGGAGTTGATTCAGCAATTTCATGATAATTATCCAGATAAGCCTGGCCCATCGGAAGAGGGGGGCCATGGGGAGGGGGATAGTGCCAGGACCCTGCCTGTCATAGAACCTGAATGTGAAGGGTTAAATGCTGAAGAACAGCAGGAGGAGCCTTGCAGTTCAACTCAGCAGGCAGCTGAGTCTGAGGACGCAGCTGAGGGCACATCTCCTCCTCCTATGAGGGCTAGGAACAGGTTCCTGCAAATAAGAACTAACAGGAGAGCCAGGGAAAGGATCTTTAATGATAGGCGTAGAATTAGATCTGAAAGCCCTGAGTTCTAGCAGGAGCCTTGTCAGAGATATGGGTGTGTTTCCTGGTTTAGGATAAAGCTAGCAGGTTTACCCTGAAACCTCTGTGGGAGCAACGCGTCACTTACCTTGTCACCACGTTCCTGTGTGTATCCAGACTCTGTTTCCTGACCTTGGACCGGCTTTCTGATTACGGCGTTCTCTGTTTCCTGACCTTGGACCGGCTTTCTGACTACGACGTTTCTCTGTACCCTTGAACTTGGCATTTGGCTCTGTAAGGTATTTTGGCTGTGATTCGGACTGTACTTTGTTCGTTATCTGGATTACAACTAAAGTTCCTGGCAAAGAACTGAACTTGGCTTGCTGTGTATTCTGTGTGCGGGGCTTGACAAAATTAGGTGTGAATTGAAGCTTTCTGCTTGCCGAGCCCTTTCTCACAAGGCCTCTTAGCCAGCAAAAGAGGCTATTTTTATATTTTCCCCGATATCTCGGGAACGGTTTGGAATTTTGGGACCGGGAAAAAGTGTTGTGCTTGTGATGGTGTGGGGCGTATTTGGGAGGTTCCGATGGGTCTTGGAACTGCTCCAATTATTATTTATAAAATTTATTTTTCCATTATAACTCTTCAATATTTGTCCACCCACCTAACAGGGAAAGGCTGGGGTGGGGCAGGAAGGGAAAACTTGTGTGTGTGGGGGTGTTTCCATCGGGAAGAGGAAGGGTTTGGAAACCGAAGTGAATTAAGGGCCATTTCTTTCTTCTCCAGTGGTTCTCAATCTTGGGGTCCCAGTTGTTCTTGGGCTGCAGCTCCCAGGGGCCTTTGTCACTCGGTGTGCTGGCCGGGACTTCTGGGAGTTGTAGTCCAAGAACATCTGGGAACTACTGGCCTCCATCTCTCTCATTGATTCCCCCTCCACATGCCCCATGAATGCACATATATAGAACTCAAAAAAGTACCCATCTTGTGGGGACTACAGTTTCATGCATTGGCTGGGGATGCTGGAAGCTGCAGTAGTCCAAAAAGAGTAATGTACCCACACTGGGAATTTCACATGTGTCTTAAAGTACTGGTTAGAGAATAATTGCTGTTGGAGTCCCAAGTCCCTGCTAACTTTGTAGACTAGACCAACAATTGGAGACGGGCTGTGTGGCCTTACTTGGGTAGGCGGGGGCAGGGCGGTCCTCTGTTTGAAGGGGGTCTTCTTTGGGGGAAGCATCCTCCATCTGCAGGCAGAGGATCATAGAATCCTAGAGTTGGAAGTGACCTCAAGGGCCAACCATTCCGACCCCCTGCCATGCAGGAACTCCCATCACAGTCTTCCCGACAGATGGCCATCCAGCCTCTGCTTAAAAACCTCCAAAGTAGGAGATTACACCACCCGTTGTGGCAGCATATTCTACTACCAAACGGCTCTAATTGTCATGGAGTTCTTCCTAATGTCCAAATGGAATCCCTTTTCCTTTCGTTTGAAATCATTGCCCCGAGTCCTAGTCTCTGAAGCCATAGGAAACAAACCTGTTCCCTCTTCATAAGAACATAAGAACATAAGAAGAGCCATGCTGGATCAGGCCAAAGGCCCATCTAGTCCAGCTTCCTGTATCTCACAGCAGCCCCACCAGATGTGTCTGGGAGCGCATGAGACTAGATATCAGTCTCCTGATACCACTCCCCTGCATCTGGCCCTTGAAGTACCCTGGTTTTAAGTCTGGAGATTACACATCTCCATCATGGTTTGTAACCTGTGATGGACTTTTCCTCCAGAAATCTGTCCAATCCCCTTTTGAAGGCATCCAGGCCAGATGCCATCACCACATCCTGTGGCAGGGAGTTCCACAGACTAACAATGCACTGGGTGAAAAAATATTTTCTTTTGTCTGTTATTACTCTCACAGCCCTCAATTTGAGTGGATGTCCCCTAGTTTTGGTATTTTGTGAGAGGGAGAATAGCTTCCCTCTATCCACTTTACTCATGCCCTGCATTATTTTGTCTGTCTCATTCATATCCCCCTCAGGCGCCTTTTTTCCAGACTAAAGAGCCCCAAATGTTTTAGCCTTTCCTCATAAGGGAGGTGCCCCAGCCCAGTAATCATTTTAGTCACTCTCTTCTGCACCTTTTCCAGTTCCACTATGTCTTTCTTGAGATGCGGTGACCAGAATTGTACACAATACTCCAGTTGAGTCCTTACTATCATTTTGTATAATGGCATTATAATGTTGGCTGTTTTATTTTCAATCCCCTTTTTGATAATCCCTAGCATGGAAATAGCCTTCTTCACCGCTGCCACACATTGGGTAGACACCTTCATGGAGCTGTCCACCAACACACCAAGATCTCTTTCCTGATCCATCACGGATAGTTCAGAGCCCATGAGTTGATAGATAAAGTTTGGATTTTTTGCCCCAATATGCATTACTTTACATTTGGGTATATTGCCATATGGCAGCCCATTCCCCCAGTTTGGAGAGATCCTTCTGGAGCTCTTCACAATTTTCTTTGGTTTTACCACACGGAAAAGTTTCGTGTCATCCGCAAACTTCGCCACCTCACTGCTTATCCCTGTCTCCAGGTCATTTATGAATAGGTTGAAAAGCACCGGTCCCAGGACAGAGCCCTGGGGCACACCGCTTTTCACCTCTCTCCATTGTGAAAATTTCCCATTGACACCTACTCTTTGTTTCCTGGATCTCAACCAGTTCTCAATCCATAAGAGGACCTGCCCTCTTATCCCCTGGCTATGCAATTTTCTCAGCAGCCTGCCTTATTATTGCCTCACCAGTGTAGGGATGATTCTACATAGACACATATGGTTGGGTTCAACAAAGGCAGTCGAGATGGGCATGAATAGAAAAAATGGCATTTTGGTTTTTCATTTTTCATTGAGGGGTCCGTTTTGGTTAATTTTTGTTTTTCGTGAAGTTTTTGAAAAAATTCATTTTCGTTTTTCCTTTTTTGTTTTTACCCACTTTTTGCACGATTTTTAAAGCAATTAAATTTTGCACACCCCAGACGAGAGGGAAAACACTAAAATGAAGCTGGCAGAGACACAGTATAGACTAGGTAAGCAGGGAGGCTGTAAAGGCAGTGGTGGGCATTGCCCAGGGTGCAAGGCAGCTGCAGAGTGACTGCACTGTGGGGCAGGGGAGGGTACTCACCGAGAGGTACGCACGCACACACACAGGGAGGCTGCAGGACTGAAGCTTTCTCTCTCCTAAGAGCCAGGCTGCAGCCGGCAGGAACACAGAGACACACACCTGCCTGGCTGGCCTAAAGTGAAAATAACGAGTCGCAGAGACAGTAATCCCACCCTAACTCCCACCGGAGACTGCAAGGAGGACGGGGCTGCCAGAGCTTTTTATGCCACCTGTGGCTGCCTGACCTGCCCAGTCTGCAGCCTGGGCATGCTATTGGTTGAACATGAATGGTCCCATCACATGGCTTGCCTCCATTTTGTGGCTGGCGACATCCATTTTGAAATCCATAAAGGGAAAAGAAAAATACATCGCGATGGGAGAAGACAAAAACAAACGTTTTAAGGACACCCCCCGGTAGGTATTATTAGACAGTATAAATAATCATTGCTGCGTTTCTATGGATGTCCAGGGGTTTTTTTAACATTTAAAACAGCTCATTTCATTGCGCGTCGCCATTAACGAGAAACAAAATGTAACGAACCTAATTTTCGTGGATCTGTTCGGTTCGTTCCAATTTATCACAATTTTCGTTATTCGTTTCGTTACATAACAAAACGAATAACGAATAACAGAAATAAAAAAAAAGTTCGTTTCGTGCCCATCTCTAAAAGCCAGGCCTCCATGCAGCTGCTTCTTCTTGTAAGCATGTGGCCAGACACTTTTATTAGCTATAAAAGGCAGGGCATCAGATGTGGGGTGATAGTCTACGTGTCGGAATGCTATAGGCTGATAAATTCCTGGGGAGGGGGCTTATCTGACATAAGCAGTGTACGTAGGAAGGGTCTTGATGAGTGATTACTAGGCAACTTGTTTGTTTCCTTGCATACCATCTCATGGCATTACTTGGCTGATCTGGTGGAAGAGATAAGGGCAAGCTGGCTTCTTACACATCAGGCCTCATGAGATCCATTGTTCCCCTCATCCGGGGCTTTCCCACACAGTGGGGGTCAATGACTCCCAACAGAGCCTGTGCAAGGAAGTTGGCTGGGTGCTTATTAATATATCCCAAGGGGATATCACTGTACACCAGGCTGTTCCTAGAGGCGACCTGGAGGGACAGCTTGGCAGCCCTGTGTCACCCCAGAGAGCCAACAGGGCCCCTCTGTGCCAGGGAGGACAGGCGGGCAGGAAGCCTTGCCTGCAGTACCTTTTGCCAGCTCGACAGAGGGTCTGGGCAGGGCAGAGCCCAATTCCGCCTGCTCCAGCTTAAATAAAACAAAGTAGAAAAATAAATTAACTAGTTTGCTTGTCTGCCTTTGGGCAACCAAGAGGCAGCCTGCATCTCTCATAGGGCAGTATGTTGAACTTCTTAATTGACTCCCCCCCCCCAAATAAAAACCCCACCACACATTTTTGTGAGGGTCAGTGTTGTGAGTTCAAACCAATGAACCCCCCCCCCGCCACCGGATTGCTCTTGTACTTTTAATAGGAGCTTATGACACAGAAAGCCCGAGATGAAAGTTTCCATGGCATCAACCTTTGGCCATTCCTACGGATTTGAAGCCAAGTTGCAAGCAGAGGAGTCCAAAGGCTGTGATCCAAAGGCTGTGGTCGCTCACAGTCCAAAGGCTGTGATCCAGGCTGGGGTGTCGAAGTGTCCATCTAAGGAGGCCCTGGGATCTCTTTCTGTGGAGGAACCCATTGAAAGAGTTGGCCAAGTCTGTGATGGGTGACGTGGAGCAGGTGTCTTCTTCACCTCCATAGCCTTTGGATGACGTGCCAGCAGGGCCATGAGGGGAAATGGAAGGCTTCGGCCTTGATTTGATCTCTTGGAAGCCAATGTCTGTAGCTGCTCCTCTCGCCGTGCCCTTTCCCCAGATCCTCCTGATTTTCTCTCCAGCACACACCCAGGTCCTGATTGCCTCCCAACCCTCCTCCTCCTCCTGATCTGTTGCAATAACTGGGACAACCAGGGCAGTTGGATGCTGGAATAACAGGAAACCGTTTTGAAGAAACACACACACAGAGAGATCCGAACCAGTGGAGGAGCTCCCCTATTGTCTGAAGAGGCCTCCTTTTATTAGCCCCTGTACCATGGCTGATTACTGTCAGCAGATTTAAGGGGGCAACAAATATAATAATAATAATATATACTTGTGCCTGACACAAAGCAGTGCAGCAGTAACGTAGATAAAATGTTAGTATTGATATAAAGGGTTTGCAGAGTTTAGACTAACAGAAAGACAATGACAATGAATAGAGTAAAAACTCATATATTCATATATACATCAAAAATATACACAGCATAACAACCAAGCATTATATACAATATAGCAAACAGACAAACAGAGTGTGGGGTAAACTGTTCTCACCATAACAGTCCCCAAGTTACAAATGACAAGCTAGTGCCTTTTATACTATTCAGCACTCATAAGATCTGATGCAATCACTAATTAACAATCTGATGCAATCTGATCTATCCATTACAAATCATGATGTTACAATCAGTTCCACCTGCACTTCATCACTTAACATGCCTGTGATTACTAGTCTCTAACATTTGTGGATTAACATCATGACACTGCAGAATCTAACTGCCTCCATTTTACAATTCACTTTACACATTCTGTTAAATATACATAACATATGTTTTATCAACATTTACATATCTTGACAATTACATCATTTCTTTGTGGCGCAGCAAGAAATTCCCCAAATATAGTTAAAGAGCCTTTCCATAGGAGGCCTAAATTAATATGCATTTCTACGTGTATTGGTATACCTATTCATTGCTCTAGTTGGTAAGCTTTAGCTTAGTGATAAGAGATACTTCTCTGATTGGCAAACGTAACTGAGTAACAGAAGACAAAAAAGAGAATTGGCAAGCTTAGCTAAGGAATTGATGAGTCACAATGGGAATGAAAAACATAGAATTATAAAATTGGACAGGTTCCGGGGCTCCCCTAGGCCACCGATGGCCGCCCTACACTATCATATGTAGAATACACGAAACCTGATCCAAAAAGACCAGTCCGTTCTGGAGATATTAGGAAAAACACCCTCGTGGCTTGCTTCGCAGCCAGGAGGCTCCGCTGTCAAGGAAAAGCCTCTGTAAGTTCACTTTTCGCTCTCACTGCAGCATGACCAGGTCTCTGACAATTCGGACTGGGCCGACCCTTATCTGGCCAGACAAATATTCATTTTCTGGACATTTAAAACAGCCACACCCAGAGACACCCTCAACGTCTAGGACATCGTTATGGTTTTCATGCCAAGGCAGGCCCCCGGGCCTAACTCCCCCCCTTTCCCCTGCTCTCTCTCTGTCTCTATTTATCTCTCTCTCTCTCTCTCTCTTTCTTTCTCTCTCCCCAACCCGCTTTCCCTGGGTCTGCTTAAGTGTTCCTACACTGCTTCCTACTTCCCCCTTGGGCCACCATATTGGGCAAGGCATGGCAGAAGGAGATGACCACATGGCGGGAAGGCCGAATCTTCAGGATGGACTCCATTTCTCCACAAGGGCTTCAGCCCGTCTCACTCCAGAATACATCATGGTTTAATCTCAGCCTGGAGGTGTCTCATTGTCTCATTTCCACATCCACCAGGAAGTGTGTCTAGCAGCTGGGACTCCCCCTATTGACTTTCCAGCTCCCCATTGTGACTGTTCAGCTCCCCCGTTGACCTGTTAATTACCCGAAGATTACCCAAGCCTTTTGGACAATGCCAGTCCCTTCCTTTCCTATTGTCACGTCCGTGATGGCTCATCAAAGGACAAGATATGGCCTGATCACACCTGTGCAGGTATCCGGTTCCAGAACATCAGGAATGCCCAGGACCTCCCCCAGGAGACATCTGGACTGGCTTTCATTGGTTGCCCCAAAACACCACCCTTTGCCCAACCCAGAGGAGGCGCGCACTCTGTGAGACGGAGGGAGGGAAGGAAATAAAAAAGATTGTATTTTTCCTGGTATGGGTGCTGAATGCCTCACACTGCCTTGGGTGAGCCATTCGCCTTACCATCTTTATTAGGCCTAATAAACTGGTAATTTTGTCTGGACCTCTCTGTGTTGGATTTCTTGTATTGGGTCTCATAGAATCTAGCAGCACACAGAGAGGGTAGCTTGCTGTAATTTCAACATAGGCTGATACTTCCTGCAGGGGTGATTCATTTAATTAAAATACATTTATATTGACTAAAATGTTAGCATTTGTACCATATTTTATCTGTTTTATTGTGCTGGATTTGTCTTGGTTTGTGGTGCTATGTTTATCTTATTTGTCATTTGTTTTTAGTATTTGTATGTTGTATTTGTATGTTGATGTGTATTTTATTAGGTCTTGGCATTATTTATTTGGGTTGGGTATATGGGGATGTAGTTGGGCGGTCACTGTTTTGCTGATGTGTTGTATACCCCCCCCAGAGTTCCCTATGGGAAAATTAGGCGATCAATAAGTACAAGTACAAGTTTTTTCCCCCGCCATCATTTTCTGCCTGTTCCCCCAGGGTTTTTAGCTATTGAGGTGCCTTAAGGTTTTAACATTTATCGTTTATTGTTATATTGTCGTGTTTGTGTAATCATTGTAATTTTCGTGTGGCTATTATAGCCGTTGTAAGCCGCTTAGAGTTTGCAAGAAGATAAGCGGGGTATAAATGCAAAAATAAATAAATAAATAAATAAGTATTTCACGTCCCTCTCGCTGCAGTTCGCGGCCCTGCTGGAGACCGGTTCGAAGGAACGTAACCTCACGTCCTTGTGGGGTCAATCCGAGTCTGAAGGAACGGAACCTCACGTCCTTGTGGGATCAATCCAAGTTCACCCCGACCACGCCCTCTGAACTGCGCTCCAAGCGGGGTGAGAGATTCCCGTCCTGGAGCTTGGGAAACTTTTCAATCCACTTATTGATCCGTGTTGAAAACCGATTTCAAGGAGGCAAATTCACCTCAGCTCGAGGAAGGACGTGACGTAACCACCATAATAATGAGGGAAGAAAGAGGGGAGGGCTAGTGTGCTGGCATAATCTTGTCTGCTGTTGCAGAGAAACTCGGACCACTGCCACCAAGAAGCTGTTGCCTCTGAAATGGCAAATGGCTCCAGCTATGTCATCCCAGAAGCTTATGCCTCAAACTCATCCAGGAGACATGAGAGCCTTGCCCACTCCCTGGTCCAACTCCTTGCCTCTTTGCCGGTGCTTGGCTAACTGATCATCATGTTCTCTCTGTACTTTTGCCCAGACGTGGATGTGTTTCAGGTGGGCAGCCATGCTTCCTGAAAAACGCAACCATTATTGGAAGGCGATCTAACCTCCATGGAACCAACATAAGTTATATTGAAGGAGGAACTTTGATTGAAGGTCAATGCCTCCAAATAATAAATGCCATTTGACATCTGCTTCTCACCTGATGAGACTGCCAGGGAGCCAGTGAGTTGCTCTTTTCCTGCCTTGAAAAGCTTAGAAAGGTTGGTGGTGGGGCTGACATGTTGTTGGCCATCATGTTTTGGGGATTTTGGTCCTATTTCGGCTCACACACCCTACTGTACAGCCAAAATGTGTGCCAGCCCATCAACAATTAGCTATAACTTGCCTCGACAATTTTTGCAGACTTTAATCCAACATAGATATAAGCCATTGGTTTGTCAATAAATGATCAAGGGCGCAACAACATCCAATCTAAACATGGCATCATGATAATCAGGGGCCAAGCCCTGTGAGGAAGGACTGAAAAGACTGGGCATTTTTAGCCTTGAGAAAAGAAGACTCTGTGTGGGGGTGGGGTGGGGGTGGGGGTAAGATATCACTCTTCCGTTATTCAGCAACCTTACAGAGGATGGCAGGATTTGTTCTCAATCATTCCACAAGTCCGGAACACGTAACAATGGCCTCAAGTTACAGGAAGCCAGACTTCAGCTGAATATCGGTGTGTGTGTGTGTGGGGGGAGGTCATACTGTTACAGCAGTATGACAATGGGATGCGTGAGCTCAGGAGGTGGTGAACGCTCTGACCATGGAGGCCGTCAAGAAAAAAATGGACCACCACCTCTCAGGTCTGCTTTGTGCCTGCCTTAAGCTGGGGGTGGGTGGTGGACTCCATGGCCTTAAGAGGCCCCCTTCCTGCTCCATGATTCTTCGAGGGTATGGTTCGGTGGCCATTCAGATTGGCTGCCTTGCAAGATCAACAGCTCGACTTCTCTGGGCTTTTTTTTGTCTTTGGCTGGTACACTTTCCTTGGGCAGCCATCCGTCTCATAGATCGTGCACAAGTAACACTCCCTGTACCTCTTGGATTATAAATTTCCACGGGTGGCCAGTTCTCTACCAAGAAGTAGCTCAGACAGCTCTTGTTGGGGGGGGAGCCTATCAATCAACCAATAAATATATAAAGCTAAATAGTGAACCATTCATTGTCAAGTCACAGCGACTGAGAGGTGATCAGGTGAGTGCTCCTTTTTTGCGGGGGGGTTCTTCACTCCTTCATTTTCATCTCAAACATCTTCAAGTGGAGGATATGTAACAATTCAAGAAAATTCAAGGTGCTGACCTTGACCTACAAAGCACTATATGACCTGGGTCCTAGCTACCTCAAAGATCAAATCTCACCATATGAACCAATAATAGGTTCACATAGACTTTGTGTTTCTAACTACTTTTAACCATATAGCTTTAATGTAATGTTTTCAATTAATGCTGCAAGGTGTCCCTCAATTCCTTGTTCTCAAATTCTTGAACATGTCTTAATTGTATTGGACTGTATATTGTTCCTCATTATTGTAAGCTGCCTTGGATCCTTTTCCGAGGAGAAAGGCAGGAGTAAAAATACTCTAAAATGTAATACAGTGGTACCTTGTATAAAGGAATTAATTTGTTCCAAATGAAATTCTGTTAAGCAAATTTTCCTTTATATAAATTTCCCATAGGAATGCATTGAAAACAGAGTAATCCCTAATCGCGGCCATTTTTATGTTGGACGGATTCACCCCATAGACGATACTCTAAGGCAAATTTCTCCTATCTCCGGAATTTTTATGTTGTACAGATTTGATGTTATACAAACCGTTCATTATACGTGGGTCCTCTGTACAGTGGTGCCTTGTATAAAGGAATTAATTTGTTCCAAATGAAATTCTGTTAAGCAAATTTTCCTTTATATAAATTTCCCATAGGAATGGATTGAAAACAGAGTAATCCCTAATCGCGGCCATTTTTATGTTGGACAGATTCGCCCCATATACGATTCTCTATAGCAAATTTCCCCTATCTCCAGAATTTTTTTATGTTGTACAGATTTGATGTTATACAAACTGCTGGTTATACGAGGGTCAACTGCAAATGAATAAAAACAGTGGGCTCATGTGACAGGAAGCCAGCTTTCAGCCGAACCTCAGGAAAAACTTCCTAACGGTTAGATCCATGAGCTCGGAAGGTGGGGTGAGGGCTTTAACACTGGAAGGATTCAAGAGAAAGCACGAGAGACATCTCTGATCTTGCACTTTGACTGGGATTCCTGCTTTGAGAAATGAATTGGACTGCATGATCTTAGAGAGGCACCTTGCAACTCCGTCATGCATGATAGTTGTTTTTAGTTTTTTGGGCTGTTTGGCCGTGTTCTGGAAGTTTTTCTTTCTCATGTTTCACCAGACTCTGTGGCCAGCATCTTCAGAGGGCAAGGAGCTCAGGGAACTAGGAGTTCTCTCTGTGCTCTGGGTTACAACAGAGTCTGGTGAAACGTCAAAAGAAAAACAAAAACTTCCAAACATGGTCAAGCACCATGACCCCCCCCAACAACTATCAGATCCCAGCCATGAAAGCCTTAGAGAATACATTCAATGAATGCTCTTCTGAAATCAAATTGCCTCATGTGAAAGGGACACAGAAACAAGGATATGGAAATAATTCATTTATTTTAACTCGTTAACTATCAATCTGTTACTCTAACGTGAGGAATTTATTTTCCCCCTCAGCTAATTTAGTGCTAATTTGTCATCATAACACTAACCATGCTTTCTCTCCTTATATTGGGTGAATGACTGGCCTGCCCTTTTCCCTCATCTGGGGTAGAGGATGATGCCCACCCTATCTCTCTTGACTTCATTCTTCTCCAGCGCTTGTGTTCTTCCCCAGGTAAAACAGGAAGGATGGGGCACCATGGAAGTTTCATCCTCACCCTTGGTGCTTTCGTTTTGGCCAGCTTGATTTTAAAAGGTGAGTCAAAGGGTAGCCTCCATCTTCAGCAGACAGTATTATATGCAAAGGCCAGAGACTGGGAATAAAAAAGGGGAACAGGTCTTCTAGACAGCTGACTCTAGATGTGCCCAACAAACAATACATTGGTCTAGCAATTGAAGCATGGGTTTTTGGTCAATCTTCCTCTGATCTTACCTGGCTCAGGTAGTTACTGCTTCTTCTGAGATGGAAATAATAATAATATGTGTTTATTTTCCCCTGAGCTTTATTATATTCTTATGAAACGAGAGAGAGAGAGAGAGAGAGAGAGAGAGAGAGAGAGAGAGAGAGAGAGAGAGAGAGAGAGAGCAAAACATGCTGCTTACATACTGCTCCAAAGCACTTAAAGCACTCTGAGTTTTTTTACTGTACAAGTTAATTATGCAGGCTCCACATTGCCCACTTCCCCCAGTGGGCTAGGTACTCATTTTACCAAACTCAGAAGGATGGAAGGCTGAGTGAACCTTGAGACGGCTACCTGAGATTGAACCCCAGGTTTTGAGCAGAGTTTTGGCTGCAGGCTGACAGTTTAACCACTGCACCATGAGGCAAGTTAAAACAAATGGCTGCCTGAGGGTTAGCATAAGAACATGAGAACCTAAAAAGAGCCCTTCTGGATCAAGCCAAAGGCCCATCTAGTCCAACTTCCTGTATCTCACAGTGGCCCCACCAGATGCGTCTGGGAGCGCATGAGACTAGATCTCTGTCTCCTGATGCCACTCCCCTACATCTGGCCCTTGAAGGACCCTGGTAGTAATCCTGGAGATGACACACATCTCCATCATGGTTTGTCACCTGGGATGGACTTTTCCTCCAGGAATCTGTCCAATCCCTTTTTGAAGGCATCCAGGCCAGATACCATCACCACCTCCTGTGGCAGGGAGTTCCACAGACTAACAACGTGCTGGGTTTAAAAAGACATTTTCTTTTGTCTGTTCTCACTCTCCCAACCCTCAGTTTGAATGGATGTCCCCTTGTTCTGAGAGGGAGAAGAGCTTCCCTCTATCCACTTTACTCGTGCCCTGCATTGTATGTCTCCATTATATCCCCTCTCAGGCGCTTTTGTGCTGGACTAAAGAGACCCAAAAGTTTTAGCCTTTCCACATAAGGGAGGTTCTCCAACCGAGCAATCATTTTAGTTGCTATATATGATATATGGGTAAAACTAAAAAGAAAGTCAGTCAGTCAGTCAGTCAGTCAGTCAGTCAGCCAGCCAGCCTGTCTGTCTGTCTGTCTGTCTGTCTGTCTTTATTTATTTATTTATTTACTGTCCATCTTCTAAACAGAACTCTGGGTGATTTACAGTAGTACAATAAGAATAAAAATGAGAGAGATAGAAAAAAACTCCAAATAGTAAATCACAGTAAAATATTCAAAACAACAAAACATATTAGGCTGTGGTCACACCTGGGTTTTGATCCTGGTCTTCTGAAGGTCTGGCTTTTCCTCTTCGTCCCATCACGTGATTTAATATGTGAGACAAGAGTTTCCATGTCCAAAGCTGTTTTTTATTTTATTTTAAAGTGCAGTTCAGCCCCCCGTGGCCAGCAGGGAGCGCTAGCATTTTGGGGGAAGGACCACTTGGCTGGGGAAAATTAATGCTTAGTGGACCCGATAGAGCTTCCTGTTACTCCGATCTGCAGGGAAATTTAAAAAATCAGCACCGATCGGCCCCAGGAACAGCTGGTTGGTGCTATGAAAAAAGAAAGAAAAAGAAACCTGGATCATCTGTGTGGTCCCACAGCATCTGCCTCATTAAAAGTTGGATTTACAAAGCGAGGCAAAAAATTCCCAACCTCCTGGATAAGTCTTAGAAACCTCGCTTAAGGAAGCATTACCGAGTTTGCTTTTTTCTTTTTTTCCAAAAACCCCAGTGGCCGTGGGGACGGCATTTTTAGACACAGTTTATCTGGTAATTTAAACTGCTTTTAAGGGGACGTGGGACCGGGGCCAAATTTATAAAAACCATAAATAACAGCGGCAGTAGGCAATCTTATTTTACTGGTCCCAAAAAAGAGAGAAAAAGATCTATTTAAAAAAGAACTATTAAGGCTTTCTGCTGCCGGTGGGCTTCCCATCGCGTGACCTGGCTGTGGGCTGTGGGAACAAGGGTGAGGTCTAGACCGGCCTCTGGTTTCAATCCCGTGTTAGGACAGGGCTTGACTCCCTCTGGCCCTGCCTGACTTCTCCTCCTTGTGAACGCCCCCAGGAGCAGAATCACATTCCTGTCGCCGAGGCTGGCTGTTCTACAACGGCTTCTGCTACGGGGTTTTCCAAGAGAAGAAGACGTGGGCAGATGCTGAGGTGAGGAAGAGACAGATCTTTTGGGGCTCTTGCGTGTATTAAATCCCAAGAGAGACTAGCGGTATTTTATCCCATGGAGCACAAGGACCGGAAACACACTATGGTTTCAGCAGGACGGCCGGTACCCCATCTTCAAGCTGGTGCCTCCTCTAGTCTGGAGTGTCTTCTTCCCATTCATAGAGGAACCCCCGCCACACACACACACCTAAGCTTCAAAATGCTACCTCATTGGACTACATTTAATCATTGCAAGGCTTTGAATGGCCACCCCAAGAGAAGCCCAGGAACCTTGAAAGGGGGGGGGCTTTGCGTTGGTGGCCCCGGTCACTTTGGAATTCCCTCACGATAGAGGTGCAACCGGCCCCATCCCTCCCTGGTTTTAGGAGTAGAGGTGGGCACGAATCAGAAAACCCATGGTTCGGGTTCGTCTGGTTCGGGCCCACCCTTGGTTAGGTTAGGTTCAGGTTCCAGTTCATACATATTTTTTTTTAAAAAATCGTATGAACCCGAACCGGTTTGGGTTCTTATCGGCGCTGGCGGCTCTATGGTGGTGGTGGCGGTGGTGGATCTTGGCCCCTACGGCAGGGGCTTTTTGAGGTGCTGACATGGGGCCAGTGCCTCCTTTTTTAAAGCGCCCACCGCATGGCCCCTGGGGCCAGATGGACACTTCTTCTTTTTCCTTAATTTTTGAGCACCAACCTGACCACCCCTGGGGCCAGGTTCAGTGTTCCTTTTAAAATTATTATTATTAATATTTTTTCTTCGGCCACGTGGCCTGTGCTACAGCTGTAGCATGGCCATTGGCTTTTTTTTCCTGGTCACCGCCCCTGAAGCCAGCAAGACCAGATCTCCAGGACCAGCTCCAGGAAGGAGACATCTCCGGTGCTGCCATTAACAAACCGAACTGAACCGAGCCAATTTTTTTCATTTCGTTTCGTTTCATTCTAAATCTGCTCTGGGGTTTATTTGTTTCATTACATAATGAAACAAATAACGAATAACAAAACAAACTAAAAGTTCATTTTGTGCCCATCTCTATTTAGGAGGCAATTCAACACGTGGCTCTTTTCGCAATAATTTTCACCGCCTTCACCACAGTTTAATTAATTGTGCTTAGGCTCCATTGATGATAAACATGATCCCTTTTCTAAATGTGTCTGCCTTTTTAAAAAAAATCTTTTTGTTTTATTTCTATTATTTTGCTATTTTGATGTTCCTGTGCGAGGGTGGGGTGGGATAGAAATTGTGAGTGCATAAATGAACGTTTCCTAGCGATTTCCAAGCCCTGAAATGCAAGACAGAGGCATGTACACACAACCACAACCACACACCCGTGTGCCTCTTTCCCAACAGGTTGACTGTCACAGAATGGGGGCTCACCTTGCCTCGATCCACAGCACCAAGGAGGCCGCGAAGATATCCCAGTATGTTTCCATGTACGTCAGAGGAGAGCGGAATGTGTGGATTGGGCTGCATGTCCCCTCTAAAGTACGTCCCTCAACACACACACACACACACACACACACACACACACACACACACTTGGGCTCTGGGTCTGGTCTACGACAGTTTGTTGAACATTTGATATCTAGCAGGGAGTACATTAACGGCAGCTGTTGCCATTAATATACCCTCTGTGACTGTAATGCCACCAATCACTCTGGTCATGGGGGCATTGCTCATTTCAGATTTTGCCTTTGTTGTGGCTTCGTGGTTTGGTCTCTGGGTGTGGACCCAAGGCTGGGAGTCCGATTCCCCCTTAGCCCCTCCCAGAAGGAGAGCCATTCCAGGTGGTTTGGGGCAAAAGCTGCACTGTTCCAGGGCACCCCAGAAAAAGGGAATGAGTCAACCAGGAAAATCCGTACCTGGAAAATCCTGGAAAAGGTTGCCATTTGTCAGAATCAACTTGATGGCATGCAGTTACAATGAGGCAGAGGCTGGGAGTTCGATTCCCCACTGGGCATCTCCAGACAGAAGAACCAGCCTGGGTATTCTTGGCAAGCTGCACCATTTCAGGAGAAGTGAATGGGAAGCCACTTCTATCCTCTCCCTGGAAAACCGTGAAAAGGGTTAGTGACTTGATAGCACAGTTGTTGCTGTTGTTCATGATGATGATGTTGGTGATGACGATGACAATGACGATGGTGATGACAACAACAACAACAACAACAACAACAACAACAACGATGATGACGACCACCACCACTGAACAGCGTTTCTTCCATAAGTGAGATGTTTCAATGTTGATGGGGATGATGATATTTTAGTAGACATCTTAGATATTGTTGTTGTTGTTGTTCAGTCATTCAGTCATGTCCGACTGTTCGTGACCCCATGGATCAGAGTTCGCCAGACCTTCCTGTCTTCCACTGCCTCCCAGATATTGGTCAAGTCCATGTTGGTTGCATAGATGATGCCGTCCAACCATCTCATTTTGCCTTCCATCTTTCCCAACATCAGGGACTTTCCCAAGGAGTCCTCTCTCCTCATGAGGTGGCCAAAGTACTGGAGCCTCAGCTTCAAAATCTGTCCTTCCAGTGAACATTCGGGGTTGATGTTTTTCTGGATGGATGGGTCAGATCTCCTTGCAGTCTAGGGGACTCTCAAGAGTCTCCTCCAACACCACAGCTCAAAAGCATCGATTCTGCAGCAATCAGCCTTCTTTATCGTCCAGCTCTATATTTAATCATAAATCATAAACGAAGTGGCATGAGCGTCCAGGCTGTCAGTTCATGCCCATCTCCAAGCACAAATGTTCATAGGCTGCACCGCATACTTCAGATCTTCTCCCCAGACCACTTGCTCGTCTTAGACTTCATTACTGTGAGTGGCTGCCCTGACTGTGGCCTGGAAAATGACTCCCCCCCCCCGAAACCAGGCCTTCTTGGGCATGGCTGTGACACCATGGGACTCACTGCCACTTGATGTTCACCAGGTGCCTTCTGTCTGGTTTTCAGAACCCTTTGTAAAGAGGTATTCAAGAACATTCTCTCTGTTTGAGAGACTCCCCAACCCATTTTATGCCGCTTATACGATCCATTTTTCACCGTGGGGAGGTTTTATTGCATTATATATGTTTCCTTTTGGTTTTCGTTTCTTTTTCTGATTGTTATGTCTATAATGTAGCTGATGTTTATCTGCTCAGTTTTTGGAAACATCTCAGAATTGTGGCTTTTCACTAGATGCGTGGGATATAAACAAACAGACAAGACAAGACAAACAAGGCAAACAAAAAGAATGAAAGCTATTTAGCAACTTGTGGAACCAGAGAACGATGCTGAAGAGTAATCAATTGTCCTTTAGTTATAAAACCAGTTCTGCTTCTAACTGTGAACTTATAGAGGCTCTAATAGGACTTTCAAATCAATGAGCTATTTTGCATTTTTGACAGTTCCACCCCATGGCGACAGAATATCCATGACTCCATAGCAATTTGAACCCAGATCCTCTGGGTCCTTGTTCATCACTCTATTCACTGCACTATATGCGGATGTCCATGTAGTGTGTCCTCTTGGTGTGTTGGGGCAAATCATTACTAGAACAAGTGTAAGGAGTTGGTTTCCTTTTTCCCATGACACTAATTCTTTCTTTGTTCCTTTGGCTTTTGCTCACAGGACAAACCATGGACCTGGGTGGATCATACCAAACTCACTTACACCTACTGGAAAATTGGAGAGCCAAATGATTATCCGCTGGGCCTTGGCAAGGAGGACTGTGTTGAACTTGACAGCAGCCTAGGTGAGTGGGTCTCTCAGCTCATTAGAGCCATGAAAGAAGTGTTGCAGAGTTTTGGATTTTCAGATAAGTTCCCTTTGCTGTGCAGCAGAAGGTTCACAGAGGTTCATGTTCCCCAGAATAGACCACCCATTTTCTCATTAAGTGGCACTGATAGCCTCAGTAACACACTCTGAGACGTTATTCTCCCCCTTCTTCTGTCTCCATTGATGTATCGGATTATCCCAACGCATCCCAGTCCACCTTGGCCCGCTTCTCTCGTGGTCTTCAAGTCACTTTCTCTTTCCACACTGGGTGGGATGCTCCTGGCATGAGGTCTTTCCACCCTTTTTCTTGTCCCATCTAGGAGCGCCCGGCACTCCCACAACTGAGCCGTGGAGGGAGAGGCCTGGCAAAGGAAGCCATTCAGAGCTCTCCACCAACCTGGCTTAAGGGGACAATGACACTGAAGAGATAATGCAGGGAGTGCTCTGGGGTGGGGTCAATCCGATTATCAAAAGGGATGCAAAAGGCAGAGGTAATGCAACGGAATAGGGGGTCAGGACGGCAGAGAATGAGATGGTTGGACTGTGTCATCGATGCAACCAATATGGATTTGACCAAACTCCGGGAGGCAGTGCAAGATAGGCAGGCCTGGCGAGCTCTGGTCCACGGGGTCACGAAGGGTCAGACACGACTGAATGACTGAACAACAGTATCTATCCACCCATCTGTATATGCAATAAATCAACCGGCAGCTGATTGTAAAGCAAGAACCTGGAGACTTAAAACCCTTTATAAGAATAAAGTGACTTCTTTCATGTCCCCCAGCCTATCTGTGAAGAGAAAAATCTCACTTACCAAAGCAGTTATCAAACAGTCAGCAGACACCTTGGCTTGAGTATTAATTAAGGCATTTATTTAACTACAAAGATTTCACTGAAGTATTCTTCTAACTTAAAAATAATAAAGATGTTTCCCTCCTTAGTTACATTTGTTTTGCTAAGAGGCTAAGCCTCTCTTTACTTTTAATTTCTACCTTGTTAAAATGTCCAATAGACATGGGCACGACCAGAAAAAATGACGTTTCGAGTTTTTGCTTGTCGGAACGGGTCCGTTTCGGGTCGTTTCCGTTTGTCGCGAAATTTTTCAAAAATTTGTTGTTTCCGTTTGTCGTTTCCACCACAATTTAGCGCGATTCGACTTCCCAGAGCATAGGGGCGTCCCGCAATCAGGGCCGGTGCTTGGTGTTTAGGGCTGGGCGGGTGGCAGTTGTGGGGGGCCATGGGCGGGCAGCGGTCGCGGGCGGGTGAGTGGGCGGGTGGTGGCGCGGGCGGGCAGGCGAGTGGGCAGTTAGGATATCACTTAGGATAGAGGTTCTGTTCTTGGCTTGCACCCCAAATGTGTGTGTGTGCAAGCAAATTGAAGTTGGGAAAATAGAAAATAAATGGTAGTATATAATATATTTTTAAAATAAATCCTCCCACTCCCAGTCGAACCTCCCCCTTTATCCAATATCAGAAAAAAAATCCTCAAACTGCCAGAGAAGAAATAAAGAATAAACTGCTATTCCCTTCAGCAGACAAAGCTGCAGGGAATCAAAGAAAGTATTTTCTAAATTCAGTTCCCTCCCTGCCTGCCTAACTTAAACCCTAAAGCCTCCAGCCTCCCTCCACAATCTCGATCGGATCACACCAGCACCAGCACCCAGCCCTCCTCCCTCAACCACATCCATACACCGACCCAACTGCGATTTCTGGAAGGTGCCTCGGCTTTTTATGCCCTCCGAGACATCCAGAAGTGTCAGTCAAAAACCTGGCAATGCCATTGGTGGAATGGTTGAAAAAAATCGCATGGTCCCATCCCATGCCCAGCCCAAATGGGCAGGTCTAAAAAAATAAAAATAAAAAAAATAAAATAAAATCAATACGACGTTTTATTGCTATAAAAAACCCACTGCTGCTACTATAAAAATTTCAGGCATTTAAAATAAATACATTTCACATGTTTCATTGGTGATTTGGTGTGTTTTTTGACCACGATTTCAAAAGAAAAATTGTGGTCGCCATTTTGGATCCCCCCCCCACTGCATGGCATGCAGCGAGAGACAGACGACGAGGATGACCCTCCCCCAGCCTGGTGCAAGCAGCCCAGGACAGGAGAAGAGGGGGGGAAAGGCCAGGGACCCCCCAGAAACCACCCCTCTGGTAGGTGGCAAAGCCTCAGGCAGGCATATTTTCGCCTGCTTTTTTGGCCGGGAGTCATTTTTTTTTTTAACTTTTAAAAACTTTTTCTGTGCTTCACATCGCATGATCACCGCAATGCCACAAACGGAAACGAAAAACCCGACCAAATTTTTCTTTTTTCGGTTCGAGTTCGAGTTCTGACGGCTTAATTATCGTTACCGTTTCCATTACGTAATGGAAACGATAACCGAAAACAGAAACAACAATTTCGCCGAGTCATGCCCATGTCTAATGTCCAAGGAAAAATACCAGGCAGAAGAATCATTCTGGTGGAAAAAATTCTCTGTCCTCTCTCGGCGCAGCTCCGACAGTTCACGGCCTGGGAATGGCAGTCACACGTCTTGTCAGTCCAGTCAGAGTTCACTTGCTGGTCTGCTCTAGCTATGTCTACATTCTTTACAGATTATAAATCTTAAACAGAAGTCCACTAACACCTTAGAATTCATTCAGAGTTTCTTTTAAGCCCAGGTGTGTGTGTGGGGGGGAGGGAAAACTTCACTACTCTAAATTATGGTACAGATAATGCAATGATTTCCCCCCCTCCCTCTCCTTCCCTCCCGCTCTCTCTCTTTCCCATGAATTCTTAGATTATCTACGCTGGAATGACGTCAAGTGCACAGCCCACCGTGCCTACCTATGCAAGCACCTTGATGTTCCCAAGTGCGTCAGTTGCGGGAAGTAGTTCTCCCGTGGCTGCAGAAGGCACTCCGCTTGGGTGACTTCTGTTTGGGATGGTTATATTGTTGAATTTAAAATAAAGTTAAAATTATATTTCAGCCAGGCTAGTCCTGCTGAGTTCCGCTGGACCCCAGAAACCCAAGGAAGAGTCCAACGAGAGAGAAATCCTGAAGAGAATACTGTGTTTATTGGGCCTAGTAAAGGACATCCGGCAGACACAAGCCAGAGACAGAGCAAAGATGTCCGGCCCCGAGCACAAAGAGAACCACATTTTTATTTTATTTTATTTTATTAGTTCCCCTCTTCCCTCCCCCGAGAGGCGCCGCCCAGGGGTGGACAAATTAGGTGTGAATTGAAGCTTTCCGCTTGCCGAGCCCTTGCTTGCAAGGCCTCTTAGCCGGCAAAAGCGGTGGCTTTTATATTTTTCCCGATATCTTGGGAACGGTTTTAAATTTTGGGACCGGGAAAAAAGTGTCATGCTTGTGACGGTGTGGGGCGTATTTGGGCAGTTCCGATGGGTCTCGGAACTGCTCCAATTATTATTTATAAAATTTATTTTTCCATTATAACTCTTCAATATTTGTCCACCCACCTAACAGGGAAAGGCTGGGGTGGGGCAGGAAAGGGAAACTTGGGGGGGGGGTTGTCCATCGGGTGGAGGAAGGGTTTGGAAACTGATTTGAATTAAGGGCCATTTCTTTCTTCTCCAGTGGTTCTCAATCTTGGGGGGCCAGGTGTTCTTTGACTGAAGCTCCCAGGGGCCTTTGTCACTTGGTGTGCTGGCCGGGACTTCTGGGAGTTGTAGTCCAAGAATATGTGGGGAGCCCAGGTTGGGGACCACTGGCCTCAAGCTCTCTCGTTGATTCCCCCTCTACATGCCCCATGAAGGCACATATATAGAACTCAAAACACTATCCTGTGGGGACTACAGTTTCATGCATCGGCTGGGGATGCTGGAAGCGGGAATAGTCCAAAAAGAGTAATGTACCCACACTGGGAATTTCACACGTGTTTTAAAGTACTGGTTAGAGAAGCATTGCTGTTGGAGTCCCAAGTCCCTGCCAACTTTGCAGACTAGACCAACAATTGTAGTCCTCCAATTCAAAGTAAATCTTAATCCATGCTCCAAGTTACTCTAGGTCCAATAAACCATATTTGAGAAACATCATTCTGTGGGTCCATTTTTCTCCACGCACTTGGGTTGGGTTCTTCTTTCTTTCAAGGAGGAATGACTCCCTCTCCTCCATGCCATGAGCCTCCCCGCATGGAAAAATTGGGTGGAAGGGGGTGGAGGAAGAGAAAAAGAGCCGTATGAGTAACTGGGGAAAGGCTATGTTCTAGTCCAGTAATTTCCATCCCTGAGGCCCCCTGGTGTTCCTGGACTGCAACTCCTATAAACCCCAGCCAGCACAGTTATTGGTGGAGGCTTCTAGGAATTGCAGTCCAAGAACACTTGGGTGGCCCATGTTGGGGAACCACTATTCTAGTCCTTCCAGCCGTACTTGGGATTGCATAAATTAATTGTTAATTTCGCAAATTTCGTGCACAATTTCTCGGCCCGTCCTGTGATCATCTCCCTTCTTCTCACCTGATTTGCCCCTACTGCTCCTTGGCTGGCTGGCTGGCTGTATTTCAGAGCAGAAATGGCTGTCCTACCAAGGTCAGGCAGGAGGGATGGGCTGCCATGGAAGAGAAGCAAGTGGAAGAAGAGCAGAAGATGGGTCTTGACACAGAGGATTTGGTGCCAGGAGGCCAGGGTAGAGAAAAAGAAAGAGAGAAGAACCCACAGTGGGAGTGGGGAGATGCGGAAAAGGGAAGGGAGGGGCAGGCGTGCAGCTATGGTCTGTGTCACTCAGGGCAAGCACGCATTCTGCACCCCCCATTGCTTGGTACATGTCAGGACACATTGTAAAATCAGCTGCTGCTGCCCTGAAGTCTGATCCTAGTATGTCCGGCGTTGCATGGGACTGCAAGGTTCGTCAAAACCTGGGAGTGCAGAGCTACACACCCCTTGCATGAATTTTCCACTGGGAAACCAACAGAACTTTCGGGCAGGCCTGCCGGTCCCTCTGCCTGTCCTGCCCGCCTGCGCCCATCAGAGGATCTTCTCCTCCGGAAGTTGGGTCATCGCACACCACCAAGAAGAAAGACTATGACTGATAGGGATCTCAAGGGTCATTTAGTCCACCTGCTCCAGCTTAAATGAAACAAAATAGGAAAAAAAATTAACTAGTTCACTTGTCTGCCTTCGGGGGAAGAAGAGGCAGTCTGCATCTCTCATAGGGCAGTATGTTGAACTTCTTAATTGACTCCCCCAAAAAAACCCACCACACTTTTTTTGTGAGGGTCAGTGTTGTGAGTTCAAACCAATGAACCCCCCCCCCCGCCACCGGATTGCCCTTGTACTTTTAATAGGAGCTTATGACACAGAAAGCCCAGGATGAAAGTTTCCATGGCATCAACCTTTGGCCATTCCTACGGATTTGAAGCCAAGTTGCAAGCAGAGGAGTCCAAAGGCTGTGATCCAAAGGCTGTGGTCGCTCACAGTCCAAAGGCTGTGATCCAGGCTGGGGTGTTGAAGTGTCCATCTAAGGAGGCCCTGGGATCTCTTTCTGTGGAGGAACCCATTGAAAGAGTTGGCCAAGTCTGTGATGGGGTGACTTGGAGCAGGTGTCTTCTTCACCTCCATAGCCTTTGGATGTCGTGCCAGCAGGGCCATGAGGGGAAATGGAAGGCTTCGGCCTTGATTTGATCTCTTGGAAGCCAATGTCTGTAGCTGCTCCTCTCGCCGTACCCTTTCCCCAGATCCTCCTGATTTTCTCTCCAGCACACACCCAGGCCCTCATTGCCTTCCAACCCTCCTCCTCCTCCTGATCTGTTGCAATAACTGGGACAACCAGGGCAGTTGGATGCTGGAATAACAGGAAAGCGCTTTGAAGAAACACACACACAGAGAGATCCGAACCAGTGGAGGAGCTCCCCTATTGTCTGAAGAGGCCTCCTTTTATTAGCCCCAGTACCATGGCTGATTACATCATTTCTTTGTGGTGCAGCAAGAACTTCCCCAAATATAGTTAAAGAGGCATTGCATAGGAGGTCTAAATTATTTTGCATTTCTACGTGTATTGGTATACCTATTCATTGCTCTAGTTGGTAACTTTAACTGAGTAACAGTAGAAGGCAAAGAGAATTGGCAAGCTTAGCTAAGGAATAATGAGGGAAGAAAGAGGGGAGGGCTAGTGTGCTGGCATAATCTTGTCTGCTGTTGCAGAGAAACACAGACCCATGCCACCAAGAAGCTGTTGGTTCTGAAATGGCAAATGGCTCCAGCTATGTCAACCCAGAAGCTTATCCCCCACACTCATCCAGGAGACATGAGGGTCTTGCCCACTCCCTGGTCCAACTCCTTGCCTCTTTGCCGGTGCTTGGCTAACTGATCATCATGTTCTCTCTGTACTTTTGCCCAGACGTGGCTGTGTTTCAGGTGGGCAGTCATGCTTCCTGAAAAACGCAACCATTATCGGAAGGTGATCTAACCTCCACGGAACCAAGTTGAAGGAGGAACTTTGATTGAAGGTCAATGCCTCCAAATAATAAATGCCATTTGACATCTGCTTTCCACCTGATGAGACTGCCAGGGAGCTGGTGAGTTGCTCTTTTCCTGCCTTGCAAAGCTTAGAAAGGCTGGTGGTAGGGCTGACATGTTGGTGACCACCATGTTTTTGGGATTTTGGTCCTATTTCTGCTCACACACCCTACTGCACAGCCAAAATGTGTGCCAGCCCATTAACAATTAGCTACAACTCGCCTCTGCAATTTTTGCAGACTTTAATCCAACATAGATATAGGCCATTGGTTTGTCAATAAATGATCAAGAGCGCAGCAACATCCAATCTAAACATGGCATCACACCAATCGCCTACAAGATGTGTGAAACCCAGCTGCGATGGCATGGACGACAGGAGGGCTTCAGATTTGTCAGGAACTGGAGAACACTTTGGGACAAGACAAACCTGTTCAGGAGGGACGGGTTGCACTGGAACCATGATGGGACCAGATTGCTGGCACTTAATATCAAAAAGGCTGCAGAGCAGCTTTTAAACTGATAACTGGGGGAAAGCCGACAGGAGCTGGGCAGCATCGAGTTCGGGGAAGTGTCTACTTGAGTAGTGAGTAGGATGCAATATTTACTGAGCAGGGCGGGGAGCTAGTCTTTTTTTTTTTACAGCTGATCAGCCCATCCAGTCTTTTTTTTTTTTTAGCCAGCTGGCCCACAGGCTGACCAGCACTTTTTCCCCTTTAGCCTAGCACTGACCAGCTGGTCCGCGGGCTGGTCAGCGCCTTTTCTTTTTCAGCCTAGCGCCGACCAGCTGGGTCGGCACTTTTTTTTGCTTTATCCTAGCACCAACCAGCTGGCCTGTGGGCCAGTCAGCACTTTTTTTTCTTAGTTTAGCACTGAAAAGCTGACCCGCAGGGCCAGCTGGTCAGCACTTATTTTTATTATTTATTTTGACAAGCACCAAGATCAGCACTTGTCAAAATAAATGCTAAACAAAAAGGAAACAAAATGAACATTTCTGTTTTGTTTCATTTCCTTTTCTTTAAAAAGGGCACTTTGTTGTTTGTTTCGTTCTGTAACAAAATGAAAAATGAAAAATGAAACAAAAATAGCACTAAATGGGCAATACTCCAAGTGGAAGGGAGGTAAAGAGTGGGGTCCCCCAAGGTTCAGTACTAGAAACCCTGCTTTTCAATCTCTTCATAAATGATTTAGAAGTAGGAGTAAACAGCAAGGGAGCCAAATTTGCTGATGACACTAAATTATACAGGGTAGTAAAAACCGAGAGAGACTGTGAGGAGCTCCAGAGGGATCTCTTGACATAAATAATTATATGGGGTAAGTGGTGGGGTTTTAAAAGAGATAATCTCTATGATGTTATCCATCTCCACGATTGATGGCTACTTGTTCCTCCCCAGGCAAGCTGGCAGAGCCAAGTCTTCAAACTCAGGAGGGAGGGAGTCCATCTCACCCCCGGGGTCATGCTGTTCCAGAGGGCCATCTAGGCTCATCTCCTAGACCCCATCAGGTGAAATTCTATATAATTCTATATAGGATTCTAATTCTCTATATAAGCAAATTCTACCTGAGCTCTTTGACAGCTCTCCTCCACAAACTGGACAAAATTCCAAATTTGGATATTAATGACCTCTCGTTGCTGGTGAGTGGCAGGGCCACCAAGGAACACACCACGCTGATCCTGTAACATTTGCAAGCTCTGGAGCTTGCTCCCCGGGGAAACAACTGCTGTACACTGATTCATTAATGATTGATTCAGTTATCCATAGTTAGTAGAGGAAAAAAATTAAATAACAATCCAGCAGCCACAAAGCAAGCCACTGTCACAAAACAGCAATTGTGTGTGTGTGTGTGTGTGTGTGTGTGTGTGTTGATGTTCTCTCTTATCCACATTTTTTGCTATCCATGGGAAGGCCTGAAACCAATCCGCAGAAGATACTGGGGTCCTACTGTATTCACTTACAGTACTTACTTGCTTACTTATTTTCAACATTTGTTGTTCATTAATTTAGCCTCTGTATTTCATATTCTCTTTGGAAGCAGGGAGAACTCAATGGAGGTTATCTTAAACTAGTGGTTCCCAAGCTTGGGTACCCCCCCCCGATGTTCTTGGATTACAACTCCCAGAAATCCTGGCCAGCACAGCTAGTGGTGAGGTTTATCACTTTCTCTTTCTGTGTTTTCTTTGCAGGTGGGGACCATGTGGTTGGCTTCTTCCTTCATTCTGCCCCCCTTTGCTCTCCTGGTCGCCACAACCTTTCTTCCGGCATGGGGTGCCGAAAACCTCCTAACTCGCAACCTTCACTCCAGCAGGGTTGCTCGTGCACCAAAGAAAGGTAGCAGTTTTATTTGTTCTTCCATGCCAGTGTCCGCGACCCTCCACTTGACTCTCGGTCGTCCCCCCTCCCAAGACCTGATGTCATCAGAGTCTCATTTTCCTTGTGTTTTAAGGAGAACAAAATTCAGCCCCCAGTGACTCGAGGAGAGAACTGAGCATGGAATCCTAAGGTTGGAAGGGGCCTTGCAAGGGGGGGGTACCTCTCCTGCAACGAGTGCTGGCACAGCCAATTCCCTTGGGAGGCAAATGAATCCTGAGCTAGTTAGAAATGTGTGTGGGGTTGGAGAAGGAACCATCAGGCTAATATTGCAGTGGATGAGATGGAGGATCTACGCTTGCATGTGTGGCAAGAGGCAGGGTCCCACTTGGATGGCCCCGAAGAAGGAATTGTTAAACTTCTAGAAGAAGAAGCCTGAAAAACTCAAAAAAACTCAGAAAGAAAGAAAAAACAGATCCCGGCTGTGAAAACCTTTGAGAATAAATTGTTCAACTATTTCTAAGTATTCCAAGCCTAGGAAACCTTGGAAAGGGTCACCACACATCAGCGGTTGATCTGACGACACATAATTGTGATAATTGTGAAGGAAGATTTCAGTTGAATATCATGGAAAAACCCTAGCCGTTAGAGCAGTATGACAACATACCTGTCAAGTTTTCTCTGGCCCCAGCTGGGACAGGAGGGGGGGAGGTGTAATGTGCAAAAACACATGTACAAAATACAAAAACACAAACAAAGCACCCCTACCCCTTCCCCTCCTGATTGCAAAATAACCCACAAACAAAGCACCCCCTTCCCCTCTCAGTTGCAAAAAAAAATTCCCCAAACAAAGCGCCCCTCCCCCTCCTGGTTGGGTCATCCAGGTCTAATTTAAAGGTACAGAACCGTAAGGAGGGAGATAGAGGGCTTGAGGAGACCCACGCATGAGCACCAGGGCAGAAGACTCAGCTGTTTGGCACACAAGTCATGTGGCCATTGCCTTCACCAATGAGACGAGGTGTTGTGCAATTTCATTCACGTTTTGCACCCAAGGCTGTCCATATCACTTCTATGGAATGTGGCTCTCCTCTCTTGTCTTTCTTTTGGGTGGTGCCTGCCCACCTTTTGGTGTTGTGCAACAGGCCACCCTTCAGCTGCATGCTGCTCGACGCCTGATCACGCTCTTCTCTTTCCATTAGCCCCTGCCGGCGTAAAATGCCCTAAGGACTGGATGACGTACAAGGAATGCTGCTACGGATTTTTCGCAGAGCCGAAAACGTGGTGGGATGCAGAAGTAAGAAGGCCATCTTGGCTGGTGGTGGGCACAGAAAGGGGCGCAAGGGCACTTGACTTATGGCACAGGTGCAAAACATCAAACAAACACAGAGAGGCTAGCTGTTAAAAGTCCCTCTGGAATTATCCAAGCATCCTCTCTCTTTGCTTGAGACAAACTGAGACCGTGGTCATACCTGCGTTTTCTGCGTAGTTTCCCGTTGGCGAACTACGCAGTAAAAGATTGCGTGCTAACCAGGAAGAGAAGCAAATTCTGCTCCCGGCTGACCACGCCCCTCGAACAGCAGTTTCAGCGAAGTTTCCTAAAGCACCGCCAGGGGCTGGATTTAGAAACTTCGCTCGAAAATGCTTACTTGTTTGCTTCTGTTGCAACAACAGGATACTGAAAATATGACCCTTGATTTTCGAAGGGCAAACTTCCCTCAGATGAGGAAACTAGTTAGAGAGAAACTGAAGGGGAGGGTTAGAAGAATCCAATCTCTTCAGAGTGCATGGAGCCTGTTTAAAACAACAATAATAGAGGCCCAGCACAAGTGCATACCACAAAGAAAGAAGAGCTCATTTAAGTCCAAGAGGACTCCAGCATGGTTAACGAGTGGAGTTAGAGAGGCTCTAAAGCACAAGGAGAAGTCTTTCTGTAAATGGAAATCCTCCCCAAATGAGGAAAATAAAAAGGAACACAAACTCTGGCAAAAGAAATGTAAGAAGATGATAAGAGAGGCAAAGAAAGATTTTGAGGAACACATGGCTAGCAATATAAAGGGTAATAATAAAAGCTTCTTTAAATATGTTAGAAGTAGAAAACCTGCCAGAGAACCAGTTGGCCCTCTGGATGGTGAGGGAGGAAAAGGGGAGGTTAAGGAGGACTTGGACATTGCAGAGAAATTGAACGAGTTCTTTGCGTCTGTCTTCACGACAGAGGACCTTGAGCGGATTCCGCTGCCTGAGCTGCCCCTCTTGACTAAAGAATTAAATCAAATACAGGTTAAAAGAGAGGAGGTTTTAGGACTAATTGATAAATTGAGGATTAACAAGTCACCGGGCCCAGATGGCATCCACCCAAGGGTTATTAGGGAACTGAGAAATGAAATTGCAGATCTCTTAACGGTAATATGCAACTTGTCTCTTCAAACGTCCACAGTGCCGGAGGACTGGAGGATAGCGGATGTCACACCAATTTTTAAAAAAGGAAGGAGGGGGGACCTAGGAAACTACAGGCCGGTTAGCCTTACATCTGTCCCAGGGAAGATGGTGGAAGGCCTCATCCAAGAGAAAATCTTAAAACACATAAAAGAACAAACCTTGCTGAGAGAAAATCAGCATGGCTTCTGTAAGGTAAATCTTGCCTTACAAACCTTTTAGAATTTTTGAAAAGGTCAACAGGCACGTGGATTTGGGTGAACCGGTGGATATAGTCTATCTGGATTTTCAAAAGGCTTTTGACACAGTCCCTCACCAAAGGCTGCTGAGAAAATTGCCTAGTCAGGGGATAAGAGGGCAGGTCCTCTTATGGATTGAGAACTGGTTGAGATCCCGGAAACAAAGAGTAGGTGTCAATGGGAAATTTTCACAATGGAGAGAAGTGAAAGCGGTGTGCCCCAGGGCTCGGTCCTGGGACCAGTGCTTTTCAATCTGTTCATAAATGACCTGGAGACAGGGATAAACAGTGAGGTGGCCAAGTTTGCAGATGACACAAAACTTTTCCATGTGGTAAAAACCAGAGAAGATTGTGAAGAGCTCCAGAAGGATCTCTCCAAACTGGGGGAGTGGGCTGAGAAATGGCAAATGCGTTTTAATGTAACCAAATGTAAAGTAATGCATATTGGGGCAAAAAATCCAAACTTCATCTATCAACTCATGGGCTCTGAGTTATCCGTGACGGATCAGGAAAGAGATCTTGGTGTGTTGGTGGACAGCTCCATGAAGGTGTCTCCCCAATGTGTGGCAGCAGTGAAGAAGGCCAATTCCATGCTAGGGATTATCAAAAAGGGGATTGAAAATAAAACAGCCAACATTATAATGCCGTTATACAAAACAATAGTAAGGCCCCACCTGGAGTATTGTGTACAATTCTGGTCACCGCATCTCAAGAAAGACATAGTGGAACTGGAAAAGGTGCAGAAGAGAGCGACTAAAATGATTACTGGGCTGGGGCACCTCCCTTATGAAGAAAGGCTAAAACAATTGGGCCTCTTTAGTCTGGAAAAAGGCGCTTGAGGGGGATATGATTGAGACATACAAAATAATGCAGGGTATGAGTAAAGTGGATAGAGGGAAGCTCTTCTCCCTCTCTCAAAATACCAGAACTAGGGGACATACACTCAAATTGAGTGCTGGGAGAGTAAGAACTGACAAAAGAAAATATTTTTTCACCCAGCGCGTTGTAAGTCTATGGAACTCCCTGCCACAGGATGTGGTGATGGCATCTGGCCTGGATGCCTTCAAAAGGGGATTGGACAGATTCCTAGAGGAAAAGTCCATCACGGGTTACAAACCATGATGGAGATGTGTAATCTCTAGGCTTTAAACCAGGGTACTTCAAGGGCCAGATGCAGGGGAGTGGTATCAGGAGACAGATATCTAGTCTCATGCGCTCCCAAACACATCTGGTGGGGCCGCTGTGAGATACAGGAAGCTGGACTAGATGGGCCTTTGGCCTGATCCAGCATGGCTCTTCTTATGTTCTTATGTTCTTATGTTCTTATGCAGTAAATTCAGTTTCTCCTCTTTCTACCCGGCTTAAAAGACGGAACCTTGGAAACTGGAGCCGGCAAGTAGGATAAAATGCATAGTACACAGGTTAGGACAGAACCAGAATAGGAAGGTATGACGCAGAGGAGAGGGCACCAACTGTTCATTAAAAACCACATGACCGCTCCCGAAAAAAATACGCAGGAAATTTAAATACGAAGGAAACCCAGGTATGACCGCGGTATGAGTTTGATGAATTTCTGGGAGCTCATTCAGAGATGTGGACAGAGTTGTTCCACCCGTGTGTTGACAGCAGCCAGAAACACCCAGTTTCTCACCAGCTTGGAGAAGGACTGCAGAAGTGCTGGGCTGGGGTCTGTAATCATACTGCTGAGGGTCAGTAAGGTACACATTTGGGCTCAGGAGAGGTCTTGTGGGAGATTGGCTTGTCTGTTTAAGGAAACTGTGGTTAATGTGTTCTCTTAGGGATCACACTCCCCATAGGATTAAGTCCTTAGTCTGAGGGTCAAATTACACAGTGAGGGAGGCCATAATTGAAAGAGAGAACTCTTCACATGCTTGAGGTGTCTTGATTGTTACACGAGGCCCTTTCCCATGTCCCATATTTTGCAAATCAGCTTGCATCGTTTCCACGATTAGCCTTTTGGATGTTGCCTTGCTGGCAACTCTTGATTACTCAACACAAAAGTCTCCTGGAATCATGTTTCTCAAACATTAACTTGATTTCAACTAGAATGAGCATGTAACTTATAGTTTCCTGCCACAGGATGTGGTGATAGCATCTGGCCTGGATACCTTCAAAAGGGGATTAGACAGATTCCTGGAGGAAAAGTCCATCCCGGGTGACAAACCATGATGGAGATGTGTCATCTCCAGGCTTAAAACCAGGGTACTTTGAGGGCCAGATGCAGGGGAGTTGTATCAGGAGACAGATATCTAGTCTCGTGTGCTCCCAGAGGCATTTGGTGGGACCACTGTGAGATGCAGGAAGCTGGACTAGATGGGCCTTTGGCCTGATCCAGCAGGGCTCTTCCTTATGTTCAGTGCAAGGTTCTGATACAGTATATATTTTAAAATCCCTGATTGAACTTATATTATTTTGAGACCCCCCCCTTTTATTTCAGGTTGCATTTTGATATAATTGGCTATTTGGAGAAGGGTTTGACTTTATTTGTTGACACAAGATCCATTGCAATGTGGGCTGAATCTGGCAGTTTGCACTATTCAGCCCAAATTTCCCTTTTAGCACACTTCCCACTGTGAGGAGACAGAACCAGGAGCAAGGAAATTAGAGGGTGCACCGTCTGAGAAGGAAAGGAACACAGAACAAAAGGAGGAAGATGAAGATGGAGAATTAGGAAGAAGAGCAGAATCTGAAGAGAAGCAAGAAATCAGAATAGGGCAAGAGAAGGAAGCCTTTTGGGTGGGAGCTCAAGGCTTGGGTGTCACTAGCTCGGGGACGGTGATTGACAGGGAAGGGGAGAAAGGTACGCGTTTGGGGGAGGCAGAACGAGCGGAGTCAGGAGGAGAGAATAAGAGGGGACCGTTGAGAGACGTTGGGACACAGCTGACAGGGAAGGAGGAAAAAGGAGGGACCTATGAGGTCAATATAGAGAAGGACTGGACCTGGATGGTCGACGTTCGTCCCTTGTAATGGCCAGCCAACACTCTGGCAATGAGGGGGAGAGGCAGGGCATTGATGACAGAGAGAGAGTGTCCAGGGTGGCACACTGGGCTCGCCACCCCTGTTGTGGAAGCCAGTGTTACGGCCGGGGGTCGCTTCCGTGAAAACCTTCCCTGAGGAGTTAACCCAACCTCCCTGTTTAACCCCAGTTTCGAACCCCTTTCGTTTAACTGTTAATGTTGAAGATGCTGAACCTCTGTTGGAAAAGAGTAGGCTAAATACAGAAGAAGTTGTAGTAAATAAACATTTGTTGAAAAACAATGAGCCGGATCCAGACCATCTTCATTGATGACTCGGAACCATTGCATGACAGAAACAGACCCTCACACCCACACAATTATTATAAAACTGCTGGTTTTTCCTTTTTGTCAGGCGATGTGCCAGTCTCTTGCTGCCCGGAGCCACCTGGCTTCCATCCTGAACAAAGCCGAAATGGATGCTGTGGTCAACTTCATCAGGCCCCTGGCCCAAGAATGCTGCAATGACACTTTCCCCATCTGGATAGGATTGTTTGATCACAATATCCTGGGATGGAATAACTTGATGTCAGAGGCAAGTTGTTGTTGTTGTTGTTGTTTTTGTTTTTGTTGTTGTTTTTGTTGCTGCTTCTGCTGCTGCTGAGTATACTGCCCATCGGACAACAAGGCCACTCTGGCCAGTTTACAACATGTATTATATAACATCAGAATCAGAATACTTTCATTGGCCAAGTGTGGTTGGACACACCCAGAATTTGTTTTGGTAAAAGGAAATATAAGAATCATATAGTCAACAATAAAAACACAGTACAACGATACAATATAACTTATTATTTAAAAAGGAAGACGAAAATTAAAAATTAACTATTCAACAGTTTGATAGCACTTGGAAAGAAACATTCTTTATATCTCGCTGTCCTAGTATTTTGTTGTTCAGTCGTTCAGTCGTGTCCGACTCTTCGTGACCCCATGGACCAGAGCTCACCAGGCCTTCCTATCCTCCACTGCCTCCCAGAGTTTTGTCAAATTCATTTTAGTTGTATCGATGACACCGTCCAACCATCTCATTCTCTGTCGTCCTCTTTTCCTTTTGCCTTCAATTTTTCCCAGCATCAGGGACTTTTCCAAGGAGTCCTCTCTTTTCATGAGGTGGCCAAAGTACTGGAGCCTCAGCTTCAAAATCTGTCCTTCCAGTGAACATTTGGGGTTGATTTCTTTCAGAATGGATAGGTTTGATCTCTTTGCAGTCCAGGGGACTCTCAAGACTCTCCTCCAGCACCACAGCTCAAAAGCATCAATTCTGCGGTGATCAGCCTTCTTTATAGTCCACCTCTCACTTCCATACATCACTACTGGAAAAACCATAGCTTTGACTATCCTGACCTTAGTTGGCAAAGTGATGTCTCTGCTCTTTAGGATGCTATCTAGGTTTGCCATTGCTTTCCTCCCAAGAAGCAGGCGTCTTTTAAATTTGTTGCTGCAGTCGCCATCTGCAGTGATCAAGGAGCCCAAGAAAATAAACTCTGTCATTGCCTCCATTTCTTCCCCTCCTATTTGCCAGGAGTTGATGGGACCAGTGGCCATGATCTTAGTTTTTTTGATGTTGAGCTTCAGCCCATTTTTTTCACTCTCCTCTTTCACCCTCATTAAGAGGTTCTTTAATTCTTCCTCACTGTCTGCTATTAGAATAGTATCATCTGCGTATCTGAGGTTGTTGATATTTCTTCCGGCAATCTTAATTCCGGCTTGTGATTCATCCAGACCAGCCTTTCTCATGATGTACTCTGCATATAAATTAAATAGGCAAGGTGACAGTATACAGCCTTGTCGTACTCCTTTCCCAATTCTAAACCAGTCAGTTGTTCCATATCCAGTTCTGACGGTTGCTGCTTGTCCCACATATAGATTTCTTAGGAGACAGATAAGGTGGTCAGGCACTCCCATTCCTTTAAGGACTTGCCATAGTTTGTTGTGGTCTACACAGTCAAAGGCTTTGGCATAGTCAATGAAGCAGAAGTAGATGTTTTTCTGGAACTCTCTGGCTTTCTCCATAATCCAGCGCATGTTGGCGATTTGATCTCTAGTTCCTCTGCCCCTTCAAAATCCAGCTTGTACTTCTGGAAGTTCTCTTTCCACATACTGCTGAAGCCTGCCTTGTAGAATTTTGAGCATAACCTTGCTAGCGTGTGAAATGTGTGCAATTGTGCAATAGTTGGAGCATTCTTTGGCTTTTCCTTTCTTTGGGATTGGGATGTAGACCGATCTTTTCCAGTCCTCTGGCCACTGCTGGGTTTTCCAAATTTGCTGGCATATCGTATGCAGCACCTTTACAGCATCCTCTTTTAAGATTTTAAAGAGTTCAGTTGGAATGCTGTCACCTCCACTGGCCTTGTTGTTTGCAATGCTTTTTATGGCCCACTTCACTTTCCAGGATGTCTGTCTCCAGGTCAGCAACTACGCTATCTTGGTTATCAGGGACATCCAGATCTTTCTGATATAATTCTTCTGTATATTCTTGCCATCTCTTCTTGATCTCTTCTGCTTCAGTTAGGTCCCTACCATTTTTGTCATTTATCATATCCATCTTTGCATGAAATGCCCCTTTAATATCTCCAATTTTCTTGAATAGATCTCTGGTTTTTTCCTTTTCTGTTGTTTTCCTCTATTTCTTTGCACTGTTCATTCAAGAAGGCCACCCTGTCTCTCCTTGCTATTCTTTGGAAGTCTGCATTCAATTTTCTGTATCTTTCCCTTTCTCCCTTGCATTTTGCGTCCCTTCTCTCCTCCGCTATTTGTAGGGCCTCGTTGGACAACCACTTTGCTTTCTTGCATTTTCTTTTCTTTGGAATAGTTTTCATTGCAGCCTCCTGTACAATGTTACAAGCCTCCATCCATAGTTCTTCAGGTGTTCTGTCCACCAAATCTAGTTCCTTGAATCTATTCTTCACTTCCACTGTGTATTCATATGGGATTTGACTTAGCTTATACCTGACTGGCCCCGGTTACTTCACATACCTCCTCGTGCTGCGGTGAGCTTGGCTCTGATCTGAATTCGGATGCGGTCACATGATCTGAAACCGGGGCCGCCCCTCTTTCCTGTGTACTCACATGCATGCTGGGTGAAGGCGAAGGCATTCCAGCTTCACGTCTTTGATGCGCTTCGAAATGAAGGGTTCCTTTGCTTTCCGCTGGTTCAGTAAGCGGTTCCTGGTTTTCGTTTTTCGGTCTTTCGATTAATCGACGGTCTCCCGTCATTAGTGCGTTCCACATTATTTTCCTATCTTTCTAATTTTTTGTGCAAGCATTCCACGGCAAACTCCATAGGCGCTGCTCCCTGTAACGCCATTACCTCCTCCTGTCACTAGGTGGCTTCAGGCAGGGAGGAACTTTTAAACAGCAGGAACTGTTTCAGAATGCGAATGCTAGGAAACCACACGTACCGCCAATTTGGATCAAAAAGCGGATTGACCAGATTCCCAAGGTCGAGGAAGGGAATCTCTCAGCCTGCTTGGGGCACACTTCAGGGGGCATGGTCGGAGCAACCACGCATCCACCCCGGAGGTACGTGAGGCTCTGTTCCGTCAAATGGAGCCGCAGCGGAGCCACGAACAGCGGTGAGAGGTACGTGAAGTAACCGCCCTTCACTTCCACTGTGTATTCATATGGGATTTGACTTAGGTTATACCTGACTGGCCCAGTGATCTTCCCTACTTTCTTCACCTTAAGTTTGGATTTTGAAATAAGAAGCTGATGATCTGAGTATGCAGATGTCCTAGTATGCAATGCCCTAAAACGTCGCCCTGCAAAGCATAACCCAAAATACCGCATTTTTCTGTGTACACCACACAACTTTTTTCTAAAATCATGATGCCAAAAATTAAGGGGTGTGGTATACACGGAAGTAAGCCTTTTGGGGTGGGTGGGTGGAGGAGAACCCAAACTCACCTTGCTTTGCCCCTCCATGGTTTGTATTTTGCAGGATCAGGCTCCGTTGGGCTTGAGCAGCCCATTCAGAAATGCCCTCTGGAAAGAAAAGAAAAAAATCAACCTTTTTTTACAGTGAAAAGGCATTTCTGAATAGGCTGCTCAAGTCCAAAAAGGTGGTGCCTTATAGAAGGAAAAATATGGTAGCAGTGGGACCCACATTATTTATTTATTTATTTATTTATTTATTTATTTATTTATTTATTTATTTATTTATTTATTGGATTTTTATACTGCCCATTTGGTAGCATGGTCACATAATAACTCAAATTACAGTGATCCCTTGTATAAAGGAATTAATTCAGTCCAAATGAAATTCTGTAAAGCAAATTTTCCTTTGTACAAATTTCCCATAGGAATGCACAGGAAATGGATTAATCCCCAATCGTGACTGTTTTTCTGTTGTACAGATTCATCCCATAGGCGATTCTGTTAACCAGTTTCTCCCTATCTCCAGTACTTCCCCCCTTTAAGCCGATTTTCTGTTAAACAAACCGCTTGTTATACAAGGGTCCACTGCACATTAAAATACAATTCAATGACGGGGAATAGACATGGGCACGACCAGAAAAAATGACGTTTCAAGTTTTCGTTTGTCGGAACGGGTCCGTTTCAGGTCGTTTCCATTTGTCACGAAATTTTTCAAAAATTTGTCGTTTCGTTTGTCGTTTGTCGTTTCCACCGTGATTTAGCGCGATTTGACTTCCCAGAGCATAGGGGCGTCCCGCAATTAGGGCCGGCGCTAGGTGTTTTTGTGCCCTAGGTGGCGGGCGGGGCCAGGGGCGGGCGAGTGGGTGGGCGGCGGCGCGGGCGGACGGGCGAGTGTGCAGTTAGGATATCACTTAGGATAGAGGTTCTGTTCTTGGCTTGCACCCCAAATGTGTGTGTGTGCAAGCAAATTGAAGTTGGGAAAATAGAAAATAAATGGTAGTATATAATATATTTTTAAAATAAATCCACACCTCCCACTCCCAGTGGAACCTCCCCCTTTATCCAATATCAGAAAAAAATCCTCACAAATTGCCAGAGAAGAAATAAAGAATAAAGTGCTATTCCCTTCAGCAGACAAAGCTGCAGGGAATTAAAGAAATTATTTTCTAAATTCAATTCCCTCCCTGCCTACCTAACTTAAATCCTAAAGCCTCCAGCCACCCTCCTCAGTCTCGATCGGATCACACCAGCACCAGCAGCCAGCCCTCCTCCCTCAACCACATCCATACACCCGACAGCGATTTCTGGAAGGTGCCTCAGCTTTTTATGCCCTCCGAGACATCCAGAAGTATCAGTCAAAAACCTGGCGATGCCTTTGGTGGAATGGTTCAAACAATTTGCATGGCCCCATCCCATGCCCAGCCCAAATGGGCAGGTCTAAAAAAATAAAAAATAAAATAAAATAAAATAAAATAAAATCAATACGACGTTTTGTTGCTATAAAAACCCACTGCTGCTACTATTAAAATTCAGGCATTTAAAATAAATAAATTTCACATGTTTCTGTGGTGATTTGGTGTGTTTTTGGACCATGATTTCAAAAGAAAAATTGCGGTCGCCATTTGGGATCCCCCCCACCGCATAGCATGCAGCGAGAGAAAGACGACAATGACCCCCCCCCCTCAGCCTGGTGCAAGCAGCCCAGGACAGGAGAAGAGGGGGGGAAAGGCTGGGGACCCCCCAGAAACCACCCCTCTGGTAGGTGGCAAAGCCTCAGGCAGGCATATTTTCGCCTGTTTTTTTGGCCGGGCGTCGGGTTTTTTTTTTTTTTAAACTTTTAAAAACTTTTTCTGTGCTTTGCATTGCGCGATCGCCGCGATGCCACAAACGAAAACGAAAAACCCGACCAAATTTTTCTTTTTTTCGGTTCGAGTTCGAGTTCTGACGGCTTAATTATCGTTACCGTTTCCGTTACGTAACGGAAACGATAACCGAAAACGGAAACGACAATTTCGCCGAGTCGTGCTCATGTCTAACGGGGAAATCTCTAGCTCTGGCTCTCTTTCACAGCCCACACTTTCATCTCGTCTCACAGCTGGTTCCAGATCACTCGGCATAGGGAACCTTCTCTCTGAGGCAGGGCTGTGCCTGGGTGCAAAGACTCACACCCCCAATCCTTCCTTGCAGGAAAGTGCTTCAGTCGGCCATACTTCCCAGTTCTGTCCTTGGGTCTCCCAATGTAGCAGGGCCACAACTACAAGCAGTCATAGGACTGGATGGTAGAATGACGGCATGGGCAGGGGCCTCTAATCCCACCAAGTAACACACACACACACACACACACACACACACACACACACACACACACACACACACACACACACACACACACACACACACACACACACACTTCCTTCAAGGCAGGAAGCAAAATTAAAGTAGATCTGAGAAAGGTGGCTATCTCGCTTCCTCTTGAATGGCTCCAGCATTGGAGCCTTTATCTCCTCCTCGTGTGGTAATCACATCCACTGTTGTACTGCAGTCAGGAAGTTTTTCCTGATATTCAGCCAAAATTAGGGATGGACATTTCGTTTTGGAACCAGTAAGTTACAAAACGAACCACGCAAGCCCAGGTGGTCCTCGGAACCGGTTGATACATGCAGTTCCTATTGCTTTACCTTTTTCTGTCTCGCGCAGGGTTAAAATCCAATGAGGAAGCATGCTGCGATGTCATCTGTGCTAGATCTGTATTGCTGGCCAATCAGGAGCTGTGCTGGGACAGGCATCATACCGCCTCCCTCTCTGATTGGCCAGCAGCATGAAGCAGAAAAGATGACGTCCCAGCGAGCTTCCTCGTTGGATTTTAACCCTGTGCGAGACAGAGAAAGGTAAAGCAGTTGGATCTGCATGTATCAGCCGGTTCCGAGGACCACCTGGGCTCGCATGGAACCTACTGGTTCCGAAACAAAATGCCCATCCCTAGCCTAAATCTGTCTCCCTGTATCTTGAGCCCATTGTTGCATGTCCTGCCCTCTGGGATGGCTGAGAACAGATCCTGCCCCTCTTCTAGAGGAAAGCCTCTCAAGTCCTTGAAAAGTGCTATCCTATCTCCTCTCAGTCTTTTTTCCTCAGGGTTAAATATGTCTGGTTCTCAGTCTTTCCTCACAGGGCTTGGTTTCCAGCCCCCTGAATCATCCTCGTTGGCCTGCTTTTAACTTGTTCCAATTTGTCAGCATCCTTCTTGACATGCAGTGTCTAGAACTGGACACGGGACTCCAGAGGAGGGCTAACCCAGTGCTGATTAGAGGGTGGATAGTCCCTCTAAAATCACATTTGCCCTTTTCACAACCCCATCACACTCTTGGCTCATATTCAGCTTGTGGTCCACCACAATCTCAGATCCTTCTCACTGATAGCATTACTGAGCCACAAGTATTCCCCATCTTGCCACTGCATGTTTGGTTTTATTTTCTGTGTTGTTGTTGTTGGGTTTTGTTTTGTTTTGTTTTGTTTTGCTTCTTCACTAACAGGAGCAGACCACAGTACCTCCTTGAAAAGGAACAGAACATTTATCCTTCAAGCAGTGGTGGTGAAATAGAGGCAGGAGATATCATTCTGCCACAGAAGGCGGTGATGGCATCTGGCCTGGATGCCTTCAAAATGGGATTGGACAGATTCCTGGAGGAAAAGTCCATCACAGGTTACAAACCACGAGGGAGATGTATCATCTCCAAGCTTAAAACCGGGGTACTTCCAGGGCCAGATGCAGGGGAGTGGCATCAGGAGACAGAGATCTAGTCTCACACGCTCCCAGAGGCATCTCGTGGGGCCACTGTGAGATACAGGAAGCTGGGTTAGATGGGCCTTTGGCCTGATCCAGCAGGGCTCTTCTTAGGTTCTTATGTTCTTCCATATCCCATTTGGGATCATCTGTCCTAAGGCAATACCCTCGTTCCTCCAACCTACTTATAGGCCTGGCAATACTACATTGATTGTGGTTTTTATTATGCCTGTTTACACTATTTTATTGTTTGATTAATGTGTAGTAGACATGGGCACGGAATGAGCAAATTACCGTTTCCGTTACCGTTTATTGTTTCCGTTATGTAACGGAATGACAAATGGTAATTTACACGGGCCAGCCGGAACCCGAACAGAACCAAGAAAAATTTGTTCGGGTTTGTTGTTACCGTTAGTGGCATCGCGCGAGCGGCACTCAAAACAACATGTTAGAAAAAAAGTTTTAAAAAATTCCAGCCGGACCTCCGTGAAAAACCAGGGGAAAATATCCCTGCCTGAGGCTTTGCCACCTACTAGAGGGGTGTTTTGGGGTGGTGGTGGTCCCCAGCCTTTTCCCCCTCCTGTCCTGGGCTGCTTGCAACAGGCTGGGGGGGCATCATCCTCGTCGTCTCCATGCCATGCGGTGGGGGGGGGATCCAAAATGGCTACCACAATTTTTTTTTAATCGTGGTCCAAAAACACACCGAAGCACAACAGAAACACGTTGAAATTTATTTATTACAATGCCTGAATTTTAATAGTAGCAGCAGTGGGTTTATCTTGCAATAAAACGTCTGCATTGATTTTATTTTATTTTAGTTTAGTTTTAGTTTTTTAGACCTGCGCAATGATGGGCTGGCCATGGGATGGGACCATGCAAATTTTTTGAACCATTCAACCAATGGCATGGCCAGGTTTTGACTGACACTTCTGGATGTGTCGCAGGGTATATAAAGCCGAGGCACCTTCCAGAAATCGCAGTCGGGTGGATGTGGTTGAGGGAGGAGGGCTGGCTGCTGGTGCTTGCTTGAGCTATTGCTGCAAGTGCGATTCGCGATCCGATTGAGATTATTCGAGGAGGCTTTAGGCTTGATAGGCAGGCAGGCAGGGAACACAACAGCCACAGGCAGGCACCATTTCTCCTCCTGTCCTGTGTACTAGTTCCAGATCCAGAAGAAGATCAAACTGAATTTAGAAGGTTATTTTTCTATTCCCTGCAGCTTTGTCTGCTGAAGGGAGCAGCAGTTAGTCTTCTTTCTTTGTTTATTTTCAACTCAACAAGTCTCTCTCTCTGGCTGTTTGTGGGGAAAGGATTTTTCTGATATAAATTGGATAAAGGGGGAGTAGTAGGGTCGACTGGGAGTGGGAGGTGTGTGGATTTATTTTAAAATATACCATTTATTTTCAAAGTTTTCCAACCTGAGAAGAAAAGAAGAAACACTTTCATCCATTTACAGCTGCACTACAGCTATTCTTTGCTGATGTTCAACTAAATTATTTTAATATTAATTATTTTACACCAATATCTATTTTTGGAGGCATCTACCTACTCTTCAGGTTTATTTTTGGGGGGCGGCTGGCACTAAGCAACCCTTCCTTCCAGACCAGACCACTTGCTGCTGGTGCTGCTGGCTGGCGATAAAATTCATATCAGCCTAATCTGTGTGTGGGAGGGCATTCACCCTACCCCTACCATCAAGTGAATTCACTGGGGGGCTGATTAGGCAAACAATTTGCTTGCTCCTGTGTCAGTGCTGGTACAAATTCACCACGCACACAATTTTGGGTGCAGGAACAGATAACCTCTTCCTATCCTAAGGGGACAATATAATTTTTTTTTTTTGCTTCTTCAGTCTTGAAAGGGGGAGACAATTCTAAATTATTAAATTTATTTACTGGTTCACCATCTGGTTGGTTCAAAGTTGTGCAGTGTGTAGTGCACTGTGACTGCACTGATTGCACACACACTCAAGTTTTTTGGGGTGCAAAAGCAGATAATCTGCTCCTATCCTATTCCCTCAGCTAACTAAACCCTTCCTGCAGATATACCTTTCTTTGTGTTGTGTGGGGAGAGAGGCAGATCCATCCTTGGTTCTTCCGTCTTGAAAGTGGGGGGACTATTCTAAAATATTAAACTTATTTACTGGTTCACCATCTGGTTGGTTCAAAGTTGTGCAGTGTGTAGTGCACTGTGACTGCATTGATTGCACACACACTCCAGTTTTGGGGTGCAAAGGCAGATAATCTGCTCCTATCCTGTTCCCTCAGCTAACTAAACCCTTCCTGCAGATATACCTTTCTTTGTGTTGTGTGGGGAGAGAGGCAGATCCATCCTTGGTTCTTCCATCTTGAAAGGGGGAGGGAGACTATTCTAAAATACTAATTCTAAACTTCTTTCCTGGCTCATCTTCTGGTTGGTTCAAAGTTGTGCACTGTGACTGCACTGATTGCACACACACTCAAGTTTTTGGGGTGCAAAGGCAGATAATCTGCTCCTATCCTATTCCCTCAGCTAACTAAACCCTTCCTGCAGATATACTTTTGTGTTGTGTGGGGAGAGAGACAGATCCATCCTTGGTTCTTCCGTCTTGAAAGGGGGAGGGAGACTATTCTAAAATATAATTCTAAAATTATTTCCTGGCTCATCTTCTGGTTGGTTCAAAGTTGTGCAGTGCACTGTGACTACACTGATTGCACACACACTCAAGTTTTTGGGGTGCAAAGGCAGATAATCTGCTCCTATCCTATTCCCTCAGCTAACTAAACCCTTCCTGCAGATATACTTTTGTGTTGTGTGGGGAGAGAGACAGATCCATCCTTGGTTCTTCCGTCTTGAAAGGGGGAGGGAGACTATTCTAAAATATAATTCTAAAATTATTTCCTGGCTCATCTTCTGGTTGGTTCAAAGTTGTGCAGTGCACTGTGACTGCACTGATTGCACACACACTCAAGTTTTTGGGGTGCAAAGGCAGATAATCTGCTCCTATCCTATTCCCTCAGCTAACTAAACCCTTCCTGCTGATATACTTTTGTGTTGTGTGGGGAGAGAGACAGCAATCCTTCCTTTTCCAGTTTTGAAAGAGGGGCAAAATATCTATTTTTATTTACTGATACTGGCTCATCCTCTGGTTTGTTCTACCTGTGTGTTGCTGTTGGTACAAATCCACACACACACAATAAGGGGGTGCAATACGGAGACCCTTACCTATATATCCGTGCTACCTCTGTGTAGCACAATCCTCCTTGTTTAATCAATCTTTAATTATATGTGTTTTTGTGACTGGAGGGAGAAAACAGTGCCCATAAATTTTTTAATTTCTTATTTCTGACTGTGTTTAAAGGGCAAAAGTACCCTACCCTAGTCCTTCTACAAGGGAAAAACTTTTATCAAGGCCCAGCAGGGCAACTTTGAAAGTTTGTACAAAAGAACACAGTGTGAGAGTAAGCTTGTGGGCCAAAAGGATAACTTTATTAGAATAGTTTGTTAACTTAACACAAATATAATAACAAAATGTATTTCTATAACTTTGAGAAATAAAAAAATGAGGAGGGGTGGCAGAGGCAGAGGGAAGGGCAAGGGGACCCCCACTAAAATAAATAGGGGCACGTTTCTGAAGGAAGGCACAGGAAGCAGTGTAGAAAGTGATATTGCTGGTACCACTCCCTCCCCCAGCAGCAGCTGCACCACCAGCACCACCGGACCATCTTCTGTCACTGAGGGAAGCATGGATGACTGCATGCGATCCCCATCACCAAGCTTTCACATTCAAACACAGCCCTTGTATCAGGTGGAAGACGAGTACTCAGAATCAGAAACCTCTGTGCATCTGCATCTTCTGGATTCTGAGGACCTGTTGGCAGGAACAGAAGAAAGGCAGGCTTCAAGCAGTGATCGAAGGAGCAGCCCTCCTTCTTCCCAGAACCAGAGTACCACCAGTGACAGCAGTCAATTGTCCCAGCAGGGTACAAGACACACCACCACCAGCACGGCAGCGGCAGGCAGTACCAGAGGGGGCAGTACTTTACATAAGCCTCACGTCTCTCTCTGGGAGTATTTCGAGAACAGCCAGGAAGACTCGAGGCTTGCAGTGTGTAAGAAATGCAGGGTGGTCGTGCGCAGGGGGAATGACCCCAAACACCTCTCCTCAAGTGCCTTGCGTAGCCACCTCATGCAAAGGCACCCTGGGACTCTGCTTGAGACAGTGTCGGGCCCTGGTTCCTCATCCTCAGGGAGGAAGAGGGGGGAAGCAGGCATGGGGAAGGACTCCGGAGAAAGCTCCACTGAGAGTGGGAAGAGGCAGGCCACTCTGCAGGAAGTGGTGCCTCTGTGTGGGAGTTTTGTGAGCCAACGTACTAGGGCCAAGGCACAGGAGTCCACCACTCGCGTGGTTGGTAAAATGGTGGCCATGAACGGTTTGCCCCTCTCCTTTGTGGAGTCATCAGGATTCAGGCACCCGATGAAGCATGTGGCTCCATTGTATGACCCTCCTTCCCGGCGGACCTTCAGCAGGCGGGTGATTCCCTCCCTTTATGAGTCCGTCAGGGACATGGTCTGGGCCCTACTGCAGGCGGCCAGAGGAAGGAAGATCCACTTCACTTCCGACCTCTGGAACCGGCGGGCACCATGGATACCTCTCTCTGATGGCTCATTGGTGGCAACCCAAGGAGGTCCTTGACACTAGGGCATCCCGTGACGAGCCACAGGGGGAGCCACAAGGGAGCACCCCAAGAGGGTACAGGTCATCCATCCCCAGGCACAAAGCATGGAGGACAGTGCCAAAGGCATCCACGTTGCTGAGGTCCTCATGACAGCACTGCGAGATTGGGCACCCGAGGGGCAGGTAAATCGCAGAGTCGTGGTTACTGACGCAGGCTGTAACATGATCAGTTGAAAGGGCAGGGCTCCAGGGCATCGTGTGCGCAGCACACAAACTGCACCTAGTGGTGGGCGATGCCATTGGGCTGGGTACACCAAAGGATTCCTGGTGTGAGGGGACCCTGGAGACCAAGGCCTTGCTGGACAAGTGCAGGAAAATAGTCGGGCACTTCTCATGCAGCGTCAAGGCATCAAGGATGATGCGTGAGAAGCAGGGCTGACCAGAGCACGTCCTGATCCAGGACGTGACCACCGGTGGAACTCCACCTACGAAATGGTCAAGCGCATGGTGGAGCAGAGGGAAGTGGTGGAATACCTCATGTCCCACACTCCCGTCCTGCCTGGGGGAATGGTGTTGGACATTGGTGCTACCGAGTGGCTCGCCCTCTCCCAGATGGTGGGTATCCTGCAGCCTTTTGAGGAGACCACCCATGTCCTCAGCAACTACAATGCCAGCCTGGGCCATGTACTCCCCCTGGTACATGCCCTTCGCCAATGCCTAGAGGCCAGTATCCGGGAAGAAGCCAGTCTTCTCCCAAAGAGCAGGGCCTTGGCAGACAGGCTGTTGACCGGCGTGGATACCCACCTTAGCCCACTGAGGAGGGAAAAGGTGTACCAGATGGCATGCCTGTGCGACCCTCGCGTCAAGGGTTCCCTGGCGGGCAGCGTTGCGGACGTAAACTCATGGAAGATGGAGCTATGCCATCAGGTCCACAGGGCTGACTCAAAGCAGCCCCAGGCTTTACTGAGGGTGCGAGGAAGCCAGAGCGATGCTGAAGAGGAATTCTTGCAAGGGTCCTTTTCCTCTTCTCTGGAGTAGTGTACACCCAGAGACCAGGTTCATTACCAGCAGCCACCTACCTGGCCTCTGCCCTAGCCATGGCAGTCTCCTCCTCAGTGGAGGCAAGGGAGGAAGAAGAACTGGACCCCACTTGGACCATGGTGAGGGAGTACATGGCCGAGCCCCTACAACCCCTAACCTTGGACCCACTCCAATACTGGGCCAGAAAGGCAGACATCTGGCCCACTCTTTCGACTCTGGCGTTGGACCTCTTGTCCATCCCCCCACCAGTGTCCAGAGTGAACGTGTCTTCTCCCACATGGGAGATGTCCTGAGGCCACGCCGCTCACGTCTGGACCCAGGGACCATGGAAAGGTTGACTTTCATCCGGTTCAACCTTTCCACGTTGGGGTTGCCCCACCACTCCAACCCCTAGGTCCACAGTCATTCTTCCACCGGTTCCAATCATGCCTCCCTTGCTCTAACATGCCCGACTACCTGCACTTATGCCTGCCTGCCTGCCTGCCTGCCTTCCCATTCCCACTCAATTTGAAGGGTTAGATAATTATCACCCAATTTTTCTTGTCCTTGCCTGGCTCCAAACCAGGGAGGACCAATCAAAGTTTAATTTTGAAGGGTCAAAAAAGGAGGGGTGGAACTGGAAAGTCACTTGCGGCCTACTACAGTCAGAAAATCCCAATGTCAGGGAGGGGATAATCCGTCTTTGCACTCCTGCTTCCCTACATCGACAGTCTACTACTATGTCTCCTGGGTTGACAAAACTCTGTCTCCTGGCGTGACAAAACTGTAGCCTGGGCACAATGTAAACTCTGTTCCCTTGTGTTATACAAAATGGTTGGCCACAAGTACTGTTGGTTGCACACTCATCTTGGCACCCTAACTAGCTGCCATGCTGCAGCTTGTCCCTGCCACTCAGCTTTAGCAGGCGGGCTATGGCATGTGGAGTGGACAATGGATGCAGAGACTTGCCCTCCCTGGGCAGAGACACCTTTGCATTGCTGTTTAGGAGGAATTAGAGTACATCTAGACCCACAGGAACTGTGTAGGACGAACTGTTGCTGGTTGATGAGCCACAGCCCAGAGAAAAGGGCTGCAGGTCAGAGGATCCGGTTGTGGATTGGAGTGATCCTTAGAGCACCAACCTGGTGATGATGACACCAAGACGGGCCTTATCTCTGGAGAAGGGATGATGAGTGGCTGACTCTCAGCCACAGGGGTGCAAAAATGCAAAGCCTCAGTAGTACACCCTTAACAGCGGCAATGAACCAGACAACACTGTTGTGGTTGCAGCCATGCAAACTTCCCCTATTACTAACCCCATCCAACCAATGCCTGTATGCCTCCCATCCTAACATTCCCCAGCCCAACGCAGTTATGCCTGTCTGTCTGTATGACTGCCTGCCTGCCTGCCTGAATGCTTTGCCTGCCTGCCTTCCTCCCTTGTCTGCCTGACTGCCTGTAATCCCGCTCCATGCATGGATCTAATAAGGGCTACATAATTAGCCCAGTTTTTATAGGTCTATCCTGGTCTTTATAGCAGCCCAGGAAGGTTGTTTTCTAGGGTCAGTGTAGGCCCAATATTTCCCCACTGGCCATGGCTGGTCTGAGTGTAGTACACCCTAAATACCTGCCTGCCTCCATGGGTTCCTCCCTTCCCTGGGGTTTTTGAGCCACTCTGCTTACAAAGTGGTTGAGATGCACTTTACAACAACCAACCTCAAAGACTGATTAGCAGGGGCCTAGCTCTCCTTACAGCCTTAAAGAAATGTTCTCCTGCATCCACTCTGTCTCCTGGGTTGACGAAACTTGGTCTCCTGGGGTGGAAACTCACTCCTGCCTCTAACAGGCAGAAAATCTCTAGGACAAGGAAGGGAGAATCCCTCCTTGCACTCCAGCCTCCCTGCATGCATCCACTCTGTCTCCACTCGTGGCTGACGAAACTCTAGCCTGGTCTCCAGGCACTTGCCTACCCTATCCTCTGAATGAGGAGGGTAGGAAAGTCACTCTGGCCTCTCAAAGGCTGATAGTAATCCCAGAGAACTGTTTCCTGGCCCTCTGGCAGACTGCTTCAGACACAGTCTTTGCAGACTCCTCTTCTTTGCTGTGCTTAGAATCCACATCCGTGCGTACGTCGTATTGACGTACACAGTCGCACTCGGGCTTGAACGAATCGACTCCCGTGCTGGCCTCCAAAGGCAGAAACAATCCCTTCCCTAGGAAACTTCCCTGCCCCTGGCACTCTGGCTTAGTGGCTTCCCTGCGTGGACTCTGCCTCCTGGGTTGGAGAAACTCTGAGCTCCAAAGGCTGATAAAATCCCTCCCTTCTGGCACTTTGGCTTTGTGCCTTCCCTGCGTGGGCTATTTCTCCTCTGGGTTGGAGAAACTCTGGCCTCCAAAGGCTGAAACAATCATAGAATGATAGAATGATAGAATGATAGAATCATAGAATCATAAAGTTGGAAGAGACCTCAAGGGCCATCTAGTCCAACCCCCTGCCATGCAGGAACCCCCATCACAATATTTCCGACAGATGGCCATCCAGCCTCTGCTTAAAAACCTCCAAAGAAGGAGACTCAACCACCCTCCACGGCAGCATATTCCACTGCCGAATAGCTCTAACTGTCATGAAGTTCTTCCTAATGTTCAAATGGAATCTCTTTTCCTGTAGTTTGAAACCATTGCCCCGAGTCCTAGTCTCTGAAGCCATGGAAAACAAACCTGTTCCCTCTTCAATATGACATCCTTTCAAATATTTAAACATAGCTATCATATCCCCTCTCAGTCTTCTTTTAGAGAGGCTAAACATTCCCAGTTCCCTAAGCCGTTCCTCATAAGACATTTCCTCCAGACCCTCAACCATCCTGGTAGCCCTCCTCTGCACCCGCTCGAGGTTGTCAACATCCTTTTTAAATTGAGGTGCACAGAACTGGACACAGTACTCCAGGTGGGGTCTGACCAGAGCAGAATAGAGTGGTACTATCACTTCCCTTGATCTAGACACTATGGTTCTGTTGATACAACCAAGAATCAAATTGGCTTTCCTGGCCACCACATCACACTGCTGACTCATGTTCAATTTGTGGTCCACCAAGACTCCCAGATCCCTTTCACAGGTACTATCCTCCAGCCAAGTATCCCCCATCTTATATTTGTGCAATTCATTTTTTTTACCTAAATGTAGTACCCTACATTTCCCTCTGCTGAAATCCATTTCGTTAGCTTTGGCCCAGCACTCTAGTCTGTCAAGGTCTTTTTGGATTTTCATCCTATCCTCTGGAATTTGCAGCCCCTCCCAATTTGGTATCATCTGCAAATTTAATTAGCATACTCTCTATTCCTTCCTCCAAGTCATTAATAAAGATATTGAACAGCACTGGACCCAGAACAGAACCCTGGGGCACCCCACTGGTCACGTCTCTCCAAGCTGAAGTGAGGCCATTTATGGTCAACCTTTGGGTGCGATTAGTCAACCAATTACAAACCCACCTAACAGTAGCACTATCTATCCCACTTTCTATTAACGTCTTAGCAAGAATACCATGGGGAACCTTATCAAAAGCCTTACTAAAGTCCAGATAAACAATATCCACAGCATTCCCCTCATCCACTAGGCCTGTAATTCTATCAAAGAAAGGGATCAAATTAGTCTGGCATGATTTGTTTTTAAGAAACCCGTGTTGACTTATTGTAATGACAGCATTGTTTGTTAAATATTTGTAGACTGCCTGTTTAATAATCTTCTCTAGGATCTTTCCAGGAATTGAAGTCAAGCTGACTGGGCGGTAATTATTTGGGTCCTCTTTTTTTCCCTTTTTGAAGATGGGGACAACATTAGCCCTCCTCCAGTCAATGGGGACTTCCCCTGTTCTCCAGGACTTCTCAAATATTATTGTCAATGGTTCTGAAATTACTTCCGCCAGTTTTTTAATATCCTTGGGTGTAATTCATCTGGCCCTGGAGACTTAAATTCATTTAATGTTTCCAGGTGTTCCTGTACCAGCTCTCTACCTATTCTATGTTGCAATTCCCATCCTACCTCATCTGCTCTTTGTCTCAGTGGATCTCTTTCTTCCTTTTTGGAGAAAACAGAGGCAAAGAAGGTGTTAAATAGTTCTGCCTTTTCCTTGTCTCCTGTTAGTAACTGGTTATTATCGCCACACAGAGAGCCTATCATTTCCTTATTTTTCCTTTTGCTGCGGACATAACTAAAGAAACCCTTTTTATTATCTTTAATGTCTCTGGTCAGTCTAAGTTCGTTTTGTGCTTTAGCTTTTTTTTTACCATCCCCCTGCATATATTAGCTGTTTGCTTATATTCCTCTTTGGTGCATTTCCCACTTTTCCATTCCTTGTACTTGTTTTTCTTTATAGTTAGCTGAGTTGAAAGTTCTTTAGTAAACCATTGCGGTTTCTTTAGACCTCTCCTATATTTTCTTCTTGTTGGAACAGTTTTCAATTGTGCCTTTAATATCTCGCTTTTAAGGAACTCCCATCCATCTTAGACTCCCTTCTCTTTCAGTGTGTCGGTCCATGGAATCACAGCCAGTAATTCCCTAAGTTTACAAAAATTGGCTTTCTTAAAGTCCAGGATTCTTGTCTGACTATGCTTAACTTCACCTTCCAACTGTATAACAAATTCCAAGAGGGCATGGTCACTTTTACCTAATGATCCCACCACTTCGACCCCATTTACAAGGTCCTTCTTATTGGTTATGACCAGATCTAAAATGGTTTTGCCTCTTGTTGCCTCCTCTACCTTCTGGGCCATGAAATTGTCTGCAAGGGCAGTAAGGAATTTGTTAGACCTTGCATTCTTAGCTGAGTTAGATTGCCAGCATATATCAGGATAGTTAAAATCTCCCATTAGTACTACATCTCTCCCTTTTGACTGTGTGGCCATCTGCTCAAAGAAGGCATCATCCCACTCCTCCGACTGGCTTGGGGGTCTATAATATACCCCCACAGTGACATCCCTCCTGGTTTTTTCACCCCTGATTTTCACCCAAATACTCTCAACATGGTTCCTCTGCTGTTTATCTTGTATTTCTTCAGCAGTATAAATGTCCTTAATATATAAAGCTACACCTCCTGCTTTCTTACTTGTCCTATTCCTTTGAAACAGGTTATACCCTCCAATGACTACATTCCAATCATACGTCTCATCCCACCATGTTTCAGTGATGCCAATTATGTCATATTTATTTTGCTGTATTAGGAGTTCCAGCTCCTCTTGTTTGTTCCCCATGCTCCTTGCGTTGGTGTAGAGACATTTGAGGCTGCCTGTGCTTCTTCCATGTCCTTTGCTTAACCTGTTTTTCCTTGCACTAATGGTCTGCACTACTTCTTGTCCTGCTCCTATTGCAACATTTGGGCTAGTCTCCACCATCCCTTCTGGATCTCTACCATTAAGAGAATTTTCTCCCTCCCCCTGCAAACTCAGTTTAAAGCTCTCCTTATTAAATCTGCAATCCTCTTGGCAAAGAGATTCCTACCAGCATTGGTGAGGTGCACCCCATCCTGGCCCAATATCCCATCTGAATGAAAAAGCAAACCATGGTCCAAGAATCCAAATCGTTCCTGCCGGCACCATCTCCGAAGCCAATTGTTAACTTCCACTATTGTTCTTTGCCTTCATGGGCTACGTCCTTCTACAGGAAGGAGAGACTTTGGCCTTGTGCCTTCCCTGCGTGGACTCTTTCTTCTCTGGGTTGGAGAAACTCTGGCCTCCAAAGGCTGAAACAATCCCTCCCTTCTGGCACTTTGGCTTTGTGCCTTCCCTAGCCTGGGTGGGCCTAATAAATCCTACCTGCAAGCCTGACTTCCTGCTTCCCTGCCTGCCTGCCTGCCTCCCCCTCTGCCTACCTGCCTGCCTGTCAGGCTCCTGGGACTCCATGGCTTGGAGGAGGCCTTCCAGGTGCTTCTCCTTCAGCCTATCAGAGGCTCAGTGCTTCAAGTTCAGCCTCCAAGCCTAAGCGCACCCTGACGGCCAGTCTCCTCGACTTGCCCAGGCAGCAACACCGGCTGCCCCCGCCTCCAGTGCCTCTGAGCTGTAAGAGGCAGAAAATCACTCGGGGAGACCAACTTTAATAGGCACACCAACTATCTGGAATTGGGGGACTCCGTCCTCTGACTTGGGGGTGGGGAGAAAGTCACTCTGGCCGGTTACAGTCCAGATTGGGAAATCCCTTGGACAAGGAGGGGAGATTCCTTCCTGGCACTCTGGCTTCCCTGCATGGTCTCTGTCTCCTGGGTTGTCAGAACTCTAGCCTGGTTTCCAGGCTGTTCCCTATTACCCTATCCTCTATTACCCTATCCTATAGTACCCTATCCTCTAAATTTCTATTTCTAGTACCCTATTTCTATTTCTATTATTTCTATTTCTAGTACCCTATCCTCTAAATGAGGAGGATAGGAAAGTAATTTCCTGGCACTCTGGCTTCCCTGCGTGGACTGTGTCTCCTCTGGGTTGGCGGAACTCGGTCTCCTGGGTAGGCTAAACTCTGGCCTCCAAAGGCTGAAACAATCCCTTCCCTGGCACTTTGGCTTAGTGGCTTCCCGGCACCATCTCTTGCTTCTCTTGGCTCTTCTGCCATTCCATCCCAGCACCTTCATGGGTTGGCGGAACTTGGTCTGGGTAGGCTAAACTCTGGCCTCCAAAGGCTGAAACAATCCCTTCCCCGGCACTCTGGCTTAGTGGCTTCCCGGCACCATCTCTTGCTTCTCCTGGCTCTTCTGCCATTCCATCCCAGCACCGTCATGGGTTGGCGGAACTCAGTCTCCTGGGTAGGCTAAACTCTGGCCTCCAAAGGCTGAAACAATCCCTTCCCTGGCACTCTGGCTTAGTGGCTTCCCTGCGCGGACTCTGCCTCCTGGGTTGGAGAAACTCTGTCTCCTGGGTTGGCAGAACTCTAGCCTGGTTTCGCTTGGGTGGTACAAAATGGTGGGCCAAAAGTACTGTTGGTTGCTCATACAACTTAGCACCCCATGGCAGCCATGCAGCAGCTTGCCACTGTCGGATTTAGCAGCCGGCCTATGGCATGTGGACAAAGGCAGAAACAATCCCTTCCCTAGAAAACTTCCCTGCCCCTGGCACTCTGGCTTAGTGGGTTCCCTGCGCGGACTCTGCCTCCTGGGTTGGAGAAACTTGGTCTCCTGGGTAGGCTAAACTCTGGCCTCCAAAGGCAGAAACAATCCCTTCCCTAGGAAACTTTTCTGGCAGAGCAGCAGAGAGGAAGGAGCTGGTCAGAGGAGCACACGGCCAAAGGGCAGAGCTAACTTCTTTTTGCAGGAGCAAGGGGAGGAGTTTTAGCTTTAAATAGCTGCTACCAGCAGTCTCTCAGTCCTTTTCTGGCAGAGCAGCAGAGAGGAAGGAGCTGGTCAGAGGAGCACACGGCCAAAGGGCAGAGCTAACTTCTTCTTTTTGCAGGAGCAAGGGGCGGAGTTTTAGCTTTAAATAGCTGCTACCAGCAGTCCCTCAGTCCTTTTCTGGCAGAGCAGCAGAGAGGAAGGAGCTGGTCAGAGGAGCACACGGCCAAAGGGCAGAGCTAACTTCTTCTTTTTGCAGGAGCAAGGGGCGGAGTTTTAGCTTTAAATAGCTGCTACCAGCAGTCCTCAGTCCTTTTCTGGCAGAGCAGCAGAGAGGAAGGAGCTGGTCAGAGGAGCACACGGCCAAAGGGCAGAGCTAACTTCTTCTTTTTGCAGGAGCAAGGGGCGGAGTTTTAGCTTTAAATAGCTGCTACCAGCAGTCCCTCAGTCCTTTTCTGGCAGAGCAGCAGAGAGGAAGGAGCTGGTCAGAGGAGCACACGGCCAAAGGGCAGAGCTAACTTCTTCTTTTTGCAGGAGCAAGGGGCGGAGTTTTAGCTTTAAGCTGCTTTAAATAGCTGCTACCAGCAGTCCCTCAGTCCTTTTCTGGCAGAGCAGCAGAGAGGAAGGAGCTGGTCAGAGGAGCACACGGCCAAAGGGCAGAGCTAACTTCTTCTTTTTGCAGGAGCAAGGGGCGGAGTTTTAGCTTTAAATAGCTGCTACCAGCAGTCCCTCAGTCCTTTTCTGGCAGAGCAGCAGAGAGGAAGGAGCTGGTCAGAGGAGCACACGGCCAAAGGGCAGAGCTAACTTCTTCTTTTTGCAGGAGCAAGGGGCGGAGTTTTAGCTTTAAATAGCTGCTACCAGCAGTCCTCAGTCCTTTTCTGGCAGAGCAGCAGAGAGGAAGGAGCTGGTCAGAGGAGCACACGGCCAAAGGGCAGAGCTAACTTCTTCTTTTTGCAGGAGCAAGGGGCGGAGTTTTAGCTTTAAATAGCTGCTACCAGCAGTCCCTCAGTCCTTTTCTGGCAGAGCAGCAGAGAGGAAGGAGCTGGTCAGAGGAGCACACGGCCAAAGGGCAGAGCTAACTTCTTCTTTTTGCAGGAGCAAGGGGCGGAGTTTTAGCTTTAAATAGCTGCTACCAGCAGTCCCTCAGTCCTTTTCTGGCAGAGCAGCAGAGAGGAAGGAGCTGGTCAGAGGAGCACACGGCCAAAGGGCAGAGCTAACTTCTTCTTTTTGCAGGAGCAAGGGGCGGAGTTTTAGCTTTAAATAGCTGCTACCAGCAGTCCTCAGTCCTTTTCTGGCAGAGCAGCAGAGAGGAAGGAGCTGGTCAGAGGAGCACACGGCCAAAGGGCAGAGCTAACTTCTTCTTTTTGCAGGAGCAAGGGGCGGAGTTTTAGCTTTAAATAGCTTCTACCAGCAGCACGCGCCTTACGGCACGTGAAAACTAAGAAAAAAAATCTGGGTTTAATTGAGTTCCCAAGCCAAGCAACTCCTCAGGAGGTCATACACTTCCTGACGTGCTTGCAGTTGGAGTAGAGGTGCTTTAGCGGCCCCTACACTGTTAGATTTTGACTAAACAATAAAATAAGTAAAGAGTCTTACTAGATTAAAAAAAAGTGCAAGTTTACATTTTTGAGACCTTGAATACATTTTATTGTAATCGTTAAAATGGAGTTGGAGGGAGCAGCTGTAGTTACCTGCAGTACTTGTGCCATGTTTGTTATCTTGACAGAGCGTGTGCAGAACTACATCTGCTGCAAGTGCAAGCTGGTAGCGCTATTGGAAGAGAAGGTCCAGCAGCTAGAGGCTCGCATAATGGACCAGCAACATATTAAGGAGCTTGAGCAGTTCCTGGACAGAGCGGAAGAGACTATCCAGGTCCAAGAAGAGACAGGGCACACTTCAGAGGAGGAAGTCACTCCCCCAACTCAGGAGGTGGATGGGTGGAGGAATGTGACTCAAAGGAGTAGAAGGCCAAGGCATCGCTCAGAGAGTCTCATCTTGCACAATTAATTTGAAGCTCTTTCCCTCAGCACACCTCATGAGGCACACATAGAGGAAGAAGTGGTTCCACCGGAGGATCTCTCCCTCATCACTATTGATGAGATACAAGATCAGGTACATGTTGATGAGCAGGCTGTAGGAGAGAAGCTCATTGTGCTAGGGGATTCTATCATTAGAAATACGGAGGGATGGATTTGTGAGGAGCATGATAACCGGATGGTCACTTGCCTGCCGGGTGCAAAGGTTGCAGACATCACCAGAAATATACATAGCTTGTTAGAGAGAACTGGGAAGGAGCCAGTGGTCATGGTACACGTCGGTACCAATGATGTCGGGAAGGCCAAGCAGTCAGTCTTGGAAGCCAAATTCAGGTTGCTAGGTAGAAGAATGAAGTCCCGGGCTTCCAAGGTAGCATTTTCAGAAGTGCTACCTGTTCCTCGTGCAGGTCCCGCCAGGCAGGCAGAACTCAGAAGCCTCAATGTGTGGATGAGGCGATGGTGTCGAGAGGAGGGCTTTAGATTTGTCAGGAACTGGAGAACATTTTGGGACAAGCCAAACCTGTTCAGGAGGGATGGGTTGCACTTGAATCATGATGGGACCAGATTGCTGGCACTCAACCTCAAAAAGGCAGCAGAGCAGCTTTTAAACTGATAACTGGGGAAAGCCGACAGGAGCTGTGTGGCATCCGGTTGGAACACCTCATCCTCGGGAATGAGGTTGGAGAGGGTAGAGAATCACATAGAGATGACATAGCAAGTATTAACACTGGCAGAATAGCGGAATGTGACAGTTCGTCTACTGAAAATAAAAGCTGTGGGGGGAGAAGAACAAGGCAGCAGCTGTTGCGGGGCCCACTGTACAAGTGCTTCTACGCCAATGCTCGAAGCCTCCGAGCAAAGATGGGAGAACTTGAACATCTGGCAGCTAGGGATAACATTGATATAATAGCCATAACAGAAACCTGGTGGAATGTGGAGAACCAGTGGGACACAGCAATCCCAGGCTATAAACTCTATAGAAGGGATAGAGAGGGGCGGGTTGGAGGAGGAGTGGCCATCTATGTCAAAGAAGGCGTAAAATCCAGCAGAATGGAGATTGACAGAGGGTCTGACTCCACCATAGAATCACTGTGGGTTAAACTACCAGGTCCAAAGAGTGATGTGATAGTTGGAGTATTCTATCGTCCACCAGATCAAAAACTTGAGGGGGACCTTGAAATGAGGAGAGAAATCATGGAGGTGGCTAAGAGGGATAGGATAGTAATCATGGGGGACTTTAATTATCCCCACATTGACTGGGCCAATGCTAGCTCTGGGCAAGAAAGAGAAACTGGGTTTCTCGACTTGCTGAATGACTGTGCCATAGAGCAACTTGTCATGGAGCCCACCCGAGAACAGGCAACTCTAGATCTAATATTGTGTGATACTCAGGACCTCGTCAGGGATGTGAATGTCACTGAGCCTCTGGGGAACAGTGACCATGCTGCAATTACCTTTGCCATGCATGTCGGAGGAAGAGTGTCAACCAAATCAGACATAAAAACTCTTGATTTTCGAAGGGCAAACTTCCCTCAGATGAGGAAACTAGTTAGAGAGAAACTGAAGGGGAGGGTTAGAAGAATCCAATCTCTTCAGAGTGCATGGAGTCTGTTTAAAACAACAATAATAGAGGCCCAGCACAAGTGCATACCACAAAGAAAGAAGAGCTCATTTAAGTCCAAGAGGACACCGGCATGGTTAACGAGGGGAGTTAGAGAGGCTCTAAAGCACAAGGAGAGGTCCTTCTGTAAATGGAAACCCTCCCCAACCGAGGAAAATAAAAAGGAACACAAACTCTGGCAAAAGAAATGTAAAAAGATGATAAGGGAGGCAAAGAAAGACTTTGAGGAACGAATGGCTAGCAATATAAAGGGTAATAATAAAAGCTTCTTTAAATATGTTAGAAGTAGAAAACCTGCCAGAGAACCAATTGGGCCTCTGGATGGTGAGGGAGGAAAAGGGGAGGTTAAGGAGGACTTGGACATTGCAGAGAAATTGAACGAGTTCTTTGCGTCTGTCTTCACGACAGAGGACCTTGAGCGGATTCCGCTGCCTGAGCCGCCCCTCTTGACTAAAGAATTAAATCAAATACAGGTTAAAAGAGAGGAGGTTTTAGGACTAATTGATAAATTGAGGATTAACGAGTCACCGGGCCCAGATGGCATCCACCCAAGGGTTATTAGGGAACTGAGAAATGAAATTGCAGATCTCTTAACGGTTATATGCAACTTGTCTCTTAAAACGGCCACAGTGCCGGAGGACTGGAGGATAACAGATGTCACACCAATTTTTAAAAAATGAAGGAGGGGGGACCCAGAAAACTACAGGCCGGTTAGCCTTACATCTGTCCCAGGGAAGATGGTGGAAGGCCTCATCCAAGAGAAAATCTTAAAACACATAAAAGAACAAACCTTGCTGAGAGAAAATCAGCATGGCTTCTGTAAGGGTAAATCTTGCCTTACAAACCTTTTAGAATTTTTTGAAAAGGTCAACAGGCACGTGGATTTGGGTGAACCGGTGGATATAGTCTATCTGGATTTTCAAAAAGCTTTTGACACAGTCCCTCACCAAAGGCTGCTGAGAAAATTGCACAGTCAGGGGATAAGAGGGCAGGTCCTCTTATGGATTGAGAACTGGTTGAGATCCAGGAAACAAAGTGTAGGTGTCAATGGGAAATTTTCACAGTGGAGAGAAGTGAAAAGCGGTGTGCCCCAGGGATCTGTCCTGGGACCGGTGCATTTCAATCTGTTCATAAATGACCTGGAGACAGGGATAAACAGTGAGGTGGTGAAGTTTGCAGATAACACAAAACTTTTCTGTGTGGTAAAAACCAGAGAAGATTGTGAAGAGCTCCAGAAGGATCTCTCCAAACTGGGGGAATGGGCTGAGAAATGGCAAATGCGTTTCAATTTACCCAAATGTAAAGTAATGCATATTGGGGCAAAAAATCCAAACTTCATCTATCAACTCATGGGCTCTGAGTTATCCGTGACGGATCAGGAAAGAGATCTTGGTGTGTTGGTGGACAGCTCCATGAAGGTATCTCCCCAATGTATGGCAGCAGTGAAGAAGGCCAATTCCATGCTAGGGATTATCAAAAAGGGGATTGAAAATAAAACAGCCAACATTATAATGCCATTATACAAAACAATAGTAAGGCCTCACCTGGAGTATTGTGTACAATTCTGGTCACCGCATCTCAAAAAAGACATAGTGGAACTGGAAAAGGTGCAGAAGAGAGCGACTAAAATGATTACTGGGCTGGGGCAGCTCCCTTATGAAGAAAGGCTAAAACAATTGGGCCTCTTTAGTCTGGAAAAAAGGCGCTTGAGGGGGGATATGATTGAGACATACAAAATAATGCAGGGTATGAGTAAAGTGGATAGAGGGAAGCTCTTCTCCCTCTCTCAAAATACCAGAACTAGGGGACATACACTCAAATTGAGTGCTGGGAGAGTAAGAACTGACAAAAGAAAATATTTTTTCACCCAGCGCGTTGTAAGTCTATGGAACTCCCTGCCACAGGATGTGGTGATGGCATCTGGCCTGGATGCCTTCAAAAGGGGATTGGACAGGAGGCGGGGCTTCGTCATGGCGAGGGAAGCAGCACTGTGAGGGAGCTCTGATGCTGTGAAAACCCCTTTGATCCAGAAGGACCACTGCCGGAGCTAAGAGGTCTGGACAGAGAGCTTACAGGAGCGTAAGCTTTCTCAACGAAGCAGGGTTGGGGGCTAAGAGAGCCTGCTTTATCTTAAAGCAGTTTGATCTCGCCCTGGACATCGCCTGCTATTCAGGATCAAGATGGGGAAGGCACAAAGCCAAGCAAGCTATTGACGCCCCGGTGGGAGAGTTCCTGTGGTAACAGCAATTGCAAGATCTTAAGGAGTATGTATATCTGTTTTAAGAACTTTTGTTTAAGCTAAAAAAGTGGAGCTGCTGATTAAAGACTTTGGAAGGAGAGAGTAAAAATCTCTAAAGTCAAGCGGCAGAGAGACTTTTGAATTGCCAATTAGCTGAGAACTGTTTACTGAAATCCAAGGACAATATACTTAAATTGGGCTATTAAGTAGCTACTAAGTGAGGAACTGAGAAGCATAAAGCGCGTGTGCTCTTATAGGAGAGAAAAACTTATAAGAGTTAAAAGTAAAGAAGACTTTAACCCCCCCTCCCCTTCTTGCATGGCTTCTTAGTTCTATTGGAATACCCATTTTGAGTACTGTACATTAATTGAATGCAAGTTTCACCTGGGGAATCCACTATCTGAACTGTTTAGACTCGAAGCAGTACGGGTGACCTTGAATTCCCCCCCCCTTGGAAAAGTGAAGATAATGGTGTTGGAGAAAGCTGGAAGAGACACACTGCATTGATGGATTTTAAATAACACACTCTCTCTACTGTGAAGAATGAAATTAAATAGACTTTGAAGACCTGGAAGAGACATACCAACGGATTACAAATAATTGTTGAACAGTAACTTTTGAAACCCACAGAGGGATCTTTAAGAAACGAGAAAAAAGGGAAAAACATTTTTTGGGTTTACCAAACTCTATATCTGATTATTTATAGCTCAAATTGGAGGTGAGAGACCAGCCTGAAAGACCTGGGAAGGTGAAATATTGAAGGTGTATATAAAAATTAGCTCTGGCTGGCAATCTAAAGAGACCTGGGTGACTGAATTTGGAGTTGGGACAAAATAATACTTAGTTGGAGATAAAATTGCCAGTTAGCTAGATAATCTGTTACGTGAAATCTTTAAAGTTAAAGGGGAAACTTATCATATTAAGAGTTCTAGACACGTAGTTTACTGAATATATACTGTTAAGCATAAGAAAAATAGTGGAGAGTTGACAGTACTTGATTTATATCAGTGTCAGTAGCTGTTATATGTTATAGACAGGGTTCAATTAGTAGTGCCTAAGGTTTCTTGGGATAACTCATAATATTGATTAATTGACTAAAGTATATAAAGTATATAATTTATTAACATGGCTTTCAAAGTACCAACAGGAAGAGGCAAGGCCACACCACAAATGACACCTCAAACTACACCCCAGAGTTCTCCTGAGACGACAGGCATGACAAAATTAGTAGGACAATCTTCAACAGAGAGCTTAATATTACACAGTCTGCAACAGTTGCAGGAAGCAATGAATCAACTCACACAAACAGTAAACCAATTGACAAATGAGGTGAAAGGCACAAACACAAGGTTTGATGATCTGTATAAGCAGGTGAAAACAAATACGGAACAGCTACAGGAAAGAAAGGAAGCAGCAGTCAAAGCTGAGAATCGGATGGATGTTATAGAAAATATGCAAAAGTTACAAGAAGATCGAATAATATCATTAGAAATGGAAAAAGCAGCTTATTTTATAAGATTGCAGAATGTCCCAGAATCCAAAGGGGAGAAGCTGGCAGATTTGATAAGCACATCATTGGCACCAATTGTGAATTTGAAAATGGAAGAGTTCCTATCACAAATTGATTCAGTCTACAGAGTGAGTTCAGCTTACACAAGAATGAACAGATTACCAAGGGAAATTCACCTGAAATTCACAAGGAGATCGATGAGAGATATGGTGATTAATGAAATACAAGGAAAACCAATCCAAATTTTAGATCAAGATATTCAGTTTTAAAACAGGTACCCTGGGAAATGCGGCAAAGGAGGAAAAAATACTCAACTCTGGTAAAATACTTAAGAGAAAACTCAATTATTTATAAATGGCTCATACCAGAAGGCATATTTTTTCAACTTGGCCCTAAAAGATATACAATCAATTCTGTGATGAAGGCAGAAGATTTCCTAAGAAGTAGAGGGGAAGATATACCCTCTGATAGCGAGGAAGGAAAACAGAGGAGAGGAAAGGGGAAATTGCAGCATGAGACAAGAGAACAAGAACAAAAGCGTGCCATCACAAGAGAACAGAAAAGGAGAGAGGAAGAGAAAATAAAAGATAATAAAAAGGATGAAAATCTTGAATAAACAATTGAAGCTAGTCTCAATCAATATTAATGGACTGAACTCAGGACAGAAGAGGAAAAGAATATTTTTACAATTAAGGAAATTAAAAGCAGATGTCATCTGTATACAGGAGACGCACATGAAGAAAAAGATGAACACCTATTGAATTGTACTAAATTAGGAAAACTCTTTGCAGCCTCGGATCTGAAGGAAAAGAAGAGAGGTGTGGCCATATATGTCAAAAGGAATGGAACCCAAAACTGATATATGCATCTGAAGATGCAAGAATCCTAATGTTAGAAATACACAGAGATGGGAAAAAGACTTTAATAACCAATATATATGCCCCTAATGAGAAACAGGAGAAATTCTATAAAAGTCTAGAACAAGAATTGCTTAAAACCTCGCAGCAGGAAAATTTAATTGTAGGGGACTTCAATGCCGTGTATGATAGGGGCTTGGATGTAAAAACACCACAAGAGAAACGGAAAAAGAATAGGCGAAATATATTGCCACGTGACTTCTTGCAATTGGCAGAGGAATTAAGCCTTGTGGATGTATGGAGAGTAAGGAACCCTTCTGCTCAAGATTACACCTTCTACTCAGATAGACACAAATCATGGTCAAGAATAGATATGTGTTGGCTTACATCAGATATTATGAGAGAAGTAAAAGAAATTGAAATTCTACCTAATACATTTGCTGACCACAACCCCATACTTATATGTCTGGGAAATAGAAGAAATAACTGGCAATGGAAGCTAAACACATCTCTCCTGAAAAATGAAACATTTTTGAAACAAATCAAAGAGGAAATGAAGCTTTACTTTAAGGAAAATATATCTCCAGAAATCCCTATGGCTACTGTATGGGATGCTGGCAAAGCTGTTCTAAGAGGCCAAATAATTAAATTTGCGACACACCAGAAAAGAGAAAGAGAACGGAAAAAGAAGCAGCAGTAAGGTCTATAGAAGAATGTGAAAAAGGTTTAAAACAAGACCCAAAAAAGGAAGACCTAAAGGCAAGGCTGAAAATGAAACAACATTATCTGAATACGCTATGGGCAGAAGAAATAGCAAAAACATAAAATTTGCAAGAGCAAATTTCTTTGAAACAACAAACAAACCAGGAAGATGGCTGGCATACAGACTTAGAAAAGAAAAAGAGAAAACACATATACAAAGCTTAAAGGATAAAGATGGAAAAGATAAATTTGACCATGAAGAACTGAAGAAGATAGTGAAGGATTTTTATCAAAAACTTTACTCACAAAAAGAAGTGTCCAAAGAAACGCAGGAAGAATATTTAGGAAAATATAGCAGGATAAAATTAACAGAAGAACAAAGGAAAGCATTAGAGGAGCCAATAACTTGTAATGAGATTGTGGAAGCGATTAGAAGTCAAAAAAATTGGAAGGCGCCAGGTCCAGATGGACTGCCCGCTGAACTTTACAAACAAATGACAGAGATCATACTATTACCATACAAAAAACTACTTGAAGATATTACTGAAAGAAAAGAAATACCCAAAACATGGATGCAAGCAACAATATCACTAATACACAAAGAGAATACTGACCCTAAGGAGATAAAAAATAATAGACCTATCTCTTTGTTAAATGTAGATTATAAAATTTATGCATTAATTCTGGCCACACGATTAAAAAAACTTCTGGTGAAAGTGATACATCAAGATCAGATGGGTTTTTTGCCAAAGCGACAGATGAGGAATAACATGAGGATAATCCTCAACACTTTAGAATACTACGAGGCACATCCAGAAAAGAAAATGGCATTGATATTCCTTGATGCAGAGAAAGCATTTGACAACATCAATTGGAATTTTATGCTAAGCCACTTAAAACACATAGGAGTAGGCCAAAGATTTAGGAACAACATTGAAGCTATATACACAAAACAAGAAGCTAAGGTGAAAATTAATATGGATATGACAGAGAAGATAGAGATAGAGAAGGGAACACGTCAGGGCTGTCCACTCTCCCCACTGTTATTTATCTTGACATTAGAAGTATTAAATCAACAAGTAAGAGATCAGAAGGCGATAAAAGGGTTAAGAATAAAGGAAGAAGAATATAAGTTGCAGGCATATGCTGATGATGAAGTTTTCATACTAGAAGACCCTATTGATTCAGTGGAATGCCTGTTGAAAACTATAAAGAACTTTGGAGAAATGGCTGGTCTGAAGATAAATCAAGAAAAGACTAAAATCTTAACAAAGAATATGACAGCAAAAGAAATTAGAGAATTAGTGGAGGAAACACATTTTAAAGAGGAAAATACTATTACATATCTGGGAATAAAGATAACTAAAAAAGCAAGTACGATATGGCAAGACAACTATCTAAAACTTTTAAAGGATATACAAATAGATCTGGAAAAATGGAGCAAATTGCATTTATCATTACTGGGACGAATAGCCACAATCAAAATGATGATACTTCCAAAATTACTATTTTTATTTCAGATGATTCCATTACTATTAAAAAAAAACATTTTTCAAGGAGATAGAAAAAGTAATAATGAAATTCATATGGCAAGGGAAAAAACCAAGGATCAGGAAAAAAGCTCTACAAGATGATACTTCTAGAGCAGGCTGCGGCCTACCAGACTGGGAATTGTATTACAAAGCTTGTATACTGGTGTGGATAAAACAGTGGATTACATTAGAAAATCAAAGAATTTTGAAATTAGAAGGCCATGATCTAAGGTTGGGGTGGCACGCGTTTGTTTGGTATAAGAAGGCTAAGGAACAGAAATACTTTGGAAATCACATGGTGAGAAAAGCACTCTGTTGGATGTGGGAAAATATTCAGAGACAAGTTTATAGGAAAATACCTGGATGGGTGTCACCAATAGAAGCATTTACACAACCAACACTGATGAGTGAAAACAAATTAGTGAGATACTGTGAGATACTGAAAAATGAAGAGGAACTAAAATCAGAGGAAGAATTTCAAAACCCAAAAGTGACGTTAGATTGGTGGGCAAAATCACAATTGACCTCGAGGTTTATTAAAGATAAGAAAGAGGGTTTTTATATAGAGAGAACTGAACTGGATAAACTGCTCTTGGGAACAGAGGGAAAGTTGATTCAGAAAATTTATAAATACATGTTAGATTTGAAAATGCAGGACGAAATTGTGAAAGACTGTATGATAACATGGGCACAAAACCTAGGACATAATATTGAATTAGCACAGTGGAGCCAGTTATGGGAGTGTAATGTAAAATTTACTAAGGCAATAAATTTAAAAGAAAACATATATAAGATGTTTTATAGATGGTATATGACACCACAAAAAATAGCAAAAATATATGGAAATACCTCAGATAAATGCTGGAAATGTAACAACAAAGAAGGGTCTTTTTATCATATGTGGTGGACTTGTGATGTAGCAAAGAGATATTGGAAAATGGTACATGAGATCTTACAAAAAAATGCTGTGTTATACAGTTCCATTCAAACCAGAAATATTTCTATTGAATATTATGACAGAAATTAAGAATGTTAAGATAAAGCATTTGTTATTGTATATTGTCACAATAGCAAGAATTTCATATGCCAAATATTGGAAAGTTGCAGAAACACCAACCAGGCAAGAACTTTTGGAAAAATTCTTTGAAGCAGCTGAAATGGATATAACATCAGAACTGATAAAGGACAAAGAATTACAGAAGGCAAGAGACTGCTGGAAACCACTATATACCTTTTACGAAAAAGAACTAAATAGCTTAAAAAAGAGACTCCAACACTATTAAATTAAAATATAGTCTGTGTACTGATATATAGAAAAATATTGTAAATATACCACTTGAACTTTCCCTGTTTTATCCTTAGATTTCCCACCTCACCCATACCCTATCCTATGTAGGGATCCCGATGATATGAAACAAATAAAAATATATTTTTTAAAAAAGGGGGGGATTGGACAGATTCCTAGAGGAAAAGTCCATCACAGGTTACAAACCATGATGGAGATATGTAATCTCTAGGCTTTAAACCAGGGTAGTTCAAGGGCCAGATGCAGGGGAGTGGTATCAGGAGACAGATATCTAGTCTCATGCGCTCCCAAACGCATCTGGTGGGGCCGCTGTGAGATACAGGAAGCTGGACTAGATGGGCCTTTGGCCTGATCCAGCATGGCTCTTCTTATGTTCTTATGTTCTTATGTTCTAACTTCCCTGCCCCTGGCACTCTGGCTTAGTAGCTTGCCTCTATCAGACTGAATCTCTGACAGCTAATTGACCAGGGAGGCATTTGCTTGCTTCACAAGGAGTGACATTGGAGATGGGGACATTGAGAGGAGTAGACCCTCATCCAGATTGGGGGGAGGAATGGAATACTGTGTCTCCTGCTGCCTCTGAGAGGTAGAGGGGAAATGGGATGGATAAAGGCTTCAAAAAAAACCCCACCGTATAACAGGCCAGCCAGACCAATTGGTGTGGCCGGTTCAGTCTCAGCAGTTGAACAAGTGGCTGCTGCTGGATGGGAATGGAATGGCTGCTGGCTGCTGCTGCTTTTCAGATTCTGTTCTTTGGAGCTCTGCAGGAAAGAGTTCTTCCTTTGAGATGGGGAAATTGAGAGACAAGCATCTCTCTAGCCTCTTGCAGGCGGAAACCATGAGAGGACCCTGCTCCTCTGCCCTGCCCTCATCCACTCTTCCAGAAACTGGGGGTGGACTGGCATGCATCTCTTCTGCATCTTCCAGGCAGAATCCCCCTGACCCCACCCTCCTCTTCCCTGCAGAACTGATGCTATTAGATATGTGTGTGATGATGGAGTCTGGACTAGAGTATAAAGGTGAAAGAAAAAGACAATATTGCATTCTGCGCACTTTATTTGCATTATTGCATATGATGCAGTGTTACTGATATATTTAATATATATTATTCAAGCCCCCCTCCCAAAAGGCCCTGTATTTGAGCTCAAAGGGGCCCTGGGCTTTGAATGATGCCACATGTCTTGAAGAGGGCTGTATCCTGATTTTAACATCCTGGCAGGAAGAAGCATGAAGCTATGGACGTTTGTGAGGGTGGGGTGGGGTGATAGCACTCTGTTGTTTTCTTGTCTGTCCCCACAGGGGAGAAACTGGTTGTGGCTGGATGCCTTCAAGACAGTCTATCTGTCTTGGGCAGAAGGAGAACCTAATAACGTGGACTCTTATGAAGCCTGCGTCAGCCTTGTTCCCCACAAAGGTAAGGGGTTTCTAATGAGTCCCTTGGAGAATCCAGGATTGAAAAGCTAGGTCAGTGGCATGGCGTGGGTTGCCAGCACCTGGGGCAAGTCTCCTATGCCACGGCTGTCCAACTTTGAACAGGCCGAGGTCTACTTTTTCCGGCCTAAAGTGGTTGAGGGCTACTACACTAATACCTCTACTTATGAATTTTATCCATTCCGAGCACATGCTCATGGCCCTTGAACTGCCCGCTCATCTTAAGACAGTGGGCTGGCAGACCCAGAACTTTGCTGGGGCAGTAGTGATCCTTGGGATGGAGGAGGAAGGAGTGGAGAACTTATCCCCTCACATTTTTTATTGATGCTTGGCGGGCACTTTTGAACCCTTCGCAGGCTACCAGTAGCCCGTGGTCTACCTCTTGGACAGCCCTGTCCTATGCCATTGATACATCCTGCCCTTGCCTCCTTCTCACTGCCCACCTCAACTCCCACCTGGGCCTGCCACCACTTCCTCCACTTCCTCTCCCTCCATCGCTGCAAACGGGCGATCCAGTGCAGCCCAGTGCTGGATTGCTCATTTGCCGCCCCACAGCCTCCTGCCCTCCACCACCTCCCTGCCTAGTTCGGACACCTCCTTCTCTGCTGCCCTCTTAGGGGAAGGGCCAAGCTTCCTTTACGAAAGCCAGGCTGGGTGCTTCTGCACCCTCCAGCGGATAGAAGGAGGCATGCACAGAGATTGCTTTTCTGGCTCACAGAATGGAAGGGAAGCCAAGCTCGTGTCTCTAGAGGGCGGCGGAGGTGAGGACCAAAAGGAGGAGGCCACAGTCAAGGGCGTAGCTAGGGGGGCAGAAGGGTTCATCTGCCCCAGGCGGGCAGCAATCTGGGGGCGCCTGGAGGCTCCGGCATCTCTCCGCCTGAGCAACCGCCCATGACTCTCCCCCCCCTTGCCCCTCTCCACAACTTCTGAAAGGCTGCTTACATCATTAAAAGACAATATTACAGCTAACAACAGTGAGTATATAAATACTACACAGACAAACATAAACATCCCAAAAACACATTCAATGCAGTAAGGTCAACAACACATTAAAAAAGAAAAGAGAAAGAAAAAACAGCCAGGCAGCCAGACACTGAGGGAAAAACCTGCCTGAAGAGATAAGTCTTTGGCTGTTTTTACGGAAGGAGAGCAAAGATGGGGCCAGTCTTGCCTCCAGTGGGAGGGAGTTCCAGAGTCTGGAAGCAGCCACAGACAAGGCTGTGTTGATCCCCCTCTGTTGTGCCCCCACCAAATGCACGCCTATGAAGGTGGCAGGACCAAGAGAAAGGCCTCCCCCTCACCCCAGCTGGCTCGTCAAGGGAGATGCAAACTTTGGGATAGCCTTGGACCCAAGGCGTGCCCTTTGAATTCAACTCAGAGATGGAAATCTCTTCTGCTAAGTCAGTGGTTCTCAACCAGTGGATCCCCAGATGTTTCTGGACTGCAAGTCCCAGAAATCCTGGCCAGCTCAGTTAGTGGTGAAGACTTCTGGGAGTTATAGTCCAGGAACATCTAGGGACCCACAGGATGAGAACCACTGTGCTAAGTGGACCGTCTTGTTTGCTGCTACCAAGCAGAGAATAGGGGAGAATGAGGAGGCCTCTAAGCCCTTTTATCCATTGCCTCCAAGGTTATAAGAAGTGGAATGATGACAACTGTATTAAACCGTTTCCATATCTTTGTAAGTATGAGCTGAAGTACCAGTAGAGGAAGGCAGCCCTGCCCCATGTCTCCAGCTGATCTCATTGCATCCTGCTCCAGCATCTTCAGTTAACCTCAACTCCTGGTTTTGTTCCTTTTTGCATCACCTGAGATGCTCCCCAATGAAGACAAAACAATCCCGAATTCTTACCCCGTCCTTTTCTTCCTGAATGGCCTTTGCTGTGTGGATGATCCAGAAGCAAATACTGTACTGTGCAAATAAACTCTTATTTCAGATGTTTCAATGGGTTCAGATTCCTTTCTAGTACGCAGGTTATGAACTGTCTCTTGAGCACCAGCAAGAGGCGGGAAAGGATCGTTTGTGACCGGGAGTTTCCCTTTTCCCTTCTTAAAAAAATGCTGGATGGGTGAGTGGTCCCTCCTCCTTCTCACATCCACTCTGGAGTTCTCTAGCTTTCCTCCGAGAGGATTTGCTTTTGTTCTATTTGGAGTGTGGGTGGGTGGGTGTTGTGTTGTTACAGTCGTGACCGACTCTCCATGACCCCATGTCCATGGAGTTTTCTTGGCAGGAACACTGGAGTGCTTTTGCCAGTTCCTATTCCAGGCGCCTACAGCACCTGGTATTATCTGGTGGTCTCCCATCCAAGTACTAGCCAGGATCTACCCTGCTTAGCTTCCGAAATCAGGTGAGAACAGATGTGTTTAGGGCATCTAGGCAGCTCTCTGGTGTCAACCGACAAACAATTCTAGATTGCAATGCAGGCTTCAAGGCTGACACCGGGTTCCTTTACGAATTTATTGCAATAATTGAATCAATGTATTGAGGTGCTTCTCTGAGGAGAGAGAAGGACCCTTTCTGGAGATTTGAAAGCTATACTTATACTTCAACAGAGACACGTCAGATATTTCAAGACAAGCATGCGCATACGTACACGTATCAGCAGTCTTCTTTAAGAAACATGCGCACCACCCTATACATACATGTCATGTAGAAACATCCTCATGAAATATTTCTGTTGCACACACTCTCTTAAGAAAAAACAACAGAAGCCAGTGTTGAGTCTGCAGTAGGCTATTCCCACTGCATGCTGCTGGATTACCTGGTGCCCAATAAGAAAATCCAACACAGAGAGGTCCAGAGAAAATTACTGGATTTATTGGGCCTAATAAAGGATGGCAAGGCCAACTAACCCACAGCAAGGCAGTGCGAGATGGTCGGCGCCCCAAACAGGAAAAAACATAATCTTTTATTCCCTTCCCCCTCCCTCCCACAGGGTGTGCATCTCCCCTGGGCCAGGCAAGGGGTGGTCTTTGGGGGCATCCAATGAAGACAGTCCAGAGGGTCTCCTGGGGGAGGTCTTGAGGCGTTCCCCACTCCTGAAACAGGATTCCAGATTAACCTGTTTGCCAGGTGTGGCCAGGCCTTCTATGTTCTTTGATGGGCCATCCGAAGTGTGAGAATAGGGGAAGGGGAGAAAGCATTGTTCAAGAGTCCATGCCATTATCAACAAAATAGGAGGGCTGGAAAGTCAACAGAAGGGTCCCAAGTTGTCAGACAAGTTCTCCAGGGTATGTGGGAAAGAGACAATGGGAGGTCTCCTGACAGTCTCCTGGCTGAGATTAATCCTATTGTCCATGAGGAAATTCCTGCTTCGCCCTGACATCTCCTTGGCTGATGGAGTCACTTCTGGAAGATGCAGCCATGCCAAAGAGTCACCATTTCCCTCCTTCTCTCCCCATGGTTCTTGCCCAAGATGGTGGTCCAAAGCATAGAGAAGCGGGGGGAGTACCCAGGGAAGCATGGTGGGGTGAGAGGTTAAGAGGAGAGCAGGCGGGGGTTGCCCTTCTAGCTCAAGGTGGCGAGGAGGGGAAGGCAAGAGAAAGTCAGGGGGAGAAATCTAGTGGAGGGGGAGAAAGGAAAATCCAGGTGTGTATGGAGTTTTGTCATTAGCTTAGGCTCTTCAGGGTCTATGGTGAATGATGTGTTTGTATTTCAGTTAATCAAAGCCTCCTGGTTCAGCTTGCCTATTATTTCTATGGGAGAGTTCCAATTTGTTTGGGGTTTTCGTGTGGTGCTTGTGCATGGTGTGGGGCGCAGTTTGGGGTGTTGGGAACCCCAAAAGCATCTCGTAAAATATTTTATTTTATTTTTTCTTAGTGACCCTACACCAGTAAGTTTCCAATATAGTGCAAACTTACAGGAAGAAAGGATGTTTGTGGTTAGCTGGGGAAGTTACAAGAGATATTTGCAATTTACCAGAAAAGCTGTCTCTTTTGACACTCATCTCAGTACATGTCAGTTTAATGAGATTTAATGAATTATATTTTTTTTATTGCGACTGTTACACTGGCCTAAATAGTTCCACCTTGAAATGCTGACCAGGAGCAAACACAAGATTCCAGGTGAGAGCTTACCAGCATTGAAGAGAACAGGGTGACAAGCTTTTCAAAAGCTGATACTTTTGGAAACCTACCCTTGCATTCGCCGGGCAGCATTTTTCTGACCCCTTTCCCGCTTGTTAATCCCAATGACAACTCTTTCGCACCGATGAAGCTGTTTGGATGAACAGCGAAACGTTTCTGTCTCTCAAAAAGAAGTCCAGTAGCCATGACTCAACTTCCAGATAAACTCCCTGGATGACTGAGAATCTTCACAGACATATTTTCCCACTTCCTTCCACCATCATGAGGAAGTTCCTCCATGCTCTAGACATTATACCTTCTGAAATTATGAAGAGCATTTCTTTGTGATGTAAAACCACTGATCAAGCAGTAAAGATTGAGGAGATAACTGTAAATAGTTGTGAGGTTTTTTTGGGCTGTTTGGCCGTGTTCTAGAAGTACAATTAAGACATATTTAAATTTGAGAACAGGGAATTGAGGGGCATCTTACTGCATTAAAGAAAACGTGAGCAGTTAAAGAGAAGAGTAAAAATTCCATGTAATCATGTACGGTAGGCCATCTAAAAGTTGTGAGGCATGGAAACTAACATTGAAAACTTAGGGCCTTTTCACACAACCCCTAAACTCCGTCGCAAATGGCTCCCAGCTCCGGAGCTTAAAATTGTTTCCCCACCAGCTCCGGAGTTTACAGATAATTAAGTGCGGCCACGCCCACCTAAGCGCATCCCAGCGCACTTTTCATGTACCTGCTCTCAGAGGGTGAAAATTCCTGATGCGGATATAACGTAGTGACTGCCCGGCTCTCCTTGCTTCTGTTTGTTCTTTTTTTTGCCCCCCGTCCCTTTAAGAGATCTGAATGCAGTGCCGGGACGGCAGAACGGAGGTGAGCGGCATTCTTTTCTTCCTTTTTTTCTCTCTCCCCTCACGCAGCCAACAGCCAGGGGTGCGGAGGGGGTGGGAACGCAGGAACAGCGACAACCCCCTAAGATCTCTGGTCCGAATTTAAGGGGCCAGCGAATCTTAGGGGTCGTGTGAAAAGGCCCATAGTGTCAATGCTATCACACAAGGGAAGATATACAGTAGGGCCCCGTATCCACTGATTCATTATCCACTGATTCAGTTATCCACAATTGGCAGAGGAATAAGTAAATAATTCAGCAGCCACAAACCAAGCTGCTGTCACAAACAGCAGCTGTAAAGCAAGCTACTGTCTCAAACAGCAGCTATAAAGCAAATTGCTGTCACAAAACAGCAGTTTGGGGATTTTTTTGCATTCTCTCTTATCCATGGTTTTCATTATCCACGGGAAGGCCTGGAACCAATCCCCAGCAGATACTGGTATCCTACTGTAAACACAAAGTTATAAGTGGTTATAAACACAAAGTCTGTGTATTCATATAAAAGACACATAACAGGTAGTCCATCATAGACGGTGAATCTCCACAGATTCATTATGTGTGTGTGTTCTTAGGCTTTGATTCTGACTTTTCTGGATTCTGGGTGTTTATTTTATTATCGTTTCATGACAATGGTTGGTCTTGTCAACTGCATTGTTGAGTTTTATGATGGAAGGTGACCTGTAGGCAAGTTAAGAAATTAAGAAACCATGTGGCCAATGACAATTTAGAGCATATTTTAGAGCATGCCATGGCAATAAAAAGGGGTGGTTTTTTTTTCCTGCCCCCAGTGGGTCCTCTCAGTGTTGCTTTGGAGAGCTGTTTGGGAATGAAAGCTTTTCACAGGTAACAACTCTTGAAAGTGACCTCACAAACCCCTTGAAAGCCATCTTGGGGAATTCTTGACTCATACATGAAGCACTTTGATGCTCTTCACCTTGAAGAACACAGCAGCTGTGGGAAGTTCAGTCACGGGATTTATTGTTCAGAAGAAAGTCTGATCGTCTTTTAGGCCGGGGTGGGGTGGGCAGACAGTTTCTGTGGTTACAGATTGGGAAAATGGGCAAGGACCTCCAACCAGGAAGACTCCACTCTAGCATGTTCAACCCATGTTCTACATGGCTAGAAAGATCTAGAAGGGGATGGGGTGGCCAGCTGGGTCAAGAAAGCAACCACCGAGTAATTATAGAAGAGGCAGCTGTGTCCACCTTGACAGAGAAGACTTGACCTTCGCTCCTGAAGATATTCTTGCCGGTTCTGAGACACTCTGTGGCAGGCATGTAGGTTTCCTGGGCAAGGAGTACCTGGACTGCTCAAGAAATTCCTGGATGCTGCAGTTTACTCAACCCCATTTTCCTGACCTGTTGTTGGTAAATGTATTTATTTAAAATATTTTTCCTGCCTTTCGCCTTAAAAAGGACCCAAGGACATTGACATAATGAAAAGACAATACGGCATTTAAAGCTAAAAACCAGTGAGAATACAAATATTATAAAGGCTCAAACACTACAAAAAGGTAAACAAAAGCAGCGGTAACAACAAAAACACATTCAAAGCAGTAAGGCACAGCAATCCAGTTCGAAAAGGTCCTTTCAGGCAGCCAGGCCCTGAGGGAAAGCCTTCCTGAAACGAAAGGTGTTTGCTTGCTTGCAGAAGAAGAGCAATGACGGGGCCAGGCTGGTCTCCAGTGGGAGGGAGTTCCACAGGCTGGGAGCAGCCACACAGAGAAGGCCTTCTCCTGTGTTCTCATAAGACGCACACCTGTGAAGGTGGCAGGACTGAGAGAAAGATGTCCCTTGATGATCTTACTGCGCAGGTAGGCTCATAGAGGGAGGCTAGGTCCTTGAGATAGCTACATGTTAACAATGTACAGTACAAGGCAATCAATGACCGAAACGGTAACAGTATGTCACCCTAACTGCTGAGGACTAACAAGACCATGAGTTCCTTTTAAAATGCAATGTTCTGAGCACTGTACATCGTTTCCCTAGATGCTCACTCACCTGGGAAAAAACTAGAATCATCCTCTGTTTCTCTCTTCCTGTTTCTTTGGCTTCTTTTTACTTAGGAGGCAAGTTCCAGAAGGTGGTGCTGTAGGACTTCATTGTGTGTGAGATGGTCAGTTTGGACTAAAACCCGAACACAACCGTTCCATAGTTTCTTCCCTTCTGCCATGTGGCTCCCTTCCTTTGTCTTGGGGCAGCTGAATATGCTTTCTCACTCCTGACCCATCTGTTCTTCTCTTTCTCTCCCCTTTGCTCTTCTTTTCTCTCCTCTGCTCTCTCTCTCTCTCTCTCTCTCTCTCTCTCGCTGGTTTGTTCCCCAACTCCAGCCATGCTGCCAATCTCTTGTTCCCAACCTGGTCATGTCCCCTCCCGCTGATCTCTAGCAGAATTCTCCCTTCCCTCTTTTTCTGTAATTATTCTATATGTACAAATAAATTTATATCTTCTTATCACCCAGGTGATCTATTGGATCCCACTCACACTGTCTTCCAGACTTCCACTTTCCACACTGTTGCACGTGCGTTCTTTTCACCTGGCCCCATTACAGTGTGTGCTCTGTAGCTTCACGCTGGGCTCCTCTGAGCTTCCTGGAGGCCAGGCCATTGGTTACCCTTCCTTCCTTCGGAGTGGAAATGGCCTGCGTGTCCAGCTTCTGTACTGCCAAGTCATGATCCATATCTCCATCCATGAATGACAAACATTACATTTCAGAGAACAGGGCAGCAGGAAGGACGGCTCCAGCGTTCCTGGGAAGGAGCAGTCGTATTGCTCCACATAAGACTGGTGAGTTCTGATATTTTGGGGGATCCATCATTTAAGGTCCATCTGGAAAGTATCCAGGGCGAATGAAAGGAGGAACGCATTCTGGAGGAATGGGAGAATCTTCACAGACATTCTGGAGGAGGTGACATAGGGTGGGGTGGGGTGGGGTGAGGTAAACTCTTAAAAATTCATAAAAGAATTGAGTTGGAAGGAGCGTCTAGGACTATCAAGTCCAAGGCTCAAGTCAGGAAGGCAAATGGCATAAAAGTTGTATGAGAAAACCCAAACGTTTTATGAAGGAACCCAGAAATGAAAGGAAGCTTTCCCTGGTGCTACAGAACAGATGTTGGAAATGGACGGCCAAGGAGAGGTAGGACTAAATGAAAAAGCCAAAACCGTTGGTAGTCTCGTTAAGAAGGACAGCTAATTTGTTGATTGGCCCAGAGAACGATTCAGGAAGGAAACGTTTTGGAGGAAAGAGGGACAGAGTGAGTCCACAACAATGATGAGATGAGGATTAATTGAGCTCAAGATGCAGGAGCAGGACTAAACGGGTACCGTTTCCACAAAGCAAGCAATGGAGTTACGGAAGGATAGGGATAAGAACCTAAGAAGGAGCCATGCTGGATCAGGCCAAAGGCCCATCTAGTCCAGCTTCCTGTATCTCACAGTGTCCCCACCAAATGCCTCTGGGAGCGCACAAGACTAGATCTCTGTCTCCTGGTCCCACTCCCCTGCCTCTGGCCCTTGAATTACCCAGGTTTTAAGCCTGAAGTTGACACACATCTCCATCATGGTTTGTCACCTGTGATGGACTTTTCCTACAGGAATCTGTCCCATCCCCTTTTGAAGGCATCCAGGCCAGATGCCATCACCACATCCTGTGGCAGGGAGTTCCACAGACTAACTAACAATGCACTGGGTGAAAAAATATTTTCTTTTGTCTGTTCTTACTCTCCCAGCCCTCAATTTGAGTGGATGTCCCCTAGTTCTGGTATTTTGGGAGAGGGAGAAGAGCTTCCCTCTATCCACTTTACTCATGCCCTGCATTATTTTGTACGTCTCAATCATATCCCTCCTCGGGTGCCTTTTTCCAGACTAAAGATCCCCAAATGTTTTAGCCTTTCCTCATAAGGGAGGTGCCCCAGCCCAGTAATCAATTTAGTCGCACCTTTTCCAGTTCCACTATGTCTTTTTTGAATTGCAGTGACCAGAATTATACTCAATACTCCAGGTGCGGCTTTACTATCACTTTATTTATTTATTTACAAGATTTTTTAGCCACCCCACTACCAGGTGGTCTCTGGGTGGCGTACAACAATACATTAATACTATAAAACAATAAAACAACATGACTATTAAACCTATAAAATACAATATAGGTTAAAACAATTGACATACTGTGCGAATTATAAAACTCTGCTGCACGCGAGTCCAGCTAAAAAACTGTCTAATTAAAATATTGGCTGAATAAGAGGGTCTTTGCCTGGCGCTGAAAAGCCAAAAGTGTCGGCGCCAGGCGGATCTCCGTAGGGAGGGCATTCCAGAGTTGGAGGGCAACCCCCGAGAAGGCCCTGCTTCGACATGCCACCCCCCTTACCACTTTGAAGGATGGCACCTTTAGCAGGGCCTCCTGGCCTGATCTTAGATTATGGGCAGGCTCATATAGAAGAAGGCGGTCCTTTAGGCACCCAGGTCCTAAGCCGTTTGGGGCTTTATATGTGAGTGTGAGCACTTTGAATTGGGCCCAGACAGCAACTGGCATCCGGTGTAGATTTGTTAAGCAGTGTCGAGATATGAGTCCATGCAGCAACACCACTCACTAGCCGCGCGGCCTGGTTCAGTATCAGTTGCAATCGCCGGACCATTTTCAAAGGCAGCCCCACGTAGAGTACATTGCAGTAGTCCAATCTGGTTATTACCAGTAGAGATGGGCACGACTTAGCGGTATTCCCGTTTCCGTTTCCGTTACTCGTATCCGTTACTCTACGGAAACGGAAACGGGAATTACTCCGCCAGAATTCGAGCTCGAACCGACGAACGAACAATTTGGTCTGATTTGTTGTGGTCGTTACTTGCATGCGGCGATTGCGCAATGCCAAGCGGCACAGAAAAAAGTTTTTAAAAGTTAAAAAAACGATTCCCGGCCCTAAAAGCAGGCGAAAACTGTCTGAGGGCACCTTCCAGGCCAGAAGGTTTTTTTTGGGGGGGGTTCCCCGCCCCCCTTTCCTTGGCTAGTGCTACTGCTGTGCTGCGCTGGTACCAGGCCGGGGGGGGGGGCATCGTCTCGTCTGCCTTTGCCATGCGGTGTGCGGGCGGGGGGGGGGTCCAAAATGGCGACCGCAATATTTTTTTTGAAATCCTTGCCCAAAACCCCACCAAAGCACCACAGAAACATGTGAAAGTTACCTATTTTAAATGCTTGATTTTTTTTACAGTAGCAGCAGTGGGTTTGTCTTGCCAAAATACGTCTCCGTTGATTTTATTTTATTTTTTTCTTAATTTGTTTTTTTACACCTGCGCAACGATGGGCTGGCCATGGGACGGGACCATGCTAATTTTCGGAGCCATTCCACCAATCGCATGGACAGGTTTTGACTGACACTTCTGGATGTGCCAGAGGGCATAAAAAGCCGAGGCAGTTCCAGTCCGTCACAGTCTGGGCTTGGATCTTGTGGAGGGTGGTCAGGGCTGGATTGCTGCACTCAGTCTAGTTTCGATTTCGCGGTCGCGGTCTCGGTCTCGCTAGGCAGGGAGGGAATTGAATTGATTTTAATTCGCAAAACATAATAATTTCTTTTATTCCCTGTGGGGAATAGCAACGCAGTGTTTATTCTTTTTTGTTTTCTGCATTTTTGAGGAAGAGTTCCGTTTTTTTATTTGCTTATATTTGCTTCAAGGGGGAGGGAAGATTTGAGTGGGAGCGGTAGGGGAGGGGAGGTGCTGCGGATTTATTTTGAAAATATATTATTTTACACTACCATACCATATCTTTTGTATCCCAATTTCCCACCAAGTTCATTTACTTTTACCCTGCGCCTACAGCTTTTTTGCTGCTGTTGCGATTGGGGTTTTGGAAGGGAATCCAGCAACCCTATCCTTCCCTAGTAGCAGCTTATAGTTTTATTCCATTTATTTTCTATTCTACAGTTTATTAGCAAGTGGCAAGCAACAGCCAAGGTCCAGTACTAGTGCTTAGAAGGGGAGGTTGGAGGGTGTGGATTAAATTATTTTAAAAATATTATACAGAGTACAGACTGAGTAGGCAGAGTCTCCCTCGCCAACCAGTGCACTCAAATTTCTCAAACACATTTGTTGGCAACAAGGCTAGGGCACCTTCCTCTGTAGAACATTTTACAATTTCATTTTACTTAACACTTATAGATATTCTTTCACTTGTCCAACACCTCATTCATTTTTTTGCAGTCAGGCACTCAAACAAACATTTGTTGAAGGGCAGGCACCCAGCCACCTCTATAGAACTTTTTCTTCAATTACATCTTTGAAGAAGTTACATTCATCTTAGTTACTGTGCATTATTTGTGAAAGTTGGGTGCTGCCAGATTTTGCAAACCCCTTGCTTCTATTAGCTTGGTTTTTGTGCAGTTGTAACTTACATCTGTGAAGAAGTTAAGTTACAGTTCTCCTAATTACACTTGCCCTGTGCATTGTGAAACTTGTTTGCCAGGATTGGCAAACCCCTTGCTTCTACTAGCTTGGTTTTTGTGCTGTTTTTGTGAGTCAACCTCACTCATTTACTTGCCAGTTTGCCACCAGTCTACATACACAATTACATTTTTGAAGAAGTTACATTTCTCTTTGTTACACTTGCCCTGTGGTGTGCATTGAGAGACTTGGGTGCCAGGATTGGCAAACCCCTTGCTCCTATTTCCTTGTTTGTTGTGTTGCTGTTGTGTGAGTCCATCTCACTCATTTACTTGCCACCACAGTCGACATACACAATCCAATTACAACTGTGAAGAAGTTACAGTTCTCTTTGTTACACTTGCCCTGTGCAGGGCATAGAGAGACTTGGGTGCCAGGATTGGCAAACCCCTTGCTCCTATTACCTTATTTGTTGTGCTGCTGTTGTGAGTCCATCTCACTCATTTTCTTGCCACCACAGTCGACATACACAATCCAATTACAACTGTGAAGAAGTTACAGTTCTCTTTGTTACACTTGCCCTGTGCAGGGCATTGAGAGACTTGGGTGCCAGGATTGGCAAACCCCTTGCTCCTATTACCTTGTTTGTTGTGTTGCTGTTGTGTGAGTCCATCTCACTCATTTACTTGCCACCACAGTCGACATACACAATCCAATTACAACTGTGAAGAAGTTACAGTTCTCTAGTTTGTTACACTTGCCCTGTGCAGGGCATTGAGAGACTTGGGTGCCAGGATTGGCAAACCCCTTGCTCCTATTACCTTGTTTGTTGTGTTGCTGTTGTGTGAGTCCATCTCACTCATTTACTTGCCACCACAGTCGACATACACAATCCAATTACAACTGTGAAGAAGTTACAGTTCTCTAGTTTGTTACACTTGCCCTGTGCAGGGCATTGAGAGACTTGGGTGCCAGGATTGGCAAACCCCTTGCTCCTATTACCTTGTTTGTTGTGTTGCTGTTGTGTGAGTCCATCTCACTCATTTACTTGCCACCACAGTCGACATACACAATCCAATTACAACTGTGAAGAAGTTACAGTTCTCTTTGTTACACTTGCCCTGTGTAGGGCATAGAGAGACTTGGGTGCCAGGATTGGCAAACCCCTTGCTCCTATTACCTTGTTTGTTGTGCTGCTGTTGTGAGTCCATCTCACTCATTTTCTTGCCACCACAGTCGACATACACAATCCAATTACAACTGTGAAGAAGTTACAGTTCTCTTTGTTACACTTGTTAGAGAGACTTGGGTGCCAGGATTGGCAAACCCCTTGCTCCTATTACCTTGTTTGTTGTGTTGCTGTTGTGTGAGTCCATCTCACTCATTTACTTGCCACCACAGTCTACATACACAATCCAATTACAACTGTGAAGAAGTTACAGTTCTCTAGTTTGTTACACTTGCCCTGTGCAGGGCATTGAGAGACTTGTTTGCCAGGATTGGCAAACCCCTAGCTCCTATTACCTTGTTTGTTGTGTTGCTGTTGTGAGTCCATCTCACTCATTTACTTGCACAGTTCCTTGGTGCTTTTCTTTACTATCATATTATACATTCCCTGGCCTGAGCCACAAGAAGTGAGAAAAATGAGGAGGGGTTGCACAGCTAGAGGGCAGGGGAGGGGGACCCCTACTAAGATAAATAGGGGCACGTTTCTGAGGGAAGGGACAGGAAGTAGTGCAGAAAGTGATACTGGTGCAACTCCCTCCCCGAGTAGCAGTGCCAGTGGCACAAGCAGCACTGTGCCATCATCTGTCACCGAGGGAAGCATGGATCAAATCCCATCTCCGATACCTGACAGCCCCACCCTTAATCAGCAAGAAGACAAAGGCTCTGATTCTGAAATGGCATCAGAATCAGAATTGGGCTCCTTGTATCTAAACATGCCAGATTCTGAGGACCTGTTGGCAGGGAAAGATTTAAGGCAGGCTCCAGGCAGTGACGGAAGGAGCAGCCCTCTTTCCACCGAGAGTACCACCAGTGAGAACAGTAGTACTACTCTACTTTCCCAGCAGGGCAGAGGCCACACCAGCACCACAGCAGCGGCAGCGGCAGGCAATAACAGAGGGGGCGTTACTTTCAGTAAGCCACGAGGGTGTCTCTGGGAGCATTTTGACAACAGTCCCCAAGACGCAAGGATGGCGGTGTGCAAGATATGCAGGGTGGTCTTGCGCAGGGGGAATGACCCCAAACACCTCTCCTCAAGTGGGTTGCGCAGCCACCTGATGAGGAAGCACCCTGGGACTCTGCCTGGAACCCTGTCAGGCCCTTGCTCTTCAGGGAGGAAGAGAGGGGAAGAAGGGTTAGAGAAAGAAAAACACAGCTCTGCTAGTGAGAGTGGGAAGAGGCAGGCCACTCTGCAGGAAGTGGGGCTGTTGGGTGGGACTTTTGACAGCCCGCGAAATAGGGCCAAAGCACAGGAGACCACCACTCGAGTGGTGGGTGAAATGGTGGCCATGAACGGGTTGCCCCTCTCCTTTGTGGAGTCATCAGGCTTCAGGCACCTGATGAAGCACGTGGCACCATGGTACGAGACTCCATCCCGGCGTACCTTCAGCAGGCGGGTGATTCCCTCCCTTTATGAGTCTGTCAGGGACAGGATCCGGGCCCTGCTGCAGGCGGCCAGAGGGAGGAAGATCCACTTCACTTCCGACCTCTGGACCGGTGGGCACCACGGATACCTCTCACTGACGGCTCATTGGTGGCAACCCAAGGAGGTTCTGGAGCCCCGGTCAGCCCATGAGCAGCTGCAGGGGGTGCCACAAGGCAGCACCCCAAGAGGGTATAGGGTGGTGCTTCTCCAGGCACAAAGCATGGAGGACAACGCCACAGGGATCAACATTGCTGACGTTCTCAAGACAGCAATGCAAGAGTGGGGATTGGGGACAGAGGGACAGGTCAATCGTGGAGTCATGGTTACAGACGCGGGCCGTAACATGACCAACGCAGTTCTTGGGGCAGGGTTCCAGGGCATCGTGTGCGCAGCACACAAACTGCATCTAGTGGTGGGCGATGCCATTGGCCTGGGTGCACCAAAGGACTCCTGGAGTGAGGGGACCAGGGAGACCAGGGCCTTGCTGGACAAGTATCGGAAGATCGTGGGGCACTTTGCTCGCAGCGTCAAGGCAGCCCAGATGATGCGTGAGAGGCAGGCGGAGACGGCAGGCGGAGACCCGGTGGAACTCCACCCACAAAATGGTCAAGCATCTGGTGGAGCAGAAGGAAGTGGTGGAATACATCATGTCAACCACCCCAGTTCTGCATGAGGGGAGGGAATTGGACCTTGGTGCTACCAAGTGGCTCGCCCTCTCCCAGATGGCGGGTATCCTGCAGCCTTTTGAGGAGACCACCCACGTCCTCAGCAGCTACAACGCCAGCCTGGGCCACGTTCTCCCCCTGGTCAATGCCCTTCGCCAACGCCTAGAGACCAGTATCCGGGAAGAAGGCAATCTTCTCCCTAAGAGCAGGGCATTGGCAGACAGGCAGTTGACCGGCGTGGATACCCGCCTTGGCCCACTAAGAAGGGAAAGGTGTACCAGATGGCCTGCCTGTGCGACCCTCGCGTCAAGGGTTCCCTGGCGGCCAGCACTGCCGAACTGAAATCCTGGAAGATGGAGCTATGCCGTCAAGTCAGGGCTGTCTCCGATGAGGGCCAGGCGTTTCAGAGGGCGCATGGAAGCCAGATCGATGCTGAGGAGGAGTCCTCGCAAGGATCCACATCCCTCTGTACTCCAGGAGCGTTCACCCAGAGACCAGGTTCCGTTCCAGCAGCCAACTACCTGGCCTCTGCCCTAGCCATGGCAGTTTCCTCCTCAGTGGAGGCAAGGGAGGAAGAAGTAGCAGACCCCGCTCAGACCATGGTGAAGGAGTACATGGCCGAGCCCCTCCAACCCCTCAGCTCGGACCCACTGCACTACTGGGCCAGAAAGGCAGACCTCTGGCCCGCTCTTTCAACTCTGGCGTTGGACCTCTTGTCTATCCCACCCAGAGTGAGCGTGTCTTCTCCCACATGGGAGATGTCCTGAGGCCGCGCCGCTGTCGCCTGGACCTGGAGACGGTGGAAAGGTTGACTTTCATCCGCTTCAACCTTTCCACCTTGGGATTACCCCAACACTCCAAGAACTAAGTTGCTGCCTGTAACCTAACCTCCTGCCTGCAATCCTCCATGCCCGCCTGCAAGCCTGCCTGCCTCCCCTTGGCCCTACGAGCCTGCCTGCCTGCCTGCCTGGCCCTGTGACTACCTGCCGACTCCAGTGCCTAATGCCTGCAAAACTGCCTGCTTGACTGCCTGCCTGCCTGCCTGCCTACCTGTATTCTCTCTCACACACAATTGAAGGGTACTATTAGTGGCCCAATTTTTCTAGCCCTGGCCTGTCTCCAAACCAGGCAGGGCCACTCAAAGTGTCATTGGAAAGGGTCCGTCTGTATTGGCCCAATTTTTCTAGCCCTGGCCTGTCTCCAAATCCAGGCAGGGCCACTCAAAGTGTCTTTGGAAAGGGTCAGTATTGGCCCAATGTTTCCCCTTTTGCCATGGCTGGTCTGAGAAAGACCCTAATACCTGCCTTCCTTGGTGCTTCACACCGTTCCCTGGGGTTTAGGCGCCAATCTGCTAACAAAGTGGTGAGGAAGCACTTTACAACAACCTACCTCAAAGACTGAGTATCAGGGGGCAAGCTCCCCTCCTTACAGCCTTAAAGAAATAGACCCACCCAGTTCTCCTGCTTCCACTCTGTCTCCTTGGCTGCCAAAACCCGGTCTCCTGGGGTGGCGATAGAAACTCTGCCTGCCAAGGCGGAAACAATCCTCCCTACTGGCACTTTGGCTTAGTGCCTTCCCAATCCCTAGCCTTGGAGGATGGTATCCTCTAAGCATGCGCCTAGGCCACACACACATACCTGTAAGCCAGACTAGATGCTTCCCTGCCTGCCCGGCCCTCTGCCAACCTGCCTGCCTGTCAGACTCCACCAGTCCCGGCTTTGAGCATGCCTTCAAGTTGCTTCTCATTCAACCTCCTCCAGTCTGCCCTTCTGGCCTCCCAGTCCCATACTTTGTCGTCTGGGCTGGTCTGTGAACCACTAAGAAGGGCTGTGGAAAGGGAAAGACAGGAGCTCCGCTTCTAGTGGGAAGAGGCAGGCCTCTCTGCAGGAAGTGTTGCCGCTGTGTGGGAGTTTTGTCCGCCTCCGCTACCGCTAATTTTCACTCTGAGCTGCAATGCACTGTGAAGGGAGGGACAAGAAAGCCTCCAGGCTTGGTGCTTGGTGGATACTCTGACGCACACTGACTGTGTGAGTCTGTAATTCACACAGACCTAGCTCTGTCTCCTCCTCCACTCTTTCCACTGGGCTGCCAGCTGTGGCTCACAAAGAAGGGAAACGTCCTTGTTGTGTGTGCATACTCCTGTCCGAAAGTCCCCTGTGTGGATCTTGGTGCTGTGCTGTGTGACTCATTGTGTGCACACTCAGTGCTTAAACATTTTATAATCATTTCTGCCCTAACCCCGGAACAAAGGCTACCGGACAAGAAAAGTTACTGGTTGCAAATCTAGGTTGTGATTGATGATGATGATTGAGTTATGGAAACACTCTTCAGGAACAGCTGGTGGTTGGCTTAGGGTTAGGGTTAGGGGGGATGTTTAGGCCTCCGCTACTCTGTCCTCTGGGCTGCACCACACTGTGTCTCACTAAGAAGGGCTGGAGTGGAATGTACTTGCGCGTACCACAGTTCTGCACAATAATCGTTTGTTTCTTAGAAATGGAAGAGCCTTTCAGGAGGAAGTTCCAGGCTTGGCTCTTGGAGTTGTGGAACTGCTGTGATTCACTACGAAGGGCATGGAGATGGAATGCCGGCACAGCAGTTAGGAGCAGTCTACCAGCACACAGCTGGGAAAGAAAGTCAGAAAGCTTGGCTTGCTGTCCTTTTGGAAGCCTGTGTGGTCAAAGACTCAGACTCACTCTAGCTCTGTGTCTTCTCCCTGCCTGCCTGTCAGGCTCCCCCCACTTCCGGCTTAGAGGAGGCCTTCCAGCCGCTTCTCCTTCACTGGTCCAGTTAGTGCTTCAAGTTCAGCCCTGTCGCCACTGCCCTCAACTTGCCCATGCAGCAACCACGGCTGTGCCCGCCTCTTGGCGGAAAACCACTTGAACACCAACTGTAATAGTGCATTCACTCATCAACTATTTTGTTTAGAAGAACTGGTGGACTCTGTCATCCCACATTGGGGGGGGGGTGGGGGTTCTTCACGCAGTCTAGGTTGGGAAATCCCTTGGCTGAGGGAGGGGCGATTCGGTGGTTCTCCTTCAACCCCCTCTAGTCTGGCCTTCTGGCCTCCCCTACCCTTCACTCTGGGTTGCACACACTGTGCCTCACAGAGAAGGGCATTGTGCTTGTGTGCTAGAAAACAGCCTTGGGGTGGGCCCGTGATTAGGCAGAACTCTGCCTTGCTCTCCTCAAGGTGGTTGCACAGCCACCTCATGCGAAAGCACCCTTGGACTCTGCCTGGGACAGTGACAGGACTGTGAAGGAAGGAGTGCCGCAGTGTGGGAGTGTTGTCAGCCTCCGGACCGCCAATTAGTCTTCAGTGGGCTGCCATTGCCATACACTGTGGCTCACAAAGAAGGACAACTTACTGCCGTGCTGGTGGCCCTCTGTCACCGTTAAAAATAGGACAGTTTATCAGAGAGTTCAAGGCTTGGCTCTTAGAGTTGTGGGGAATGTGATTCACTACAAAGGGCATGCCACTGGAATGCAATGCACTGACTGTGGCTCTCAGTGAAGGGAGGGAGCAAGGAAGCCTCCAGGCTTGGTTCTTTGTGGGTACTCTGACTCACACAGACAGTGAGCCTGTGGTTCTCAGGCCTACTGTCTTCCGTGGACTGCAAAGCTATGTCACTCACTGAGAAGGGAACATGGCTGTGCTGGCCTGCTAGGAGTTTACGGGGAAAGCAGCACACAGCTGTGTAGGAAGACCCTCTGGCTTGCAGTCCTTTTTTCAGAGTGGTCTCAGGCCTCAGAGTCAGACACCATGTGGACTCTGCTTTTCCACTGGGCTGCCAACTGTGGCTCACGAAGAAGTGAAGCCTGTGTAGGCGTACATAACAGATTGTCGGAAAGGTGCAGCCTGGCCCTTGTTGGTGGATGGATACTTGGAGTCACTGACTGTGAGTCTGTGAGGGAAGGGTGACTGTGTTCCATTTGCTGCAACCCACTGTGGCTCATGAAGAAGGGCATTTTCCTGGCGTCCTCCTCAGGCCATTCAGCTACGCTGGGGAGCTGGAGCTTCCTGGCAATGATCCTCCCCTACGGAGGCCCTGTGGCCTCAGACTCAGGCTATGTGGCCTCCTCCAGCCACTCTTTCCTCTTGGATGCAAAACACTGTGGCTCACTAAGAAGGGAAGAGTAGTTGTGTGCAGCACGCACTCCAGTAGTTTCTCTGACAGTTCCAGGCTTGGTTCTTGGAGTTGTGTTGGAGCTGGGATTCACTACGAAGGGCATGGTAGTGGTTTGCGGGGAGTTTCTAATTCACACAGACCTAGCTCTGTCTCCTCCGCTACTCTTTCCACTGGGCTGCCAGCTGTGGCTCATAAAGAAGGGAAAAAATGTACCAGTTGCATGGTGGTGGCACCACCATTTATAAATAGAAGTTTTCCGAAAGTTCAAGGCTTGGCTGTTGGAGTTGTAGGAGCTGAGATTCACAACGAAGGCCATGGTCGTGGATTGCTGGCCCAGCATTCAATTACTCCAGCTTGTGGCCTCTGCCACTCTTTCCTATGGGATGCAAGACACTGTGGCTCACTAAGAAGGGAAGAGTAGTTGGGTGCCAGCACTCCAGTAGTTTCTCTGACAGTTCCAGGCTTGGCTTTTGGAGTTGTAGGAGCTGGGATTCACAACGAAGGCCATGGTCGTGGATTGCTGGCCCAGCATCCAATTACTCCAGCTTGTGGCCTCCGCCACTCTTTCCTCTGGGATGTAAGACACTGTGGCTCACTAAGAAGGGAAGAGTAGTTGGGTGCCAGCACTCCAGTAGTTTCTCTGACAGTTCCAGGCTTGGCTTTTGGAGTTGTAGGAGCTGGGATTCACAACGAAGGCCATGGTCGTGGATTGCTGGCCCAGCATCCAATTACTCCAGCTTGTGGCCTCCGCCACTCTTTCCTCTGGGATGCAAGACACTGTGCCTCACAAGGAAGGGAAGAGGAGTTGGGTGCCAGCACTCCATTAGTTTATTGCAAAGTTGCAGGCTTGGGTCTTGGAGTTGTGTGGGAACCAACAGTGATTCACAAAGAAGGGCATGGTAGTAGACTGCCGGGCCGGCAGTTAGCAAGTCTACCAGCACACAGCTGGGGACTTGGGGAGGAAGAGTCAGACTCAGAATGTGGCTTGCTGTCCTTTTTGCAGCCTGTGTGGTGCCAGACCAAACTCAAGGTGATTGGCCTCCTCCTCCAGTCTTTCCTCTGGGCTGCAAGACGCCGTGTTTCACACAGAAGGGGGGTACTAATTTGAAGAGCGTTCGTACTACGTACAGCACCACCCAAGAGGTTTTGTCAGAAAGTGCCATGTGGTGCATCGCAGGCAGTGTGGTGCCAGACCAGACTCAAGGTGATTGGCCTCCTCCGCAACTCAGTCCTCTGGGCTGCAAGACACTGTGACCCAAGGCCAGTGGCCTTTAAATTCCTGTCATGCCATTCAGCTCCATCCTTTTTATACTGGAGCTGGCAATGAGCCTGCCGCACTCTGGCTCTGTGCTGTGGTGCTCTCATACTCTGCCTTGTGGCCTGACCGGAGTGGCCGCCCTTACTCTGGCCTTATGGACGCGTCGACCAGAGATAGTCCTCCTCCTTGTATAGCCTAGTGGGCTGGGCTGTGGGCTGTAAAACCGAAGTCAGAGCAACCCAGAGCCCTAACCCATTCCCATCCCTACCAAAACTATTCCTGGCTGTAGCTACTAGCTAGGTATGTAGCGTAACCACCTCAGGCTCTAACTGCTAATGTTTTTGTTGACCATGACCAAAAGCAGGGTTGCATTGGCTTTGGCTTTATTGCTTGTCCTTTAAGTATGTGTGACTTTGACTGAATGTGAAGTGAAGGCAGAAGGACCTTGGTGATGGGGGGCCAATTTGAGAGGAGTAGAGTAGTAGACCCCTCATCCAGATTTGGGGAGGAACGGAATGTCTGTTTCTCCTGCTGCCTCTGAGAGAGGTGGAGGGGAGATGGGATGGATTCAAAACCAAACAACAAAAAGTACAACAAACAGGCACGTCAGCCAGACCAAGTAGGGTGGCTGGCTGGTTCAGCATCAGCAGATTCAGCACAGCAGACCAAGAGAAAAAAAAAAGAAATGCAAATTTGTTTCTGCCCCACTTTGTTTGCTTAGGATGCACTAGCCTTGTTGTGCAGCAGCAAGTCCATCACCCAGGCAGGTTTAAACTGTATTTCGCCTGCTCATTTGCGGGACCTGCGCGCGAACGCCCGCGCGCCCGCCCGCGCGCTAGCCACTCCCCCTGCCGCTGCCGCTGCCGCCGCCCACACATGTACACCCGTGCCACCGCCGCCCGCGCTGCGCCCGCAAGCCGCAAGTCTCGGTCGGACGTCAAAATGCGCAAAATCGCGGCAGAAATGGAAACGAAAAACGAAAAAACGAACCGACTAATTTTTGCGAATTTTCACGAAAAACGGAGACGACCTGAAATGGAACCGGCCCGACTAACAACAACTCGAAAAAATTTTTTTTCAAGTCGTGCCCATCTCTAATTACCAGTACAAGTGTGACTGTTGCCAGGCTCCGCTCATCCAGGTAAGGGTGGAGTTGATATATTCTCCGCAGCTGTAAGAAGGCACCCCTAGCAACCGAGTCCACCTGGGCTTCCAGGGTAAGACCCGGGTCCAGAAGTACCCGCAGGGTATGGATCCTGTTTTCTACAATGGCATTATAATGTTGACTGTTTTATTTTCAATCCCCTTTTTGATAATCCCAAGCATGGAATTGGCCTTCTTCACCGCTGCCACGCACTGGGTAGACACCTTCATGGAGTTGTCCACCAACACAGAAAGATCTCTTTTCTGATCCATCACGGATAACTCAGAGCCCATGAGTTGATAGAAAAAGTTTTGATTTTTTGCTGCAATATGCATTACTTTACATTTGGGTACATTAAAACACATTTGCCATTTTGCAGCCCATTCCCCAGTTTGGAGAGATCCTTCTGGAGCTCTTCACAATCTTCTCTGGTTTTTACCACACAGAAAAGTTTTGTGTCATCTGCAAACTTCGCCACCTCACTGTTTATCCCTGTCTCCAGGTCATTTATGAATAGATTGAAAAGCACCGGTCCCAGGACAGAGCCCTGGGGCACACCGCTTTTCACTTCTCTCCATTGTGAAAATTGCCCATTGACACCTACTCTTTGTTTCTTCAATCTCATTTAGTTCTCAATCCATAAGAGGACCTGCCCTCTTATCCCTTGACTGTGCAATTTTTTCAGCAACGTTTGGTGAGGGATTATGTCAAAAGCCTTCTGAAAATCCAGATACACAATATCCACCGGTTCACCTAAATCAGTGGTTCTCAACCTGAGGGTTCCCAAATGATCCTGGACTGCAACTCCCAGAAACCCTGGCCAGCTCAGCTAATGATGAAGACTTCTGGGAGTTGCAGTCCAGGAACATCTGGGGACCCACAGGTTGAGAACCACTGACCTAAATCCACATGCCTGTTGACCTTTTCAAAGAATTCTAAAAGGTTTGTCAGGCAAGATTTATCCTTACAGAAACCATGGTAATTTTCTCTCAGCAAGGATTGTTCTTCAATGTGTTTTAAGATTTTCTCTTGGATGAGGCTTTCCACCATCTTCCCTGGGACAGATGTAAGGCTAACCGGCCTGTAGTTTCCCGGCTTCCCCCTCCTTCCTTTTTTAAAAATTGGTGTGACATTCGCTATAATCCAGTCCTCTGGCACTGTGGCTGTTTTAAGAGAAAAGTTGTATATTACTGTTAAAAAATCCACAATTTCATTTCTCAGTTCTTTTAATAATCCTTGGGTGGATGCCATCTGGGCCCGGTGACTTGTTTATCTTCAATTTATCAATTAAACCTAAAACATCCTCTCTTTTAATCTGTATTTGATTTAATTCTTTAGTCAAGAGGGGCCCTTCAGGCAGTGGAATCTGCCCAAAGTCTTCTGTCATGAAGACAGATGCAAATAACTCATTTAATTTCTCTGCAATTTCCAAGTCCTCCTTTACCTCCCCTTTTCTTTCCTCACCATCCAGAGGGCCAACTGGTTCTCTGGCAGGTTTTCTACTTTTAACATATTTAAAGAAGCTGTTATTATTTCTCTTTATATTGCTAGCCATACATTCCTCAAAGTTTTTCTTCGCCTCTCTTATCATCATCTTATATTTCTTTTGCCATAGTTTGCATTCCTTTTTATTTTCCTCATTTGGGGAGGATTTCCATTTACGGAAAGACCTCTCCTTGCGCTTTAGAGCCTCTCTAACTCCACTCGTTAACCATGCCAGTGTCCTCTTGGACTTAAATGAGCTCTTCTTGACCTGGTAGTTTAACTCACCGTCAGTCTCTATTCTGTTGGATTTTACCCCTTCTTTGACATAGATGGCCACTCCCCCTCCAACCCGCCTCTCTCTATCTATAGAGTTTATAGCCTGGGATTGTGGAATCCCGCTGGTTCTCCACATTCCACCAGGTTTCTGTTATATGAAGCAGATGGCCAATCCCGGTCTTGCAGATGGCTATTACTTGGGCCTTTTGCATTGCATCCTCCTTCTCATTCGGGGCATCATCTGATGCAGGCAGGAAACAATATGTTTTGTGGGGGGTGGGGAAGCCAAGTGGGGGCTGCAAAGGACATGTTAAACGGTATCTAAAGGTTTACCTCATGAGGCAGTCAATAACACAATCAATGCTTGTCTACGTGGGGTCCCTTAGGCTGCTCTAGGAAGTCCTGGTGATTTGGGGCTTGTTGGTTTTTATTATTATTATTATTATTATTATTATTATTATTATTATTATTATTATTATTATTATTATTATTATTATTATCATCATCATCATCATCATCATCATCATCATCATCATCATCATCATCATCATCACACAGCAAACAAGATAACTATGCTGGATTTTGTATTACCAATCACTAGTCCAACGCTTCCCAAGCGTTTATGACTACGTGATGTATCGGCGAATTATGCGAGCAGATCCCAGTAAGGTGTCTGATGGTGACTTTGTCAACTCCAATTTCTTCTAAAAATATGCTTAGCTCTTTAGGCGCTGCACCCAGCGTGCCAATCACCACTGGGACCACCTGTACCGGTTTATGCCAGAGTCTCTGAAGTTCAATCTGGCATAAACCAGTACAGGTGATCTCAGTGGTAATCAGCACTTTTATTATTATTATTATTATTATTATTATTATTATTATTATTATTATTATTATTATTATTATTATTATTATTATAGAAAAGCACTTTATTTTCATTGTACAAGTACAATGAAATTTAAAAAGTGCCATCCAGTCTGCACATCACTCACCCCCAATATAAAATTGCAAGACATAAGCCTACCATTAAAACACAAACATCCATATACATACTCCTGCATTCTCTCACCCAACATTACTTGTTGGGTGAGAGAATAATAATTATTATTTAAAGAGAAGTATCCAGAAAGATCTCTTGAATGCAAGGATATAGGAAACACAGCACGAGGCAACCCTGTTCAGATGGAAACTGAGACCGACTCTCCTCTTTTCCCCCACCCACCCCGTTTTCTTCCCTCACAGGCAGATGGGACCTCTCTCTACCCCCCTGGTCTACTTCTTTTGCCTCCTGGCTCCTGCTCTGTTTCTGAAATGGAAGCCCTTGGGAACCAGCAAACCCAGCTGCCTGCTCAGGAGTGGTGATCATTGCAAGAATGGTAACCCGTTTTCCTCACCCGCTTGGGAGCACCGGGGCTGTTTGCTTCTGGTGCCACCTTTCCCCCTGCATGCTCCTTTGCTGCCCAACTGGTTGTGCAAGAGGTTGTGGGTCTCACCTGGGTGGGAACGGAGCCTTCTCTCCAACCCTCGGCTCTACAGGAACTCCAGCTTTCCCTCCTTCCTTGCACCGATATGTGCCCATGACGGTTTGTTTGATCCTAGATGTCCAATTTTCTGAAAAATGTCCCCCGAATTGGATGTTCTATGAAAACACTTGCTATGGGGTCTTCACCAACGTTGTCTCTTGGGATGAAGCAGAGGTGCGTAAGTGTGTTTCAAAACAGCTGCTTTGTGGCAGGCCCACCGTGAGGTTCTCTGTCACCCAGCAGGGGAGGCGGGATCCAAGTATTTATACTGTAGCAATTCTACAAATAGTATTTATTTATTTATTTATTTATTTATTTATTTATTTATTTATTTATTTATTCATTTATTCATTCATCCATCCATCCATCCATCCATCCATCCATCCATCCATCCATCCATACATAACATAACATAACATAACATAACATATTTTACATCTATAAGATACTATTGCACATTAGATGCCCCCCACTTTTAAGAGCCCCTAATTAAGAAAATTAATAAATCCTCTTTCAGCCCTCCTCTATCCCACCCCATCCCACCCCATTGTGTTTCCTTTACCTTCTGTGTTCTGAAGACTACTCTCTGCTTTGTTTTTGCAAGCAACCCATTAAGATCATTTTCAGACAAAAAGAAGAAGAAGAAGGGTCCACCCCCCTGCTGTTTCCCACTCCCTGCTGTTTTGTTTTCTTTTCTTTCCAGGAGCACTTGATTGCCCTCCTCTCTGCTTTGTTCTTGTAGGATCAGACACCACTTTTTTTTTTGCATGAAAATGATCTTCTTAATGGGTTGCTCCACTCCCAAGCATTTCCCTGCAAAAATGAAAGCTCCGGTCCTTGCAAAAACAAAGCACAGTGGAGTTTTCAGAACACAGCAGCAAGGTTTGTTTGGCAAAAAATTCCCAGCTTCTCCGGTAGGTATTAGAAAACTCACTAAAGGGGGCATTATCGGGTTTTCAGACTTTTTTTTAAAGCCTGGTGGCTGTGAGGACAAGATTTTTGGACATGGCTTATCTTGAAATTTGAACTGGATTTTTAAGTATGTGTGATAGAGCCTGTAGTTGAAAGTCCTAATTCTACTTTAAATTTTTTTGCTATTAGCAATCAATCATCTTCAATGTCCTTCCTTCCTTCCTTCCTTCCTTCCTTTTCCTTTTTATCATTCCCATCACAATTTTCCATCATTGTGCTGTTTCGAAACTACTTTAATATTAACTTCCAAAAATTTTCTGATTTCTTCAAATACTTTTATCCATACCTATTTATTACGTCTCAATTCCACCATATACAAAGCCATGTTCCAACTTTTTTATTACATCTCCAACATTTCTTAGAATATTTGCGACCTATTGAATTTTATTGGTGTTAAATGCCATCTCCAGAGAATCTTACACCTGTTTTTATACCTGTTTTCTTTCACTCTTCCTCTTAGGTCACATGTTACAGGTATAACCATGGCCATCTTGCTTCCATCCTTAATTGGAAAGAGATGATGGCAATCTCCAAATTCATTAACAGTAAATATAAATCAGTGGGACCCGTCTGGATTGGACTGCATGACCCTTATCAGGTGAGTATCAAAGCTTTGCCCTTGGTCCAAGGTAGAGGAAGCACGGGTATCTCTCTTGCACAAGAAGACGATTCCACCATGAGCAAACACACTAATCTTGTCTCATTTCAGAAGAAGCAGTGAGTCAGGGTTGGTGAACATGTGGCTGCGATACCAGTAAGCAATACCGGGATTTCTCCCTGTGGTCTAGGAAAGAGTCCTGCCTAAAAACCCAGAGAGACTGAGTGTTCAACAGGACTCGGTTGACACAAGGTCAGAGCAGGAAAGTCTGACAGGTGCCTGTCCAGTTTTTTCTTGAAGGCCTCCAGAATTGGAGGGCTCACCACTTCCTGAGGTCATGGGTTCCACAGAAACAGTCTGCAGGCTATTTCTGATATAGGCATGAAATGAATTTTTTCATTTCGTTATTCACTATTTGTTATTCGTTTCATTACGTAACGAAACGAATAATGACCCTAGGGGCAAATTTAACATGAAACGAACTGAATCGAGAAAAATTGGTTCGTTTCGTTTCGTTTCGTTAATGGGGGCGGAGATGTTTCCTATCTGGTGCTGGTCCGGAGGTCCTTTCGCGCCGAGCTGCACGGAGGGAGCATGCACCTCATCGGTGCCATCGAGGGACGCGGCGGGCTTGAGCCTCAGCCCAGCCCCGGGAGGAGAAATAAGCAGGCCATGTTTAGGCGGCCAGAGCAGCCCCCTGGCACCTCCCTCCCGCGGCCCGTTATCGCAGGGCCGATAGGGAGGGGTGATAAGAAGGAGGCCGCGCTTAGGCAGCCAGAGCAGCACGGCTCCGAATCCGCTCCCCCTCTTTATTCCTCCCACGCCCGTTCATAGGCACCCCCCAGCTCCGACTGGGCCCCTGGGGCCACGCAGTGGGCGCTGGAGAAAAGTGGGTAAAATGAATAACGAATTAACGAAACAACAAAATGATTTTTTTCCACAAAAGTTCATGAAAAAAGAAATGAAACAAACCAAACTCTTTAACGAAATAAAACGAAATGCCATTTTTCTGATTTGTGCCCATCTCTAGTTTCTGATACTGGTACTTAACCAAAATATGACTTCCTGTTAACTTGAGCTCATTGTTGACTGTCCTGCATTCTGGGATGACCGAGAACTGATCCTGCCCCTCATCTGGATGACAGGCCCTCAGTTATTTGAAAAGTGCTCCCCTGCTCTCCCTTCTGTCTCCTTTTCTCCAGGCTAAATAGCCCCAGTTATTTCAGCCTTTCCTCATCACAGGGTTTGGTTTACAGCAAGCCCCCCCCCCGAATCAACCTGGTTACCCTCCTCAGGACTTGTTAGAGTGTGTTGACATCCTTCTTGAATTGCGGTATCCAGAACCGGACGCAGCATTCAAGATGAGGGACGGACCACTCTTGAATAGAGAGAGAACCATTATTTCATGAGATTTCATAGAATCACAGAAGCGTGATGCTGGAAGGGGCCTCTAAGGCCATGCAATCTCCTGCTGCAGGCAGGAATCCACGTCACAGCGGAATGGGCAGATGAATGTCCAGTTTTGAAGTCTGACCATGAGCACTGATGCTCAGCTTCTAAAGACACATGATTTGGGAAGATGGTGCTGCTATTCGGGGGGGGGGGGCTTTCCTCTTTTTCTCTCTCATTTGGATGGATTCCCCAGAATCCCCAAAGGAAGAGGCCTCCTCCCCTTCTTTTCCAACCTCCTCCTCCTCCTCTCCATTTTCTTCTCTCCACAGAGCAGGCACTGGACCTGGACAGACCAGTCCTCAACCTCCTTCCAGTATTGGAACAAGAACGAGCCCAACAACCTGGAAGGCAAAGAGCTGTGTGTTCATTTGGTCGTGAACAGAAGTAAGAAGGAGCCTAGGATGCAGGGTTTTTTTTAGCCACCCAGAGACCATTTGGTAGAGGGGCAGCTAATTTTTGTTGTTGCTGTAAATAAATAAATAATATTGAATGTGGGCTCAGGAACGTCCCTGGGGAAGGCCAACGTGTAAAACCGGGGCATGGGGCAATGCAGGTGGGAAGGATCCCTCCCTCCCTCCCTCCATCTCTCTCCATCCACCCATCCATCCACCCATCCACCCACCCATCCATCCCTCTCCCTCCCTCCCTCCCCACCCACCCTCCCATCCACCCCTCCATCAATCCATCCATCCCTCTCCCTCCCTCCCTCCCTCCCTCCCTCCTCCCTCCCTCCCTCCCTCCATCTCTCTCCATCCATCCATCTATCCATCTCTCTGCATCCACCCACCCACCCATCCATCCCTCTCCATCCCTCCCTCCATCCCTCCCTCTCCATCCATCTATCCATCTCTCCCTCTCCCTCCCTCCCTCCCTCCCTCCCTCCCTCCCTCCATCTCTCTCCATCAATCCATCAATCCATCTCTCTCCATTCACCCATCCACCCACCCATCCATCCCTCTCCCTCCCTCCCTCTGTCTCTCTCCATCCATCCATCCATCTCTCTCCACCCACCCACCCACCCATCCCTCCCTCCCTCCCTCCCCTCCCTCCCTCCCTCCCTCCCTCCCCATCCATCCATCCATCCATCCATCCATCCATCCATCCATCTCCTCCCTCCCTCCCTCCATCTCTCTCCCTCCCTCCCTCCCTCCCTCCCCCCATCCATCCATCCATCCATCCATCCATCCATCTCCATCCCTCCCTCCCTCCATCTCTCTCCATCCCTCCCTCCCCATCCATCCATCCATCCATCCATCCATCTCCATCCAAAACCCACCCACCCATCCATCCCTCTCCCTCCCTCCCTCCCTCCCTCCCTCCCTCCGTATCGGGGCCCATATTTCCTTGTCTGGGCTGCAGTGTGTGAATGAGGTAGGGCTGTTATTCCCCCAAAAGGCAGAAAATGAGCCAGCCTGACTCCATCTCTTTCTTGCTTTCCAGAATACATGCGCTGGAACGACGCCCGGTGTTCCCGGGAGATGGCCTTCATCTGCAAATACTACCTCTAGGGAAGCAGATGAGCGCCATCACCATCGCCATGATGCTCATTTCAAGGGCCTTGTGCTTCGAAGGACGGCCTGCCCAGGGACGGATGTTCCTGAGCAAAGCCAATAAACCATCTCGTGCAACTTCTTGCATTCCTTCTCTCCTCTCTGCAAGAAAAGGGACCGGTGGCTTAACCCTAAGCATCACTGATATGATGGGTGCCTCAACACAAGGGCTGCCCATGATCCTCCTTGACCTGGCATGTCACAAATGGCCTCTAGGAACCTTTCCTGCCCCCCCCGGAAAGCCTGGATACTGGACTCCAGGTCTTCCGACCACACCGTTTCCCTCCTTCTTACTCTGTATACACCTCTGAGCTAAAACCACTCCGATTCATTAGCCCATCCTGGAGATGTCTGTCACATGGCTTTGGCATGCAAACAACTGCCCCATGTCACCATGGAGATTTGCTAGCTGGGTAGCTCAGTGAGTTGGACTCCTGGGGCGGCACAGCCAGTGGCCAGGAGGAATTAAATTCCCCCTTGGGGGCTTGCAGGAAAAAAAGCCAGCCCTTCTGATCTTGGACAAGCTACGTGGTAGCCCTGGATCCTTGCCGGAAGGAATGGGAAATGACTGGTATGAGCTTCATAACGAAACCATCCTGGAAAGGGTTTCCATAGGTCATCCTTTGAGGGGAGAGACACATGGGGGGGGGGAGGAGACAAAAATGAAAAGGGGGGGGCTTACAGGGAGATAAGAGGAGCAAGCCAATGAGAAGGGGGCCAGGAGCATAGGGAGCCGGAAGGAGGCCAAAAAGGATGACTGAGCCCCCAAACCAGCGGCAGAGACTATGAATAACAGATGAAGCAGAAGGGTAGAAAAGAAGCATGAATTAAGAACCAGAAAGGGACCAGAGAGAGGATCTAGGGCAGTGGTTTTCAACCTGTGGGTCCCCCAGATGTTCCTGGACTGCAACTCCCTGACACCCCTTCCAGCACTGCGACTGGTGGAGGCTTCTGGGAGTTGCAGTCCAGGAACATCTAGGGGACCCACAGGTTGAGAACCACTGATCTAGGGGAAGGCATGGGTTTTTCTGTGCAGAGCATTACATGATCTGCCAAATCGGTGCTGCATTTTTTTCATGGTGGTGGTAGGGGGCTGGTTGCCTCTTTTTTATCATTCTCAATGATACCTCCTCCCTTTAATTCCCCCAGAGAGGCATCCCAGAGTCAAACTGATCTCTGCCAGCTGATGGTGGAGCAGCTTGTGGGGTGATTGGCCACCCTTGGGTTCGTAGGGCAACCCTTCAACCGAAGGCCTCAGTCATCCAGCAGGCGGGTCCAAGGAGGAGGGCAGGAAATAAAAGGTTTCAACAGAATCACAGCCTGAACATTTTCACTGCCCTTCTGTCTAAAGGGCTGTCCTTAAGGAGGAAGGGAAGAATGGAGGCATCTAATTAAAGCAAGTCAACCAAGGACTCCGGCAGTGCCCGGGTCAACAAGCCATGGTGGCCCCATGGATGGATTACCAGGACTCACAGAGAAAAAACCAGAGAAGATTGTGAAGAGCTCCAGAAGGATCTCTCCAAACTGGGGGAATGGGCTGAGAAATGGCAAATGCGTTTTAATGTAACCAAATGTAAAGTAATGCATATTGGGGCAAAAAATCCAAACTTCATCTATCAACTCATGGGCTCTGAGTTATCCATGACGGATCAGGAAAGAGATCTTGGTGTGTTGGTGGACAGCTCCACGAAGGTGTCTCCCCAATGTGTGGCAGCGGTGAAGGCCAATTCCATGCTAGGGATTATCAAAAACAATAGTAAGGCCCCACCTGGAGTATTGTGTACAATTCTGGTCACCGCATCTCAAGAAAGACATAGTGGAACTGGAAAAGGTGCAGAAGAGAGCGACTAAAATGATTACTGGGCTGGGACACCTCCCTTATGAAGAAAGGCTAAAACATTTGGGCCTCTTTAGTCTGGAAAAAAGGCGCTTGAGGGGGATATGACTGAGACATACAAAATAATGCAGGGTATGAGTAAAGTGGATAGAGGGAAGCTCTTCTCTCTCTCCCAAAATGCCAGAACTAGGGGACATACACTCAAATTGAGGGCTGGGAGAGTAAGAACTGACAAAAGAAAATATTTTTTCACCCAGTGCGTTGTAAGTCTATGGAACTCCCTGCCACAGGATGTGGTGATGGCATCTGGCCTGGATGCCTTCAAAAGGGGATTGGAAAGATTCCTGGAGGAAAAGTCCATCACAGGTTACAAACCATGATGGAGATGTGTAATCTCCAGGCTTTATACCAGGGTACTTCAAGGGCCAGATGCAGGGGAGTGGTATCAGGAGACAGATATCTAGTCTCATGCGCTCCCAAACGCATCTGGTGGGGCCACTGGGAGATACAGGAAGCTGGACTAGATGGGCCTTTGCCCTGATCCAGCATGGCTCTTCTTATGTTCTTGTGTTTTATGTAAGACAGAGACGCTCCTGGTCAGTCGAAAGGGAGAACAAGGGATAGGGATGCAAACTGTACTGGAGGGGGTCACCCTCCAATTTAAAAATCAGGTATGCAGCTTGGGGGTGCTCTTGGACTCATCCTTGAGCCTGGATGCCCAAGTCAGGGCTGTGGCCAGGAGCACATTTGCACATTTAAATCTAATAAGCCAGTTATGCCCGATCCTTGAGAAAACTGCTCTGGCCATGGTGACACATAGAATCATACAATCATAGAGTTGGAAGAGACCTCTAGGGCCATCCATTCCAACCCCTTGCCATGCAGGAACCCCCATCATAGTACCCCCGACAGATGGCCATCCAGCCTCTGCTTAAAAACCTCCAAAGAAGGAGAGAGAGCCCACCACCCTCTGTGGCAGCATATTCCACAGCCAAACAGCTCTAATAGACATGGGCACGACTTGGCGAAATTCTCGTTTCCATTTCCGTTTCTCATTTCCGTTACGTAACGGAACGAAGAACGACAATTACTCTGCCAGAACTCGAACTCGAACCGACTAAAGAAAAATTGGGTCTGATTTGTCGTTGTCATTCCTGGCATCGCAGCGATCGCGCAATGCCAAGTGGCACAGGAAAAAAGTTTTAAAAATAAAAAAAACCCAATTCCCGGCCAAAAAAAACAGGCGAAAATATGCCTGCCTGAGGGCACCTACCAGAGGGGTGGTTTCTGGTGGGTGTCCCCGGCCTCCCCCCTTCCTCTCCTGGGCGGCGCAAAGTGCGCATCCTCATCGAGTCGCCAACTCGCCAAGCGGCGCGGCAGAGAAAAAAAGTTTTAAAAATAAAAAAACCTGATTCCCAGCCAGAAAAGCAGGCGAAAATATGCCTCCCTGAGTGAGGGCACCTACCAGAAGGGTGGTTTCTGGGGGGGGGTGTCCCCGGCCTCCCCCCCTCTCCTCTCCTGGACTGCGCATCCTCGTCGTCCCGCCAACTCGCCATGCCATGCGGTGCGGGCGGGGGATCCAAAATGGGGCGACCGCAATATTTATTTTGAAATTGCGTGGTCCAAAAACACACCAAAGCACCACAGAAACATGCGAAAATAGCTATTTTAAAACTGCCTGAATTTTTTCAGTAGCAGCAGTGGGTTTTTCTTGCAACAAAACGTCTCCAATTGATTTTATTTTATTTTATTTTTATTTTATTTTTTTACACATGCACAATTATGGGCTGGCCATGGGAGTGGACCATGCAAATTTTTGGAGCCATTCCACCAATTGCATGGCCACTTGGCCAGGTTTTGACCGAGACTTCTGGGATGTGCCAGTCGGGCATAAAAAGCCACTAACCCTAGCCCGAACCCGAACCCTAACCCGAACCCATACGCCAGTACACTGTCCTTCTTAGTGGGTCAGAGAGGCACCCAGAGGTGCACCCCAGTAACTCACCCTAACCTTACCAGTAACCCTAAGCCTAGCCCTTGCGCTAACCCCTAACCAGTAAGCCAGATCTGTGTACTCGCATTGCACTATACAGCAAGTACACTTCCCTTCTTAGTGAGTCAGCGGGTGCCCGTAGGGGTCCTCTCTCATTACGTTCCCCAGCCCAAGTGCACCGCAGGCAGTGAGTCACAGAGGCACCCGAAAGAGAGGTGCCTCTGCCTGCTGCAGCTGCAACTTAATGGTATGCATATCCAATTGACTATGCATGCCATTTTGTAGCGGGCCAGAGGAGGCACCCACCCCAGAGAGGTGCCTCCAGGAGCCCGCTTTCCCTTCATGGTGGGCCAGAGGAGGCACCCACCCCAGAGAGCTGCCTCCAGGACCCCCCCCAAAAAACAGTACTAACGACAGATGAAAAACCGACAAACGAAATGACAAATTTTTGGAAAATTTTGCGAAAAAAGGAAACGAGCCAAAACGGGCCGGCTCTGACACACGACACCTCGAAACGTAATTTTTCCTGGTCGTGCCCATCTCTAAGCTCTAACCATCAGGAAGTTCTTCCTAACGTTCAAATGGAATCTCTTTTCCTGTAGTTTGGAACCATCATCCTAGTTTCTGAAGCCATGGAAAACAAACCTGTTCCCTCTTTAGTATGACATCCTTTCAAATATTTAAAGATAGCTATCATATCCCCCCTCCTCAGTCTTCTTTTTGAAAGGCTAAACATTCCCAGTTCCCTAAGCCAGTGCTCCCCAACCTTTTTATCACTGGGGACCGGTAAATGTTTGATAATTTTTCCCTGGCCCAGGTTGCGGCGGCGCGCGCGGCGGCGCGGGCGGGCGGGGGCGATGGCGGGGGTCGCGGCAGCAGCGGCGGCGCGATGGTGGCGGCGATCGATGGCTGGTGGCGGCGCGCACGCTCCTCTGCGCGCGCGCGCGCGGGGTCGCGGCGCGCGCGGCGGCGGCGATGGCGGGGTCGCGCGCGGTGGCGATGGAATGGCGGGGGGGTCGCGGCAGTGGCATGGCGGGGCAGGGTGGGCGCGATAGTGGGGGTCACGGGGCGGCGCGCGGCGGCGGCGCGATTGCTAGGGGGTCGCGCGGCGGCGGCGGGAAAACACCCGGGCCGGCCTGCGCCGCCCCCTGCCCGCCTCAACACAGGCGCGGCGGCGGGGAAAAGACCCAGGCCGGCCTGAGACGCCCCTCCCCCTCCCCCTAAAAAAGAGGCACACATGCACGGCGCTGGCCGGTGGGGCACCTCTGCTTGCCTCCGGCTGCGGCCTTCGGGCGGGCGAGCGGGGGGGGAGGGGAGGGAGGCCGGTGGGGGTGGCGTCTCCGGCCCGAGGGCGCCACCGGGACCGCCGAGACGGCCGCGGAGTCGCGGCCGAACCCGGGCGACTGCCGTGGCCGCCGCGGCCGCCGACAGGAGGAGGAGGCAGGGCCCGCCCGCCCAGGAGCCCCAGGCTCCCCACCCACCCGCCCGTGTGCCGCGGCATCCGGCTGCCCGCGGTAGAGAAGAGGAGGAGGAGGGCGGCGGAGGAAAAGGGGAGGAGCCTCCGCGGCCTCCCCAGGCGGCCCGGTGCCAACCGGTCCACGGACCGGCACCGGTCCGCGGCCCGGGGGTTGGGGACCACTGCCCTAAGCCATTCCTCATAAGACATTTCTTCCAGACCTTCAACCATCCTGGTCACCCTCCTCTGGACCCACTCGAGGTTGTCAACATCCTTTTTAAATTGAGGTGCACAGAACATGCCCTAGTGAAGTCCTGGCTGGACTACTGTAATGCACTCTATGTGGGGCTACCAATGAAAAGTCTCAGGAAACTTCATTGGGTCCAAAATGCAGCAGATAGACTGCTGACTGGGGCGGGGGACAGAAATCACATTACACCCCTACTAAAGCAGCTCCACTGGCTGCCAACAACCTACCAGGCACAATTCAAAGGGATGACATTAACCTACTAAGCATTGTACAACCTGGGTCCTGGCTACCTCAAAAATCAAATCTCACAGCATGAACCAATTCAGGTGTTAAGGTAATCATGAGAGGCCTTTCTTTCTATCCCACCACCCTCACAGGTACGTTGGAAGATATGAAAGGGCCTTCTCGGCTGCTGCACCTAGACTCTGGAACTCCCTCCCACTAGAGGCCAGGACTGCCCCATCTCTGATGTCTTTCTGTAAACAGGCAAAGACCTTTCTATTCAGGCAAGCTTTCCATGAATGATGGACTACTTATTATGTGTCTTTTATATGAATCTACCATACATGATTTGCCTGGAGTAGGAACTGGCAAGCCATTCCAGTATTCCTGCCAAGAAAACTCCATGGACATAGAGTCACAAAGGGTCAATCACGACTGTAATGACACAAAACATACACCATACCTGATTACACAGACTTTGCATTTGTAATCACTTATAACTTTCTGTTTCTATCTCCCATTGTGTGATTGCATTGGCAGTATGTATTCAATGTTTAGTAGTTTCCATCCCTCATAACTTTTGATGGTCTACCTTACATGATTATATTGACTGTCTTTGTCAGGTCCCTGCCAGAACCCATTCTGGACACTGAGGAGTTAATGGCTGAGGAACTCCCAGATGAACCATCAGGGCTGTCAGTTCCTCCAGCAGCTGAGCAGGAAAGAGATTCAGCATCTTCAGGGGATTCTACAGCCTCTCAGAGAAATGCTGGCCACAGACAGCAAAGACTTATTACCAAGAGGAATAGGGATAAGCTGTATTTGAGTAGAAGGCATTTAACGCCCACAGAGTCCTGAGTATTGACAGAATGGGTCTTCAGGGAAGTGGGAGTTGCTCTCTGGAGACATAAAACAAGCACCCACAGTTAGGGCAATTTGTGGGAGCAACAAGTCAACTCAACCTGCTTCTGCCTTCCTGCTGTGATTTCTGACCTCTTTTGGATCCTTGTTCCTGACTGGCAACCCTGGAGTACATTTCTTCACCCTGGACTTCATCACTCCATGAGCCTGGCATAAGCTACTCTTTGCATTTTGGCTTTTGACCTCTGGACTGTTTATCCTGGACTCGGTTTTGTCTTCTGGCTCAACGTGATTCTAGCTGTGTGTATTTCTGGACTCTGCTTAACTCCTGCCTTGCTATATTGTTATCTTAACTCTGAGCTTGCAGTAAAACTCTGAATTTACCTGTGTGTGGGTCTGTGGGTTGTGACAGTTTGCTCCCACCCACCAATTCTTCCAGCAAGCATGGAAGAGGCTGCATACTCAGGCTCAGCTCTATTAGCTGCAGTCACCAATCAAGTGCAGCTCCTGACCCAAATGGTTACCCAGCTGCAGCTGGCACAGACTGGACCCCATTCGAAATGTCTATTGCTAGCTCCAGATAAGTTTGGAGGTCACCTGGAGGAATTCCCTGCCTTCCTGGCCCAATGTAAACTGTTTATAGAGCTGCGTGACCAGGATTTTCCCACAGACAAATCTAAAGTCTGTTTTATCATTAGCCTATTGTCCGGGCAAGCAGCCAAATGGGCAATTCCTCTGGTCCTTGGGCCTTCACCCTTGCTGAATAATTACCAAGAGTCCCTGGATTACATTGCTGCTGCTTTTGCTAACCCTGTACAGGCAGCCACCGCAAACAGGAAAATTTGAGCTTTAAAACAGGGAAAGGGTTCTGTTGCCCAGTACGCAGCAGAGTTTAGGCTTCTAGCGCAGGATTTGAAATGGAAACAAGATGCTCTCATGGATCAGTTTATGGAGGGATTATCAGATGGGATCCTGGATGACCTGGCCAGAGTCGACCAGCCAGGTCAGGTACGTTGCTGGGGCTCATTACTCCATGTCTGCGGATTGACGGTTGGAGAGCTGCCGCCTGGCTAAAGCCAGCAGCCACACCCAGCTTCCTGTGGGACATCCAGCTGTAACACCACTGGACACCAGCAAAGCCCAGGAGCCAGAACCCATGCAGCTGGGAGCTGCCAGGCCACGCCTCTCCCCAAAGGAAAAGGCCTGGTGATGCTCCCTAAACCTTTGCCTGTACTGCTCACATTCTCTTTTAGCATTAATGTTTCACTTAATGCTATTGTAAGGAATTTAAATTTATGAGGGTCCCGTGCCAGCGTGCCTGCGCTTCATGGGCTGCAAAAGACCAAGTCTGAGTCTCAGGAGACGAGAAAGGAATTTATTGATTGATCAATCAGGGCACTTCCACACTTTTTGGTGGTGAGAAGTCCACCCAGAAAACGAAAGGAGATATTTTTATAAGGTTTTTCCAGCACTTTTTCCCCTCCGCCCATCCGAATTTACGTCATATACATTTGTTACATGCATCAAACACTAATTGACATCTTTGGTCATTTATTTTGTATTCCTGACACTTGCCTAAAAGTTCTAACTGGTACGTTTGATCTCCTCCCCTCACAGGCAGGGAGGGTAGGATCATCCTTATGTCCTTGGACATTTGACAGTTACAAACCACAGACGCTGAGATAAGGCCTCCTGGTACGCCTTGGACACACGTTAATTGCTAGTGTGTGATCCTCAAAGCTTAGGAACTTAATTGGATCCTTGAATTCATAATTGCTTTTGCTGAATTAGCGGAAGTTCCTTTCTCTATTCTAGCCGGAAAGGCTTGACCAGCGTTTGTAGGAATAAAGAATACATGTGTGAATAATAATATAAATGAAATATATATATATATATATATATATATATATATGTATGTATGCTTAGTAGCATCATTACCTCTAAATATATAATTTGTGTGGCTTATACTTTGCAAGGCATAGCCTGAAATATCCCATATAGTACAGGGTATAGCTTGGGATATAGATTGCCATGAGGTTTTTCTCTATAGGCTTTGATCCATACCTGTGGTTAGTAAAGCAGCCATATATATTTATAAATATATAATTAGTCAAATGTCCTCCCTTACACTCGGCCCTGAACGGATTTCTGGAAATTTATGCCAGTAAATTTCCCAGAAAACGTCATGGACTTGTAAGGGACGAACAAAACATATCAAAGGTATATGTACAAAAGTGTGAACATTGTGTGAGCCCCCCCTATGTCATTCCTGGGGTGAGATGGTCTTCATGGCTCATGGAAGGACTTTCTATTTTCCTGACAAAAATTCAGGCAGGGCAGTCAGAAAAACATTCTCAGTCCTTTTTCCCCAAAGGGCTTATAGGCACAGTTCAAGAAAATGAATTATCATAAAATGATTTGTGGCGTCTCAAGTCAGGGGGACGCATCAAATAGGTGAAGGCCAAAGGAATACCCCTTAATTCACTAGGGCACTTTCTAGAGTAAAATGTTAAGTTAACAGATGAAGTGTTGCCATGCTTGGGATGTAAGAAGACCCCCCCTGGTCGGACCCACAGACTGCAACGGATGGATATGTTCCATGGACCACAGCATTTAAGTTTCCCCTGTTGGAGAAATGCATCGTGGTCACAGCAGTATCAGGTAACCTCCCAGGCCATATTGTACACTTCTCAAGGATCCCAAATTCTCAACTGTTGAAGGGGGCTGGCATAAGAATTTTTGATAATATTGTGATAGACTTGGATATCACGATCCCCGTCCCAAAGCGATAATTAAACATGCTTTAAACAGCAGATTTGTTCATTACCTTATTTTAGGACAATCATGAAACCCAAATTAATTTGCCTGCCACAGCAGTGCACATGTGAGATATCGTGTTTGTGTGTTTGGTAGTCAGGCTGAGAACCCTGAATTCTAACAAAGCACCACACTGTAGGTTCATTTTGCAAACCAAATACTTATAAGGAAAATATGCCATTCTTAGCTCACCAAGGAAATATGTGGGCCAGGCTACTTTGCCAGGTTTTTTCCAACCTTATTTAGGTGTGTGTGGTGTGCATTCAAACTCAGATAATAGCAGGCTGTGCAGAATCACCCAGTTGTGTGTGCATTCTCAATTGATAGACATTTGCAATGATACTAAATAAAGGTAATATACATATCATGAAGGCTGAAAAAGGCATAAGACACATCTAGATGGTGCTTAGAAAACCCACCTTGCGCCATACATTCTCATGGTAAAGTCATGAATGAGCCGTTGAAATCCGGTCAGAAATGTCTCTGTGGCTGATAGTTTACACACAAAAATCTGCCCCGTAAACATGGGGCCAAGATTAGTTCATCAGTGTCTTTGGTGAAGAAAATAATGTAGATATAGCTACTTCATAAAGCCACTTTTTTCTTAGGTATAAAGGCTCGTGAACACCCATGGGCACCAAAATGTCTCTCATTAAATACAAATTGCATAGAAAGGCAAGTCATAATCTCTGGCACTCAATGCTTTGTGAGTAAAAAGCATTTTCAGTGGCCGAGCATGATCATTACATAAAAAGGCACATCCAGGGAAGCACTTCAGTAAGAGTTTTCACAGTGACTATCAATAATAGACAATAAACACTATCATAATAGAGCCCAGGGTAATGTAAATATGTAAAGTTGCTCTGGAGCCTACCGTGCGCAGGAGAAAAAAAAATAAGCGCTCACTTGTCGGATGCTGGGAGGCTGGTGTGTGCGTGTGTGGCAACACAAGTTCATGGTGATCCAGGGCACGCGCACAGGCATCAATGAAGGTCTGAAAGCAGTAGTTAAACCCCAAGTCTCTGTCCCGGTGAAAAGGGGGTTAAATTGCAGACGTGAAGTCTGTTGGCCGCAATCCAAAACAAGAGTCAGTGGCTGTTTCAGACCCACTCTCTCCCCCCATAAACAAACAGAAAAGAAAAGAAAAAAAAGAGAAAATGAGAGACAGGAAGACAGGATTTTAATCTGTCAACCTGAGTTGAAAGTGAATCCGCAGGCTGCTTTGGGACCCTCCGAAGTATCAAACGCACGCTGTCATCTGGGGAAGGATGGGCAAGGATGCGGTGACCACAGGTCAGGTTCATGTTGTCGCCCGCCGTCCAGGGTGAAGTCATCTAAGGCATAGGGGCAATCTACAGCAGAGGGCAGAAGGCGTCACCGGTCAGGCCTCACTCCCTCTCGGTCACGGGGTACGGGTCACGCTGGGTGAAAAGGCTGACATCACTGGATCCTGGAGCCCACATCGATCGAACCCGCGGAGCGAAGTTATCACGAAGATGGCATCATCAAAGGCATCAAAGGCGGGAGGAGGTCCAGGAGGGATGACAGAATGGAGGGCAGGAGGGTCCCCATCTGAGCATCTACGACCGGCGGCGTCAGCTTTCCAAACCCGACCGACTCCGTGATCCAAAAATAAAGAACGGGTGGGCGTTTTCCCAGAGCAAAGCCCGTCCTCCAGGATGTCCCTGGGTAAGAGAAGAACAGACACACGACCACAAACAGACAAACACAGAACACAAACACACAAAATGGCCCCTCAGCTGTCCTTGTGCTGCCAGGCAGGGTGGTATAGTCTATCTGACAGTCTCGGGGGAAAAAAATGTCGTAAAAGGCAGATTGAAGCTTTCCTCTTCATAAAACCAGTACGTGAAGTAAGGGGGGGGGGAGTCTATGATGAGGACACCTCTGCACATCAGGAGATATGCACAAGTTCAGCTGGCTCCAATGAGCGCTTGCAAGGTGTAGGTGCTCAGGTGTCCCTAATCAACCACAGATCCCATCCCCAAGTCAAATTGCTCTCCTCCACGGGGACAACAAAAAGGTGTAGCTGGCAGAATATCCATGAGATGCAAAACAGGGTGCTTCCTCCAGCGTCTTCCCGTGTGGAAAGAGACAGACAGACAGACAGACAAACAACCACACACAAGAATGGCCAAGCAATCTGCAGATCTGCAGGTGTGATAGTGCTACATGCAGTACACTGTGTGCAGATTTCTATGGCACAGTGTAGTGCAGGCTATGAAAAAAGGCCATAGTACACAGCTGCACTTCAGCAGTTTTGCACAAGTTCAGCTGGAACAATATTCCATAGCCACGCTACTAGGCTCCCTGTGAAATTTGGAACAAATTTATAATGTGCACTGCAAAGCCATCCTTTAAAATAGGGAATCTTGCCCTTTACATACAGGTTTCATGTGCACAAAAAAAGGAAAAAGAAAATCGTTAAGTCCATATTGTTTTCTAAAAAGAAAATAAGCCTCATTTTCCTCAGGGGAGCTCCTGAGACCAGGTGTGATTTAAAAGCTGCACCAATACACTTTGCACATTTTAGTGGCCAGGCGAGCCTTTTACCGCCTATGGCAAAAAGATAATTCTTATATTCTGAAGAGTCATTAAAATCGCAAGTAAAATCACTATCCCAGTAGCGTTTGAACATATCTTCTAAAAATCAAATTAAGAAATTTATGCACTCTGTTAGGCAAGCAAGGCTCTTCTTAAGTTCTAGTGTTTAAGCCTGCCTTAACTATAACGCTTTGGGATTGACTTGTAAGTTACTTCAAAGGCAAAAATAAAAAATATGCTTGCAGGACAGCTTACAAAGAGGGGAGGGGGCTTTCGTGTGCTGTCACATCCAAAAAAAATAAATAATCAGGTTTCTCCTGTGTCCTTTTTCCGAAGAATTCTTTTATTCTAAAGTTTCTGATAACAAGATTTTCACCTCTTATTCTGGCCATTGCCTATAAAATTTACTGGCTTATGGCTTTTAGGGGTCAGTTTATTCCCTTCGCTATGCATGCATTAGGTTGATGTGTTCAATATAAGTTTTGCGTCCAAGCCCTATCAAGTGGCTTGGGAGAGAAAGGAGGGGTTGGGAGTTGTTATCCTGCCTTGCCCTGCAAGGGGCCCCGAGAGCAGAAAGAGAAAGGAGGGGCTGTCAACTTTTAAATTCCCCCGCGGCTGCCTTTTACAGCCTGAGGCAAGCAGATAATCTCCTGTAATTACTTCTGTAATGTATTAGGTGTGAAATGCCCTGGAACAAAGGGGCAATTCACCCTTTCAGTAGCTATTGATCTTGTTGTTGGCTTAAGCCTAATTTGAGAAGCGTGGCTTTTGTAATGAATACACAGAGCTACTTAAATCAGGAGGGAGAGAAAAAAAAATCTTAGGTGAACATGTAGAAGTTCTCTCTCTTCCTTCACTCGTATATCTCTGGGGAGGCAAATAATGCCTAGATCGGATAGAGAGAGAGAGACTAAGATCTTCTCCCCACTTTTCCTTCGTCTAAAAAAAAAAAAAGGTAGACTTGCACAGTAGGATAATTGTTGGCAGTTTGGTCCTGAGAATCTCCCTGTGTTTGAAATTAAATTGCCTGGTCTTTTATCAAATGTTCTTAACTACTTTTGGAGAAGGGAAAAAAAAAAAGGCATTGATTCTACTTTCTGTCGTGGCCAGCTGCCAGAAGGGGCTCAGCCCCTGATTTGATTTCCCTGCTTTTGATTATTAATAGTTCAGAAATAACGTCCCTACCTATCTCCTCATGTGGTGCATAGCAACCCTTTGTTCTGTCTAAAGCTTCCATATCCAAGGAGTTAGGCATTGGCGTAGCGGGATGGAAGTACCTCCTGAATGCTTGAATAAGGCAATTCAGGGCACGCATCCCCATCTAGCACTTCCTGTCCCCTCAATGCTCCGTGCTCTCCTCCCGTTCCCTCAACATCATACCTATCCATCCCACTTCTGTCTTGCTGCCTTCCTTCTACTATTTTTTCCTTGTAAAATATCCCTTCAGCTGGTAAATTTTGTTGCGTGACCAGCCAGTCACAAAATATGCGGGATGTTGTTTATCCCTGAGTATTCAAAAGTATTTTTCTCACTGCCCATATTCCCCCTGGTATTATCAAAATTGCTGGAGGGGTCTCCTAGTTGGCAGAGTTTTTAGTCTCTTATATTAATTAACTAAGCACGTCCTTGTACATTCACACACCTCTTGCTAGCAGGTCATAATTGGTCTGTCCTCCCTGAGGGCTAGAATCTTAATTTGAGATGGTAAAGTCCTGCCTCATCCTAGTTAGAGGGGTTCTTCTTAAAGCTTACTCATGTTCCATTTAATACCAAAATCATTACTTCTGGTGGCAGAATTCCAATGTTACCACATCACACATCAAAAGGGGTGCATAAACTGCACTAATTTATCCCCATAGGTTTACTTTAAAGGTCTAACTGTGTTCCTATGATTTCTCCCACACAAGCATCAAACGGACTCACACCTCAACAATCAAATGCACATCATACACGCCAACATGTGATTCAGCAACCATACACAACTCTCCCACATTTCTGTTTCCCCAGTTAACTGCGATCCCTTGCCTAAGAATAGATCTTTCTAACTTCTCTAAAATCAAACGAAGATGGTGGAACTCCGTTGGTATTGTAGGGCAAAGATTGCCAGTCTTTGCCCCTGCTTAAGACACAGGGAATGGCCACTTCCCTATGGTTACGCAGGGTATAGAGGCACAGCCCCTTACCTTGAAAAACACACATGCAAAATTCAAAAGTGGAATCACCATCCCACATGCCCATGCATTAATATATCTCTAAATTTTCCCCAGGATGTTAGAGCAACGCTCTCCTCCTCCTGTTTCAAATACTTAGGGGGCGGACCCTAGGGATGTTGGGCTTTGCAAACTTTCCCAGGATGTTAGAGCAGCGCTCTTCTCCTCCTGTTTCAGTCTGAAAAACCCCTCCTCCCTTGGGGATTTCAGGGTCGTAGTGTCCCTCAGTGTCCCCTAGTCCTTGGGATGTTAAGGTCGTATCCGACCCTTCTCCTCCCTGTACCCCCGGGCCGACAACAAGAATCCGCAATCTTCTCCACTCCACAGAGCTGTTAGATTCAAACTCACGCCACCCCACAACTAGTTTTCTCTTCTTACCAGATTTCTTTTGCGCAGTCCTCTTTCAGTTCCTCCGTTGTTCTGCCGGCTTTGTTTCTCCTTAAATAACAGTATTGTGTCCAATGCTGATAGAACAAGTCTCCTCTCAAAATCAGAGGGTCCGGACTAGATTTGTTCCAGGGTCAGCATGAATTCTTACTGTGATTTAAGTCAGACTCCCAAGAGCGCTGGGGCAGTGGCACTTTTTCCCGGCCAATGCACCAGAAATGTAAGGAATTTAAATTTATGAGGGTCCCGTGCCAGCGTGCCTGCGCTTCATGGGCTGCAAAAGACCAAGTCTGAGTCTCAGGAGACGAAAGGAATTTATTGATTGATCAATCAGGGCACTTCCACACTTTTTGGTGGTGAGAAGTCCACCCAGAAAACGAAAGGAGATATTTTTATAAGGTTTTCCAGCACTTTTCCCCTCCGCCCATCCGAATTTACGTCATATACATTTGTTACATGCATCAAACACTAATTGACATCTTTGGTCATTTATTTTGTATTCCTGACACTTGCCTAAAAGTTCTAACTGGTACGTTTGATCTCCTCCCCTCACAGGCAGGGAGGGTAGGATCATCCTTATGTCCTTGGACATTTGACAGTTACAAACCACAGACGCTGAGATAAGGCCTCCCTGGTACGCCTTGGACACACGTTAATTGCTAGTGTGTGATCCTCAAAGCTTAGGAACTTAATTGGATCCTTGAATTCATAATTGCTTTTGCTGAATTAGCGGAAGTTCCTTTCTCTATTCTAGCCGGAAAGGCTTGACCAGCGTTTGTAGGAATAAAGAATACATGTGTGAATAATAATATAAATGAAATATATATATATATATATGTATGTATGCTTAGTAGCATCATTACCTCTAAATATATAATTTGTGTGGCTTATACTTTGCAAGGCATAGCCTGAAATATCCCATATAGTACAGGGTATAGCTTGGGATATAGATTGCCATGAGGTTTTTCTCTATAGGCTTTGATCCATACCTGTGGTTAGTAAAGCAGCCATATATATTTATAAATATATAATTAGTCAAATGTCCTCCCTTACACTATAAGATGCCCCTCAATTCTCTGTTCTTAAACTGGAATATGTCTTAAATGTACTGGACTGTATATTGTCCCTCACTACTGCAAGCCACCTTGGGTCCCTTGTTCAAGGGGAAAGGCGGAGTAAAAATACTCAAACATAAAATGAAATTAAATGAAATAAATGTACTGAGAGAAGAAAGCTTTTATTGTTGCTGAATACCAGGAAACACTTCCTAAGTGTTAGAGTAGTATGACAATGGAACCCATGACTTTAAGGGGTGATAAGGACTCCAGTGCTGATGGCCTTCAAGAGAAAACTGGGCAACCATCTATCTGCTGGATCTGCTTGGATTTGGAGCAGGAGATTGGACCAGATGGCCTTACAGCTCCAGAATACTAGGATTCTATGAAGTTCATCTAGAAACAGGTTTTATTCCAAGGCCTAGTTTTCTTCTCCTGCTTCTTTGCCTTGCCTGGCATGTGATTACCAGGGTTAGGGTTAGGGTTAGGGTTCGGCATTTATCCCAACTGGGCAGCCCGAGGCCAGTTTCCTTTCTTACAATTATAGGATTCTATCCGGGCATTTCTGGTGGCATGAAGAGGTTTCAGTCCATGGTGCTTCAAGCGTAGAGCCCTGGTTCGTGGGGATCATCAAGGAGCATGAGAGAGGCATGCGGCCAAGAGACTTCATTCCTGGGAGAATGTTAACGGTCTCCCCATAGGGCAGGAAGTTATTGCAGAGGATTTTGGATGGAAAACCGGGTTGAGGTCCTCCAGGCGTCGAAGAGGCTGACCATGATGATGAGGGGCTTGGTTTGGACTTCTCATGTGGAGGTGAACTTGCAGAGGTAGGAAGACTTTTCGTCACAGTCGACAACGGCCCATTTTTTATACCCTAGCAGACACACACAAAATGTTCTCAGGGATCTTTCCATTCCTTGCCCTCCCCTCAGAGGCTCCCGCCTGTCTTCAAATAAATGGGCATCCCCTCTTTCTCTCTCCTCTGCCTCTTCCAGAGGTGGGTGAGTACCAATTTTGGACTACACCGACAACATCAGAGGAGCAGCCTGGCTTCTCAGCAGACAGGGCACTTTTTTAGGCAAGAGCCATGAAAGAGATGAAAGGCAGAACATAAAATATATTCTATGGGCAGATAGGGGACAAGGCCTTCTCTTACCGCCCTCATGTCCTAAAACAAGAACATGTAACCTGGGAGCTGAGTCATGGCAACTGGACTTCTTTTCTTGTGGGATCTAAATGTTTCACTCCCCATCCAAGTAGCTTCTACAGACTGAGAAAAGAAAAGTTGATGGGAGGCTTCCATGTTATAGTTCATCATCACCTCATCCTGGTCTGAATAGGCCATTAAGTATGGATTGTTAGCAGTGGGTGTTTGGAAGGGTTGCATAGGTGAGACTTTAATGCACCCCAGGGACATGAACGAGGGTATTCAGGCCATTGTCCATGTAATTAGCCTACTAGGACCAGGATGGAGTGAAACCAAGGTGAACTATAAAGGGTTGCATAGGTGTGACTTTCACACCTAACAAGCCTATTCAGACCAGGATGGAGTGAAACGAAGGATGTTATAGATAAGGAGCTAGTTAAAATTTATAAATTGTGTTAGGGTTGTGTAATGACCAGAAAATGGAAGCTAATGTTTAATTTCAGGATGGTTTAATTCAAAGTATATGAAGAAGTAATTAATGGGGTCATGGCCATGTTACATAATGCATGTACATATTTGGGGGGGGATGTGGTGTTGTCGTGTCGTGATAGGTAGATTGTGAGCCTTCTGTGGCCCAGGATTGGACCAGACGGAGAGAGGGGGACCTCTGCATCGGGAATAAATACAGTGTTTCAAAATTCAATGGCAGAGACCGCATTTTCGTTGCGTTTCTCTCCGTTGCTGCAGCTTCGAAAAATAAACCTTTGAGTTTTTCTAGAAAGTGTCATCTGTTATTTGGGGTAAACAAATTACCCATAACCGTTTGGGTGTCAGAAGTGGGATCCTTGCCAAGTTTGTGGCCGGATTATGTGCATTGTTTCCTCAACAAAAAGTGGACAGCCACTGGGAAAACGGGAAAGGCACCACGATTCCATTTGAACTGTTCCCCTTTGAGCAGTGATGTCCTGTTTGTCGAAGGAAACTAAGGACCCCAGAAAACACTTGTAGAGAATAAGGTTCTGAATTATTTGTGGTGGTCTCTGGAGTAAACATCAATAGAGAAGGACATCTTTTTTGGTGAGTAGTCTGGTTAAGTTAGAACCTTTAGACTAGGAACATGGGGAATAATATGTCTGTGAAGATTCACAGTCATCCAGGTGAGTTTATCTGGAAGTTGAGTCATAGCTACTGGACTTCTTTTTTGAGAGATAGAAACGTTTCGCTGCTCATCCAAACAGCTTCATCGGTGACCGATGAAGCTGTTTATCTCTCAAAAAAGAAGTCCAGTAGCCATGACTCAACTTCCAGATGGGGAATAATACTTCAAAGTCTGGACGGAATCGGGAGGGGGACACCCCACCTTTGAGGTGATCAGTCTTTGGACTACACACCGGGAAACTGAAGGTATTGATTCCAGAAGATAGCCCATTAGGCTCCATAGTAAGGAGATGGGATCAATTAAAAGGATCAGGAACTTCTTTGAATAAATTGATAGGATTATGTATGGAAGTATGGCCCAAATTCAATCTGGATAAGGTGGGATTTCCAGGTTTAAGATGGCCTCCGTTTAGGTCATGCCACCCAGAGACGAGTTATGCCATTTTGCAGTATCTTTTGAAATTTTCCAGAAAAGACTCCAGGGCAACATATTTATTATGATATTTGGGTAAAGGAACGTAACAACATCCCAAGCACCATGTTCCCGGTTAGGGCAGAAAAGAAGAGTGAAGGATCAGATGTGGGTTCCCCAGCACTGATGTTCGACATTTTGGAACACATTCCCCCTTGCCCGGTACAGCCTCAGGCAGACCAAGTGGTGACAGCCCAGGGAGGGGCAGGAGTATTGCAAGATGTCTGTGGAGATTCTCAGTCATCCGGGTGAGTTTATCTGGAAGTTGAGTCATGGCTACTGGACTTCTTTTTGAGAGACAGAAATGTTTCGCTGCTCATCCAAACAGCTTCATGAGTCTGAATACAGCTAGTGTGAGTCCTCCATCTTATAGTCAGTCAGCTTTGACCTCTTGTCACCCTGGTCTGAATTAGGCTCATAAGATGAACAGAAGAGAGCGACCAAAATGATTACTGGGCTGGGGCACCTCCCTTATGAGGAAAGGCTAAAACATTTGGGGCTCGTAAGTCTGGAAAAAAGGCACCCGAGGGGGGATATGATTGAGACGTACAAAATAATGCAGGGCATGAGTAAAGTGGATAGAGGGAAGCTCTTTTCCCTCTCACAAAATACCAGAACTAGGGGACATGCACTCAAATTGAGGGCTGGGAGAGTAAGAACAGACAAAAGAAAATATTTTTTCACCCAGCGGGTTGTTAGTCTATGGAACTCCCTGCCACAGGATGTGGTGATGGCATCTGGCTTGGATGCCTTCAAAAGGGGATTGGACAGATTCCTGGAGGAAAAGTCCATCACAGGTTACAAACCATGATGGAGATGTGTAATCTCCAGGCTTAAAACCAGGGTACTTCCAGGGCCAGATGCAGGGGAATGGTATCAGGAGACAGATATCTAGTCTCATGCGCTTCCGAAAGCATCTGGTGGGGCCACTGTGAGATACAGGAAGCTGGACTAGATGGGCCTTTGGCCTGATCCAGCATGGCTCTTCTTATGTTCTTATGTTCTTATGGCCTGAATAGGCTTGTTAGGGAGACAATAGTATCCATAGCCTTAAGGTGAACAATGGCCTAAGGTGCTGAAACCTATAAAGAATGGGTCGTTAGCTATAGCCTTGGTGGTGAAGGCTTTTTGTATTATCTGGGTACTTTGGAAAGCACAGCCTAAGTAGCAGATAGATTGCAAGAGAAACCGACAAAGGAGAATCCCTGTGAATATAGCAAAACAATAACAGCCCCTAGGGAAGGAGAAGAGATTCTTAAGAGGAGCAGGATTGGGGAATGAGAACTTCGAGCTGTGTGGGGATGGAATGGGACATTTGGGGATGGAAGGCGTTTTCAGTCCCCGGATCAACAGCCTCCAGCCCAACAATACCCGCTCAGGCAAGTTCCAGTAGCAGAGGGAGGCATTGAGTTGTGGAGGTTTCATTAACAGCTGCAGAATTAAGAAGTTTTAAAATGCAGCTCCTGAAGTTTGGGGAGGAACCGGCAAAGTTAGTAATGGAACTTGAAGGGCTGTTGGGAACTTCTACCTTCTCGATAAAAGAACTGAGTTATATCCTGAAGCAGCTGGTGGGGAATGAAGTCCTGTTGCCATGACTCAGCTCCTGGATAACCCCGCCTGAATGCCTGAGAATCTCCACAGACACAAGGAGACGGAACACAAGACTGGCAGCCTACAGAATAAAGGAAGCCAAGTCTCTAGATGCCCTCCCCTCCATCTACCCCAGCCCCCTTCAAAGACTTCCATGGCTGGTGGACATAGACGGTCTCACTTTCCTCTCACCTTCAAAATTATCTAGATGGGTACAGAGCTTACGTAAGAAGCGATAATCGGGTTCAAAGTCCCTCCATGCCGTAAAGCTTAGTTTCGATTTATCCACCCACTTGAATATTTTCATCTGCAGAGAGGACGACAGAGGAGGCTTGGTTTTGTGGAGGAAAAGGTGAGGTTCTTCCCACCTTCACCAACACAGATGGTCCCTACACCATGGACCCCAGGGGATCAGGAAGGCTTGCCAAGAGGCATTGTCAAGACTGGCCCACAAACTGAGGAGCACCTGATGTAGGGTGTGACACGAGATGCTTCTTCCACACATGGGCCCACACTGGAGTGCCATCAGTCGATGATCTGCTTAGAGGCCATCTCCAGCTCCATCATTCCAGGGTTCGGTGATTAGGGTTGTGGTTTCTGGCTGCCGAGCCAGAGAAGGGAAAATCAATCCGCCCCGGGTGCCTTGATGACAAGGACTGGACCTGATTATCTGCAGCATCCCTGCCAGCAATGCCGTTCTACAATTAGGATGAAAACACTTGGAGCTTCTTCCCGCATTCATGAAATGCAGAGAAGCTTTGGGGGGGGGGGTTGAATCTCAACTGTCACTTGTCCAGTAGAGGCCAACAGACCCCTCTCTCATTCTTTCTCCGGACAGAACCTGACACGGGAGACTCTTGGAGTTCTGAGCTGCTGAGGTATAGCGCAACCTAGGTAGAAGGGCTGGAGTAGGATGACGCTAAGGGCCTTTGTAAAGCCCCGGCCTCCAGCCCCAAATGCAGAAGCGACTCCTCTTCCTCTCGTTGGCTTTGGAGGAGACATGCCAGTGTAGGAGAAGTTCAAACCCCCCCCATACACATACACTCACGCACCGGTTCTTCTCCTTCCACTTCTGCTTCTGCCACTCTCTCTTGCAGTGGTGGAGCATGGGTTGCCAGCGCCAGGAGCAAGGGCACATATTGCACCTCCTAACCTACGGGCAGTTTATACAGGCTGGCTTCCCATCAGTGCCCGATTTATTTATTTATTATTTATTTATTATTATATTTATATCCCGCTTATCTCCAACAAGGACTCTAAGCGGCTAACAACAAATCATAATACAGCAAAAGACAAATCACAAAAATAACAAGTTAAGACAAAACAGTGTAATCCTCCCTAATCCTAATATCCTAAAATCCAAAGTCCTAAAGCCTCCAAGCGCGTCCCGACACGTCAAAGACGTGAGTCCTAACAGATAAAATTGGAGGCACCAATAGGCATAATAATAACAGTAATAATAATAATAGCGATGGCGGAAAAAATAAAAATAAAATAAAATAAAATTAAATTAAATTAAATTAATATTCGCCAAAGGCCTCTCGAAATAAAAAGGTCTTTAAGGATTTTCGAAAGGCCTGCAGGGACTCTGCAGAGCGCACTTCACAAGGGATGGCATTCCATATAGATGGGGCTGCCACAGAGAAGGCCCGGTTCCGGGTAACCGTCTTCCGGGCCTCACGAGGGGTGGCAACCCTTGCGCCGCACCTGCCGAACTGGGCGGGCCGAGATGGATCGCTGGACGATACGCTCTGACAGGTAGTCCGGTCCCAAGCCATGGAGGGTTTTATAAACTAAAACCAAGACCTTGAATCTAATCCGGGCTGCAACGGGCAACCAGTGCAGGCGAGCCAGGACTGGGGTGATGTGGTCATAACGACGCACACCAGCCACCAGCCTGGCTGCCGCATTCTGTACCCGCTGCAGACGCCGGAGAAGAGTCAAGGGCAACCCCATGTAGAGTGCGTTACAGTAGTCCAGCCTCGAGATCACCAGTGCTTGGACCACTGTTCTCAGAGAGTCAACATCCAGGTACGGGCGGATCTGGGCGATCTGGCGAAGATGGAAATAAGCGGCCCTGGTCACCGACGCCACCTGAGCCTCCATGGTCAGCGCCGGGTCCAGGACCACGCCCAGATTCCGCACCCTCTCCACAGGCTGGAGGGAGACCCCCCCCAGCTGCGGAAGAGGGCCACCACCCAGATGGCGAGCTCCCAAAGAACATAACCTCCGTCTTCTCGGGGTTGAGCTTAAGCCTGTTCGCCCGGTCCAGGTCAGTACGGCGCCCAGGCACTCATCAAGGATCCTCACAGCTTCCACTGCAGAGGTGGAAAAGGAGAGATAGAGCTGCGTGTCATCAGCGTACTGGTGACAGCAGACTCCAAATCTCCTAATGACCCCAGCCAGCGGCCTTACGTAGATGTTGAACAGCATCGGGGACAGCGACGACCCCTGTGGAACCCCACAAGGGAGTATCCAAGGAGCCGACAACTCCCCCATGCAGAACACTGTGGACGGTCCTCCAGGAAGGATCGGAGCCAACTGCAGCAGTGCCTCCGATTCCAACCTCAGAGAGCCGATCCAACAGGATACCGTGGTCGACGGTATCAAAGGCCGCTGACAAATCCAGGAGAACCAACAGGGTAGAGCAACCCTGTCGGCCGCCCGGATTAGGTCATCTTGCAGCACCAAAGCTGTTTCGGTCCCCCGACGAGGCCTGAACCCGGACTGGCATGGATCGAGGCACTGCCGATCCTCCAGGTATGACTGCGAACCGCCGCCACCCTCTCGATCACCTTGCCCATAAACGGGACGTTGGCAATAGGACGATAGTTGGTTAAATCGTCCGAAGGGAGGCCAGGTTTTTTAAGAATGGGCTTCACCACCGTCTCCTTCAGACGAGAGGGAAAAACCCCTCGCTGAATGAGGCAGTGGAGCCGAAGCCCATTCGGCCATAGTCCCGCTGGCAGATTTTATAAGCCAAGCTGGGCAGGGATCGAAAGGAGTGGACGCGGTCGACAGTGAGCCATAGCCTTAGAGGTCTCGACAGCAGAAACAGGCCCAAGCACATCCAACCGAGGCGACGAAGGCGGCCCAGCACCTGGGGATGCCGGGCAGTACTACTGCAACCGGAGTCGAAGCCGCCCGGATGGCCTCTATTTTAGAACAAAAAAGGCTGCGAAATTCTCACTACTGAACTCAGTAGGAGGAGGCCCAGCCAGACTAGGATTGGTGAGGTCGCGAACCACACGGAAGAGCTCCGCTTGGCGGTTCGAGGCCTCACCAATTCTCAGGGAGACAAAAGATCTAAGGGCCTCCCTGATCGCGTTGGAATAGCGTCTAGTCTGGGATACAACGGCAGCCTTACTAATAACCGTCCGGGTTCTTCTCCAGCTGCGCCTAGTCTTCTCCTCTCCTGCTTCATCGCCGGAGCTCGGTCGTAAACCACGGCGAGGACCGGGCTCGGCACCGGAGAAGACGCTTAGGGGCGAGCCGGTCGATGGTCTGGGCAGCTGTTTCAAACCAATGGTTGGCCACAACCTCGGCTGGCGCGCCAGTCAGTTCTCCAGGAAACGCCCCAAAGACCTCCTGGAACCGAGAAGGGTCCATGAGTCTTCGGGGGCGGGCCAAAACAGGAGGCCGATGGTCCCCGCGAGGAGGGGCCGGGATCGCCAGAGGGAAAGTAAGCAGGTGGTGGTCTGACCATGACACAGGAAGGGGGACAATGCCCCCAACCTCCAGACTCGAGGTCCCCGACATGGAGGAAAAAACCAGATCCAGGGTGTGGCCGGACCTGTGAGTGGGACATACAACATGCTGGGACAGACCCATGGAAGCCATGGATTCCATGAACTCCAGAGCTGCCCCAGAAAGCTCACCGCCGGCATGCACATTGAAGTGCGGGGACTTCAATAGTGCAGCCCCGATGAACTCGGAGAGCTCCGGGAGGGATTGTGCTAGGTTGCGGGGAGCACGGTAACCCAGCACAATGCCAAATCTGTCCCGCTGTCCCACCAGCAGGTGAAGGCACTCCAACCCCTGGCTAACCAATGTCGAGGCCCTGCAAACATAAAGAGAATCCCGATGATGGCGACCCCTCCTCCCTTCTGACCCTCCAGCCTTCCCACACCCTGAACCAGATGCCCCCTCTGCACCCACCCAGGTCTCGGTAATGAGAGCCAGGTCAGCCCGCCCATCTTGGATGGTATCATATATGATGGGGATTTTCCTCCTGCAGGGAGGATTGTCCTCCTGCAGGGAGCTCTGGGTCGGTGAAGGGCAGTGTGCATGTGTGGGGGGGAGGATGGCAGAGCAGAAGCAAATTCTCACACCTTCTGCCCCCGACCCTACACACAGAGAGACACACAGAGAGACACACACAGAGAGAGACACACAGACACACACGCACGCACACACACACACACACACACACACACACACACACACACACACACACACACACAGCACTTGGGGGGGCTGCTCTTTGCACACCAGCCTCTGGGTTGGGAAATCACCAGAACCCCTCCCTGCCTCCCCCGTTGGCAGGTCACTTCCTGGTCGGGCAAACACACTTGGGCACTGGGTGCAGAACAGGAGACCCTCTCTGGCACAGAACCAGTCCCGGGTCAGGAGGAGCTCCGATCAGGTGCCAGAGTTTATGTGCCCCGGGGCCCCGTCTCTCCCACCGCTGCCACCAGCCCCCTGAGACTGTATCCATCAAGAATGGACTCCTGAACCATGACTGAGCCAGCAAGGCAAAGGGGGGAGGAAGCCGGCAGGCCGGGCCCAGCCAGGAGGCACCTGTTGATGCTTAGGGTGGAAAAGTGGAAAGCAGCCTCTAAAACCATGGTGCCTAGGGTGAGTTGTCCCTTGCTAGGTCACTGCTCTCACACCCAAAATGCCACCTCCAGTCTCCACCACCCCTCCACCTTTGAAAGCAGCCATCAGTGGACTTTACCCTCATGACGTTACGCAGTCCTATCCAGACGTGTCGCACATTCTTATGGTTGTTGATGATGTGGCTGGACACCACCTCGTTCTCTGCCCAGCTCAGGATGGAAGCCAGGTGGCCGTCAATGCCGTAGCCTTGGCACTCGGCCTGAGAATGGAGAAGGAGAGTCAGGAAAAGCATCCGTCGACCCCTCTTTTTTTAAAAGGTGTGGCTGCAACTTAACCTTAAGCCCCCCCCCCAGTCCCACCCCAAATCTGGCACAGAAAACAGGGGATGGACCCCTAAACTGGCCGCCCATCTTCCGACTGCCCGTTTAAGAAAAGCTGCTTTATTGACAAAACAGACCTTTTTAAATGCCTGTCTGATGGAACAGAGAGTTCATTCGCTCAGGGCAGAATGAAATACAACGGTACATCTGAAAACAAATTTAATTGGTTCTACAGGTCAATTTGTTTGAAGGAAATTTTGTCTCACAAAACACAGTTTCCCATAGGATTGCATTGAAAATGGATTAATTCATTCCAGAGGCTATGGGTCACTTCATCTTTTGAAAATTTTGTCCTACGAAATGTGGTTTCCCATAGGAATGCATTGGGAATGGATTAATCCATTCGGGAGGCAACAATAAGGACACATTTTCCCCACATGGGTGCATACGGAATAGTTTTTCTTCTTGCAAAACATCCCATAGGGAATTTTTTGTCATGCAAAGCATGCCTATTCTCAGAAGTTTTTTGTCTTATGAGGCATTTGCCTTAAGAGGCACAACTGTACAGGTAGTTTAGATCCAGTTTAAATAAAGTTTAATTCATATTTAGCAGTGTTTCTTGTTCTGGGTTAGGATCGCCAGACTTTTTTTTTATAGTATCCATTTACTTTATTCTTTTGTTGAAATTTATACTGTGCCCCATCCATGTGGTGGGAACGCCACTACTCAGGGAGGCTTCCCCAAAATAGCAGTAATATACAAAGAGAATTTTTGAAATGTGCAAATAAAAACAAAATAAAACAAAATAAAATATAATGCACCTAACAATGTGAAGAAACAATAAAATAATATTTCATGGCTGCTTATACCATGAACAATTTTACCATGAACTATTTTTCCATGTATAAGACTATATATATATATATATATATATATATATATATATATTCCTAAAAATTGAGGGTTGTCTTCTACACAGAAGGAGAAAACAGTGCGGGTGTGAAACTGCCCTTACCTTGTCTCTGCAAACAGTTTGTTTGTTTGTTTGTTTGTTTGTTTGTTTGTTTGTTTGTTTTATTTCTATACCACCCATTTTCCAGCGGAACTCTGGGCGGTTTACAACAGTTAAAAACAACAGTATAAACAAACTAACAAAAAGAGGGGGGAGAACCCTCAGAAAGAGGCATCAAGGGGCGGGAAAAAATTTAAATTAAATTAAGTTAAATTAAGGTCGCCATATGCTTCCCTAAAAAGCAAGGTTATCAAGGCCTTTTTGAAGGCGGACAGGGACTGTGCAAGGCGCAGCTCACTCGGAAGATGGTTCCACAGCGAGGGGCCCACCACAGAGAAGGCGCGGTTGCACGTAGCTCACCTCCGTGCCTCCCTGGTAGTGGCCACCCTGAGTGAGCGCGCCTGCGACATTCGAGTGGGCCTGGCCTCAGTTGACCTCTGGGAGATACGCTCCATCAGGTATTCAGGACCCAAGCCATGGAGGGTTTTGAAAACCAAAACCAGGACCTTGAACCTTATCCAGAGAGCCACGGGCAGCCAATGCAGGTGTGCCAGAACTGGGGTGATGTGGTCGAATCTACGAGCACCCACCGCTAGTCTTATATATGGAAGAATACATGTAGATAGGTTTCAAAGGAGTTACTGAGTGACAAGAGAAGGAAGCAATCCCTTCTCTGACAGATAGGGCACCACCACCGAGAAGACCCCGCCGTCTGCCGTAGACCCACAGGTGTGCTGCTCTAGGGGACCCCAAGAGGAAGCTTGCCAGTCTGTTGTGAATCCTGGGTTGACCCATACCTCACGCCCTAACCCTAACCCTGACCCTAACCGTACTCCTTGTTTTGATGCTACGCGTTTTGTGTCCAGAGTTTGTGAGAACAGTGTCTTACCTCTGCTGCCTCCCAGGTCAGCTTCTCATAGAAGAGTCCATAGCAGTGGTTTTGGAAGCCCATCCAACCTCCAGGGCAGGAGGCAGTGGTCACTCCTGCCAGATGTACAGAAATAGCATGATGGGACATAGTGTGAATTGTTAAGCTGAATATCAAGTGCACAGTTCGGCCTTGTATTAGACCTTCTCTCAGGTTTGTAGATTGTAGAGGAACAGACATAACAAGCTAGCAGCATGGAGTATGGTTAGCTGCCTTTGGTCAATTATGTCATGTGACATCTGGTAGCTTTGAGAAGATGATAAGACAGAGAGAAGCCCTTATTATGCTGATGATTATGCTGATGATTATGCTTAGGATCACTTCGAACAATGGAGCTCAGCTCACCCCAGTTAGGTAATGTAGGAAATGTTAGCTTAAGCAAAATCTTAAATGTAACTAGATAGTTGGGATGACTTAGATTTTTATTATTTTTAGGGGAAAATAATAAGATTTGATAAGGTTTTGATATTTTTGAGACTTTTTGAATTCTTATTTTTACACCTTAGAATAGAAAACAAACTACAATTTTTGAAAAGTAACGTGGCCTCTTGTTTTAAAAAGAACACAGAGTAAATCAGAAGGAGGAGATGTTTTGGAATGTTTTGCCTCAGAGAAAAGGAATTCTCTTTACTTTTGAATTCGGCCAGTGCAAAACCCTTTTGATTTACCATGCTCCGGAAAGGAAACACAGTTGGGGGTTCAGCAGGAAGTTGGAAGTGAGAATCAGAAAAAAAAATCAGACACTGTTGGAGAGTAAGAGCTTCCCATTTTTTTTTTGGGCTGGTTGGTTGAATTATCTCACCGGTAGATTCAGGAACAATCCAACACTGACATGAAGTCAACAGTGGTGTGGTGGCGTGGTCTCATGAGCAAGACAACTCTCTCTCTCTCTCTCTCTCTCTCTCTCTCTCTCTGTGTGTGTGTGTGTGTGTGTGTGTGTGTGTGTGTGTGTGTGTGTGTGTGTGTGTGTGTGTGTGTGTGTGTGTGTGTGTGTGTGTGTTAAGCCTAGGCAGAGCTAGAAAAAGCTAAAATTGTTTGCATTACCCCTCCCAGAATCCTGTTCACATGATGAAAGTTGGGTGAAAACATATTCTAGTTAGTGCAAGGAACAGGTTCAGAATGCATGGGGTTTGTGTACCAGCATCAGGAGAGATTTCTGTGGGAAGAATAGGGTGGAGACTTGGGACCCCTGATGGAAATCAGTCGAGATGAGCATACGGGTGGGGTTTAGCAAATCCGTGGGGAACAGAAAGCAGACAGGCACTTGATTACCTTCTATGGCATTTCAGCAGACCAGTCATACATGCTGAAGGAAGCCCAATTTATATCGATTCTACCTGGATTTAAATCTCTAAAATCTTTTAAACTTCCAATCCCATGCCTCTTCCATGGTGGGTCCCATTTGGTGGAACCAGCTTCCCAGCGATATTAGGACTGTGGAGCCCCTCTCAGCCTTTAGGAAGCGATTAAAACCTTGGCTCTTCCAGGCTGCTTTTTGCGACTAATGATGGTTTATCCTATTCTGTTTTCCCTTCTTTTTTGCCACCATCGTATATCCCATTTTTAAAAATGATTTTAATGTCTTGAATGATTGGGTTTGTTTTACATTTGTTTTTCATATCTGAATTGCATGGATTTTCTTGCTGTGAACTGCCCAGAGTTCCTTCAGAAAGTTGGGCATTATAAGTAAGTAAACAAACAAACAAACAAACAAATTAATAAATAAATGATGTATGGGTGACACTGGTTCCTTTGGCCATCCAATTGGATTTTTCCATGCCACTGGCATAGCCTTTTTAAAATTGTCTGATCCCTGTATCACTTCAATCCTTATCATTTCAGCACAAGTGAACATTGCTGTTGATTCATTTACTTTGCAAATGGCCAAAAAAATCACCTAATTTTCCTTTTGTATTTTTTTCAGTGCAACAGTTTACCGATGTATCACTTAGCCAGTGTCTTCTATATTGTAACCTTCCTCCCTGCTTTTATGTGGCTTATATGTTTTGCCTTAGGTTTTCAGTAGGGATGGGCACGTAAATGAAAATGTGTGTTTCGTTTCGTTTGTTTCGTGCCTACCGCTGGATTGTTTTGTTTCGTTTCTTATAATTTTTTAAAAAACAATTCGTACGAAATGAAACATTTACAAAATGATTCATTAGGTCCCGCCAGCTCCTCCTCCTCCTCCTCCTCCTCCTCCCTCCTCCTCCTCCTCCTCCTCCTCCTGGACTCCAGCGGGGCGGCCCAGCCAGGCTCTCCTACTTCCTTGGCAGCGGAGACCAGTGGCAGTGGCTCTTCTTTGGCCTGTACTGCTGGTAAAACTGTGCTCACGACCTGGGGCTTAACCCTAGGTAGCAGGCTCAAGGTTCACTCAGCCCTCCATCCTTCCAAGGTCGGTAAAATGAGTACCCAGCTTGCTGGGGGGGGGGCAATGTGCAGTCTGCATACTGTAATTAAAAACTGTAAACTGCCCAGAGACTACTTGAAGTGGTATGGGATGGTATATAAGCAGAACACTTTCTCCCCATGCCTTCGGGGGGGAGACAGCGCCCGGCCTGCTTCACCCCTTCCACCTAGCACTGCTTTCTTGACCATCCAGCCTCGTGGCGGGATGGCACCCTGGGTCGGAACCCCCGTGGCTTCTCCCGGTGTCTCTGAGGGCCCAGCCTGCTCTGCTATCCCCCAGCACTGCTCATCATCATCAGCTCATCTTGGGACCTCCGCGTTGAGTGCTCAGCAGGTAAGAGAACCGCACCCGTTTTACAGAGAAACTAAACAGTTCATTTTAATGAGGGGGGAAAAAAACCCTGTCATTTCGTTTTGTTTGTAACGAAATGCTGCTCCATTGTTTCATTTCATTAGGAAATGAAATGACGAAACAGCATTTCATTTTTCATTTTGTGCCCATCCCTAGTTTTCAGCAATGATTCATGTCATAAAAACATAAGAATGTAAGAACAGCCTTGCTGGAACAGGCCACAGCCCATCCAGTCCAGCATTCTGTCTCACACAGCGGCTCACCATTTGCTTCAGGGTATTCCCAAGCAGATGTCTTCACCTGCATACGATTCCCAGCAAATGGCATAGAGAGATATCCTGCCTCTCTCTCCAACCTGAAGGTTGTCCTGAGGCATCCATCATGATAACCATGGAGACCCTTGTTCTCCATGAACTTGTCCAATCCTTTCTTAAAGCTGTCAAGGCTGACAGCTGTCACCAATTCTGTGGACAGGGAGTTCCAAAGACCAGTGATCCTCTGGGTGGAAAAGGGTTAGAGTGACTATACATAAAATGGCCTTTTTGAATAGATCCTGAGATAGGAATTTAACCTGGCCAGGACTTGGAAAAGCTTCTTATCTGATAGGGTTTCACTTCACTTCAGGATCCCCTGCAGCCAGGGAGGGCATGAGATGTGCTGAAGGGCGTTCCCGGGGTGTCTGGCGGCTCTCCTTGAGAACGGGGGATAAGCCCCCTTGCAGGGAGTTGGTAAGAGACTCACCTCGTAAAAAGTAGCTGAGGGCCAGCACCCCCAGGAAGGGCAGGGAGAAAGGAGAAGCCCACCTCATTGGCCCCTGGATGGAGAGAAAACAACAGATGACCAGGGGGTTACACACACTTCACTGCCCCCATAGCACTGTGTGTGGGGAGTGCATTGGTTTCATACAGAAAAAGAGAACAAATTGCCCCCTCTCAAAAAGAGTACCATAAGAAGAGCTATGCTGGATCAGGCCAAAGGCCCATCTAGTCCAGCTTCCTGTATCTCATGGTGGCCCCACCAGATGCGTCTGGGAGCACATGAGACTAGATCTCTGTCTCCTGATCCCACTCCCCTGCATCTGGCCGTTGAGGTACCCCAGTTTTAAGCTTGGAGATGATACATCTCCATCATGGTTTGTAACCTGGGATGGACTTTTCCTCCAGGAATCTGTCCAATCCCCTTTTGAAGGCATCCAGGCCAGATGCCATCACCACATCCTGTGGCAGGGAGTTCCACAGACTAACAACACGCTGGGTGAAAATTTTTTTTTTCTTTTTTCTGTTCTCACTCTCCCAGCCCTCAGTTTGAGTGGATGTCCCCTAGTTCTGGCATTTTGTGAGAGGGAGAAGAGCTTCCCTCTATCCACTTTACTCATGCCCTGCATTATTTTGTACGTCTCAATCATATTCCCCCCTGGGGCAGGAGTTAGGAAAACTTACATTTGCTATCTATACTTATTATTTTTATGAACATTATTATTACTATTATTTTTATTCTTGTTATTATTTCATGTTTTATTGCTCTATCTTAATACTGTAAAATGCCCCTCGATTCCCTATTCTTAAACTTGAACATGCCTTAAATGTACTACAATAGCCTTCTCCCCCCCCCACACACACATATTATACATTTCATTCCCAGCTGTTTTTTTCATCCAGGTCTACCCCAAGGTGCCCTTTCAAAAGCCCGCAGGGGCGCATTTGCTGCTTATGAATGCCCACCCTGGCGTCCAATGGAAGGTGGTCAAAGCAACCCCGTGGCTTACCGATGCGTTGGTCTTTCTCTTTCTCCTTCTCTGGGTGGCTTTCTCGGCAAGAAGAGGACGGTTCTTCCTCCTGAAAAGCCAGCTCAACTATTCGGCGAGCGCAATTGCATGTGTGATACACCAACGTGGGTCACTAAGAAGAATGTCACGGGCCGGAAACGTGTGGAACGTTCTGCTCTGCGAGTTCCAAGGGTTGGGCAGCGACACGTGGAGAAGTGCAGGTCTTGGGAAGCCGGAACAAACTCCAGGCAGATTTGTTGAAATCATCGATGACTATTCTCTTCCAACCAGACGTTTCAGGTGAAGAAGGGCTCATCAAGAAACGGATGAGGACTGGGACTAGGTCCAAGTCCTCAACCATCACCCAAGCTTCAGTTGGACTAGGAATCTTGGCCAGTCTGTGGGTTCAAGTCCCAAATCCCAGTTTGAGTCTTTGGTATCAAGTCCTGAGTCCCAAGTTCCAAGCCTGAGTCTTGTCAGGGTGATGGTTGCAGGGGGAAATGTGGATGATGCCTCCGAAATCCTTTGCCTTAGAGAGAAGGAAATATCTTGGTGTTGGTGACCTGGCCGGTAGTCAATCCTTTTGATTTACTGTGCAGTAGCAGCAGAATCAGGGATGCCTCTTGCAAGGAACAGAAGAAGGGCAACGGTGTGGTGCAGCTGGAGGCCCTGGAGACAAGGGTATACAGTAGAGATGGGCACGAAATGAATAAAAAAATTCATTTCGTTATTCGTTATTCATTTCATTACATGACATAACAAATAACGAACAGCCCCCTCAAAGAAAAACAAAACGAAACGAAACAGAAATTTCTGTTTTGTTTCATTCGCTTTTCGTTTTCACACCACACCAGCGTCTCTGACCTGACATCCGGGTCGCGGAGGGGGCTTCGGAGGCCTCCTGCCACCCAGCTCGGCCACTGCTGGGGCTCCGGAGGCAGCATCAAGGCTTCCTGCCACCCGGCACAGCTGCTGCCAGGCCTCCGGAGATGGCGGTGAGGCCTCGTGCCACCCAGTGCAGCCGCTGCCGGGGTTTCGGAAGTGGCGGCAGCAAAGTCCACTGCCGCCCAGCGCGGCCGCTGCGGGGGCTCCGGAAGGTACCAGTGAGGCCTTCCGCCATCCAGCGCGGCCACTGCCGGGGCTCTGGAGGCAGCTGTGAGGCCTACCGCTGCCTGGTAAAGCCTCCTGCCACCCATCGTAGCCGCTACTGGGGATCCGGAGGCAGTGGCAGCAAGGCCCACCACCTCCCACCGCCTGGCATGGCCACTGCCAGGGCCTTCTGGGCCACTGCCGCCGCCACCATCCAGGTAAGCCGAATCAGTTCATTTTGGTTCGTTCGTACAAATTTTTGTTTTAAAAATCCGTACGAAAGGAAACAAAACGAACTGAGGGGGCCCTGAAACAGAACGAAATGAACCACAGGTTTTCTGTTTCGTGCCCACCTCTAGTATACAGGATGCACTGCTGCCTTTTGCCCTCAACAGTGCAAGTACTCCTCCTGGTGACTCTTGTGCTTTAGTTCTTCATTTATCTGCTCCTACTGGACTTGTTCCTTGTTTGTGTCTGCGCCTTCCTTCCTTTTGAATGCTCCTGCCTGTGCCAGTAGTCCCAGTCCAGCCTCATCATGCTCTTTCCTCCTAGCGCCAATGCTCTGGCTTGGGCATATTACCCGTTCTGGCCACCCATACCCAGCCCTGACAAGTCTGGATGAAAAACAAGCTTTTCTTCTCCAGAAAAAAAAAGGGATGGGTGGGGGAGGTCCTGATTTGCAAGTTGACTCTGAGTCATGGATGTGTGTGTATGAGTTAAGTCCAAGTTGAATGGCTGGGGCAATTTAAGTTTGATTTGATTTGTGTGTAACATTCTGCTCGGCAAGTTAAGGCATCACTGGCCACGGTCACACCAGCGTTTTCTGCGTATATAAATTTCATGCTTATGGTTTTTAATGTGCAGTTAGTGTCCTCTCTTCTGCATCGTATTTTCCTAATCTGGTTCCGTCTCTACCTGTCTACTTCACATTTTCCCCTTCTTTCCTGCTCTATTTCCCAAGCCTACATTGCTGAAAAAGGGGAACAACAGTTTTACTGCGTATTTTCGGTGTCTTGTCGTGGTTACAGAAGCAAATAAGTAAGCATTTTTGAGTGAAGTTTCTAAATATAGCCCCTGGCGGTGGCTATTGAAACTTCGCTGAAACTGCTGTTCAAGGGGCGTGGTCGACCGGGGCTCGAATTTACTTCCCTTCGCAGTTAGTACACGATCTTTTTCTGCACAGTTCGCCAAAGGGAAACTACAGAGAAAACGCTGTTATGGCCGCAGCCACTGTGTCTTAATCATTTTTTAAAAGAGCCAATTTTGGAACTAATGACCTCCAGTTATCCTTTGATTTGTGTTCCTGCCTGGAGCAGGGGTTTGGACTTGACAGCCTTCGAGGCCCCTTCCAACTACCTGGCAGAGCGGATCGCTCAGCGATCAAACGCTGTTCGCCATGGAAGCCCGGAGGACGCAGACCCACCCGGCTTTGTCTGTGGCGGCCCCCATTCTGGAAAAGAAGCCAATTTGAAAAACTAATGAGGCCTTTCCAGTTTATCCTTTTTTGTGTTTGGCCCGCCATCGTAATCAGTTTGCCTCATTAGAGAAGTGCTGCTTAGGTTTTAATTCTGTACAGCGTGATTTATCTGTCTTGTCCTGTATTATTTTTAGTATTTTTTTGTAACTTTGTCTGGCTATTGGCCCCTTCCAACTTAGGGTACTTGTAGATAAGCGGGATATAAATCCAATAAATAAATAAATAATAACTTCACTCTTCTACGATTCTATGATTCTACGTTTTTGGGTTGCCTTTAGAAACATCTCATTATCTGACTGGAATTGTTGTGTTGAAACGGAACAGATTCCAAAATCCAGGCAGGGGGGAGAGCTTCCATGAGCCAATCGAAACAGGGAGAGGACAGAAAATGTGAAAGCCTTTGAGATGGATGTCTCTTGAACAGATAAAAAGGTTAAAATGTAAGGAGCCCTCTTACAAGGAAAGAACTGGGCACGTTCAGTCACAGGAAAAGAAGACTGAGGGGACAGATGACAGCACTTTTCAAATATAATGGACCCTTGTATAACAAATGATTTATATAACATAAAATCTGTACAACATAAAAATTCTGGAGAGAGGGGAAATTAGCTTAACAGAATCGCCTGTGGGGCCAATCCATACAACATAAAAATATTTGTGAAGTGATTAGGGATTATTCTGTTTTCAATGCATTCCTATGGGAAATTTGTATAAAGGAAAATTTGCTTAACATAATTTCATTTGGAACGAATTAATTACTTTATACAAGCTACCACTGTATTTGAAAGGTAGTCGTGCAAAGGAGGTGTGGGATCCGTTCTTGATTGTCACAGAATGTAGGACATGTAATAATGGGGTCAAGTGACAGGAAGACAAGTTTCAACTGAATCTCAGGAAAAACTTCTTAACTGTTAGAGCAGTACAACAAAAGTACCAGTTACCTCGTGGCGCAGTGGTTAAATGCCTGTACTGCAGGTAAAACTGTGCTCACAACCTGAGTTCAATCCCTGGTAGCAGGCTCAAGGTTCACTCAACCTTCCATCCTTCCGAGGTCGGTAAAATGAGTACCCAGCTTGCTGGGGAGGGGGGCAATGTGTAGCCTGCACACTGTAATTAAAAATTGTAAACCGCCCAGAGACTACTTGTAGTGGTATGGGGCAGTATATAAGCAGAACACTTTACCTCCAGGTGTGATGAGTACTCTGGGTTGCTTTAAAGGAAATTTATTCCAGCAAAGGGGGCATTTCCAATGATACCAGATATAGACCTTTCTCACTGCCTGACCAGACCAAAGTAAAGGAAGTCTGGGTAGTTTCCCTTAAGTTGGGATCTTCTGGTTCCTAAATTGAGGCTTGCCTGCAGGGCCTTGGCTAACCATTTTTGTGCCTGCGATAAGTGTTGTTGTCTCTCACTCATGCCATCCTGAGGCTTGGCTTCCTAAGACCATTCCCCAAGAAAAAAAGGAGGGGAATGGTGTGGGTGGGCGTATGCATGTGATTCTAAAAGGGTATAAAACAACTTTGTTGTCTCTACAAAATGCCTGTGTGTCCTTTGTGCACTCCGAGATGTCCACACTCACACTGTTTTCACTTTCTGCTGATAACTGAATCTTAGCACTGAGTGGCAGCATCAGGCAGCACCAAACGATCATTGGGTATATCACTGCATCTTCCAGAAAGACCCAGCAAAGTGATATGCACCCCCCCCAAGACACATTCCTTGTCTGATTCCCAATTACAACTTTGGAGAAGGTCCATGTTGGGGACTACAACTCCCAGAATTGAGGCAATAAGATCATGGGCCATGGTGGCTCAGGAATTAGGGTCAGAGATGAGGACTCGCAATGCAGGAATCGCTGTCATGCCAGATTGAAGTCACACTGGTGACTCAGTTTGGGTCTTTTTATTTTCCTTAATGTCTCGGACTTGACTCACGACTTGGGTCTGATAGGTTTTGGTGGTTCTCAGGAAACTGCCACGCAAGGGATTAGTTCATTCAGTTTATTAGACAGATATAAGGACAGATATAAGAGCACAGAGTTTATAGCCAGTACAGAATTATAGTCAGTACAGAGTTACAATAGACACACAAGACAGACAACACACAACCAAGGTATTAGTGGGAGCTCCATCACAGCATAATCTGGGTCATAGACCCGAGACTCTGCTTCTTTCTCCCAGAGAGGTCTCCTTTTTATACCTTTCTGTAGCCGCAACTTACGGGGTGGCATGTCATACGTAATCATACCTGGTAAGTTATCATAATTCTTAGAAATGGCTTTTGTTTATTCTTTAGTTCGAGATTTTTCCTTGGGTTAACAAAATGGCGCTTTTTGGTGCCATAAGATGGTTCCCACATATCTGTGTTGTCTTCGCTTCCCCGTTGGCCCTATCTCGGATAACCACAAATATCTGCTACACTCTACAGGCTGGCATCTACGTTTTTTATCTATTTTGTGTTTATGCCAGCATGACCTAATACCCATAGTTGGGTTTAACACTTTATAATAGTTTTCAGCTTTATTATCATATTTATTAATTCTATTAATTCTTATCAGGTCCCATTCACCCCACCCTTTTTTTCTGGGGGTGGGTGGAAACTTGTTTTTAACAGGGACTCAGGCTTGGGGCTTGGGGCTCAGACCCAGATAGCTGAATCTGGCGACTGTAGTCCCAGAAGGTCCTTCGTCTGAGCTCTGACCCAAGGGACCCGGATACCAGACACACCCTTTCCCTGAATGCAGAAGGATGTCTGAAGGACAGATCGTCTGTTTCAACCCGATGCTCATCATGACTCTTGTGTTCTGGAAACACCTGCAGAACTTCTTTTCCTCCTCTTTCCCTCAGCCGGATCCACACTCACGTCATGGCTCGCTGCAGGAAGGAAGAGGGCTATGTGTGTGTGTGGCGGTGGGTGGGGGGGCATATCGCTGATCGAGTGTGCAAATGGTCCACAACTCCTTTGTGTGGTGGCAAAGGAAAATTGGCTGCCATCTTAGACAAGGCAGGCAGAGCAAACGGACAGCAGAGTAACTTTCAGAGTCTGGTCTCTTCAGTTCTGCCACTCTTTTGAAGCAGGCAATTCACCGAGGGAAGGCCCTTCCACCCTTGTCCTTGGACAACAATTGAACATAGCGACCGCCTGTTTTGCTACCAATCTACTCTCTTCTTTTATTCTCACTCCCACATTCCCAGATGGCAGCAGGGACCTACAAGCTCCTGTCCCTTTGGGGTCTCCTCTTCGCCAGCACCTTCTTCCACGGTGAGTCTCTCCTGGGTTCTTTAGAATTCAACATCTCTTAGCCAACACCAGCTTGGAAAAGTTTTTTTTTTCGGAGGGGGGGGGTCGAACTCCCTGGCCAGAATGATATCCAGGCTTCATTTTTCTTCTGTTAAAGCTCACTAAAACAGTTGGAGGGGATATATTTTGGGGGCATTAACTCTCAGAATCCCCTTAGTTGCAGGAGAATTCTGGTAGTTGGGCCCCCAGATCTAACTCTTTGGTCCATTTTTTCGCTCTTATGAGATTGGTGCTACTGCTGAGCGTGATGGATTTCCAATATTTCATCCCTCTATTTCACGCTCATTCTGATACAATACACGTCCATTTTGTCTCTGTAAGTGTTGCACTTCGGATCGGTACAAAAAAATCTTACTTCATATCTGTCGCACAATAGCTGATATTTGTCTCGACCACTCCCTCGGAGCGGGATCACAGCGTGACAATACTGTACCTGGCACTGGGTTAGGGTATTCTCTTGTCACGGTTAGTTCCCGGTTCCTGTTCCGAGACAAGGGACTTGTATGGTAACAACTGTCACGCAACAACCAGTGTCCACCTAGTGGTTAGCGGCTTAAGCGGCATTCGACATTAGTTTCTCTATAGGAAACACCATGCAGTGCAAAAGTTTATTAAAGAAAGTAATGAAAAGTCTGTAGCATTGACGTGTAAATCCTGGAAGACCAGTAAATCGAAATATCAATAAAGTTTTATTTACAATATTTTAAAAAAGGGTTAAGAAAGTTCTGTGACAAATTCAGAATTTGTCACGGAACAAGATAGTGAAGTAACAGTTGTCACGAGACAAGTTATCATGACCGCGAGAAAACGGAAACAGGGACTAAACAGGGGAAAAACATGTGATCATGACCAACGCTGTCACGGCACAAAACTAGTTGTGGAGCAAAGACGGATGGGAAGTAACCACCTTTGAGAGGTGGTGGAAGAAATGGCTTGCACTTTCAACTCCTTGGCACATAATGGGTCATCCAGTCCAGCCACAGTGAAGGAGGCCCCGGGGGTGGGGGGATTGAACCACCAAGCCATCCAGGAGTTCACCACATTAGACCCCCCCCCAACTTGGTTTTCACTTCCTACAGAGTTAGAGAGCTTCGGCTGGCAAGAGATGTTTAGGACCAAGACGTATCAAACTGGGCTATTATTATAAAAACCAATAAGGAAGTCTTCATGCAGGCTGGATGATCCAGCAAGCCAGCTGCTGGGCTGCAGAGCCAGAGGTCAAGAGTTTGGTTCCCCACCATGCCTCATAGGAGAACAGGTCACCGGGATGAGCAAATCAGAAGCAATTTAGTGGCATGTAATTACGATGGCGACAATCGTCCTCTTATCCTTAACCATAAGCAAAGCAAAAAGCAAAGTGTTCTGATTAGGTTATATACTGTATATACGCGAATATAAGTCTAGTTTTTCAGCCCTTGACTTATATTCGAGTCAATACTTTTAGCCATTGAGGCAAGTGTTTGGGTTGGTGAGTAAACATTATTTTAACATTGTGCACCACTTCTCCTGACCCCCCTCTGCATCACGGGGAAGCAGTGCACGATGTTTAAAATGACTTTTAGCCACTGAGGCAAGCGCTTGCCTCGGTGGCTAAAAGTTATTTTAAATTGATTTGATTGATTTGATTGCCCCACCCTGCTGCATTTCCCCCACTAGACAAAGGTCTCTGAGTCAGTAAGCTTCCCAGTTTTTAAGAATAAAATTAAAACATCAAATACAATAAAATTAAAACAATAAAACATGTTCCAAATGAAATTCTGTTACATTAAAAATTTTCCTTTATAAACATTTGCCATCAGGAATGTATTGAAAACAGAGTGATCCCATTTTTGGAATTGTACAGATTTGCCCCTAGGCGCCGAACTGTTAAGCAAAATTTCCCTATCTCTGGAGTTTTTTATGTTGGACAGATTTTATGTTATACAAACAGTTTGTTATAAAGGGTCCACTGTATTTGCAAGCCATGACTTATACCTCCTTAAGGGATATATTTGGTATATACCACCACCACCACCACCACCACCACCCATAGTGTTTAAAGCATTTTACTGACCTCAGAAGGATAGAAGGCTGAGTCAACCGCGAGCTGGCTCCCTGGGACTGAAACCCAAGTAGGCTGAGAAAGCACCACCATTTTTTTTTAAATAGCCCTGCATATTTTCTCAAGCGATCAAGGAGAGGGATTAGCCCTCCCACCTGTGAAAATGATTTTTGTACTAGGGATGGGCACGAAACGGAAATTTGGAGTTTTATTTTGTTTCATTTTGTTTCTCCTAGCGGTTTGTTCTGTTTCATCTTTAAATGAATTTTTATTAAAAAAACAGTAACAAAATGAAACAATAACGAAATATATTCTCAAAGGCTTTTATGGATGGGATCTGATAGTTTTTTGTGAGTTTTTTAGGCTGTTTGGCCATGTTCTGGAAGCGTTTAACAAAATGACAAATGATTAGTTACTCTATAAAATGGCTGCCCTGGGTCCTAGAGGCACCAAATTTGGTGAGTAGCTTTTTACAAGGGAGCAGTTTTACAGAGTAATGAAATGTTTCATTTTCAAAAGGACAAAGAAGTGTTTCATTTCATTTTGTAACATTTCAAAAGCTTACAAAAACAACAAAACACCTGGATTGGTGGAGAAGGACCCCTAGAGCTGACTGTCATCAGCATATTGCTGCTCCACATGCCCAAACCTCCTAAGGATTGACCTCTCACAAAGGTTCCATGTAGCAGTTAAACAGTGTGTGTGTGTGTGTGTGTGTGTGTGTGTGTGTGTGTGTGTGTGTGTGTGTGTGTGTGTGTGTGTGTGTGTGTGTTTGTGTGTGTTTGTGTGCCTTTCATTGCACATAGGGGATGGATGTGTGAGTGCGTTTGCCTTTCATTGCACTTAGGGTGGGTGGGTGTGATTGCCTTTCATGGCGCATAGGGGATGTGTGTGTGTGTGTGTGTGTGTGTGTGTGTGTGTGTGTGTTTGTGTGTGTTTGTGCCTTTCATTGCACATAGGGGATGGATGTGTGAGTCGTTTGCCTTTCAAAACTTAGGGTGGGAAACCAGATTGAAATTCATGGCGAAAGGGGTTTGTGTGTGTGTGTGTGTGTGTGTGTGTGTGTGTGTGTGTGTGTGTGTGCCCAAATAAGGAATTGCACATTGTGTGTGTGTGTGTGTGTGTGTGTGTGATTGCCTTTACTGCCTCTTTTAAGGGAGTGTGGTGTGTGTGTGTGTCTTGTGTGCATTTGTTTGCTTCATTGCACATAGGGTGTGTGTGTGTGTGTGCAGATCTGTTTGTGTGAAGAATTGGGCATAGGGTGTGTGTGTGTGTGTGTGGTGGAACGGACAGATCCGTGCGTGTGTGTCACATCTTTCATGGCACTCAGGGTGTGTGAAACTCATCCCTTCCATTGCACATAGTGTGTGTGTGCACTGGACACATCCCTTGATACTGTATCAATAGTGGAGTCCAGTGCATGTGTGTCTTTGCTTTTTCCCACAAGGTTGTGTGTGTGTGTGTGTGTGTGTGCATGCGTGCGTGTGTGGTGTGTGTGTGTCTTTGCCTATCTCCTGGCTGAAGAAGTTTGTGTGTGTGTGTGTGTGCTCCGCTGGTGTGCACTCTGAGTGTGTGTCTTTGCCTTTCATTGCACATAGGTTGTGTGTGTGTGTGTGTGTGTGTGTGTGTGTGTGTGTGTGTGTGTGTGTGTGTGTGTGTGTGTTTGCCTTTCATTGACTCACTGGGATATTTTCTCCAGAGTGTGCTCCAGTGTGTCCCCTCCCGCTTCATTGCACACTCAGATGTATACCACGGAGTGTGTGTGTGTGTGTGTGGGGGAGAGGGCGCTAGGTGCGATCATGTCAACTGCCCGTGTCATCTTTCCCTTTCCATAAGGTGACCTGAGTTTTGTGTGTGTGTGTGTGATCATGTCAGCTGGATAATCCCCAGAGCTTTGGAAACCATTGCATCCAGGGGTCTCTGTGGGTGTGTGATCTGTTAATGGATCCCCCACCCTTGCAGAGTGTGTGTGTGTGTAATAGCCTGTGTGTGTGACCAGGAAGTGGTCTGACCATGACAATGGAGAGAGCCAACCCCTCCACATCCAAACCACCATGTGTGTGTGTGAGAATGTGTGTGTGTGTGTGTGTGTGTGTGTGTGTGTGTGTGTGACATGTTGAGACAGCCCCATGGTTGTCATGGCGGCCAGTGTGTGTGTGTGTGCTGTCTTTGCCTTTCATTGCAGCCTAGGGGATGGATGTTGAGATGCCCCCATTGCACCAACAGGTGGGGGTCTTTGCCTTTCAGGTCCGAGATGTCTGTCAGCTCAGGTGTGTGAGTGTGTGTGTGAATGTGTGTGTGTGGGTGTGTACACCAACAGAATCCTCAATCACAAAGGAGGAGCTGTGTGTGTGTGCTGTGTTTTCCCACCCTAGACTTATAGTGAGTGTGTGTGCTTGTGTAGTGTTTTTGGGGTTAAATTAGGGGTGTCGACTTGTACAGTGGTACCTTGTATAAAGGAATGTGTGTGTGTCCAAATGAAATTCTGTTGTGTAAATTTTCCTTTATACACATTTCCCATAGGAATGTATTGAAAACAGGGGATGATCCCATTTTTATGTTGTACAGATTTGCCTTTCATTGCACATACTGTTGTGCAAATTTGTATCTCTGAATTTTTTATTTCATTACAGATTTTATGTTATGTGTGTGTTTGTTATACAAGGGTCCACTGTATTTAGGTTGTATATGTGTGTATATTTGGTGTATACCACCACCACCACCACCACCACCACCCATAGTGTTGATTGCATTTTACTGACCTCAGAAGGATAGAAGTGCTGAGTGTGTGTGTGCTGGCTCCCTGGGACTGAAATTGCACATAGGCTGTGAAAGTGTGTGTGTTTTTGTTTTGCCTGCATTGCACATAGTGTGTGTGTGTGTGTGTGTGATTAGCCCTCCCACCTGTGAAAATGATTTTTGTGTGTAGGGATGGGTGTGTGTGTGAAATGTGTGTTTTATTTCGTTTCATTTTGTTTCTCCTAGCGGTTTGTTCTGTTTCATCTTTAAATGAATTTTATTAAAAAACAGTAACAAAATGAAACAATAATGAAATGTATTCTCAAAGGCTTTTATGGATGGGATCTGATAGTTTTTTGTGAGTTTTTTAGGCTGTTTGGCCATGTTCTGGCCATGTTCTGTTTGGCCAAGCGTTTAACAAAATGACAAATGATTAGTTACTCTATAAAATGGCTGCCCTGTCTTTGCCTTAGAGGCACCAAATTGTGTGAGTAGCTTTTTCCAAGGGAGCAATTTTACAGAGTAATGAAATGTGTGTGTTTTGTGTGTGTGTGTGTGTGTGTGTTGTGTTTCATTTTGTAACATTTCAAAAGCTTACAAAAACAACAAAACAGCGTGTCGTTTTTCGTAAAGGGCCCCTCTCTACTGTGTACCAATTGCTCCACATGCACACTTTGTGTGTGTGTGTGTGTGTGTGTGCACAAAGGTTTCATTGCAGATCTGTGTGTGTGTGTGTGTGTGTGTGTGTGTGTGTGTGTGTGTCTTTGCCTTTCATTGCACATAGGGGATGTGTGTGTGTGTGTGTGAGAGAGAGAGAGAGTGAGTGAGTGAGTGAGTGCCTTTCATTGCACATAGGGGATCATAGAATCATAGAGTTGGAAGAGACCTCAAAGGCCATCTAGTCCAACCCCCTGCCATGCAGGAACCCCCATCACAATATTTCCAAGTCACAGATGGCCATCCAGCCTCTGCTTAAAAACCTCCAAAGAAGGAGACTCCACCACCCTCCTTTGGGGTAGCATATTCCACTGCCGAACAGCTCTAACCGTCATGAAGTTCTTCCTAATGTTCAAATGGAATCTCTTTTCCTGTAGTTTGAAACCATTGCCCCGAGTCCTAGTCCCTGAAGCCATGGAAAACAAACCTGTTCCCTCTTCAATATGACATCCTTTCAAATATTTAAACATAGCTATCATATCCCCTCTCAGTCTTCTTTTAGAAAGGCTAAACATTCCCAGTTCCCTAAGCTGTTCCTCATGAGACATTTCCTCCAGACCCTCAACCATCCTGGTAGCCCTCCTCTGCACCCACTCGAGGTTGTCAACATCCTTTTTAAATTGAGGCACACAGAACTGGACACAGGACTCCAGGTGGGGTCTGACCAGAGCAGAATAGAGTGGTACTATCACTTCCCTTGATCTAGACACTATGGTTCTGTTGATACAACCAAGAATCGCATTGGCTTTCCTGGCCGCCGCATCACACTGCTGACTCATGTTCAATTTGTGGTCCACCAAGACTCCCAGATCCCTTTCACAGGTACTATCCTCCAGCCAAGTATCCCCCATCTTATATTTGTGCAATTCATTTTTTTTACCTAAATGTAGTACCCTACATTTCCCTCTGTTGAAATCCATTTCGTTAGCTTTGGCCCAGCACTCTAGTCTGTCAAGGTCTTTTTGGATTTTCATCCTATCCTCTAGGGAATTTGCAGCCACTCCCAATTTGGTACCATCTGCAAATTTAATTAGCATACTCTCTATTCTTTCCTCCAAGTCATTAATAAAGATATTGAACAGCACTGGACCCAGAACAGAACACTGGGGCACCCCACTGGTCACGTCTCTCCAAGCTGAAGAGAGGCCATTTATGGTCACCCTTTGGGTGCGATTAGTCAACCAATTACAAATCCACCTAACAGTAGCACTATCTATCCCACTTTCTACTAACTTCTTAGCAAGAATACCATGGGGAACCTTATCAAAGGCCTTACTAAAGTCCAGATAAACAATATCCACAGCATTCCCCTCATCCACTAGGCCTGTAATTCTATCAAAGAAAGAGGTCAAACTAGTTTGGCATGACTTGTTTTTAAGAAACCTGTGTTGACTTCTTGTAATGACAGCATTGTTTGTTAAATATTTGCAGACTGCCTGTTTAATAATCTTCTCTAGGATCTTTCCAGGAATTGAAGTCAAGCTGACTGGGCGGTAATTATTTGGGTCCTCTTTTTTTCCCTTTTTGAAGATGGGGACAACATTAGCCCTCCTCCAGTCGATGGGGACTTCCCCTGTTCTCCAGGACTTCTCAAAGATTATTGCCAATGGTTCTGAAATTACTTCCGCCAGTTCTTTTAATATTCTTGGGTGTAATTCATCTGGCCCCTGAGACTTAAATTCATTTAATGTTTCCAGGTGTTCCTGTACCAGCTCTCTACCTATTCTATGTTGTAATTCCCATCCTACCTCATAAGAACATAAGAATATAAGAAGAGCCATGCTGGATCAGGCCAAAGGCCCATCTAGTCCAGCTTCCTGTATCTCACAGCGGCCCCACCAGATGTGTTTGGGAGCGCATGAGACTAGATATCTGTCTCCTGATACCACTCCCCTGCATCTGGCCCTTGAAGTACCCTGGTTTAAAGCCTAGAGATTACACATCTCCATCATGGTTTGTATCCTGTAATGGTGGACTTTTCCTCTAGGAATCTGTCCAAACCCCTTTTGAAGGCATTCAGGCCAGATGCCATCACCACATCCTGTGGCAGGGAGTTCCATAGACTTACAACGTGCTGGGTGAAAAAATATTTTCTTTTGTCAGTTCTTACTATCCCAGCACTCAATTTGAGTGTATGTCCCCTAGTTCTGGTATTTTGAGAGAGGGAGAAGAGCTTGCAATTTTCTCATCTAGTCTTTGTCCCAGTGGATGTGTGTGTGTGTGTCTTTGCCTTTCATTGCACTTTGTGTGTGTGTGTGTGTGTGTGTGTGTGTGTGTGTGTGTGTGTGTGTGTGTGTGTGTGTGTGTGTGTGTGTGTGTGTGTGTGTGTGTGTGTGTGTGTGTGTGTGTGTGTGTGTGTGTGTGTGTTTCCCTTTCATTGCACATAGGGGATGTGTGTGTGTGTGAGTGTGTGTGTGTGTGTGTGTGTGTGTGTGTGTGTGTGTGTGTGTGTGTGTGTGTGTGTGTGTGTGTGTGTGAGTGCCTTTCATTGCACATAGGGGATGTGTGTGTGTGTGTGTGTGTGTGTGTGTCTTTGCCTTTCATTGCACATTGTGTGTGAGTGTGTGTGTGTGTGTGTGTGTGTCTTTGCTTTCTTTGCACATGTGTGTTTGTGTGTGTGTGTGTGTGTGTGTGTGTGTGTGTCTTTGCCTTTCATTGCCTTTCATTGCACATGTGTGTGTGTGTGTGTGTGTGTGTGTGTGTGTGTGTGTGTGTGTGATTGCCTTTCATTGCACATAGGGTGTGTGTGTGTGTGTGTGTGTGTGTGTGTGTGTGTGTGTGTGTGTGTGTGTGTGTGTGTGTGTGTGTGTTTGTCTTTCATTGCACATAGGAGATGGGGGCATTTTCTATTTCTTGAAATGTCCAGGAGGGTCCTCAAACATTAAAATGAAATGGGGTTGCTCCCCATAGGTCCAGCGTTCCAAATATTGAGACCCTGAACATAAGAACATAAGAACATAAGAAGAGCCATGCTGGATCAGGCCAAAGGCCCATCTAGTCCAGCTTCCTGTATCTCACAGCAGCCCCACCAGATGTGTTTGGGAGCGCATGAGACTAGATATCTGTCTCCTGATCCCACTCCCCTGCATCTGGCCCTTGAAGGACCCTGGTTTAAAGCCTGGAGATTACACATCTCCATCATAGTTTGTAACCTGTGATGGACTTTTCCTCCAGGAATCTGTCCAATCCCCTTTTGAAGGCATCCAGGCCAGATGCCATCACCACATTGTGTGGCAGGGAGTTCCACAGACTTAGAACGCGCTGGGTGAAAACATATTTTCTTTTGTCAGTTCTTACTCTCCCAGCCCTCAATTTGAGTGTATGTCCCCTAGTTCTGGTATGGTATTTTGGGAGAGGGAGAAGAGCTTCCCTCTATCCACTTTACTCATACCCTGCATTATTTTGTACATCTCAATCATATCCCCCCTCAATCACCTTTTTTCCAGACTAAAGAGGCCCAAATGTTTTAGCCTTTCTTCATAAGGGAGGTGCCCCAGCCCAGTAATCATTTTAGTCGCTCTCTTCTGCACCTTTTCCAGTTCCACTATGTCTTTTTTGAGATGCGGTGACCAGAATTGTACACAATACTCCAGGTGGGGCCTTACTATTGTTTTGTATAATGGCATTAGAATGTTGGCTGTTTTATTTTCAATCCCCTTTTTTATAATCCCTAGCATGGAATTGGCCTTCTTCACTGCTGCCACACATTGGGGAGACACCTTCATGGAGCTGTCCACCAACACACCAAGATCTCTTTCCTGATCCGTCACGGATAACTCAGAGCCCATGAGTTGATAGATGAAGTTTGGATTTTTTGCCCCAATATGCATTACTTTACATTTGGTTACATTAAAACGCATTTGCCATTTCTCAGCCCACTCCCCCAGTTTGGAGAGATCCTTCTGGAGCTCTTCACAATCTTCTCTGGTTTTTACCACACGGAAAAGTTTTGTGTCATCTGCAAACTTGGCCATCTCACTGTTTATCCCTGTCTCCAGGTCATTTATGAACGGATTGAAAAGCACCGGTCCCAGGACAGAGCCCTGGGGCACACCGCTTTTCACTTCTCTCCATTGTGAAAATTTCCCATTGACACCTACTCTTTGTTTCCGGGATCTCAACCAGTTCTCAATCCATAAGAGGACCTGCCCTCCTATCCCCTGACTGTGCAATTTTCTCAGCAGACTTTGGTGAGGGACTGTGTCAAAAGCCTTTTGAAAATCCAGATAGACTATATCCACCGGTTCACCCAAATCCACGTGCCTGTTGACCTTTTCAAAAAATTCTAAGAGGTTTGTCAGACAAGGTTTACCCTTACAGAAGCCATGCTGATTTTCTCTCAGCAAGGTTTGTTCTTTTATGTGTTTTAAGATTTTCTCTTGAATGAGGCTTTCCACCATCTTCCCTGGGACAGATGTAAGGCTAACAGGCCTGTAGTTTCCTGGGTCCCCCCTCCTTCCTTTTTTACCTGAAGAGGTAAATGTTAGATTTTGAAACCCGCCCTCTCCCTCACGAGGCAGCTTCTCAGTCCCTCGTGTTCCTCTGTGACCTCAGCCAGGTTCCCGTGCTTGATGGGCGCTGGACCATTTCATTCCTAACCATTTTCCTTCCTCCTGTTTGGTTAGGCAAGGAAGCCAGCAGATGCCCGGGGCAATGGTTGTCCTACTACAGTACATGCTTTGGCGTCTTTACTGAATTGACCACGTGGTCCAATGCGGAGGTAAGAGGCATTGTTCAGGAACTGCCGCCTGGTGGGTTTCAATGAGTTCTTGACCTCCCAAATTTGTTTTTACCTGCCAGTTGCAAAACAAAGAGCATGCAAAAAGAAAAGAAAAATCTATTATGAGGGGTGGAAAGCATCATGGAAAACAATGATGTTCTTATGAAACCGGTCAATGCAGTCATACATGGTAATTCATATCAAAGTCACATAGTAGGTAGTATCTCGTTCAGGGAAAGCTTGCCTGAAGAGGAAGGTCTTTGCCTGCTTCCCGGAAGACAGCAGGGATGGGGCAGTCCTGGCCTCCAGTGGGAGGGAGTTCCAAAATCTGTGTTCTTTTGAGGCGCACCTGTGAAGGTGGTGGGGATGGAGAGAAAGGCCTCTCCTGATGATCTTAGCGCCAGGCTTCTGTATTCCCCCTCACCTTGCCGCTGTAACGTGTATACATCACAGCAATCCGTAGCACTAGTAGTAACGCAACTTGCGTGTGCAATAAATATGGCTCTCTGGAAGTTGAGTCATGGCTACTGGACTTCTTTTTTGAGATATAGAAATGTTTCGCTGTTCATCCAAACAGCTTCATCAGTTTGAATACAGCTAGTGCAAATCCTCCATCTTATAGGCAGCTTTGACCTCTTGTCACCCTGGCCTGAATTAGGCTCATAAAATGAACAGTGGCCTAAATAGGCTCGTTAGGATTAAGGGAGGCCATTCATGTGAGGACTGAAAACCCCTCCCTCAAAAGAGGTGGTGGGCTCTGGCATAATCTATCTGCTACTTATCAGGCTGTGCTTTCCAAAGTCCCCAGGCAAATCAAAAAGCCTTCACCACCAAAGCCATAGCTAACGACCCATTCTTGATAGGTTTCAGCACCTTAGGCCATTGTTCACCTTAAGGTTAAGGATACTAATGTCTCCCTAATGAGCCTATTTAGGCCACTGTTCATCTTATGAGCCTAATTCAGGCCAGGGTGACAAGAGGTCAAAGCTGCCTATAAGATGGAGGATTTGCACTAGCTGTATTCAGACCGATGAAGCTGTTTGGATGAACAGCGAAACGTTTCTATCTTTTCAAAAAGAAGTCCAGTAGCCATAACTCAACTTCCAGATAAACTCACCTAGATGACTGAGAATCTTCACAGAAATAAATATGGCTCTGATTCTCTTTCAGATTACCTGCCAGAGGTATGGCAATAGGGGCCACCTGGCATCCTTCCTGTCAGCACAAGAGAGCATCATAGTGTCTAAACACATCCTTAACAACTACCCAGAAGTAGATCAGGTCTGGATTGGATTTCATGATCCTAAAAAGGCAAGTCCGCTGTCTCTTGTTTCGACTGTGAGGTTTCATGTCTTAGAGCAAGGGTGGGGAACCTTCGGCCCTCCAGAGGTTTTTAGACCACAATTCCCAGAATTCCGAGCCTATGCTTCCAATGGTAAAGGACAGGGGGAATTCATAGAATCATAGAATCCTATAGTTGGAAGAGACCTCAAGGGCCATCTAGTCCAACCCCTGCCAGGCGGGAATCCCCATCACAGGATGCCCAACAGATACCCATCCAGCCTCTGCTTAAAAATCTCCAAAGAAGGAGACTCCACCACCCTCCATGGCAGCATATTCCACTGCCGAACAGCTCCATCTGTCTTGAAATTCTTCCTAATGTTTAAATTGAATCTTGTCTTTTCCTGTAGTTTGAAACCATTTCCCTGTGTCCTAGTCTCTGAAGCCATGGTTGAAGGTTCCCCACCCCTGTCTTAGAGGCAGATTTTAGACACACGTAGATGTAACTTAAAGGGGCATGGTGGCTCAGTGGACTAAGGCTCTGAAAACTGTTAGCTGCAAAGTTGGCAGCTTGGTGGTACAAATCCCGGGTGCCACGCAGCGGAGGAAGCTGCCGCTGTTCACCCCAGCTCCTGCCAACCTAGCAGTTTGAAAGCTTGTGAATGCAAATGGATAAATAGGTACCACCGTAAAAAGTGGGAAGGTAAAACAGTGTTTCCTTGCAGCTGTGCCGGCCACGTGGCCATGGACTTGCACAACATTGGCTCTTTGGCTTGAATACAGAGATGACTAGCACACATGTGCAGGGGCAATCTTTACCTTCTTAGATGTACCTTATTCCCAGTAATCCACTAGATCCATTCTCTTCAGATGCCCTGGGACCAGTTTTGGATTTTCAGATGCAAAAGTGGGTGATACCTTTATAAACCACTTTAAAAAAATCATCATGAGCTTTGGTGGAACAAGACCACTTCACCAGGCTTGTGTGAGTGTGTTCTTCACAGACATCAAAATCCAAAAGTTCATGGCAGGATGGATTTTGCTAGCAAAGTCACTACAATCCACAGGCGCTTGTGCTGTAGCTTTAAAACTTGAAATTCTGTCTGCCTCCATCCTGACTTGCATCCAAGGAAGACGTGCCTGGTGAAATCCATTGCGTCAAGAACTTTTGAGACTAGAAGTCTTAAGAGTCATGTTTTTAAATCCATGAAATTTCAAGTAATGTATGATGATTTCCCCCACCCCACCCCCAAGTGGTCTATGAAGATATTGTGCCCACTCTTCCATTTGTGTTTTGTAAGGAGAGCACACAGGCTCTCTTGGGTGGCCACCCCCAGGGAGGCCCGAAAATCAATTGTTGAGTCCCCAGCAGGCTATTCCTGCTGTATGCTGCTGGGCCTCAGAATTCCCAATAAAGAGTCCAGCAGGAGAGAGATCCAAGAAAAATACTGGTTTTATTGAGCCCAATAAAAGTCAGTAGACAAACACCCCATCAGGACAGCGCGAGATTGTTCGGCCCCCAAAACAAGCAAGACATAATCTTTTATTTCCTTCCCCCTCCCTCCCACAGGGTGCACGCCTCCCCTGGGCTGGGCAAGGGGTGGTCTTTGGGAATGTCCAATGGGAGCAGTCTAGGGGCCTGTCCAGGGGAGGTCCTGGGCATTCCTGTTGTCCTGGAGCAAGACCCCTCCCCAGGTGTGGTTGGGCCATATCTGTTCTTTAATGGGCTATCAGGGGTGTGATAATAGAAAGGAAGAGGCTGGGCATTGTCCAAAGGTCCGAGTAATTATTAATTCAATAGGTGGGCTGGAAAGTCAACAGAAGGGTCCCAAGTTGTCAGACAAGTTCTCCAGGGTATGTGGAAAAGAGACAATGGGAGGTCTCCTGGCAGTCTCCTGGCTGAGATTAATCCTATTGTCCATGAGGAAATTCCTGCCTCGCTCTGGAATCTCCTTGGCTGATGGAGTTGCTTCTGGAAGATGCAGCCATGCCAAAGAGTCACCATTTTCCTCCTTCTCTCCCCATGGTTCTTGCCCAAGATGGTGGTCCCAAGCATAGAGAGCAGGGGTGGGGAGTACCCAGGGAAGCATGGTGGGGTGAAAGGTTAAGAGGGGAGCAGGGGGTGCCCTTCTAGCTCAAGGTGGTGGTGGGGAGGGGAAGGCAAGAGAAAGAGGGGGCAAAAGAAATCTAGTGGAGGGGGGGAAGGAGAATCCAGGGATGTATAGAGTTTTGTCAGTAGCTTAGGCTCTTCAGGGTCTATGGTGAATGATGTGTTTGTATTTCAATTAATCAAAGCCTCTTGGTTCGGCAACAGTGCCGCTCAGGCTGGGAAAAGACTGCAGAGCAGCTTGCCTATTATTTCTATGGGAAAGTTCCAATTTGTTTGGGGTTTTCGTGTAGTGCTTGTGCATGGTGTGGGGCGCGGTTTGGGCTGTTGGGAACCCCAAAAGCATCTCGTAAAATATTTCATTTTATTTTTTTCTTAGTGACCCTACACAATCACTCAAAGCTGGGCCTTCTCGGTGGCCTCCCCTTCACTTTGGAACAAACTGGCGAATGAGATTCTCCTTGCACAGTCCCTGCCGGCCTTTAGAAAAGCGCTTTAAGACCCTGCTTTTCAGAGAGGCATTTGACCATTAGGGTTTTTTGATTTGATTTGATTTGATTTACTCTGTTCTGCTATCTTGCTGAGCATTATTTTTTCCCCTTTAATTTGGTTTAAGTGTTCCTATTTTTGTTTAAAATTTAATTTAATTATTTTATTTTATCTTCTGGGAGGCCTCGGAGCTGGGCCGGGGGGCGGGGCGGAGAGCAATCCGATCGCTCCGCGCGGCCCTCCCATGCACCCTGGAGAAGCCTCGGGGCTGCGCGGGTGCACCGCACAATTGCCCCCCCCGCCCCCACCCCACCCCTGCTTCCACATATCGCGGATTTTCGTGCATCATGGGTGGGGTGGGTCCCTAACCCCCACGATCAGCAGGGGGTTACTGGAAATAATATAAATAATATAAATTCTGTATCAATGGAGCTGCTTGCATGTTCCATTTACTCAAGGGTGTCAGGCCCCTGCCAGAAACCTATTCCAGAGACTGAAGAGTTAATGCTTGGAGAAGGCCCAGATGGGGTTTCAGGGCTGTCAGTTTATTTATTTATTTATTTTATTTATTGTTATATTTATATCCCGCTTATCTTCTAAGCAGAACTCTAAGCGGCATACAATCGGGCGACAAAGCGCCGAAACAAGACAATCATAGTTAAATGCAAGCAATAATAATAACAATATAAAAGACACATATAGCAAATAAAACCCTGTTGCATCCCAAGGCGCTAGTAGGCGTGATTCCTAACAGTTGACTATCAAGGACACCAATGATCAATGATCAACAGAGTGCTCAATAGAGATGGCGGGGGGGGGGACAATTAAAGCTCACCAAAGGCCTCTCGAAATAAGAATGTTTTAAAAGCTTTTCGAAAGGCCTGCAGGGACTCTGCAGAGTGCACTTCACTGGGGATGGAATTCCATAAAGAAGGGGCTGCCACAGAGAAAGCCCGGTTCCGGGTGACCGTCTTCCGGGTCTCTCGTGGAGTAGCAACCCCGCAGCGAGTGCGCTCGCAACTGCCGAACAGGTTGGGCCAAGGTGGATCGCTGGACGATGCACTCTGTCAGGTAGTCCGGACCCAAGCCATGGAGGGTTTTATAAACTAAAACCAAGACCTTGAATCTAATCCGGGCTGCAACGGGCAACCAGTGCAGGCGGACCAGGACTGGGGTGATGTGGTCATAACAATGCACACCAGCCACCAGCCTGGCCGCTGCATTCTGTACCCGCTGCAGACGCCGGAGAAGAGTCAAGGGCAACTCCATGTAGAGGGCGTTGCAGTAGTCCAGCCTCGAGATCACCAGTGCTTGGACCACTGTTCTCAGAGAGTCAACATCCAGGTACGGGCGGATCTGGGCGATCTGACGAAGATGGTAATAGGCGGCCCTGGTCACTGACGCCACCTGAGCCTCCATGGTCAGCGCCGGGTCCAGGACCATGCCCAGATTCCGCACCCTCTCCACCGGCTGGAGGGAACCCCCCCCCAGGCAGGGAAGAGGGCCACTGTACCCAGACGGCGAGCTCCCAAAGAACATAACCTCCGTCTTCTTGGGGTTGAGCTTAAGCCTGTTCGCCCCGGTCCATGCCAGCACGGCGTCCAGGCACTCATCAAGGATCCTCACAGCTTCCACTGCAGAGGTGGAGAAGGAGAGATAGAGCTGCGTGTCATCAGCGTACTGGTGACAGCAGACTCCAAATCTCCTAATGACCCCAGCCAGCGGCCTTATGTAGATGTTAAACAGCATGGGGGACAGAGAGGACACCTGTGGAACCCCACAAGGGAGTATCCAAGGGACCGATAACTCCCCCCCATGCTGAACGTACTGTGGACGGCCCTCCAAGAAGGAACGGAGCCAACTGCAAGCAGTGCCTCCGATCCCCACCTCAGAGAGCCGATCCAACAGGATACCGTGGTCGACGGTATCAAAGGCCGCTGACAGATCCAGGAGAACCAACAGGGTAGAGCAACCCCTGTTGGCCGCCTGGATTAGATCATCTTGCAGCGCAACCAAAGCTGTTTCGGTCCCCCAACGAGGCCTGAACCCGGACTGGCATGGATCGAGGCACTGCCGATCCTCCAGGTATGACTGCAGCCGGACCGCCGCCACCCTCTCGATCACCTTGCCCATAAACGGGACATTAGCAATTGGACGATAATTTGCTAGGTCATCCAAGGGTAGGCCCGGTTTTTTAAGAATGGGCTTTACCACCGTCTCCTTCAGACGGGAGGGAAAACCCCTCGCTGAAGGAGGCGGTGGTGATGACTGAAGCCCATTCGGCCATAGTCCCGCTGGCAGCTTTAATTAGCCAGGCAGGGCAGGGATCGAAAGGGGTGGACGCAGGCCGGCAATGCGCCATAGCCTTAGAGGCCTCAACAGCAGAAACAGGCCCAAGTGCATCCAACCAAGGCGACAAAGGTGGACCAGCAACCAGGGATGCCGGGACAGTGCCACTGCAACCGGAGTTGAAGCCAGCCCGGATGGCCTCAATTTTAGATCGAAAAAAGGCTGCAAAATTCTCACTACTGAAATCAGTAGGAGGAGGCCTGGCCAGACTAGGATTGGTGAGGTCCTGAACCACCCGGAAGAGCTCCACCTGGCGGTTAGAGGCCTCACCAATTCTCAGGGAGAAAAAAGATCTCTGAGCCTCCCTGATCGCATTGGAATAGCGCCTAGTCTGGAGAACAACATCAGCCTTATTAATAACCGTCTGGGTTCTTCTCCAGCTGCGCTCTAGCCTTCTCCTCACCTGCTTCATTGCTCGAAGCTCCACCGTAAACCACAGCGAGGGCCGAGCTCGGCAGTGGAGAAGGCGCTTGGGGGCGATCCGGTGATGGAATGGGCAGCTGTTTCAAACCAATGGTTAGCCACTACCTCGGCCGGCGTGCCAGTCAGTTCTCCAGGAAATGCCCCGAAGGCCTCCTGGAACCTGGTAGGATCCATAAGTCTTCAGAGACGGGTGTCAAGCCCCGCACACAGAACACACAGCAAGCCAAGTTCAGTTCTTTGCCAGGAACTTTAGTTGTAATCCAGATAAAGTACAAAGTACAGTCCGAGTCAAGCCAGAGTAACTTACAGAGCCAAATGCCAAGTTCAAGGGAAACAGAGAAACATCATAATCAGGAAGCCGGTCCAAGGTCAGGAAACAGAGAACACCGTAGTCAGAAAGCCGATCCAAAGTCAGGAAACAAAGTCAAGATAACACACAGGAACGTGGTGGCAAGGTAAGTGACGTGTTGCTCCCACAGAGGGTTCAGGGTAAACTTGCTAGCTTTATCCTAAAACAGGGAGCACACCCACATCTCTGGCAAGGCTCCTGCTAGAACTCAGGGCTTTCAGATCTAATTCTACGCCTATCATTAAAGATCCTTTCCCTAGCTCTCCTGTTATTTCTCCTTTGCAGGATCCTGCTCCTAGCCCTTATAGGAGGAGGAGATGTGCCCTCAGCTGCGTCCTCAGACTCAGCTGCCTGCTGGTTTGAACTACAAGCCTTCTCCTGCTGCTCTTCAGCATTTAACCCTTCACATTCAGGTTCCATGACAGGCAGGGTCCTGGCAATGGGCCAAAACTGGAGGCCGATGGTCCCCGCGAGTGGGGGCGGAATCACCAGGGAAAAAGAGAGCAGGTGATGGTCTGACCATGACACAGGCAGGGAGACAATTCCCCCTACCTCCAGACTCGAAGTCCCTGACATGGAGGAAAATACCAGATCCAGGGTATGGCCTGACCTGTGAGTGGGGCATACAACATGCTGGGACAGACCCATGGAAGCCATGGATTCCATGAACTCCAGAGCTACTCCGGACAGTCCACTGCCGGCATGCACATTGAAGTCACCCACGACCAGAAGGCACGGGGACTTCAGTAGAGCAGCCGCGATGAACTCGGAGAGCTCCGGAAGGGATTGTGCTGGGTTGCGGGGAGCACGGTAACCCAGTACAATGCCAAATCTGTCCCGCTGTCCCACTAACAGGTGAAGGCACTCTAGCCCCTAGCTAACCAATGTCAAGGCCCTGCATACATAAAGAGAATCCCGATGGACGATAGCGACCCCCCCTTCTGACCCTCCCACCTTCCCACACCCTGAACCAGATACCCTGTTCCTCCAGCAGCTGCACAGGACAGTGACTCAGCATCTTCAGGGGATTCTCCACCCCCACAGAGGGCTGCTTGTCCAAGACGACAAAGACTTAAAACCAGGAGAAGCAGAGACAAGCTTTATCTGAGCCTCCGATGTCTACATTTAGGGAGTCCTGAGTTTTGACAGGGTTAGTTTCTGGGGAAGTTATGTTGCTCTCTGGAGACATAGATTTAGCATTCAGGACTGAGGCAAATGGTGGGAGCAATGCATTGATACGACGACTTGCTACTGCTTTCCTCCTTGATCCCTGTTCCTACATAAGAACATAAGAACATAAGAAGAGCCATGCTGGATCAGGCCAAAGGCCCATCTAGTCCAGCTTCCTGTATCTCACAGCGGCCCCACCAGATGCGTTTGGGAGCGCATGAGACTAGATATCTGTCTCCTGATACCACTCCCCTGCATCTGGCCCTTGAAGTACCCTGGTTTAAAGCCTAGAGATTACACATCTCCATCATGGTTTGTAACCCGTGATGGACTTTTCCTCTAGGAATCTGTCCAATCCCCTTTTGAAGGCATCCAGGCCAGATGCCATCACCACATCCTGTGGCAGGGAGTTCCATAGACTTACAACGCGCTGGGTGAAAAAAATATTTTCTTTTGTCAGTTCTTACTCTCCCAGCACTCAATTTGAGTGTATGTCCCCTAGTTCTGGTATTTTGAGAGAGGGAGAAGAGCTTCCCTCTGTCCACTTTACTCATGCTCTGCATTATTTTGTACGTCTCAATCATATCCCCCCTCAGGCGCCTTTTTTCCAGACTAAAGAGCCCCAAATGTTTTAGCCTTTCCTCATAAGGGAGGTGCCCCAGCCCAGTAATCATTTTAGTCGCTCTCTTCTGCACCTTTTCCAGTTCCACTATGTCTTTCTTGAGATGCGGTGACCAGAATTGTACACAATACTCCAGGTGGGGCCTTACTATTGTTTTGTATAACGGCATTATAATGTTGGCTGTTTTATTTTCAATCCCCTTTTTGATAATCCCTAGCATGGAATTGGCCTTCTTCACTGCTGCCACACATTGGGGAGACACCTTCATGGAGCTGTCCACCAACACACCAAGATCTCCTTCCTGATCCGTCACGGATAACTCAGAGCCCATGAGTTGATAGATGAAGTTTGGATTTTTTGCCCCAATATGCATTACTTTACATTTGGTTACATTAAAACACATTTGCCATTTCTCAGCCCACTCCCCCAGTTTGGAGAGATCCTTCTGGAGCTCTTCACAATCTTCTCTGGTTTTACCACATGGAAAAGTTTTGTGTCATCTGCAAACTTGGCCACCACACTGTTTATCCCTGTCTCCAGGTCATTTATGAACAGATTGAAAAGCACCGGTCCCAGGACCGAGCCCTGGGGCACACCACTTTTCACTTCTCTCCATTGTGAAAATTTCCCATTGACACCTACTCTTTGTTTCCGGGATCTCAACCAGTTCTCAATCCATAAGAGGACCTGCCCTCTTATCCCCTGACTATGCAATTTTCTCAGCAGCCTTTGGTGAGGGACTGTGTCAAAAGCCTTTTGAAAATCCAGATAGACTATATCCACCGGTTCACCCAAATCCACGTGCCTGTTGACCTTTTCAAAAAATTCTAAAAGGTTTGTAAGACAAGATTTACCCTTACAGAAGCCATGCTGATTTTCTCCCAGCAAGGTTTGTTCTTTTATGTGTTTTAAGATTTTCTCTTGGATGAGGCCTTCCACCATCTTCCTGGGACAGATGTAAGGCTAACTGCCTGTAGTTTCCTGGGTCCCCCTCCTTCCTTTTTTAAAAATTGGTGTGACATCCGCTATCCTCCAGTCCTCCGGCACTGTGGCCGTTTGAAGAGACAAGTTGCATATTACCGTTAAGAGATCTGCAATTTCATTTCTCAGTTCCCTAATAACCCTTGGGTGGATGCCATCTGGGCCCGGTGACTTGTTAATCCTCAATTTATCAATTAGTCCTAAAACCTCCTCTCTTTTAACCTGTATTTGATTTAATTCTTTAGTCAAGAGGGGCAGCTCAGGCAGCGGAATCCGCTCAAGGTCCTCTGTCGTGAAGACAGACGCAAAGAACTTGTTCAATTTCTCTGCAATGTCCAAGTCCTCCTTAACCTCCCCTTTTCCTCTCTCACCATCCAGAGGCCCAATTGGTTCTCTGGCAGGTTTTCTACTTCTAACATATTTAAAGAAGCTTTTATTATTACCTTTATATTGCTAGCCACGTTCCTCAAAGTCTTTCTTTGCCTCCCTTATCATCTTTTACATTTCTTTTGCCAGAGTTTGTGTTCCTTTTTATTTTCCTCATTTTGGGAGGATTTCCATTTACAGAAGGACCTCTCCTTGTGCTTTAGAGCCTCTCTAACTCCACTCGTTAACCATGCCGGTGTCCTCTTGGACTTAAATGAGCTCTTCTTTCTTTGTGGTATGCACTTGTGCTGGGCCTCTATTATTGTTGTTTTAAACAGGCTCCATGCACTCTGAAGAGATTGGATTCTTCTAACCCTCCCCTTCAGTTTCTCTCTAACTAGTTTCCTCATCTGAGGGAAGTTTGACCTTCGAAAATCAAGGGTTTTTATGTCTGATTTGGTTGACACTCTTCCTCCGACATGCATGGCAAAGGTAATTGCAGCATGGTCACTGTTCCCCAGAGGCTCAGTGACATTCACATCCCTGACGAGGTCCTGAGTATCACACAATATTAGATCTAGAGTTGCCTGTTCTCGGGTGGGCTCCATGACAAGTTGCTCTAAGGCACAGTCATTCAGCAAGTCGAGAAACCCAGTTTCTCTTTCTTGCCCGGAGCTCGCATTCGCCCAGTCAATGTGGGGATAATTAAAGTCCCCCATGATTACTATCCTATCCCTCTTAGCCACCTCCATGATTTCTCTCCTCATTTCAAGGTCCCCTCAAGTTTTTGATCTGGTGGATGATAGAATACTCCAACTATCATATCACTCTTTGGACCTGGTAGTTTAACCCACAGTGATTCTATGGCGGAGTCAGACCCTCTGTCAATCTCCATTCTGCTGGATTTTATGCCTTCTTTGACATAGATGGCCACTCCTCCTCCAACCCGCCCCTCTCTATCCCTTCTATAGAGTTTATAGCCTGGGACTGCTGTGTCCCACTGGTTCTCCACATTCCACCAGGTTTCTGTTATGGCTATTATATCAATGTTATCCCTAGCTGCCAGATATTCAAGTTCTCCCATCTTTGCTCGGAGGCTTCGAGCATTGGCGTAGAAGCACTTGTACAGTGGGTCCCGCAACAGCTGCTGCCTTGTTCTTCTCCCCCCACAGCTTTTATTTTCAGTAGACGAACTGTCACATTCCGCTATTCTGCCAGTGTTAATACTTCCTCCTTGGTGTGACCTTGGACCTCATTTCTCTTAGCTCTGGACTTTGTCTCTCTCCGTGGCCCTGGCATAAGCTACCATTGGCATTCGGGATTTGACCTCTGGACTGTTTATCTTGGACTCTGCTTTGCTTTCTGAATAGGCATTACCTTGGTATAGGTTTTCTGGACTCTAATTTACTTCTAATTTGCTGCATTGGGGTTTGGCTCTGAGTTCCCAGTAAAAGCCTGAACTTACCTGTGTGTGTGATTCTGTGGGTCGTGACAAAGGGTCCCCCCGCTTTTGCTCTCCTTATGGCTGCAGATTCAAAGATGGAAATGGAGCGATTCGTCTACCACAAACTTCAGACCTTGGGCTTTAGAAGAACCAAAGAGTCTATCGGGACGATTCTGTGTTTATATGGAACGCTTACAAGGTGAGGAATCCTTGGTCAGGCCAGGTGCCCAGGGGTGGAAACGTTCCTTGCCACCTAGCCTAATGGAATGGTAAAGGCAGCTCCCTGCCAGGTAAACTATCATGGCCATCTCTGAGCTGGTCTTGATGGCCACGGGTCTACAGAGTCTACGTGAAGGTCAAAGGGCCTTGAATCCAAACCCCTTCCAGCTTTGAGGCATTGAAAGTTACTTAGAATTCCTTCCAGCCCAAGCGTAACTTGGTGCCCTGGGCTGGAAGAAGTAGAGACACAGTTTGGAGGGACTTTCTTTGTAATGATGGACAGACCCTTTTAGGGTTGGTTACCTCTGGAACTGAGCTGCCTAGATGCCCTAATAAGCACATCTGATCTTGCCTGATTTTGGAAGCTAAGCAGGGTCGGCCCTGGTAAGTCCTTGGATGGGAGACCACCAGGATATCCCAGGTGCTGTAGGCGCCTGGAGGAGGAGCTGGCAAGCCACTCCAGTATTCCTGCCAAGAAAACTCCATGGACATGGGGTCACGAAGAGTTAGTCATGATGACGCAAAACACACACACCTCTCCAACCATGATGACCCCAAACCACCTTTGGGGCATCTTCTTGAAGTCTTAAGCTCTACAAGGTTACTCCCATGACAGCCCGAAGCAAACCACGTGGGATTAAAGGGACAAATCTTCCTGCTCTTTGTTTTTGTTGGAGAATTTATTGTATTTTACTTTATCTATATTTATATTTATATAAATCAATCTATCATGCTGATTTTCAACATAGATGGGAGGAGTGGTGCATGCCACAACCTATCCTAGTCTATTTGCATGAGGACCAGTTAGAGGGATTTATATTTTCCTGGGCCTTTGAAAACACGTCCATCTACTTCCTCCTTCTTCCCACATGTTAGCCTTGGCAAGAAGCCTTTATGCCAGGCATGTCCAAACTTCGGCCCTCCTGATGTTTTGGACCACAACTCCCAGAATTCCAAGCCTGTATTTCCAATGGCAAAGGGCTGTGGGATTTGTGGTCCAAAACATCTGGAGGGCCTAAGTTTGGACATGCCTGCTTTATGCATTTTTTATCTCACAGAGAGAAGTTGTAGCTTTCTGATGGCTGTCCTTTTCTGCCTCAGCACGTGGGCAAAAAGGACACAGACAAAACCATTTTTCCAGAACATTCCTTCTACTTTTCTTGTATTCTTTTATCCTGCATTTAATCTGAGCTGTATTAGTGCCTGCTAGATAAATATGTAAGTGAACTCTTTTTATGCTCTTTTAACCAAAAGGAAGCTACTCGTGTGTGTTTATCGCTGAAAGGGCTAGAGTTTGCAGGAGGGGTGGAGACTGGGAACTTCTATTAAAGTTGATCATGTTCTTGGAAGCAAAGCCACCCTTCTGTTGCATATTAAAAGGAAATTCAAACAAATTTCTAATTCTGCCAATAGTCTATAACCTATAAATAAAGAACTTGCTGGTCCTATTACACTCTGGAAAATTTTCCACAATGATGAAACCACCATTTTGGAGGGTCAATTTCATAGGTCTATTGGAACATCATGGGTCAGTTTAATTAGGGGATGTTTGCCCTGGAGAAAAGAAAACTGAGGGGAGATATTTATTTATTTACAATATTTTTTTTAGCCGCCCCACTACAAAGAGGTCTCTAGGTGGCATACAACAAGTATTAAAAATTATAAAACAATAAAAACAATACAGTTAAAAACATACAGTACCAATTATAAATTATACAACTCTGCTGCTCATGTGTCCAACTGAGTAATCTAATTAAAATGCTGGCCAAACAGGAAAGTCTTTGCCTGGCACCGAAAAGCCAAAAGTGTTGATGTCAGGCGGATCTCCGTAGGGAGGGCATTCCAGAGTTGGAGGGCAACCCCCGAGAAGGCCCTGCTTCGACATGCCACCCCCCCTTACCACTTTGAAGGATGGCACCTTTAGCAGGGCCTCCTGGCCTGATCTTAGATTATGGGCAGGCTCATATAGAAGAAGGCGGTCCTTTAGGCACCCAGGTCCTAAGCTGTTTGGGGCTTTATATGTGAGCGTGAGCACTTTGAATTGGGCCCAGACAGCAACTGGCATCCGGTGTAGATTTGTTAAGCATTGGCGTGATATGAGTCCATGCGGCAACACCACTCACTAGCTGCGCGGCCTGATTCTGTACCAGTTGTAATCGCCGGACTATTTTCAAAGTCAGCCCCATGTAGAGCGCATCGCAGTAGTCCAATCTGGTTGTTACCAGTACATGTGTGACTGTTGCCAGGCTCCGCTCATCCAGGTAAGGGCGGAGTTGATATATTCTCTGCAGCTGTAAGAAGGCACCCCTGGCCACCGAGTCCACCTGGGTTTCCAGGCTAAGACCCGGGTCCAGAAGTACCCCCAGGGTGCGGATCCTGTTTTGTACAATGGCATTATAATGTTGGCTGTTTTATTTTCAATCCCCTTCTTGATAATCCCTAGCATGGAATTGGCCTTCTTCACCGCTGCCACACATTGGGTAGACACCTTCATGGAGTTGTCCACCAACACACCAAGATCTCTTTCCTGATCTGTCATGGATAGCTCAGAGCCCATGAGTTGATAGATAAAGTTTGGATTTTTTGCCCCAATATGCATTACTTTACATTTGGGCAGGCTCATATGGAAGAAGGTGGTCCTTTAGGTAGCCAGGCCCTAAGCCATTTCGGGCTTTAAATGTAAGCATTAGAGCACTTTTCAAATATTTGAAGGTCCGTCATACAGAGAAGGGGCAGGATCTGTTCCCGATCATCCCAGAGTGCAGGACGTGCAACAGTGGGCTCAAGTTAAGAGAAACCAGTTTCAGCTGAATAGGAGGAAAAATTTCCTAACTGTTAGAGCGGTATGACAAAGGAACCCATGACCTCAAGAGGTGATGGTGAGTGCTCCAGCACGGGAGGCATTCAAGAGAAAAGTTGGGCAACCACCTGGCAGATCTCCTTTGATTTGTATCCCTGCCTGGAGCAGGGGGTTGGACTTGAGGGCCAAAAGAGAGAAAGACCAATGTGACATCACAAAAATCTTAGAGAGGACCGGAAAACAAGCAAACAAAAAAAATAACATATATAGAAGAAGTGGAAGGAAGGCCAGGCTACTAAGGAAGAATAGAGACAAGTAGCACGGAAGTGCAAGGACTGTGCTAGGAAGACAACTCCTGAGATTCTATGATTAAGCAATTTACCCGTATCGTTTCTGATTTGAACTGCTGGCTTCTCAATGCCTAAAGAGCTACTCTCTTTGTGCTGGCTGGTAATTGGGCTCAATTCTGACGCTCTAAAATATTTATCATCAGGAGCCCAGGTCTGCAGCCAATGGTCTGATGTTATTACGCCACGTCTCCCGGATTTATAGACCAGTAAGGACACTAATCTGCAAAGACATACAAGACAAATAGTTTCAGGCTTTCAAACTCCACCTGTGTAGCAAAGGCTGTTTTAAGTTCTGCTTCTGCCTCTACAGTGTGCACTTGTATCATTCATGGGCCAAATTCCTGTTGCTTAGCCTAGTAAATTGTACTAGAGGAGACCCACTGAATCAATGAGGCTTTGGGTGAGCCAGCTTCTCCATAGTTTCCCTTGATTCAAAGGGGTCTACTCCAGCAGCAACTGATTTCAGCATACTACGAGGCAGAGTAGACCTATTAGAATCAATGGAACTTATGGAACAATTGACTCACTAAATCAGGCATGTCCAAACTTTGGCCCTCCAGATGTTTTGGACCACCACTCCCACAGTCCATAGCCATTGGAAGTACAGGATTGGAATTCTGGGAGTGGTGGTCCAAAACATCAGGAGGGCCACGGTTTGGACATGCCTGCACTAAATCCTCACGGATCAAATGGGCCTACTCCACTGTGATTTACTACACTATGCAACAGGATGTCTTTGAAGATTCTCAGTCATCCAGGTTAATTTATCTGGAAGATCAGTCATGGCAACTGGGTTTTTTTATTTTATTTTTGAGAGAGAGAGAGAGAGAGAGAGAGAGAGAGAGAGAGAGAGAGAGAGGAGAGAGAGGGAGAGAGAGAGGGGGAGAGAGAGAGAGAGAGAGAGAGAGAGACGTTTTGCTGCTTATCCAAGCAGCTTCAGGATATGCAACAGGATTTTAGCTGTTATCTGCTCGTTACTGAAGATTTGTCCTCTCTGAGACCACAGTGGGTTTGGACCAGTGCAGTAGTAGCCTGCTTCTAGGAGAGATGGGGATTTGTTTAAGAAAAGGAAATCGGGAAAGGCGGGAGCATCCCTAACTGTCTTCCACTTGATACCTTTCAGAGTTTAAAAGATGGACGACTGGTAACTGCGAAGATAAGAAGTCCTTTATCTGCAAGTCTCAGCTCTAGAGGAGATCGCTCAGTGTCTGGCCGTCCAATCATGCTTACAATTAGGGATGGATTTGCATTCCTTTTGCTTAATAAATTGCTTCCTCACTTGCACATCTTTTTGGAGTTTCCTCGATAATTTGGAATTCTTGTGCAGATTTTGGAGGCCCCTCCGTTGTCTTGACCTCGCTTTGGTACTGACACCTGAGTATTTGGGAAAGAGGACAGGGTCTGCTCCAACACCCACAGGCCTTCTTACACCATCGGCATCAAGTTTTACCTGGCGCTGGCTGGGACAGGAGGTACAACATGCGTGTGAGTGGAAGCACGTGCACAGATACAAAACTGCAAACCTGTATGTGCACACACACACACACACACACACACCCCTCCTTCTACTTCCACTGCCAGCATCCAGCTGGGAGTCCAACTCTTGCCTAGAACGCCCCCCATCAACCCACCCACTCGCTACTGCCTGCTGAGGAGGAGGAGGAGGAAGAAGAAGAAGAAGAAGAAGAAGAAGAAGAAGAAGAAGAAGAAGAAGAAGAAGAAGAAGAAGAAGAAGAAGGGGGTCTTGTTAGCACTGGTGCCACTGGTTTCAGAGCCGGGAGACGTCGCTGAGGAAGTAGGGGAGGGGAGGAAAGAAAGGAAACACACACACCCCTGCATCCAGAGGCATAGCTAGGGCTTCCAGAGCCCAGGGCAACAGTCAGTTTTTGCGCCCCCCCCCCCAGTCATTTCAAAATATAATCTGGATAGCAGGTGGTGGGGTCGGTGAGGAATTTGGCACCCCCTGATTGCTGTGCCTGGGGCACTGAACCCCCTTGCCCTTCCCACGCTATGCCCCTGCCTGCGTCCCGCTGACGAAACCCACTCCTGGCCGGACCCAGCTGGTGGCAGCAGCAAGCAAGTCTGACAGGGGCATTTCCCTGCTGTGACCTCCTTCCTGGGAGGCAGGCACCTCTGCTGCGTGGGACATTTTGGGTAAAATAAATGCTGTGGGACAAAGGCCGAAAAAGTGCACACCAGTCTGCCTTACACCTCAGTTGGAGAAGTCCTTGGCATGAACATCAGCCCCCCACCCCTTTGAATGGCACCCAGCCCCATGGCATCACAGCCTGACATGGGCTAAAGAGGAACACCCCCCTAGTCCCAAAGGTGTTACAAATGTTTTTTGTAGTCCACCATTAAATAAAATGGATCTGAGAAGTCACTCAGTGAAGCAGGAATATTTATTAACATTATTGCAATGGGTGTCTACCAGAGTATTCCAAGAGTTTTTATTCCATAGCCATGCCTGCTGAAAAAGTCCCTCTTTCAAACTTCCATTGGATATCAGAAAGAAATGCACACTTTCTGATTTGCCTAAATTTCACACACACACCTGTCTTTATTCCCCACCTACAATCTGGTATTGGAAAGTCTCCTCCCCCATTAGCTTGGTCCATGGTACCAGGCCCCATCCATCAAAATGTCAAGAAGGCATATGGGCCTCAGTGGGTGGATGGAGTTCATCCTGCAATGCAGAGTCTTTGTTCAACAAGACCTGTCTTTGCATCAAACAGACATTCATTCTGTTTCTCACAATATGCTTTCTGTTTATGCTCAGAGTACATTGTGTAAAATGTGAAAATAGCATATTTCTATTTCTCACAACCCCCCTTTTCTTTTTACAAGTTATGTTATTTTCTCACAATAATATTAATCATTATTTACAACATCAGGGTCAGTTTACATGGATCCTCCTCCTGCCGTGAACATTATGGATGGCTAATCCAGAGGTAGAATTGTATCTAGAGATGGGCACGAAACGAGCGATTTTTCATTTTTGTTTTCGTTTTTTTGTTTCATTACGCAATGGAAAATGAAATGAATTTTTTTAAAAACAAAACAAAAACGAAAATGAAAAGACCGAATTTTCCGTGTTTTTCGTTTTCGTTGCAGCAGATGCATTGAACTAAAAAGAATGCTAACGAAACAGCAATTTTTCATTTTCGTTTTCATTTTTTCGTTTCGTTACCTAACGAAACGAAAATGAATTTTTTTTGCAAAAAATGTCACGAAACCGAAAACGAACCAAAACGGACCCCTAAATGACCAAACGACAAACGAAACACCATTTTTTTGAGTCTTGCCCATCTCTAATTGTATCCATAGTAGCTCCTTTACTCCTGGGAAGACAAAACAGTAACCCAGCAGGACTCCTTTTTCTTTTCAGTGTGGGAAATTTCTCCCAAATATGCCCGTTTTGACTACGTTCAAATGTCTAGATATTTTATTTTTATTTTAGAGTATTTTTACCCCGCCTTTCTCCTTGGAAAAGGACTCAAGGTGGCTTACAGTATTGAGGGATAATATATAGTTCAGTACAATTAAGACACGTTCAAGTATTTGAGAACAAGGAATTGAGGGACATCTTACAGCATTAAAAGACAACATTACATTAAAGCTACAAGGATATAAGTAGTTATAAACACAAAGTCTATGTTAAACCTATAGATTCATATAAAAAAGGCATAATAGGTAATCCATCATTCAGGGAAAGCTTGCCTGAAGAGGAAGGTCATTGCCTGTTTCCGGAAAGACATCAGAGATGGGGCAGTCCTGGCCTCCAGTGGGAGGGAGTTCCAGAGTCTGGGCGCAGCAGCCAAGAAGGCCCTTTCATGGGTTCCCATGTGACTTACCTGTGAGGGTGGACGGATGGAGAGAAGGGCCTCTCCTGATGACCTTAACGCCCGAGTCGGTTCATACTATGAGATTCGATCCAGAGGCGTAGCCACCAGGATTGGGAGCACCTGGGGACAAAGTTCATTTTTGCACCCTTCCTGCCCCCCCACACACATCGCACCCACCCAGCAACGGTGGGGACGAACCCTATGGGCATAGGTTGGGTGCATGCACATTTGTGCACACGTGCAAAGGGGTGTGTGTGTGTGTGTGTGTGTGTGTGTGTGTGTGTGTGTGTGTATGCGTGTGTGGGGTAGTGCACACACGCCTTATACCTCTCCCACCAAGGCAAGAAAGAGGAGGAAGGTGCCTTGGCAGCCGCACTCCTACCTGCCTGTTTCGCCACTTGCCTGGCACACAGCGGCGGAGGTGGCGGAAGATGTGTCGTCAACAAGCCTTCGGGGAAAGGAGGACTGCTGGGCAGTGGGAGGGTGCTCGGCTTCCTCCTGCTGCTCCCCCTCCAGGCATCCCCCAGATTGCTGCACACGGGGGCAGATGTACCTCCCCCCCCCAAGATACGCCCCTGATTCGATCTTTGAGGAAGCTAGGGCCCAGGTCATACAGTGCTTTGTAGGTCAAGGTCAGCACCTTGAATTGTGCCCGACAGCTGATTGGCAGCCAGTGGAGCTGCTTTAATAGGGGTGTCATGTGATCTCTGTACCCCGCCTCAGTCAGCAGTCTATCTGCTGTGTTCTGGACCTGTTGAAGATATTAGTCATAAGGAAGGCTCCCACCCATCCAGAGGTTGCTTTTCTCACTAACCTATTTACAGGTTAAACACAAATCATAAATCTGTTTAGTCTCTGTACAAATCCCTAAACACGCATATTTCATCAGTGTTTTAATCACACATCATCAGTTCATAATTGTTCACCTCTTCAAAGACTATAGGTGTGTCTCCTGCCATTTCATCTGCTAACCTTAAAGGTTTATTTATTTATTTATTTATTTATTTATTTATTTATTTATTTATTTATTTATTTGATTTATACCCCGCCCATCTTCCCGTGGGAACTCTAGGCGGCTGTGTGTGTGTGTGTGTGTGTGTGTGTGTGTGTGTGTGTGTGTGTGTGTGTGTGTGTGTGTGTGTCCCGATACATACATTACAGCAATCTCTCTAACCCTAACCTTAACCTCTCCTCCCCCAAAAAAAAGTTCCCTTCTCAAATTTGAGAGCTTTATTCAAGAGAGCTTTATTCCAGAATACAGTGGTACCTTGTATAAAGGAATTAATTCGTTCCAAATGAAATTATGTTAAGCAAATTTTCCTTTATACAAATTTTCATAGGAATGCTTTGAAAATGGAGTAATCCCATTTTTATGTTGTACGGATTCTCCCCATAGGCAATTATGTTAAGCAAATTTCCCCTATCTCCATAATTTTTTATGTTGTACAAATTTTATGTTATACAAGCTGTTTGTTATACAAGGGTCCACTGTACTTTGTGTGTCTCCTTCTAGGACTACATAGTCCATGTGCCTTTCCCCCTTCACCACTCTGGAAAAACTATCATTAAATATGCAAATCCCTCCCACTTAAGAGTCTCCCCCTTTCTCCAGACAAGTCAGCAGTTGGCCCCACGCTTCATGTTGGAGGTCAGAGATCATGGTAGTGCTTTTTGATCTTAGGTGGGACACCTCTAAGCTGTCCCTCTTCTGAAGAAGATTCCTCTGCCTATCAGGGTTTTGCCCTCTTGTCTTCTTCCTCTAAATCCAAGGAGTAGATGTGCCCAGAATGACTTCTGCTCGGATGTCCTCCTGATATTTCCATGGAGCTATTGGCCATATATATTGTTTCTAGCTTTAATGCTGCCTTTTAATGGCGTAAGATGCCTCTTCACAAACATTGTTCCTTATCTTTAAATAGTGTATTAAATATATCTTAAATAATAAATAACGAAAATGTTCTATAAAACCAGTGGAAAATGTAGTTAGAAAATGACGATTGTGGACAAACTGTTTCTAAAAACCTGTGTTTAATTCAAAAGCACTCTTTTTGTTTCATTTTGAAATAGGATACAGAGGGCTTGCTGATAAACAAATGTAACCAGGAATGAAGTCGTTGAAATTATCCCTTATGTTTTTGTTCATTCCCATTGAAACCATGTTGCCCTTGTGGATAGATTTTTGCTTCATGAAGTTAGCAGCCTGGTCATAAATCTCAAGTACATTTGTATTTTCTGGAACATGGAGACATTTCCTTAAAAAATAAAATGCCTGAACAATTAGTCCTTCAGGGAAGGTTTCAGTCATTATTTTCAGGGTTTTGAAGGCAATGAGCTGAGGAGACATCGTCACTGTGGTTGTGGGTAAACGGATAATGCCAACTTTAAGGGCATCCTTCTCCAGATCCAAAAATAAGTTACTTCCCCCTGACTATCATTGATTTTGGAAACCTGAAGAAGAAAGCAGAAAAGTCGGCTTATTAAACTTTACTGAATTATTCTTGCACTGTTTGTGGAAGAATGGTTGATATATTTAAGAGCTCAGGTCACAAATTTAGGGTACTCGACAAGCCTCCGGAACATTGCTCTTTGCATTCCCCTCATGCACAGTTTTTAAAAATTAGGGATTGGACATGGACCGAGAACGTTACCAACTCTGGATATTTTCATATCAGGATGCTTCTTATGGGCAGGGGGTGCACTGGCCCTCATCCAAGAGCCATTTATTTGGATGCAAAGGGCTTCCACACAACCATAGCTATGAAGAATTTTAAAAGATTGTGGGTTTTTTGTTGTTTTTTTGAGAGGAAAAGCAAATGGAACATAAACCTTTAGGAGGAAAAAGCAAGTAAAATACAAATGTTCATTCTAGCTAAGTGCATGCTTAGTTATGGGCATCTAAGGTTGGGTTAGAGCTACCTAGATGCCCTAAGCACATCCAATCTCGCCTGATTTTGGAAGCTAAGCAGGGTTGGCCCTGGATAGTACTTGGATGGGAGACCAACAGGGAAGATCAGGTGCCTGGACTAGGAACTGGCAAGCCACTCCAGTATTCCTGCCAAGAAAAGTCCATGGACATGGAGTCACGAAGAGTCGGTCACGACCTAACGACACAACACACACACAAGGTTGGGTTATAATTGAGGCGAGGACTGCCCCATCTCTGATGTCTTTCCAGAAACAGACAAAGACCTTCCTCTTCAGGGCAAGCTTTCCCTGAAAAAGAGGGACTACCTGTTATGTGACTTGTATATGAATCTACCATACATGACCACTTAGACGTTCTGTTTATAGACTTTGTGATTGCATTGACCCTATGGCCACTGTCCCACGGCCGGAAGAACTGATTAATAATAAAATCCGGTTTCGCTCTGGCAATGGTCACATGGTTGAAGAGGTGCTTTCTGTGTCCCCACATACACTGTTTCATTATTTGCCTCTGTTGTGTCCCCACGGCCAGAAGCCACATCAAAGCATTCAGTTTCGTCAATGGTGTCCGGCTTTGTCATATCGGCTTCCATGCTCACTGCTGATACCTGCTGGGAAAACCATGTGGGTTTTAGAGTCCCCACCGACATATGCGCCAGCTAAAAAGCCACATCCGAACTGAGACAAATAATTACTACCACCTGGGTTGGTACTTGGATACTTCACTGGGTTCCGCTAAAGTGGGCATGGCTTCTTAAGGCTATAAATAATGGGGAACTTTCTTTTTTTATTTAACAGGGAGCCCACTGCCCTAAATCAAAGACCCTCAAACCTTCCAATCAATTGGCTTTCAGGCAAAGAACCCTCTGTAAACAAGCTAGAAACCTAATAGCTAGCTACTGCACTGAGAGATCAGAGATAAGCTCAACAGCTGATCGGCGCAGCGTGGGAAGGAAAGAAAATGTTTTTTTAAAAAATAACCTTCACAGTCCTACTTAGAAAGGAAAGGAATACAATCAGTTTAAATCAATTTGCAGACACAGCCAGCAAAAGGAATAGCTCAGCTCCTCACTAGCTTCAGGCAGATCAAGATCAGAGATAAGCTATCTCAACAGCTGAGGCACTGAAGGAAAGGAAAACAAATTGATTAGTTTAAAAATAAACCTCCTGTTCTCAAGACGGCTGGATCAAGAGGCTAGGATGAATCGTTTCATTTTCAAAACAAAAAAGGTGTTTTGTTTCATTTCTCGACGACACGCTGTTTGCTATTTCATTTTGTTTCATAAGGTTTTGTAAGCTTACAAAATGACGAACCAGCGTGTCATTTTTCGTAAGGTGCCCATCCCTAGTCAAAACAAAGCCCAGCAGATGTAAGAAAAAAAGGAAAGTTAAAGCTCCAACAGCCACAGAAGTCATTGGCCTCTCATCTCTTCTGAACCCACATGAGGTACACCATCTTTCAAAGCACAGGTGCGTGACCTTGTCCTCCCTGGCTTTGCTTCCTTTTTGCTGGATCACTGCTCACTCAAGGAACCTTTCAGACAAAAAAGAAAAAAGAAAAAAGATCTATTGTGCTTTTGTCATTGGGCCCTTTCATTTGACCAGAACCTCCCAGGGGCACGGCAGCAGCTGCCGTCATTCCGTGGATAAATGCTCCAGGAGGGCTCATTCCCACACGATCACTTCACGCACGACAGGCAGAGCCAGAGGAGCAGAAGCGTGAGTAACCATTTGGCCTCCAGAAGGTCCCCTCCTGCATTCTGCTGCTTTTCACTAGTAACTAAAATGGCTCCTTTTAAAATTTCCTTTAAAAGCCTAGGCCCTTTCTGCTTTTGGCCCATGCTACAAAACACAGTCTCCCGACATCTACGTCGTAGTTACCCCAAGATGCATAAGAGAGCGTGAGGCCAAAGCGCCACTTACACCTCCTCCTCCTCCTCCTCCGTTTATTGAGACCTTCTCCTCTCTACTGACAAAGTGCCACTAAAATGTCACTGCCAACTCGCCCCAAGAAGGGAAGTGGTGACCAGCTGGAGTGCCGTTTAATTACACCTTTGTGACTGGGAAGGAATAACTTGGTGTTCCAAGGCTCTTTTTTTTTTTTTATCTCCACAGCAGAGGTACAGATGGCTCCCTGGGCATACTTCCCGCTCTCCCTCGGTGGCCTCCTGATCATCAGCTACTTCTTCTGGCAAGGTAAGTCACACGGCTCCGGGTCCAGCCTCTCTTGTCCAGAAATGGCCAGAATGTGATCTGTTTTGGGGCCCAACATTTGGGAAGAGATCCTGATCCCGTCTCAAAAGAACAATCCCCGCCCCCATGTACCGTCAAGTCAATTCTGATTTATGGGCCACTTTGCAGGAGTTGGCAGGTGTTGGTTGGTAGAGAGTAAGTACTCAGAAGAGGGGCCTTATTCCCTTCGGAGGGGAACCTTAGACCACTGTATAGCTTGTACTCCAGGCTGGCTCTTCTCAATGGTCAATACATCTCAAAAAATATGTAGTGGAACTGGAAAAGGTGCAGAAGAGAGTGACTAAAATGATTACTGGGCTGGGGGGGGGTCTCCCTTATGAGGAAAGGCTAAAACATTTAGTGCTCTTTAGTCTGGAAAAAAATGTGTCCGAGGGGGGATATGATTGAGACGTACAAAATCATGCAGGGATTAGTGGATAGAGGGACGCTCTTCTCTCACACACAAAATACCAGAACTAGGGGACATACACTCAAATTGAGGGTTGGGGGAGTGAGAACAGACAAAAGAAAATAACTTTTCACCCAGTGCATTGTTAGTCTGTGGAACTCCCTGCCACAGGATGTGGTGATGGCATCTGGCCTGAATGCCTTCAAGAGGGGATTGGACAGATTCCTGGAGGAAAAGTCAATCACAGGTGACAAACCATGATGGAGATGTGTCATCTCCAGGTTTAAAAAACAAGGGTCCTTCAAGGGCCAGAGGCAGGGGAGTGGTATCAGGAGACAGAGATCTAGTCTCATGCACTCCCAGAGGCATCTGGTGGGGCCACTGTGAGATACAGGAAGGTGGACTAGATGGGCCTTTGGCCTGATCCAGCAGGGCTCTTCTTTGGTTCTTAGGTTCACCGTGGTGTAATCAAGCTCACAACCTCTGGCTCTGTGGCCACAGACCTAACTCACCGAGCTGTCCCATCTAAAGTTGCAGTTCAGTTCTTATCATTGTGACGTAAATGTCACACCCTAGCGCTGGAAGGTGGCTCACTAAGAATGGTCCAGGATTTTGATCTTCTCACATTCCACCAAATGGACCCGATTTTCTTGCACTGACGAGGAGGCTGTCAGGCTCTCGTTCCCTTCCTTTCCTTTGTTTCACCACTTTTGCCAGCTCAAAAAAAAGGTTCCTTAAAGGATGAACTCTGTACAAAAATGTGTGTTTTAACATCAAATGTGTATAAAATGTGTATCTGAGGGTGAAACATATTGGTCGTTCAATGTAAATATGGGGCAATTGAAGGGGGGGTGGACCACTGATGGGTGTGCAATTAGGATGGAAAGAGGATGCAATGTTGCATCCATCCATCCCTTTTTGCTCAACCTTCCACTTTTCAGGCCTTTCTGCTCCTCCGTGTTCCTAGTGTGAAGACTGAGCTCCTCGTGGCCTCTGACCGAGCCTTCTTCCTTCCTTCCCGGCAGGTGCTGAGGCCGCTCAGTGTCGCGAAGGCTGGCTTCAATACCAGCAGTATTGCTTTGCAGTCATTCCCACGAAGATGCCCTGGGCCGAAGCAGAGGTAGGAGGAAGCCTTTGCGGTGCAGCAAGGAAAGGGGCGCCCACCCTGACCCTTTCCCCGACCCCGACCCCGACCCCGACCCCTAACCCTAACCCTAACCCTAACCCTAACCCTAACCCTAACCCTAACCCTCTGCTGGGGACTGAATCACCCCCATCTCAGAATCCTTATCCCTAGTTTCCTCCATCCAGATATTAAAACTAAAAAAGAAATGGAGTTGCATTTAGAGGAGTCTTCCAAGCGATAACAATCTTGGAACTTTATCCCTAGTTAACATAATTATTAAAGCATTTCTTACAATCTAGAGATATTAAAACTAAAAAAGAAATGGATGTTGCAGTTCTTTCCCCACCCCAAGGAAAGGTCAACCATGAGCCTGCTCCAGCAAAGTTTTGGGTCAGCACTGTCGATAACCACCTTGGAACTTTAGTGTAGAACTGGTTTTTTATAGGTAACCATAATTTTATTAAAGCATTTCTTATTCAGTATTTTTAAAGCATTTGTATGAGAAGGTTACACATTTTTACTTATGAGCTTAAACGGATAAAAATAATGGTGCCAACTTTGGGCTGGAAAAAATAGACCCCCTCATCTAGATCATGACCTTCAAGATGTACTATTCTATCATTTGTCATCAAAATCCAATCCTTTATCCAAGACATAGCTGCTGCTTTGTAATACAACAACAAATTAGGGAAGGCAAAACCATCAGCCTTAGTTTTATCTTGCAAATATACATTCTTAATCCTAGCTTTCTTCTTTTGCCATATAAATACACATATACATTTTTCTAAGTCAGAAAGAATCTTAAAATTAGGTAGTATAGGTAAGCATTGAAAGACAAATAGCAATTTGGGCAATACAGACATTTTGATAGCAGCAATTCTACCCATTAGAGATAGCTGGAGTCCCGACCAAGTTTTCAAATCCTCCTTGATTGCTTTTATCACAGTAACATAATTATTCTCAAATAGAGCATTGCAATGGTTAGTCACAGTGATACCTAAATATTTTACCTTGGTAACATGTTGGAATCCAGACAAAATAACCAACTTTTCAGCCATAGATGGTATCATATTTTTGGTTAACATTGTTGTTTTTTCTCTATTAATCTTAAGACCTGGAAAAAAATCAGAAATACGTATTTCCGTGACGTAATTACCAGAAATTGCCTGTAGAAGGCGCTAGAGCCCATTCTGTGTATTGGATTTGTTATTATCTACGGTTTTCGGCAGACGGCTTAGCACTGAACCCCCGTGAATACAGGAGTCCTACTATAATTTTTCCCTTCTAGTATAGTATGTATTTCATCTCGTGTAAACACATCATCCTGTCTTTCAAACAGCTTCAGCCATTTGATGTTTGACTAAGTACTCCAACCCCTCCACCGCTGCAACAGTGCTGGGAATGTATCCAAATTACAGTTATAGCAAGTTGGGGAGCCTCCTGGCGCAGTAGTTAAATACCTGCACTGCAGATAAAACTGTGTTCACGACCCGGGGTTCAATCCCAGGGAGTTGGCTCAAGGTTCACTCAGCTTTCCATCCTTCCGAGGTTGGTAAAATGAGTACCCAGCTTGCTTGGGGGGTGGCAATGTGTAGACTGCATACTGTAATTAAACTGTAAAACTGCCCAGAGACTACTTGAAGTGGTATGGGACGGTATATAAGCAGTACACTTTGCTTTGCTTTGCTTTGCTTTGATACCATAAGGGAACAGCTATTCCCCCAATGAATGGAAGCACGGGTTTTAAGTAAAGTGGTTTGCTTTCTTGAGCCATCAAACCCTCCTCTGAACTATGTGTAGGCTGCATAAATAAATTGTAAACCACCCAGAAAGTGCTTTTAGCACTATGGGGCCATATACAAGCAGAGCACTTTGCTTTGCTTTTGAACTACAGCCGAGAATTCAAGCCGTGTCATCAAACTGCAACGGAGTGGCAATTCTTGTGACTCCCATTTCAGAAGTGCTGGGAGTCCATTCCAGTTCTTCCCCACAACACCTGACAGTGTCCAAAAGTGCTGTACCTTGGACAGCTCCAGGGAAGCACAGATTAAAACCTCGGAGAGGTTCGCAGCACTTCCAAACTGGTGGTTGACAATCGCTCTGCCACAAAAGGCAGGCTTTTATAGGACACAACCTTGACAATTAAAGAGGCACCCAAGGCACAGAATGGTGTAGTGTAGATGTGTAAGGAATTTCAAAGCATTTAACCCACTGACTGAGAAGTACTGCTGTGCAATGATACCTGAGCATTGTTTAGAAAAGAACTGTGTTCACCCAACCGGCTAGGCAACAGAAAAAATTATTTATTTATTTATTTATTTATTTATTTATTTATTTATTTATTTATTATTTGTTGTATTTATAAACCGCCCATCTTTCCGACAGAACTCTGGGCACTTTACAATTAGAATAAAACCAACAGTATAAAACAACAAAAGAGAACAAGAAAAAACTAATAAAATAGGAGGAGGGAACCTCCACAAGAGGCGACACAGGCGGCAAGGAGGAGAAGAAGGGGAAAAAATTAAGTTAAAAAAAAAAATAAAATTAAGTAATGAGGTCGCCAAATGCCTCTTTAAAAAGGAAGGTTTTCAGAGCCTTTTTAAAGGCGGGCAGGGACTGTGCAAGGCGCAACTCACTAGGGAGACGGTTCCACAAAGTGGGGCCCACCACAGAGAAGGCGCGGTTACGCGTAAGCGATTTCCGCGCCTCCCTGGGTGTGGCCACCCTATGTGAGCGCGCCTGTGCCATTCTAGTGGGCCTGACAACTCAGTGCTCTTGCAAACTATCTTGCAAGCTACAAATTGGATATGTGGGTTTAAAATCTCATTTTGGCCTCTTGTTCTCCTTCAGGCCGAGTGTCAGAATTACGGCCGGGGCTCCCATCTTGCCTCCTTTGATTCAGAGCTACAGATGAACGTGGTGGCGAAGCACATCCAAGCTGAGTATCCGGACACAGAGGACGTCTGGATCGGGCTGGAGGACTCCCGGAAGGTGGGCCTTGAGTGGTTGGTTCTCTATTCTTGGGCCCATGGCCCAGTCCCAACCGTAGAGGAGGAATGAGTTGGGAAACAAGGAAGCCTGGAGAGAAGGGGTCTATGAAGAGGGACTGGAGATGTCCAGGGTAGTGGGGCTTTGGTGGTGGAGTGATGGGGCAGAGGGACAGGCTGGTAAGCCTTGACTTGCTCACCCTTTGCCCAAAAGAATCTATGAAGAAGCAGCTTGGATGAGGCCAAAGGCCTCCTTTCCAAGATGAACTTCTTAAAAACAACTTGCCAAGCAACTCTTTATTTCCAATATCATTGTTGCCCTTTTTATCACTGCTCTGACTGCACACAAAATGTGGTGCATCAAGCATTTTAAATTAGCTGCCTTCTCACTAGGAGGAAACCATAAAAAATCAGAGAGGGCTCTCTAGTTCCCCCTAGAGCCCAATTATGACATGGCACCTGGCATTTTTTTCCCAAAATGGGAAATGACAACAGCTCTCAAGATTGACAAAAGAATGGCATCAAATCAGAATATTTTCTCCTAAAATTCACTAAACAGGCCCTAAAAACCCTTCAAAAGCAATGCTTTCACTGTGTCCCTGAGCTGGAGAAGGGGTGGAACTGGCATAATTCAGCTTTTCCCTTGCTTCATCCCATTACTTTTTTTTTTGCTCTTTTGCCAACAGATCTCTGTGATTCACCAGCAGAATGGGACTCTCTGGGTACAAATTCATTTGTCTTGGCACAATGGTTCCCAATCATGGATCCACAGATGTTCTTGAACTAAAATTCCCAGAAGCCTTCTTTACTAGTTCTGTTGCAGTCCATGAACATCTGGGGGTTCAAGATCAGGAACCCCTGTCCTACCACAATAATCTTCTGCCTATTCCATCTTTGTTTCACCAGCACTTTGTTGAGTTGTCCCAGATCTTCCCATTCACCTGTGAAGGGTTAGGGGCTGCACTGCATGCATACCCTTTGCCAAACCTGACATCTTCTTTCTCTGCATGTTCTCTCAGACCAAGAGATTTTCTTGGAATGATGGATCTCCAGTTCGTTTCCTCTCCTGGAATGATGGGGAACCAAACAATATAGATGGAAAAGAGTACTGTGTCCACACGAAAGTAACAGAAGGTGAGATTTTTGATGTTCTGGAATAGTCAGGGAGATGTGGGTAATCCAGAGATGGGTATAAACCACAGGTTCAGTGGTTCATCCTGGCTTGTTTACATCTGTGACAGGCATCCAGTAGTTCAGCATCCTACCTTCCAATAGCTGGCCACTCAGAAGCAATGCCTGGTGCAAGTTGGGGGGGCGGGCCTCTCTTTTCATTCAGTTCCAGAATGTGTCACTGCTAGGATTAAACCAAGCCAGCAATCTGTTAAAGCCATTTAACCATTTTGAGAAGTGGAAATCTTCCTATCTGCTCTCCTACAGAGGGGAAGGGAAAGGAAGCCTTGTATTTCTTTTTGTCACAGCTGCTAACACCCTTTCAGTGCTGGTGGATAGCTCAATGAAGGTGTCTATCCAGTGTGTGGCAGCAGTGAAGAAGGCCAATTCCATGCTAGGGATTATTAAAGGAGATTGAAAATAAAAGAGCCAACATTATAATGCCATTATACAAAACAATAGTAAGGCTGCACCTGGAGTATTGTGTACAATTCTGGTCACCGCATCTCAAGAAAGACATAGTGGAACTGGAAAAGGTGCAGAAGAGAGTGACTAAAATGATTACTGGGCTGGGGGACCTCCCTTATGAAGAAAGGCTAAAACATTTGGGCCTCTTTAGTCTGGAAAAATGCACCTGAGGGGGGGATATGATTGAGATGTACAAAATAATGCAGGACATGCATAAAGTGGATAGAGGGAAGCTCTTCTTCCTCTTCATAAAATGCCAGAACTAGGGGACATCCACTCAAAGTGAGGGCTGGGAGAGTGAGAACAGACAAAAGAAAATATTTTTTCACCCAGTGCATTGTTAGTCTGTGGAACTCCCTGCCACAGGATGTGGTGATGGCATCTGGCCTGGATGCCTTCAAAAGGGGATTGGACAGATTCCTGGAGGAAAAGTCCATCCCAGGTGACAAACCATGATGGAGATGTGTCATCTCCAGGCTTAAAACCAGGGTCCTTCAAGGGCCAGATGCAGGGGAGTGGTATCAGGAGACAGAGATCTAGTCTCGTGCACTCCCAAACGCATCTGGTGGGGCCACTGTAAAATATAGGAAGCTGGACTAGATGGGTCTTTGGCCTGATCCAGCATGGCTCTTCTTATGTTCTTATGTTTGTCACTGTTGCGCTGTGTCTGTTAGCAGCAATCAAAAAGAAATGGAAAACTTCCTCTTGCTTCCCCTCCAAAGGTGAGTGGAAGCCTCCCATTCCTTGAAGATTGTGCAGCAGCTCAGGCAAAACACAGAGGTGGAGATGAAAGTAGGGTTTTGTTTCTGCTCCTGTTGCTATTTCCCCCTTTTTCTTTAAAAGGAGATTGGTCTCCGTTGTGCTAAACAGTTTGGCTTGGGTATGGCTGATCCTTGCATCTGGATCACAATGGCACACTGTGCCTCAAACTGACCCGATATAGCATGATCAAAATCCATCCAGGCTGGGACAATTAGGCTGTCTCTGAGGTGCACCCTGGTATTAATTCAATGCAATTAGCTATGGAAAGTTCCCTACACCTTCTGTGAACACCAATCGGATTCCAGCCTGTTTTTCTTACAGTGTTCTTCTCCTGAAAAGCTCTCTTGTGCCTTCTAATTTTTGGTTTTTACATGTGGGTAGGGGTGGCTCCCTGGAACATCTGGGGAAACGGCAAGGTTATAACTCTGCTGCCAACAGGGGCAGGGGTGTGTGTGTGTGTGTGTGTGTGTGTGTTTGTTTTGAGCCATCTGGGCTGTATATTTGCCAACCCCTGGTGCAATTACCCCCAGTTAGCAGTGTCAGATCTGAGGCCAGAGGGAACATGTACTGGGTGGTGGTGGTGGTGGGGTCAAATCTATTACTGGGGGCAGCGGCGGGGAGCGGGGGAGCTTGTTCTGCATCCACAGCCTAGACTTTCTATGACATTCTTCTCTGTGGCCTTCCAGGCTTTCTCAAATGGAACGACGCCAACTGCAAACTTTCGAAAAGTGCCCTTTGCAAGGCCAGGCTGCGGTAGGAGCAACGGCATCTCAACCAGCCTGTGAGAGATACGCCGGCATGGGGAAGCCGTTTTCCTGAATAAACATTTCCTGTTCAAAAAGAGAGAGAAAGACATTGTATTGTGCATATATATTTTCCATCTTTCGTGTTGCTTTTCGGAAATTCTAGACAGATTTTATAGGATAGCCTACATTCTTAGGGCCCAAAACATCTGGAGTGCTGAAGGTTCACCACCACCGGCTTAGAACAAGGGAGAATGTAGAAACCCCCTGGTGTTGGAGAGGAAGGGTCTTTATACACCTCCGTTAAGCTCCAAATGCCCATGTCATCCAACAGCTCCATTCCCTTTCATGGCGCCATCAATCCAGAACAGCAACTCAGCTCCTACTCACAGCACCAAGGCTGCATTATCCCTGAGGCTGACCAGGCTGAAGCCTGCAGGCAGTAATAAGGGTGCAGCAATTCATTTTGCTGAGAGATCCTCTAGGGCTCCCATGGCTAAAGGCACTTGGCACTCCATGCTGCAGCAATGTGTGTGTGTGTGTGTGTGTGTGTGTGTGTGTGTGTGTGTGTGTGTGTGTGTGTGTGTGTGTGTGTGTGTGTGTGTGTCCATATATACCCTCATCTGTATACTAGAATTGATGGGATAGATAGATACTGTAATTAATAGTGACTAGTTCCTTATTCAGAAGGAAGGCTCCCAGCTAACACCAGGGCAGGAAGAAGAGGCCAGGGCAGGTCCAAGCGCAGCTAAGTTTCAAAGCTGGGTGCATCTCATCTGGGCGTTCACTAGGGGGGCTCTCCGATTGATCAAAATCCTAGAATGGAGACTTATCCTCATCCATCCATCCATCCATCCATCCATCCTTTCTTTTATCAATCCATCCATTCAGGTAGGTAGGTAGGTAGGTAGGTAGGTAGGTAGGTAGGTAGGTAGGTAGGTAGGTAGGAAGGAAGGAAGGAAGGAAGGAAGGAAGGACAGACAGACAGACAGACAGACAGACAGACAGACAGATAGATAGATAGATAGAATATTTATGAGAGTACATATACTCTCTCTCTCTCTCTCTCTCTCTCTCTCTCTCTCACACACACACACACACACACACACACACACACACACACACACACACACACACACACACACACACACACACACATAAAGGGCTCCTGGGCACCAAATATGGTGCCTCTGGGACCCAGGGGAGCTGTTTTGTTTTGTACAATGTTTTTTTAAAAAATGTAAGAAACAATACAACACAAAACAGGGGTGGGCATGAAATTAAACAAAAGAAAACATCATTTTTCCATTTTGTGGCCATCCCTAGGAGACAGATTTATTATTATTATTATTATTATTATTATTATTATTATTATTATTATTATTATTATTATTATTATTAGTAGTAGTAGTAGTAGTAGTAGTAGTAGTAGTAGTAGTAGTATTGATTACTGCAATGCGCTCTACGTGGGGCTGCCTTTGAAGACGGTCCGGCGATTGCAACTGGTTCAGAATCGTGCGGCGCGGCTGGTGAGTGGTGGGGCTGCCAGGGATCACATCACGCCGATTCTGCGTAACCTTCATTGGTTACCAGTTGCTGCCTGAGCTGAATTCAAAGTGCTTGTTCTGACATACAAAGCCCTAAACGGCTTGGGACCTAGATACCTGAAGGACCGCCTCCTTCCATATGAACCTACCCGGCAATTAAGATCTAGCCAGGGGGCCCTCCTGAAAGAGCCATCTCTCAAGGAGGTGAGAGGGATGGCCTGTAGACACAGGGCCTTCTCGGCAGCTGCTCCCAAGCTATGGAATGCCCTCCTGATCAAGATCCGCCTGGCGCCAACACTGATTACATTCCGGCGCCAGGTAAAAACCTTCCTGTTCCAGAAGGTTTTTAATTGATATAATATAGATTGTGGGTCCGCTGATGACAATTTTAGAATAACAATTTTAGTGTAAGGTTTTTATTGATGATTTATTGATATTTTACTCTTAACTATTCTAAATTGTTTTATTCTTTGGATTGTAAGCCGCCCAGAGACCTTTGGGTAGTGGGTGGCATATAAGTTAAATACATAAATAAATAAATAAATAAATAAATAAGTAGTAGTAGTAGTAGTAGTAGTAGTAGTAGTAGTAGTAGTAGTAGTAGTAGTATACATTTGCTCGGTTACAGTTCAGCCTTGGTGTCATTAGGGGAACAAAGGCGTCCATGTGCAGGTATACCTATGTACTAACACGCACATATATACTTGTGTATTCACTCCTTTCTTCATCTTTCCTGCACAAGTATTCTTTAGTTCACTTAGCTCTTCCGTTGCTGCTTCCTGCAGCCTGACTACAGCTTCCCTTCCCTGCCTGCTCCCTCTCTTGAATGCCACAAAGGCTAAACGTTATTTCACAAAAGAGTTCCAACTTAGGTCAATAGCTTTTATTTTTAAAATATATCCCATTAGCAAGGTGCCTGATGGAGAGGGCTGCCAGCACTTGATGAATAAGTGGCCCCCGCCTCTGGAGTTTGAAGTGGATTGCATTTTAAGCCACCTTCCACTACAGCTGCTGAATGCCAAATAATTCTGGGCCCATCCATCTCCTCCTGCCTTGTGGGTTTTCTTTTACGGATTGCCACCTTCCATTTTAACAAGCATACACCTGAGGAGCTTGGTCCACTTATTTCTTGGAAAAGTCCTGTAAAGTGTAGCAAACTAGATTTCCTTGAAGGGACTGAGGAAAGATGGAAGGCACCAGGAACATAAGAACATAAGAACCTAAGAAGAGCCATCATGCTGGATCAGGCCAAAGGCCCATCTAGTCCAGCTTCCTCTGTCTCACAGTGGCCCCACCAGATGCCTCTGGGAGTGCATGAGATTAGATATCTCTCTCCTGATACCACTCCCCTGCATCTGGCCCTTGAAGTACCCCGGTTTTAAGCCTGGAGATTACACACCTCCCTCATGGTTTGTCACCTGTGATGGACTTTTCCTCCAGGAATCTGTCCAATCCCCTTTTGAAGGCATCCAGGCCAGATGCCATCACCACATCCTGTGGCAGGGAGTTCCACAGACTAACAACGCAATGGGTGAAAAATATTTTCTTTTGTCTGTTCTTACTAGAGATGGGCATGACCAGGAAAAATGACGTTTCGAGTTGTCGTGTGTCGGAGCTGGCCCGTTTCGGCTCGTTTCCGTTTGTCGCGAAATTTTTCAAAAATTTGTCATTTCGTTTGTCGTCTGTCATTAATAGTGGTTTAGGGGGGGTAGGGTAGCGGGCTCCTGGAGGCACCTCTCTGGGGTGGGTGCCTCCTCTGGCCCGCTACGAAGGGATTTAGCAGGCTCCTGGAGGCACCTCTCCGGGGTGGATGCCTCCTCTGGCCCCCTACAAAGAGAAAAGGAAGGGTACATGACCGTGTAGCCATTGTGTACCAAGTGGCACTGGCAGAGGCACCTCTCTTTTGGATGCCTCTAGCTCACTAAGAAGGACAGCATGCTGGCGTACAGAGTTTTTTGGAACTTTGGACTGGTGAGCGAGGTGAGAGAAGAATGCCTCTGCTGGGCGCCCTCTGACTCAATAAGAAGGACAGTGTACTTGCGTGTAGTGCAATGCGAGTACAGATCTGGCTTAGGGTTGGGGTTAGGGCAAGGGCTAGGCTTAGGGTTATTACGGGTAAGGTTAGGGTGAGTTAGTGGGCTGAACCTCTGGGTGCCTCCGACCCACTAAGAAGGAAGGCATTGTGCTGTACTTAGGGTTAGGGTTATGGGTTAGGGTTAGGGTTAGGGTTAGGGTTAGGGTTAGGGTTAGGGTTAGGGCTAGGGTTATAGTGGGCTTTTTATGCCCGACTGGCACATCCCAGAAGTCTCAGTCAAAACCTGGCCAAGTGCCCATGCGATTGGTGGAATGGGTCCAAAAATTTGCATGGTCCCATCCCATGGCCAGCCCATCGTTGCGCAGGTGTAAAAAAAAATAAATAAAAATAAAATAAAATAAAATCAATGGGATTGGAGACAGACGTTTATTGCAAGAAAAACCCACTGCTGCTACTGTAAAAATTCAGGCAGTTAAAATACCTAATTTTCGCATGTTTCTGTGTGGTGCTTTGGTGGGTTTTTGGACCACGATTTCAAAAAAAAATATTGCGGTCGCCATTTTGGATCCCCCCGCACCACATGGCATGGCGAGACGACGAGGATGCCCCCCACCAGAGCAGCCCAGGACAGGAGAGGGGGGGAGGCCAGGGACCCCCCCCAGAAACCACCCCTCTGGTAGGTGCCCTCACTCAGGCAGGCATATTTTCGCCTGCTTTTATGGCCGGGAATCGGTTTTTTTAAAAAACTTTTTTCTGTGCCGCTTGGCATCGCGCGATCGCCGCGATGCCATGAACGACAACGACAAATCAGACCCAATTTTTCTTTTATCGGTTCGAGTTCGAGTTCTGACGGCTTAATTGTCATTACCGTTTCCGTTGCGTAACGGAAACGAGGAACGGAAACGGAAACGAGAATTTCGCCAAGTCGTGCCCATGTCTAGTTCTTACTCTCCCAACCCTCAGTTTGAGTGGATGTCCCCTAGTTCTGGTAGGGAAGAAAGGAAGACCAAATTGGAGATGGTGTGACGCCCTGCAAGGAACCATTGGGGTTGTGCTTGGAAGAGCCATGCTGGTCTGTCAAGACCTGGACCTTTTTTTGGAGATGGCTCATTCACAGGGTCATTTTCAGTCGCAAGTCACTTGACAGCATGTAACGAGATCATCAGGAAAAACAACAGCTTACAAGCCATGATGGGGAAGCCTGTTCTCTCCAGGCTTAAAAGAAGGGTCCCTCCAAGTGCCAGACACAAGGAAGTGGCATCAGGAGACAGGGATCTCGTGGTCTCATGTGCTCCCAGAGGCATCTGGTGGGGCCGCCAGGAGAGACAGGACATTGGGCTGGAAAGGCCATTGGCTTCATCCAGCTGGGCTCTTCTTAGGTTCACTTCTTAACAACAGCAAAGCTCCCTCCCTATTTCAGAAAAGCACCATTATTTTAATTTTGAATTACAACAGGATGATTTGGGGATTGTTTAACATCATCAGGGACCAGCACAATTTTGGGACCAGGCAGCAAAGTGTGAAACTCTGGTCCTGGCATGAGCTAGAATGAAACAATCTTTTTTTCACCTTTGGATGGACAAAAATGTAAAGCAAGTGTTATTTTAAAACCCTGTACACGCTGAGAGAAGAAAAACGTCATCTGGATGTCAGGTAGCTTCTCTTCAGCTGAGGGGAACTTAACATGGATCTTAAAGGGGCAGGGATGCCCAAATAGGGTGGAACATAGGATGTCCTTTTTGGGAGAAACCAGACTAAGACGGTTACTTCACGTCCTTATTTGTTCCGCGACAAGCTTCGTACTGTGACAGTGTTGGCCGCGATCACGTGGTTTTGTCTCTGTTTAGTCCCTGTTTCCATTTTCTCATGGTCATGATAACTTTTCTCATGACAACTGTTACTTTACGGTCTTGTTCCGTGACAAATTCTGAATTTGTCTTGCTTTCTTTACCCCATTTTTTAAAAATTGTAAATAAAACTTTTTCGATATTTCGATTTCCTGGTCTTCTGGGATTTACATGTCAATGCTACAGAATTTTCAGTTCTTTCTTTAATAAACATTTGCGCTGCATGGTGTTTCCCATAGGGAAACTAATGTTGAATGTTGCTTCAGCCGCTGACCACTAGGTGGACACTGGTTGTTGCGTGACAGTTGTTATCCCACGGTCCTTTGTCTCAGAACAGGAACTGGGAACAAACTGTGACAAGAGAATACCCCAACCCAGTGCCAGAGACAGTATTGTCACACTCTGATCCCATTCTGGTGACGTGGTCGAGAGAAATTTCAGCTGTTGTGCGATGGACCTGAAGTAAGATTTTTTTGAACCAGTCCAAAACGCAACACTGACAGAGACAAAATGGGCGTGAAGTACCACCTAACTCACTCTCCTTTGTCCCGCAGCCAGCAACAAATGCTTGGTGGGATGGTGTTGGGGGCCAGGGGTTGGGGTGGGCAATCAAGACAACTTTGAAAAACAAGATATCTTGGAAAAACCAGAAGTTTTACACCTTCAAATTGTGAAGCTGCCATCTCATTTGTTTCTTTCTTCAGTGAAGGTGAATTGCGGCATTCTGCTTGTGTACCATAGCTTGAAGGCCATCAAGGAGAGCTGAGGGTGGTCATTGTGGGACAAACTGGAACTGGTTCAAGAACCATGACAAAACTTCCCCTCTGAGATAAATCTTTCATAGAAAATAATGGCCAAGCCAGGCAATTAATCCTCTCCAAAAGTGGACATTTCCTTAAGAGGTTCAAGGGCATTCTGGTTCTTTCTGGCTCATGGTCTCTGGCACATGCAGAAATGTCTTTATGAGGTGACTTTTCAAAACAACAGGCACGACAGGCAAATACAGCGGTACCCCGACTTAAGACCAGCTTGACTTAAGAGCAATTCGATTTAAGAGCAGAAAACTGTTGGTGTTTTAACTGCCGCCTTACAAATTTTAGATATGGTCTGTTCCACTTAAATATATTTGTTTTCGTTTGTTTTGATTTTTTTTAACTTATTTTTTTCAATTTTTAGATAGGTACCTGATTTAAGAGCAGTTCAATTTAAGAGCATGCATTTGGAACGGATTATATTCATAAATTGAGGTACCACTGTAATCCCATTTTCTCAGAGTTCTGAACAGTCACCTCACGTAGAACCCCAACGGTGGGTTATGTAGCGTGACGAACCAAGCTCCTTGTAAAGTTGCTTCAGGCTGTGCTTCGTTCCATGCCTGCAAGTCAGAGTAGGATTCTGCACAGCACTCATCCTGATCTAATGAGGGACTGTGCTTCCTGGTCAGATCCCTAAGGGGTTGGGGGGCAGGTGGGAAGGGCAGAACGTGGAGCCTTAAGACAGAAACAAAGCACACCTCCACCTTGTGGCAATGCTCTTCAAGCCTGTTGGTAAGATTGATGGATAAATTCGAGGTGAAATGGCCCTCATAGCCTCTATGCCACATTGGGATAATTTCTGCCATTCTCCTGCCATTTTCTGAAACTGATCTCTACTGCGGGATCGCTCAGTGGTTGTAGGTCTCCAACTGGAGCCAGAGGCTGGGAGTTTGAACACACACACACCACTGGGCCTCCTTGGCAGGGGGTGGAGTGGATGATCCAGACGGTCCCTTCCTTCCCTGCAGTTTCTAAAATTGTTATTTTGTGTGGGATTCCTCAGGGGTGTACTGAGCAAAACACACCTCCACCTTGTGGTGATGCCAAAGCAAAGTGTGCTGCTTATACGATACCCCATCACACTTTAAGCACTGTCTGGGCAGTTTACAAGTATGGTAATTATGCAGGCTTCCCATTACCAACTGCAACCCCCCCAACAAGATGGCTACTCATTTTACCAACCTCAGAAGGATAGAAAGCTGAGGCTACCTCCAGGCGTCTACCTGGGATTGAACCCCCGTTTGTGAGCACCATTTTGGATGCAGTTTAACCACTGCACCACAGGCCGCAGTGGCTCCTGGACAGGGGCTAGACTTGATGATCTAGAGCAGTGGTTCTCAGCCTGTGGGTCCCCAGATGTTTCTGGACTGCAACTCCCAGAAACCCCTTCCAGCACAGCAAGTGCTTCTGGGAGTTGCAGTCCAGGAACATCTGGGAACCCACAGGTTGAGAACCACTGATCTAGAGGGCCTCTTCTAGCATCAAAGATGGTTACTTCACGTCCATTCTCATCCTGGAAGTTTGTTGCATGTTGCTGTCAGTCGTGGTCACGTGGTCGTCTTCCGATTCTGTTCCTGTTCCTGTGTACGCATAGGCGTGATGGATGATCCTGGCATGACTGTTATGGCATGTCCTCGTTCCGTGATGAGATGTGAAACTCCATGCCTTTGTTCTCCATTTATTTTGGCCCAACCTTCCTTTTTCGATGTTTCGACTCTCAAAGCCTTGCCTTCAATGCGTTATGGAGCTAAGTTTGAGGCATTTGTTTTTTAATCTCTCTGTACTGTGTTGCTGACTCCATAGGGAATGTACTGGTGAATGGCACTTCGCACACCTGCCACTAGATGGAGAATGGCATGTTGCGTGATGAGCCTTACCTCACGAGCACTCATCTTGGAATGAGAAGCATGACAAGCAGATTCCCGAGGCCAGGGAGGGGAATCTCTCATCCCGCTTAAATCACAGTTCAGGGACCGTGGTCGGGATGAACTCCCCTTGTTCCGCAATGGACATGCGGTTAGATTACTTCATACTGGTCCCAAGCGGGACTGCGAACAGCAATGAGATGGATGTGAAGTATCAGCCTTAGTTCCAAGATGATTCTCTCCTCACCCAGTCTGAAAAGGTAACGAGTAACAGGTGGTTTATCCACCCCTGAAGCTTGAACACATGTATCTGCAGAAAACAAGTTTTGCTTTTGCTTTACTTTACTTTATTTACAATTTATGTACTGCCGGCTTGTCTAAACAACTCAAGGCACTGCACAAAGTCAAAGCACGAAAAACAAAATGAGTAATAGAAATAAATGCACAACAAACGACAACACAAAACCCAATGGCACCCAAAGACAATGTGCAATAAAACAAACACAAGATCCTTCATACTTAATTTGCAAGGTTCACCCACAAGTGAGAGTGACTCAATGGCACAACACACTGATTGGCCCTTTTCCTCAAGTAAAATTCCCGACCTTGGCAATCTTTGATCATAAAGAAGATGTGTCTATTCCTTTGCTATTTTAGCCGCACTTTAAAAAAAACTTTTTTGCTGGTCTAGAAGTTATTTGGAAACACCAGAACAACAGAATGGAAAGATGACCATGTTCTCAATTAGTTCAGACCCAGTGGATAGGTTGATTATCTACTGTGCTGTTGGAATTTCACCAAATTCGTAACCTGCACTGAAAAGCTAAATAAATTTGAATCTTTCATCTAGAACATGGAGAGATTTCTGAAATAAATGACGTTCCAGGACAATGAGCACTGATGGAAAGATAACCTTTGATCCCTTTAAGAACTTCTGTAGGCCACAAACTGACCAGAGACCATCAGAATGAATGGCAGGCACACAAATGGATAAAACAGTACCTGGGGAATGGCCCTAAAACTACAAAGATGAGACAAGGATGTGGATTCTGGAAGATGACTGGATCGAAGTCATCAGGAGAGAGGGAAAAACTGGGATCCTGAAAAAAAAAAGGCTTTAATCTGGAAAAACAGCATTTCTGACTAAAAGATGAGGGGGGGAGTTTTAACCTAGATGTTCCCTTCCGAAGAAAGCCGCTGAAAGGAGTCTGAAGGGGTCTGAGGGGAACCTCCTTGTGGGTTGGATGCAGCCAAGAAAATTTGGGAAAGTAGCCACTGAGAACACTTTAGACCAGGCATGTCCAAACTTCGCCCCTCCAGATGTTTTGGGCCACAAATCCCACAGTCCTTTGCCATTGGAAATACAGGCTTTATCAGGAGGGCTGAAGTTTGGTCATGCCTGCTTTAGACGGCGAGATAGGTGCCTAAGAAATATCTCAAGGCACTGCTTCCCCCAAAATTGCCACCTTTCACCTTCCAATTTCACACCAACATTCTCCTCACCTTCTGTCAGTAGTGCAGGAAGATCCACATATCCCAGGGGATCAACTGACACCCCACCCCACCATGTGGATGCTGAAGAAGGCAGATTATAGCAAATGTGGTTGCAATAGTAAATGCAATATTCAGATGCTGGGTCAGGATGGGACTGAGGGGCCTCTCCTGCACTTACCTTAGCCTGGTGCTGCCCCCCAATGGGCCTCTGATGGGCATCCCAGGCCTGACCCAGAATTAATCCAGTGAAAATCACACAATAAACCACTCCTCGGGTAAGTGCTGGGGGTCAGGATGGGATTTTTGAGGGGCCTGGAACTCCTGCCTCAGGATGTGGTGATGGCATCTGGCCGATGCCTTCCAAATGGGCCTCTGATGGAAAATCCATCAGGGTTACAAACCATGATGGAGAGAATTAGCTTTAAACCAGTGAGGGCCAGAAGTCACATTCTGTTGCGCTCCCAAACCATCTCCTGTGAGATAAGTGCATGGGAGACCTCCAGCATGGCTCTTCGTGCAGGAGACCTCATGCAGCTTGCCACAGGAGCCCTTTGCTTCATATACTGTGGTCCTGCACTATACTGAGACCGTCGGCAATACATGAAACACAAAATAGTGGAGGATGTCTGTACATTACATGGTCTCTGGCACTCTCTAGTGGCCAGTTTTGTTACTTCATCATTTGGAACATATATTTTTGCGATTTTCTTTTAATATTTTTCTTAAATATTTATATTTTCAGGCCATGGTTAAGTGAATCCATGGTATGAAAATCCTACTGTATACAGTAGAGCAGTGGTGGTGAACCTTCAGACTTCCAGATGTTTTGGACCACAACTCCCAGAATTCCAGGCCTGTATTGACAATGACAAAGGACTGTGGGAGTTGTGGTCCAAAACATCTGGAGTGCCGAAGGTTAGTCACCACTGCAGTAGAGGATCCAACTGTATCTATCAGCATAAGAATGGAATGACCACATTAACCCAAGTGGTTTATTTTCATTGTTCATGTTGATGAACCAAACATCCCTAGGCAGCCCACAAGCATAACTATCAAGAAAGAGCTATCCTTGAACAAAGCAAAAACCCTATTTAGTATGACAATGGCTGATGCCCAGTAGGAAGTGAGTAGACTCTTTGAACCAGTGGGGATCTGGTGAATCACTTCAACTGGTCTACACTCTAGATGTAACTGATTCCTGGATTTCATATATTGCATTTGCTGTGGACTTCAGAAGAACAGCATTCTCAAACGCCAGCCAGATTCCATGACCTAAATTCAGTCTCCGAATCTGTTGATGACACAGACCAGTGAACTTTGGGCTGGTCTTTTAAGTAGCACAAAAATGAGGACAGATCACTTTGAGTTTGGTCTCAGGTAGAAATGGGCACAAATTAATATATATATTTTTGAAAAAGTCATTCAAAAGTCACCAGTTCATTGATTTGCATTTGTATGAATTGATAACCTTTGGTGAATACCAATTGATGAATTTTTAGTGATGGGGATGTTCAGGCTACAAAATGGTACCTAGAGACACCAAACTTGTAGAGGAGCCTTCTCTGACTGTCCTCTACAGTCCCTTCAAGTTTGGTGAAGCCAGTTGTTAAAGGGCGCCTTCCTGGGAGGCCTACTTTGTGGGTATATTTCTCAGTTGTTTGAAAACCAAACTTCACCAAGCTTGCACAGCTTGTAGAAAAGGGTTAGGGAACGTTTCTCTATGTTTGGTGGCTCTAGGTTCCCTGGGGGGTTTTATAGGGCTTAAAAGTAAAATACGAATTTATAAATTATGAAGACATGAAGTTGTCTCAGGTTCACCTGGACCTAGGCCAGGACATTACCCAAAGGAAGGCCAAAACGAGAACAGCAGGCCCCACCATCAAGTGGGACAAACACTAAGAAAAAGAAGAATTTATAAATCGATCCATCAACAAAAATGATAAATTCATTTTTTTGCGATTCGTCAACCTTGACAAATCATGAATCAAAACAAATCACAATTTTTCTGATTCGTGCTCATCTCTGATCCCATGGTCTAAACTTCAGGAAACTGGAGCTGTCCCTTAAAGCCTTCCCAGGTAATGCATCCCCCGCCCCCCTATTTTTCAGTTCCTCAGTGTGAAAAGAGTGCCAGTGACTTGCCTCCAATTCAGCTTGGGTTGGTTTGTTGTTCCAAGGACTCAAACACAGCTCAGGGTTTTGAACCCTGCCACCCTGCCCCTTTTTTTGGAGGAAAAGGCTTTTTATAAAAAAAAAAATCAGAGACTTGGACTTGGAGCATGGAGCTTGATAGCAAACACTCAAACTCAGACTTGGGGCTCACAGAGGTTAATGTAGAATTTTAATCACTCTTGGCATGATGACCTCTTGCTGGCTGGTCGGAATGCATGGTGGCTGGGGTCATTGCTGCTCACCCATGGACTTCCTAGTCCGAATGATCTTAGCATCCTTCTCAGTTGAGTGAACCTATCGGGTGACTTCATGACCTGCCCATGCGCCTTGTTACCTCCTTGTTACCTGTTAGCTGAATAAATAGGGGAGAGGAGCCACGGTCCTGGGGGAAGGAAGGAAACCTGGCCATCGCTTCAGAACAGCTTCAATCGCACAGGACATTAGGTGAAGTGAGTATATTGCACTGTTTTCGTCCCCTTGACTTTACAAGTACAGTGGACCCTCGTATACAAACAAACGGTTTGTATAACATCAAATCTGTACAACATAAAAAAATTCCAGAGATAGGGGAAATTTGCTTAACAGAATCGCCTATGGGGATGAATCCATACAACACAAAAATGGTCGCGATTAAGGATTATTCTGTTTTCAATGCATTCCTATGGGAAATTTGTATAAAGGAAAATTTGCTTAACAGAATTTCATTTGGAATGAATTAATTTCTTTATACAAGGTACCACTGTACCAGGTCACACCTTTTAGGCAGCTCAAGGGTGGTCAAACACACAATGCTTTCTCCTGCTCGTTAGCAACTACATGCCATTCTGTTTGTTCCTATTTACCCGGGAAGGTTATTTTTACCAAAGTAGTTAAAAACCTATGGCAAACCTTAGAGGGATTTTCCTAGGCACTCCATATGCCTAGCTCTTGTTTGCAATAAGTTCAAACTACAAAAATGTTTCTCCTTCACCTGCAAGAGGGAGAGATGTTTTTGTTTAGCCTCAATAGAGGTTTTCACATGGGTGTGAAGGATTCTTGCACAAATGATGCTGGTTGTGCAAAACTGCAATAATGTTCTTGCTGCTAGGTGCTGTGGACGTGTTAGAACCAGATGCTCCAGATGGGTTGCTTGTGTCTTTGTGAACAATTGCCCAGTTACGCTCTACTCTCTCTCTCTCTCTCTCTCTCTCTTTCTCTCTGTTGAATTGCCTTCCAAAATATAAAAATAAAAATCCAATTCTCTGCTCAAATCTGGTCTGCGAATTCTCACTTGAGAAATCGCAGACCATATTTCTATCTGTTTATGGCCAACGGATCCTTAAGTCCACAATCAACACTAACCAACATGTTGGCTGTTCTTGCCCAAATCCATCTCCTTTAGAAATGATTGTCCTGTCAATGGAGAACACCTTGGCAATAAAGCTGGGTGTTTTATTTTCTCCCAGGGCAGAGTGAGCCTTACCGTAGCACAGAGTACAGTGTGCTCCAATGACAATGGATTTAGGATACTGGTGAAAAGGCAAGGGATTGCTGGTTGTTACTTCATTATCATTCTGCTTTGAGTGGCCTAAAGAGCAGTGAAGCAGTTGTAGGAGGGGACGAAATAATACAATTTAAGATTTCTGTCCATCTCCAGTTGAAGCTTTTTCTTTTGTCTGCCATCAGCAGCCAGGCACTATTCTGTGCACTTTAAAAATAAACACTAAAAAGAATTAGCAACTCAAAGATGGCACAACCCAATGACACAAAAGACAAAAGCTGATGGAAATTTCCATCACATGGATGGCGCCCTGCATGGAGTGCAACAATTAGGGTTTAAAACAATTTAGCAGTCTAAAATACATAAAATAGTAAAGCAAAAAAGAAAATCATTTAAGAGCAGATAAAGCAATTTGGAGATTTCAGTGACTGAAAATACAAACATTAGAAAAGTCCTACAACCTGCTTAAGCCAAGATCCTCACAGGCTTTGGTGAAAGGCTTTGTTCTCACCGTAACCAAAATGAAGCCCTTGTGAGGGCCAAAAGGAGCCTCCGAGGAAAAGGCATTCCAAAGTTTGAGATGCTTCGGCTGTGACAGGCCTCCTCTATGCCTCCATGAAGAATAAGCAAAGTGTGCTGCTTCTGTATAGCCCTGTTTTGTTTTAAATATCATCTGGTCAGTTTACTTGTGAATAGTTCAATGCACATTGTCGTCCCTCCCTGAGCGTGTTGGGGTCAAACTCAGTTTGTGAGCAGTGTCTGGGCTGCAGTACTGCAGTTTAACCAAGGCACCAACCAGGCTCATTTTTTAGCCATGAGTTATAGAGGCAGGCCTGTCCAGCCGACTGCAGTCATTGGCAAGTATGTCTATCAAGAGGCACTCTCTCAGATTTTGAGGTCGGAAGCCATTTAGGGCTTTGCAACGCATTGGTAACACCTCGAGTGCAGAGAGAAGGGTATAACAACCATCACAATACCAAACTCCCAGGTATTTTATATTTGCGCAGTCCACCAGCTGCTTGAGAGGCAAACCAGTAAAAAGCTTACTTACATTAATTTTGCAGATGTCAAGTGTTCCATACAACCAGAATTCCCATTTGTTGCATTGTTTCCTGCATCCAGTCTTTGGGCCTTTTCACACGACCCCCTAAACTCCGCGGCAAATGGCTCCCAGCTCCGGAGCTTAAAATTGTTTCCCCACCAGCTCTGGAGTTTACAGATAATTAAGTGTGATCATGCCCACCTAAGCGTGTCCCAGCGCACTTTTCAGTTACCTGCTCTCTGGAAGTGAAGATTCCTGATGCGGATATAACGTAGTGACTGCCGGGCGCTCCTTGCTTCTGTTTGTTCTTTTTTTGCCCCCCGCCCCTTTAATAGATCTGAATGCAGTGCCGGGATGGCAGAACGGAGGTGAGCGGCATTCTTTTCTTCCTTTTTTTCTCCCTCCCCTCACGCAGCCAGCAGCCAGGAGTGCAGAGGGGGTGGGAACGCAGGAACAGTGACAAACCCCTAAGATCCTTGGTCCAAATTTAAGTGGCCAGCGGATCTTAGGGGTCGTGTGAAAAGGCCCTTTGTTGCTGATTTGAGTGAATGAAGGATGTCTGTAGACTTCATCCTTGTTTATTACAAACAAGACAAATTTCTGAGATGTATGGAAATCTATCATGGTACCCAGAATGACCAAAACATTAAAGAAGGGGTCTTTACGCCACTCCTGTCTCTAACAAAGTTCTTCTTCTCTTCATTTCCTCGAGGTGTTGAGATGGAGACCCTCAGCGGATTTCTTCCCTTCCTTCTGCTCATTCAGTTATTTCTGCAAGGTGAGTCCTTGCGGACATCTCCAGAACGTCTTCCTTGATGGCAGCCAAGGAATGAGATCCAAAGCTCGAAGCGCCATTCCATGCATGTCGACTCCAAAAAGAGGTCCTCAGTTTTTACTGGAAAATACCTCCCAAAAGAAAAGGGACTGCAGTCTTCAAATCTTCCCAAAAGAAAAGGGACTGCAGTCTTCAAATCAGGAAGACATTTTTTTTCAAAATTAAAATATGTCTTTTTAAAAACTGTGCAGTAAAAATACAATAGGAGCCACTTATCCATGGAATCAGCATTCACTGATCCACTTATATCCACAGTTTGAAAACATTAATATGAATATTCTTCTTGAAAGAATAATCCTAGAAATACGTATTTCTGTAGATGAAGTTACTAGAACTGCTCACTAGAGGGACCCAGAGACCTTGTTGTGTATAGCCCAGAGTGGCCTTGTCACAGTACAGAAATCCAATAAATAGCAATAGCCCTGTGGGTGTCTTTTTTAAAAAAACTATAACGATGCCCAGCAGCCTCAATTCAGCCCCAGAGGCCGTCTTTTAAAAATATGGCAGTGGGAAGCGGGGAACAGGCTTGTAGGGGGTTGGAAAACAAAGTTCATTAAATCACAAAAAGGTTTGTTGGTTTGAGAGAGTTTGGGCTCTCCAGTTTGGATGAACCCAAACGGGCACAAATCAATGAATTGGAGATTTTTCACAAAGGTCCCAATTCACTTTTCGATCCACATTTCGATTCAGTAGTTGTTGATTTTTAAGTTAGTAGTTCCTAATTATACGGTGGCCTCTTCCCTGTGTAGGTTCTGAAGGCTTGGACTGCCCAAAACACTGGATGGAGTATGAGGACCTGTGCTTCGGAGTCATGGAATCCCCAACCCAGTGGACAGATGCAGAAGTAAGGAGGATGCCCTAGAATTGGCAGAAGATCCCGGGGTGGAATTGGCAGGAATATCTTGAGATCTATTCATGGAAGCACACCTGGGCAGGAATCGTACACCTGATTGCTGCTAGCCGTCAGGCAGCTCTTCCTTCACCCAGTGAGAGGTGAACGTCTGTGAGGGACATGTTTAACAGAGAGTCAGCAAACGCAGATCTAACTCAACTTTACTCTTTGCTGCAGGCGGAATAATCTAGTTCAGTGGCATTCTGGAAAGTGGCTTGCATTCAGCCAAGACCAGACAGTAGCACAAAATGACATTTATAAAGCTCAGAATGACTTTTTCTTTTTCACCAGTGGCGTAGTGGCACATCTGGAAGACTGCATCTTCTTCATAGCAGTCCCCATAGCCCGGGCATGTCCAAACTTTGGCCCTCCTGATGTTTTGGATCACAACTCCCAGAATTCCAAGCCTGTATTTCCAATTAGAGATGGGCACGAATAAAAAAAATGGCATTTCGTTTGTCGTTTGTCGTTTGGAGGGTCCGTTTCGGTTCATTTCCATTTTTCGTGAATTTTTGCAAAAAATTGTTTTCATTTTCATTCATTTTGTTACCATTTCATTGCCATTTATTTCATTTGTTTGTGATTTTTTTTAGGATTTTAAGCAATTCACTCATATTGCAGTAATGGAAATGAAATGCACGACAAAATTTCCGGTGTTTCTGTTCATTTCGTTTCATTTTAGAGATAAAATTCGTTTGTCGTTTCCTTACGTAACAAAATGAAAAAACAAAATGGAAACAAAAAATTGTTTGTTTCGTGCCCATCTCTATTTCCAATGGTAAAGGGCTGTGGGAGTTGTGGTCCAAAACATCTGGAAGGCTGCCGTTTGGACATGCCTGCCATAGGCTGTGTCCCCCTCCATAGGGAAAATCCAAAAAATGGAAGCAGCTGGATCAGTGCACATGACTAATAGTCCTGTCATTGGCTCCACTCAGATCTTACAAATATCTCTTGTTTTCGTGTTGTGACGGTCTTATAAACACTGTCCGCATTATGTTCAGCGTCTTTTGCGGGTCATAACAATCTGAAAGGGAACAAAACTATCATTTCCAGAAGACCCTAGTTGTCAGAGTAGTTTTCATGTTGGTTGGTGAACTTTGGGGGTGGAAACAAACAAATGCCCCAACATTTTCCACCCCTGCTAAAAGAAGGGTCCGGGTCCAGGAGAGGAAAGGCAGTTGGTCTCGATGGAGGCACGTATAAACAAGCCCGTTTTTTTCTCCTTTAGGCAGAATGTCAGACCAAAGGGAATGGCGGTCACCTTGCCTCCATCCACAAGGACAGTGAGATGAGCATCCTAGCGAACAGAATAACAAACAATTACCCTGACGTGCAGGAACTTTGGATCGGACTGCATGACTCCCGCAAGGTGTGTGCTTGGCTGTTTGCTCTCTCTCCTCCCCCACAGAGCAAGGAACCGTTTTCAGGATCTGGCCCCAATTCCAAGAAGAAGCCACTGAGATGAAGCACAGGGCTTAGGCCAAACGAAGCAGGAGGGAGGGAGGGAGGGATGGGGGAAGCCACCAAGAGCAGCACTTGGGTTGGGGGAAGATTTAAAGATCGTTTTCTAAAAGGTTAGGAATGGAGAGGCTCGTGTGGTTGTAAGCAGTGGGAATGCAGTGGAGACAGGCACCTGGATATTTCCCTAGATCCATGTGTCTCTCCTCTTCACGGCGGCCTTGGGAAGTACCTGGGTCTGAATCCCAAGTCCCAAATCTGAGCCCCGATCAAAACTGAGATTTCCCCCTCTAGGAGGGGCAGGTTGGCTGCAAGTCATGAGTTGAGTCTGACTCATTGGGGGAAAACAACCACCCCAGAGTCGAGTCCAAGTTGAGTCCTCAATACGTCCAACGTGACATCGAGGCTTTGAGCCCATCCTTCCTGCCCATCTGTGGTTGTTTTCTCCAGGCCTGATTCTCATGGCATTAATTATTATGTGCCATCAAGTCAGTTCTTAGAATCATAGAATCATAGAATGGTAGAGTTGGAAGAGACCTCAAGGGCCATCTAGTCCAAACCCCTGCCATGCAGGAATCCCCCCATCACAGGACTCCCAACAGATGGCCATCCAGCCTTTGCTCAAAAGCCTCCAAAGAAGGGGACTCCACCACCCTCCATGGCAGCATATTCCATTGCTGAACAGCTCTAACTGTCATGAAATTCTTCCTAATGTTTAAATTGAATCTCTTTTCCTGTAGTTTGAAACCATTGCCCCGTGTCCTAGTCTCTGAAGCTATGGAAAACAAAGCAGTCCCTTCTTCAATGTGACATCCTTTCAAATATTTAAACACAGCTATCATATCCCCTCTCAGTCTTATTTTTGTAAGGCTAAACATTGCCAGTTCCCTAAGCTGCTCCTCGTAAGACATTTCTCCAGACCCCCTTTCTAGGTAGGGAGTTTGTCGTTCCCATCTTCTGGGACCTCTCAAGGACCCGGTAGGCCACTCAGGCTGGTCCTTCTCCTGGTAGGTGCAATGAGGATCTGAATTCTACAGGGGAAAAGGCAAGGCGGAGATTAAACGAACAAACCAACCCTTCCCAGCTGGCTCTGAGCCTGGTGTTGAAAGCCCCTGAGCTAACCAGCCAGCTGCTCGTGGGATAGGAAGTCATTTCATTTCTCCTAGAGGGGAGATTCTTCTCTAAGCCAAGGCCAAAGGGGTTTCCTCTTGTAGAGGAGATTTCTGGCAATTTTGAACCTCCTGTTACACCTGTCTTTGGTTAAGGCAGGCATGTCCAAACTTCAACCCTCCTGATTAGAGATGGGCACGAAACGAGCAATTTTTCGTTTTCGTTTTTTCATTTCATTACATAATGAAATGAAAAATGAATTTTGTCTCCAAAATGAAACAAAACGAAACGAAACAACAGAAATTTTGTCATGCGTTTCGTTTTCATTGCGGCAAATACATTGAACTGTAATGAATGCTAACGAAACAGCAATTTTTTGTTTTCGTTTTTGTTTTTTCGTTTCATTACATAACGAAACAAAAATGATTTTTTTTGCAAAAAAATCACGAAAAACGAAAACAAACTGAAACGGACCCCCTAAACGACAAACGACAAACAAAACACCATTTTTTTAAGTCGTGCCCATCTCTAGCTGTCACTGCAGCAGCCGTGTCAGCTTTTGACAGCTGCAGCCCTGAATGGGTTGTTTGCATCTTTTGATTTATCAGGCGGGCTCTCTGTGCTTGCTTTGTGTGTGCTCTGCTTAGCTACACAAAAGTAATGAGACAGAAGATTACTGCAGAGACATTGTGTCTACCAGGTATATATCTCAACAACAGCCACAACAAGTCCTTCTTGCCTCGCTGTCACACTGGAGACGAGAAATTATTTGGTGGTTGCGCAGTCAGCGATAGGCCTTCTTGAGAGGTGCTAAAACAACCTGTGTCATCAAGAAGGAGACATTCAGCAGGAAATTGAACCTGGGGCACAGGTGGAGGATGCCAGGATGGGCAAAGCTGCAGCAGCAAAAGCTTGCCGACAATGAAACAAAAACGATTTTTTTGCAAAAAAAATCACAAAAAATGAAAAAGAACCGAAACAGACCCCCTAAACGACAAACGACAAACAAAACACCATTTTTTTGAGTCGTACCCATCTCTACTCTGATGTTTTGGACCACAACTCCCACAGTCCTTTGTCATTGGCAATTCAAGCTTAGAATTCTGGGAGTTGTGGTCCAAAACATCAGGAGGGCCGAAGTTTGGACATGCCTGGGTTAAGGTAAGCTGTTTGCATTCCCTGCAAGGCTGCTACCTCTGCAGCCCTTGGTGTGCATTTTTCCTCCAAATCCTTACAAAGCATGTGGGTTGCCCGGTCAGAAGCGAAGACCCCTCTGCATGCATGGCCCAACCAACTGGAATTCTTCTTTTCATGCTTGGTGCCAGACGGACCGCTGGGCGTGGACTGACACAAACCCGTTCAACTACAAGCCTTGGAGCGCGGACAAAGACAAAATGAAAGGCAAAAAATTCTTTTGTGCCTACCTGTCAAGGGAAACAGGTAAGGAGCAGCCCTGCTCACTCGAGCCCAGAAGCTGAGGGAGATGATGAATGGCAAAGGTGGGTCATGACGGAGGGGCGTGAAGGACAGTCTGACTGTTAGACATTTCGGGGAAGGTTGGGAGATTAGGGTCAGCACACTCCATCTCCCTCAGCCAGAACCATCCCTCAAATTTTGCTCCCCCCGATCCATGTGGGAACCATGAATTCATTTGGGATGTGGGTCAACACTAGCATTGTAAAGAACTATTTGGGTTTTTCATTTCATGAGGACCGGATTTGTTTTTGTGTAGAACAGAGACCCACATGCACACGTTAACTACAGCAGGACCTCTCTATTGGCAGAATCAGCACCTGCTGATTTACTTTTATCTGCTGGCTGAAAATACTAAATGGAAAAAAAAACACCAGAAATACCTTTTGAAACATATTACAATGGTGCATTTACCAGAACTAGCCAGAAGAGGAACCACATACAGTGCAGTTAATAATTATTCATTATTCATTTTGTTATGAAACAAAAGGAATAACGAACAGACCCATCAAAGAAAAATGAAATGAAACAAAATGGACATTTCTGTTTCGTTCACTTCGTTTTTCGTTTTCCCACAAGAATGCATTGAAGCAATGCATACATATGGGAAAAAGCTAGTGGTTCCCCCCACCCAACGCAGGGGAAACTGCAGGCTCCCCCCCCCGCCGAAGCCACTGCTGATCAGCTGTAGCGTGGGGCTTTGTTGGAAAAAATTGTTTTTTTAAAAGCCCACCCTTTCACCCACCCGATCGGGCATGATCGGGTGGGGGATTTTAAAAAAATGCCCCGACCCAGCGTGGGCCAGCTGGTTGGTGCGATAAGTTTTTTTTTTTAAAATGACCAGCCAGCACACAAGTAATTAAAAAATAATAATAGAAAAACACGCCAGCCCGGCTGGTGCACAAGTAAAAATTTTAAAAAATAAATTAATTTTTTTTAAATTAGAAAGAGTGCTAACCCGGGCCACGGGCCAGCTGGTCGGTGACAGTAAAAGAAAAGAAGGGTGGAAAGGACCAGACGGCATGCAAGTAATTTTTAAAAAAATAGGAAAATGCACCAACCCAGCCAACAGGCCAGCTGGTCAATGTGAGTAAAAGAAAATAAATAAGAAAAGAAATAAAAAAACGCGCCAGCCCAGCTGGCGTGCAAGTAAAAAAATTAAATGTAAATACAAAAATAGAAAAAAATAGAAAAAATAGAAAAACATGCTGACCCAGCCCACGGGACAGCTGGTCGGTGCAGGTAAACAAAAAGAAAAAAGAAAAGAAAGAAAACACCATGCGCATGAGTAAAATATTTTAAAAATACATAAAAAATAAATATAGAAATAAATACAAAAAAGTGCTGACCCAGCCTGCAGGCCAGCTGGTCGGCACAAGTAAAAGAAAGGAAAAAAAGAAAAGAAAGAAAAAACAAACACCAACCTGGCCAGCACACGAGTAAAAAAATTATAAAAAATAAAAATAGAAGAATAGAAGAATAGAAAAACATCCTGACCCAGCCGCAGGCCAGCTAGTTGGTGCAATAAGTTTAAAAATAAAATAAAAAGGACCGGCTGGCATGCAACTAAAAAATAAAATAAAAAATAGGAAAATGTGCCAACCTGGCCCACGGGCCAGCTGGTCGGCGTGAGTAAAAGAAATGAAGAAAATAAAAGAAAGAAAAAAACACACTGAGCCAACTGGTGCGTGAGTAAAATATATATATATATTAAAAATATTAAAATATTTACAAATATTTAAAAACACACCAACCCAGCCTGCCGTCAGCTGGTCAGCGTGAATAATAATAATAATAATAATAATAATAATAATAATAATAATAATAATAATAATAATAATAATAATAATAATAATAATCAAACAAAAAAAACAAAAAAATCATTTTGTTGTGAATGAAACAAAAACAATTTTAAAAAACGACTAACAAAACAAAACTCCATTTTGGTGTTTCGTGCCCATCTCTAGCAATGAACAAGATTTGATGCTTCTGCATTTTTCAGCACCTGGGTTGGAATTCATCCTTTCTGGCTACATGCTCTTACATGCCAATCACAAGTTGAATTGGTGTTTGAGGAGCCCTTAACATTTGCGTGTGACCTTTAAACAACTGTGTGTCCCAGGTTCTAGGAGCAACAAACAATTTCCCCATGGGGAACTAGAGAAATCAGAAAGAGTTATATCATTAAGAAATAAAAAATGTTCTGTGACAGAACATTCTGGGCAACCAGAATGATTCGGGGTGGCAGGTGAAGACACCTGCTTGGGAACACCCTGAAGCAAATGGTGAGCCGCTGTGTGAGACAGAAATGCTGGACTGCATGGGCTGTGGCCAGTTCCAGCAAGGCTGTTCTTATATTCTTATGTTCTTATGACAGGAGTGTTTCTGATCCTGCTTTATTGCTGTCTTTCAGGATTTAAGAAATTTCATGTTGGATGTTGCAATAAATCTAGGGCATACATCTGTAAGTCATCAGCGTAATAAAGGCATCAGGAGCGTTCGGGTATGCCATGGATATGGTACCTTCGCAGCCATCTTCCTTGAATAAACTGCTTGCTAGTTTGCAAACATGTTTTAATTTTATCATTGCTGTTTAGAAGCTCTACCGAGATTTCACTGGGACATCTTCCCCACTTGACCTTGCATTGTAGAGGCACAGAGAAATGCATAACATGGCTGGTGCACAACACAGAGACAGCAACTGTTGATCTACAACAATTCCAAGACCCTTCTCACTCGTAGTATTTCTGTTCCAAGTATCCCCCCATCATGTACCCGTGCATTTGGGTTGCGCCCCCCACTCCCGCAGATGTAGAACTTGGCATTTCTCCCGGTTAAATTCCATTATGTTGCTTTCAGCCTAGTGCTCAAGCGTATTTTAATCGTTTTGGATTTTGTGCCTGTCTTCCAAGGTATTTGCTGTCCCATTCAATTTTGTGTCATCGGAAAGTTGGATAACTATTGATTAAAATGTTGAAAAGCAGTAGGCCCAGGAATAATCTCTGTGGCTCTTTTTATCGCCTTCCACTTTGAGAAGAAGCATTCTCTGAGCACTGTTCCATAGCAAACTGTGCGTCCGCCTGGCAGTTCTTCTGGCCAGCCTACACCTCATTAGTTTGCTAGCCATAATATCCAGGGCACTCTACCTCATAGGAATGAATGGGAAACCAATTAATCTGTTCCAGAGCCTAGGAAAATGACACAGACCACTGTTTTTTTTTTTTTTTTTGCTCAAAACTCTTTATGAAGTGCACTTTAAAGGTACAGATGTGATGCAGCCCAGGATAACCGATGCATGCTGGAAATTCGTTATCCGAGGCAGCCCATAGGGAAAATTCGTTATCCGAGGCGGTCCATAGGAAAATTCGTTATCTGAGACAGCCCATAGAGAAAATTTGTTATCCGAGAGAGACCTATACCTAGAAATTGTGATTTGTTATCCGAGGCAGCCCATAGGGAAAATTCGTTATCCAAGGCAGCCCTATACCTGGAAATTGCCATTTGTTATCCAAAAAATTCGTTATCGGGGCATTCGTTATCCGAGGTATTACTGTACTTGCAGAGCAATCACTTTCTAATTTGTTCCCAAAATTTCCCCCAGGATTGAGGTCAGGTTGACTGGTCTGTAGTTCCAAAGCGCCTCCTTTTTTGCTCTTTTTGAAGAGAAGGACAAGATCACCCTGCACTTCACCCGTCCTCCATGGTTTTAGAAAATAATACGCAATGGTTCTGCAGTGTCCCCAGTTGGTTCCTTCAATCTCCTTGGATGCAGTTCATCCGAACCTGGGGATCTGAACTCTTTCAAAGTGACAAGGGATTCCTTGACCACATGTTTATCACTCTCAAACTGCAAACCTGCCCCCTCGCTTTGTACGTCATGTTTGCCTGGATCATCATAGAGCAGGGGTCCTCAAACTTTTTAAACAGGGGTCCGGTTCACTTTCCCTCAGACACTGTTGGGGGCCAGACTATAACTTGAAAAAATATATGAACAAAGAAGGTCAAGGCAGTGGAGAGGGCAGGCGACAGGCCCCCCCACACCCTCATGGAGCCTGGCAGCGGCGAGACAGCAGCCTCAACCCCACTTGTGCGCACCCGAGGCAGCCCATGCGCATGTGGCCCATCCAGCAGAGGGGTGTGTGTGTGTGTGTGTGTGTGTGTGTGTGTGTGTGTGTGTGTGTGTGTGTGTGTGTGTGTGTGTGTAAGATGTGTGTCTCTATGTGTGTCTCCAGAGGACACATTTGGGCTGAGCAGGCACTGTGCAGCAAGAGGCGCCTTTCCCACCAGCTCTCTTGGTCCCCAGCTTGAACTTGAGCACAAGGCCGCAGCTGCTGCAGCCGCCGCCATTGCTGCTTCCCCTGCCGCCACCGCCACAACTTCATGTAGTTCGAGCTAACCACACACCATGTCGAATGGGTCTGGAAGGAGTTCCTCAGTACTGTACTAGCCAGACCCATGGCCAGCAGCCCTAGAAGCACCTGCACACTGCAGGGGTGCCAGATTTGGCAGGAGGGGGAGTGTGTGTGTGGTGGGGGGTTCTGCAATGGCTAGCAGGCCGGATTCAGGACCTGGCTGGCTGGATTCGGCCTGAAGACTGTAGACTGAGGACCCCTGTCACCTGTTATTATTCATCCATCCCTGCTGAGTAGCTGGGCCACTGTTTCTTTTCTCTGTCTTTTTTTACACATATACTCAAATAATGTTTTTGTTGTTGTTTTTATTGTTTTTTACTATTGTCAGCTCATTCTCAGCTTTTGTCTTCCTAACACAGGCATGTCCAAACTTCAGCCCTCCAGATGTTTTGGACTACAACTCCCACAGTCCTTTGACATTTGCAATACAGGGTTGGAATTCTGGGAGTTGTGGTCCAAAACATCAGAAGGACCAAAGTTTGCACATGCCTGTCCTAACACAATCCTTGCGCTTCTTTGCTACTTGTCTCTATTCTTCCTTGGTAGCCTGGCCTTCCTTCCACTTCTTATATATGTTTTTTTCCACTCGTCTCTGAGCTTTTTGTGAAGCCACGTTGTTTTTTTCCTGCTGGCTTCCAAATTCTTTTCATAGGATTATAGAATAGTAAAGTTGGAAGGGACCCCCCCCCGCTCCAGGCAGGAATACAAATCAAAGATCTGCCAAGTGGTTGCCCAGCTTTTTTCTTGAATGCCTCCCGTGTTGGAGGACTCACCACCTCTTGAAGTAATTGGTTCCATTGCCATACTGCTCTAACAGTCAGGAAGTTTTTCCTAATATTCGGCCGATATTCTTGTTCTAATTGCTTGTACTTGTGCCTGTAGAATTTCCTTTTTTAGAAACTTCAACAAATCGTTGATTCCTTTTCCTTTTAGGCTCTACTATTATGGAGCCTTACTTATCAGTTTTTCTAAAATCCAGGATCTATGTGCAGTGACACTCTTGTTTCTGTTTCTTTTGAAATCATGTGCTCAAGCAGAACGTAGTCACTTTGCCCCCAGAGTTCCTCTTGCTGCTGCTTCTTCCACCAAGTTATGTCTACCGATTTCTTCCTCTACATTTTATAGGAGAAAATTACATCGTTTGGGATCTCCTGTCCTCCCCAGGGACTGCTTTAATGCTCTTTCCAGAAGTGTTCCTACATTTCACAATACTGGTAGATTCCAGTTCCCTAAAGCCCAAGCCCACAAGGGTATTGACAAGGAATATTTAGAAGCCTGTATTTTGTAGCTGAATAAAATCTGGAAATCCACAGAATGGGAGCCACTGTTAGAAACAGGCAACTTTCCCAGCTAAAGTCTCTGTTAGGTCATACATTTACTAGCCAGATACACCTCAACTTCCTGCTCCATGCTGGGGGACAATTGCTCTGCGTTTCCATCATGGGGTTCCACAGGGCTCAATACTGTCCCCCATGCTGTTTAACATTTACATGGAGCCACTGGGAGAGGTCATCAGGAGGTTTGGGCTGGGAGTCAGCAATATGCTGGTGATACTCAGCTCTACCTCTCATTTTCTACCAATCCAGGTGAGGCTGTCTCTATAGTGAACTCGTGTCTAGGCCAGATAATGGACTGGATGAGGGTTAATAAACTGAAACTTAATCCAGACAAGATGGAAGTGCTGTTAGTGGATGCTTCACCAGACAGGTTAGAGGGCCATCTCCCTGTTCTGGATGGGGTTGCACTTCCCCTAAGGGACAGGGTCCGCAGCTTGGGGATACTCCTGGACCCCAGTCTAACTCTGGAAGCTCAGGTGGACTCGGTGGCCAGGGGTGCCTTTCAACTAGAAATGGGCACAAAATGAACTTTTTTCGTTTCCGTTCTTTGTTTCATTACATAACAAAATGAATAACGAAAATTGTGATGAAATTGGAACAAACTGAATAGAACCACGAAAATTAGGCTTGTTACATTTGTCACTCTTTGTTCCCACTTTCTGTTCCGAGACAAGACACCATGTACTAATGACTAGAGATGGGCACGAAATGAACTTTTTTCATTTCCGTTATTCGTTATTTGTTTCGTTACATAATGAAACGAATAATGAAAATTGTGATGAAATTGGAACGAACAGAACAGAACCACGGAAATTAGGTTTGTTACGTTTTGTTTTCGTTAATGGCGGCGCGCAATGAAATGAGCTGTTTTTAAATGTTAAAAAATTTCCTGAATATCCATAAAAACCCAGCGATAATTATTTATTCTGCCTGATAATAACTAACAGGGGGGTTGGGGTCCTTAAAATGTGCATTTATGTCTTTTCTCAGATCTCTGTATTTTTTTCCTTTAAGGGGAGTTAGGGGACATAGACCCAAAATGGCTCCCAGATGCCTAATATTGATTTCTTGGGTATTAAAACGCCCTGGACATCCATAAAAATGCAGCAATAATTATTTGAAATTATTACCTACTAGGGGGTTGGGGTCCTTAAAACTTTTGTTTTTGTCTTTCTCCCATCGCGATGTTTTTTTTTCTTTTCCCTTTGACACAAAATGGATTCCAGCCATAAAATGGAGGCAAGACATGTTATGGGGTCATGTAAATTCTTGGACAACTTCAACCAATAGCATGCCCAGGTTGCAGACTGGACAGGTCTGGCAGCCACAGAGGGCATAAAAAGCTCTGGCAGCCCCCGTCCTCCTTGCAGTCTGCGGTGGGAGTTAGGATGAGATTGCTGTCTCTGCAACTCGTTATTTTCATTTTAGGCCAGCCAGGCAGGTGTGTGTCTCTGTGTCTGCCGGCTGCAGCCTGGCTCTTAGGGGAGAGAAAGAAGAGATTTCTCTCTAGCTTCAGTCTTGTAGCCTCCATGTGTGTGTGTGTGTGTACCTCTCCGTGAGTACCTCCACTGCCCCACAGTGCAGTCACTCTGCAGCGGCCTTGCACCCTGGGCAACTCCCCCTGCGTACCTAGTCTATACTGTGTCTCTGCCAGTATCATTTTTTTAGAGTTTTCCCTCTGGTCTGGGGCGTTGGGGGACACCCGCTGATGGAAATGCTTTAAAAATCACACAAAAAGCGGGTAAAAATGAAAAACGAATAAACAAAAATGAATTTCTTCCAAAAATTCACAAAAAATGAAAACGAACTGAAACGGATCCCCTCAACGAAAAATGAAAAACCGAAACACCATTTTTTCGATTCGTGCCCATCTCTACTTTCGACAGCTGCGGAAAATATACAAGCTATGCCCCTACCTGGAGGAACGGAGCCTTATGACAGTTACGCATGCACTGGTAATGAAGGGTATGATTCTGGCATATATAGCTATTTTAGTAACCCCCAGCATATCCCAAATAATGTAAGCCACACAAGTATATATTTAGAAGTAGAAATCACTCCAATTGTATCTACATGTATATCCTGTCCTGCAAACATATACTGGTCAAGCCTTTCCGGCAAGATAGAATTGGCTGAGCCAGCAATAAGATTCCAGGACCTAATTATTTTGGTAGCTTTGATAGTTAATTACATATAGCTAAACCAGCCAAGAAAACCTTATCTTGAGAGCTCAGACGCCTGTAGCAACTGGCATGCATCACCTGTCAGCAGCCAAGGACACAGGTAGTCCTGGCCCGTGTAAGTCAGATCAAACACCACAGCAATTAGGAACCCAGGAATACGTTTAATTGGTGTCAGGAATACAAAATAAATGACCAAAGATGTCAATTAATGTTTGATGCATGTAACACATATGCATGATGTAAATTCGGACAGGCGGGGGAAAAGAGAGTAGTTGTGAGTCAATAAAACACACCGCATTCCTTTGGTGGGCGGACTTTTCACTTGTTTTTGCATCAAGTGAGACTTCCCTTGGTTGCAACCAATAAATCTTTTTTCTGTCTACAAAGACTCAGACTGCTTATTGCATTCTGCAAAGCCCTAGCTCGCCGGCAACGGACCCCTGAATTCAAACCATTCCTTTCATTTGGTGGAGATGCCGGGGATCTGCCGCTGCTAAGAGGCTTGCAGAGTCTGACTCAAGTCACGGTAAGAAGTTCGTGCTGATTACAGACTGATTCTAGTCCGGACCCTCTAACTTGTGAGGAGGATCGCTCTGTCAGCATTGAATGGGATACCGTACTTGAGAGAAAACAGGTGCCGGCAGAGGAAGGGGAAGGAACTGGGAAAGACTGCGCAGGAGAAATCTGGTAAGATAAAAAACGGTTGTGGGGTGGCGTGAGTTCGAATCTAGCAGCTCTGTGGAGTGGAGAAGATTGCGGATTTTTTATCGTCGGCCCCGGGGGTTGCGGAGACGAGAAGGGACGAATGCGTCCCTAGCATCCCGAAGAACCAGAAGAAATTACGGGTCAAGGGACCCCGAAATCTTCTAAGGGTGGAAAGGTTTTTTTTTTTTTTTGCAAAGAACCAGTAACCCTAGCGTTCACCCCCAGTATTTGGAACAGGAGGGAGTGTTGCTCCATCGTCCTGGGGAAAGTTTAAAGATATATTAATGTGTGGGTATGTGGGATGGTGATTCCACTTTTGAATTTTGTGTAAAAGAAGCTTCATGTATGTGTGTTTTTCAGGGTAAGGGGGCTGTGCCTCTATACCCTGCGTAACAGCAGAGAAATGGCCATTCTCTGTGTCTAAGCGGCGGCAAAGACTGGCAATCTTTGTCCCACCATCACCAATGGAGCATTACCTCCGTTTGAATTTAGATAAGTTAATAAGATTTCTCCCTAGGCAGGGGATCGCAGTTACGTGGGGAGGACGGGAAAATGTGGGTGATTTGTGTGAATCAAACGGAATCAGTGATTGATGTGTGTACGTGAGCTGGGGTGATCACTAGGACATACCCCTTAGCGACCTGAGTGTGGACGCGCGATTCCTAAGCCAGGGCGACCTACTTAGGCCGTGTCAGTATCACGTGTTCTGTGTGTGTGGTGTGATTAATTAGGAGCGATTCCATTTGGCGTTGTGGGAGAATTTATAGGCACACAGTTAGACCTTTAAAACAATCCAATGGGGATGAATTAAAGCAACTTATGCACCCCTTTTTGATGTGCACTGTGGTAACATTGGAATTCTGCCACCAGAAGTGATGACTATAGTATTAAATGAAACGAAAGTATGTTTTAAGATGAACCCCTCTGACTAAGAAGAGGCAGGACTTTACCATCCCAAATTAAGATTCTAGCCCTCAAGGAGGGCAGACCAATTATGACCTGCTAGCAAGAGGTGTGTGAATTTACAAGGACGTGCTTAGTTAATTAATATAGAGACTAAAAACTCTGCCAACTAGAAGACCCCGCCAGCAATTTTGATAATACCAGGGGGAATATGGGCAGTGAGAAAAATACTTTTGAATACTCAGGGATAAACAACATCCCGCATATTTTGTGACTGGCTGGTCACGCAACAAAATTTACCAGCTGAAGGGATATTTTACAAGGAAAACATCATAGGGTATCTGAGTAATGCATTTTTAGTAAAACTGGGTAGGACTTATAGGGTAAAAACGTCCACCCCATTCTTTTAAACTGGTTTTATAAACCCGAAAGATGATGGAAGGGAAGGCGAGATAGTGAACTGAAGAAATATAGAAAGAGACAGATGGATAGAGCAAGTGTAGTAGAAGGGAGCAGCAAGATAAAGATGGGAACGGATAGAGAGGAGCCAGAGGAAAGGAGAATACAGGGGGGGGGGCAAGCTGTCTGTATACCTCTGCATCGCTTAATTCAAGCATTCAGGAGGTATTTCCATCCCGTTACGCCAATGCCCAACTCCTTGGATATAGAAGCCTTAAACAGAACTAATGTTGGCTATGCGCCACAGGAGGAGATAGGTAGAGACGTTATTTCTGAACTCTTAATAATTAAAAGCAGGGAAATCGAATCAGGGGCTGCACCATTTTTGGCAGCTGGCAAAATCCACGACCAAAAGTAGAATCAATGCCTTCCCCCCCCCCCCTTCTCCAAAAGTAGTTAAGAACATTTGAAAAAAGACAAGGCAATTTAATTTCAAACACAGGGAGATTCTCAGGAACAAACGACAAATGTTGTTTCCCTGCCAACAAATATCCACATTTGAATTGTTTGAAAAGGCGCCAAAAAACTGCGCAAGTTTACCCTTTTAAATACAGAGGAAAAGTGGGGAGAAGATCCCGGTGGAATATTTCACTCTCTCTCTCTCTCTCTCTCCCCTGGAACAAACTGGTGTCTCAAAATAAGCAGGAATTTTTTTTTCTAACTGTGATTTCATGTTCTTCATAAGGACTTAAGTAACATCTAGGCATTATTTGCCTCCCCATAGGTATGAGGGTGGAGGAAGAGAGAGAGAAATTTTATACGTCCACCTAAGATTTCTTTCCTTCCCGATTTGGGGTGAACAGGCAATATAATAACTTTTAATTGGCAGCCTCTGACAACGCTGGCTTTGCCTTTGGGGCCGTAGACAGACAGGGGACTGAAGGAGAGAGAGACGCCTCACTCCACACTCCTCTGTTGCCTTGCAAACATTTTTTTAAGGCGTTGCAATCACTAAAGGGGATTAACACTCTGCTCTTTAAGTGGCTTTGTTTATTCATTACAAAAGCCACACTTCTCAAATTAGGCTTAAGCAGACAACAAAATCATAGAGTTATTAAAGGAGATTATCTTCTTGCCTCAGGCTGTGTACTGTAGCCTGCGGGGGAATTCAAAAGTCCACAGCCCCTCCTTTCTTTTTCTGATCTCGCCCCCCCTTGTGCCGCCTTAAAAGCATAGAGAGGAGGCTTCTAGCCGACTTGCAGCATTTTTGTCCCTGGATAGGGAAAGAGAGAAAGGGGGTCTATTGTTTAGAAGAATCCAGGGATTCGGCCCCAAAACGGAATGTTTTAATTTAATTAAACCCTTGGAATCAAACACAACTCTCAGGTATTTTTGCTAAAGAATAAGAGGCGAAAATCTTGTTGTCAAAAACTTTCTTTTTTTTTTGGCTTCGAAAACAGGACACAAGAGAAACTTGACATTTTTTTTTTTAGGATGTGACAGCAAGCTAAAGCCCCTCTCTTTGTAAGCTTTCCTGCAAACATTTTTTGCCTTTGAAGTAACGTACAAGTCAATCCCAAAGCGTTGCATTTAAAGCAGGCTTAAACAGTAGAACTTAAGAGGAGCCTTGCTTGTTCAACACAGTGCTCACATTTCTTAATTAGGCTTTTAGAAGATATGTTCAAACGCTACTGGGATAGTGAATTGACTTGCAATTTCAATGACTCTTTATAACTAATTCAACACAGGAGAATAAAAGAATTATCTTTTTGCCATAGGCAGTAAAAGGCTCGCCTGGCCATTAAAATGTGCATAGCGTGTTGTTGCAGCTTTTAACCCACACCTGGTCTCAGGAGCTCCCCTGGGGAAAATGAGGCTTATTTTTTTTTTAGAAAACAAAATGGACTTAACGATTTTTCTTTTCCTTTTTTTGTGTGCACATGAAACCTGCATGTAAAGGGCAAGATTCCCTATTTTAAAGGATGGCTCCGTAGTGCACATTATTAATTTGTTACAAATTTCACAGGGAGCCTAGTAACGTGATCATGGCATATTGTTCCGAGCTGAACTTGTGAAAAACTACTGAAGTGCAGCTGTGTACTATGGCCAAACGACTTTTCCGAACATTTGGCCAACTCCCCATTCATATGCTTGTTTCACAAAGAGGAATGCCCCTTTCTGCAGGACATTTGCTTTTTGCGACATTTCCCCCCCCTCGAGACTTTCAGATAGACTGCGCTACACTGTGCCGTTGAAATCTGCACACAGTGTACTGCATGTAGCACTATCACGCCTGGAGAACAAGGCCATGATCTGCAGATTGCTTGGCCATTTGTGTGTGTGTTTGTTTGTCTGTTTGTTTGTGTGTGTCTGTCTCTTTTCATATACGTACACCCTGGAGGAAACACTTTCCCTCCTGAGGAAGGCTGACGGCACTGTTCGTGCATAGGGCATCGCCAGACGGAGAGGTTCCAGCCAGCGTGCGATGAGGCTCCAGTGGAAACCACCCCCTCTCTGCTGTCCTGCTGCCCAAAACACCGTCGTCGCGATGACTTCACCCCGTGGATTTTTCCAACGCACGTGTCTCGGGCCAGCAACATCGGCACCTTTGGCCGCAGTGAACCAGACCAGAGGAGGACCAGACCTGTGACGACCTTCAGCCAGCATCGACCAGGGCAGAGGGACGCCACAGCGAGCCTGACCTGTGGTCATCGCATCCTTGCCCATCCTTCCCCAGATGACAGCGTGCGTTTGACACTTCGGAGGGTCCCGAAGCAGCCTGCGGATTCACTTTCAACTCAGGTTGACAGATTAAAATCCTGTCTTCCTGCCTCTTTCTTTTTTTTTTCTTTTCTTTTCTGTTTGTTTATGGGGGGAGAGAGTGGGTCTGAAACAGCCACTGACTCTTGTTTTGGATTGCGGCCAACAGACTTCACGTCCGCAATTTAACCCCTTTTTCACCGGGACAGAGACTTGGGGTTTAACTACTGCTTTCAGACCTTCATCGACGTCTGTGTGCGTGCCCTGGACCACCATGAACTTGTGTTGCCACACACGCACACACCAGCCTCCCAGCATCCGACAAGTGAGCGCTTATTTTTTTCCTGCGCACGGTAGGCTCCAGAGCAACTTTACATATTTACATTACCCTGTGCTCGATCTAGCAGGAAAATGCCCTGCCTGTGAAGCCTTGCAAAGGGACTTAATTATTGATCACTGTTTATGATATTGTTTATTGTCTATTATTGATAGTCACTGTAAAAATTCTTGCTGACGTGCCTCTCTGGATGTGCCTTTCATAATTCATATAATGCTCATGCATTGCCACTGAAAATGCTTTTTACTCACAAACATATGACTTGCCTTACTATGCAATTTGCATTGAATGAGAGACATTTTGGTGCCCATGGGTGTTCGCGAGACTTTATACCACGAAGCAATGGCTTTCCAGAATAGCTGTCTACATTATTTTCTTCACCAAAGACAATGATGAACTAATTTTTGCCCCATATTTGCAGGGCTGAATTTGTATGTGAACTGTCAGCTATAGAGACATCTCTGCCATGATTTCAATAGCTCAATCTTGACTCTATCATGGGACTATAACTATTTTGCTCACGATGGGTTTTCCAAAGGCACCATCTAGATGCGTCTTATGACTCTTTTAGCCTTCATGATATGTATATTACCTTTATTTAGTATCATTGCAAATGTCTATCATTTGAGAATGCAAACACAACTGGGTGATTCTGCACAGCCTGCTATTATCTGAGTTTGAATGCACACCACACACCTAAATAAGGTTGGAAATCACGTCATGATTTTTGTTTTATGAAATCAGGTACTGATGTTTGTGTATCTTTATGAAAGATGACAGTATGAAAAATCATATTTCAAGGTCTAAAGCCATTTGACAGCAAAAAGGGGGAAAGCTGGAAAGGTAGCCTTGGCCACATTTTTACTTGGGCAAACACATGAGAATTGGTGGGCCAAGAAGGGCATATTTTCCTTATAAGTATTTGATTTGCAAAATGAACCTAAAGCATGGTACTTTGTTAGGATTCAGGGTTTTCCGCCTGACTACCAAAAACACAAGCAGGATATCTCCCATTTGCAATGCTGTATCAAGCGAATTTTTATTGCTATGCGCCCGAGGTTGAAAACCTTTATTATTTTAGTATGTGGGCATAAGTGGCAAAGACTCATGTCCCCAGAGACAATCCAAAGGGACTTCTTCATCATTTGGATTTCATGATTGTCCTGAAATAAGGTACTGAACAAATCTGCTGTGTAAAGCATGTTTAGTTATCACTTTGGGACAGGGATCTTGATATCCAAGTCTATCACAATATTATCTAACATTCTTATGCCAGCCCCTTCAAAAGTTGAGAATTTGGAATCTTTGAGAAGTGTACAACATGTCCTGGGAGGTTCCCTTATACTGCTGTGACCACATTGCATTTCTCCAACAGGGGAAACTTAAATGCTGTGGTCCGTGGAACACATCCATCCATTGCAGTCTGTGGGTCTGACCGGGGGGGGTCTTCTTACATCCCAAGCATTGCAACACTTCATCTGTTAACTTAACATTTGACTATAGCAAGTGCCCTAGTGAATTAAGGGGTATTTCTTTGTCATTCACCTGTTCAAATACGTCCCTCACCATGAGACGCCACAAATCATTTTGTGATAATTCATTTTTTTGAACTGTGCCTATAAGCCCTTTTGGGAAAGAGGGCTGGAAAAGTTTTCCTGGCAGCACTGCCTAAACTCTCGTCTGGAACACTGAAAAAAATCACTCCCTGAGCCATGATGAAAAACCCCTCCCCAAGGGAATGGTAAGGAGGGAAGATCAAGCAATATTCACGCTTTTGTACATACACCTTTGATATGTTTATTTGTCCCTTGCACACCTATCACAGGAGCCGAGAGGAACAGCCTCTGGATAATTTACTGGCGTAAATTTCCAGAACACGTCAGGGGGTAGTGAAGGGTATGATTCTGGCATATATAGCTATTTTAGTAACCCCCAGCATATCCCAAATACTGTAAGCCACACAAGTATATATTTAGAAGTAGAAATCACTCCAATTGTATTTACATGTATATCCTGTCCTGCAAACATATACTGGTCAAGCCTTTCCGGCAAGATAGAATTGGCTGAGCCAGCAATAAGATTCCAGGACCTAATTATTTTGGTAGCTTTGATAGTTAATTACATATAGCTAAACCAGCCAAGAAAACCTTATCTTGAGAGCTCAGCCGCCTGTAGCAACTGGCATGCATCACCTGTCAGCAGCCAAGGACACAGGTAGTCCTGGCCCGTGTAAGTCAGATCAAACACCACAGCAATTAGGAACCCAGGAATACGTTTAATTGGTGTCAGGAATACAAAATAAATGACCAAAGATGTCAATTAATGTTTGATGCATGTAACACATATGCATGACGTAAATTCGGACGGGCGGGGGAAAAGAGAGTAGTTGTGAGTCAATAAAACACACCGCATTCCTTTGGTGGGCGGACTTTTCACTTGTTTTTGCATCAAGTGAGACTTCCCTTGGTTGCAACCAATAAATCTTTTTTCTGTCTACAAAGACTCAGACTGCTTATTGCATTCTGCAAAGCCCTAGCTCGCCGGCAACGGACCCCTGAATTCAAACCATTCCTTTCAGTAACATCCCGTATTGATTACTGCAATGCACTCTATGTAGGGCAGCCTTTGAAGAAGGTTCGGCGATTGCAACTGGTTCAGAATCGTGCAGCCTGGCTGGTGCGTGGTGGGGCTGCTAGGGAACATATCACACCGATTCTGCGTAACCTGCATTGGCTACCAGTCGTTGCCCAAGCCCAATTCAAAGTGCTGGTTTTGGCATTAAATGGCTTAATGGCTAAATGGCTTAGGACCTAGATATCTGAAGGACCATCTCCTTCCATACAAACCTACGTGGCAATTAAGATCTAGCCAGGGAGCCCTCCTGAGAGAGCCATCGCTCAAGAAGGAGGTGAAAGGGATGGCTTGTAGGTCTAGGGCCTTTTTGGCAGCTGCCCCCAAGTTATGGAACACCCTCCCAAGTGACATCCGCCTGGCGCCAACACTGATGACATTTCGGCACCAGGTAAAAACCTTCCTGTTTCTGAAGGTTTTTTTTAACTGACATAACATAGATTGTGGGTCCTGGTTGCAATTTTAGTGTTTTGTGTTTAAATGTTTTTATTGTTTTTAATTGTCCATTGCCTTTTTAACGTTTTAACTGTTTTAACTGTTCATTTTAATTGTAAGTCGCCCAGATACCTTTGGGTAGTGGGTGGCATATAAGTTGTATAAATAAATAAATAAATAAATAAATAAATAAATAAATAAATAAATAACCACTTCTGAAATAAATACCAATCCTTTATTCATTGTCCGATGACAGAACGCCCTTAGTGCTACTTTTTGCAGCATAACCAAAATACAATAGTGATAAAATCAGAACCAGTTTTGAAAGCAGTAATATAAAATGAAAACATGGAATCCCAACAGGGATGAAAACTTGATGTGGGGTTGGGGATGGGGATCTCAAGTCGCAAGGCATGAGGGGAAACTACAGAGGCCTTCTTCCGCTGTCAAGTCTCTTGGGGAGCAGGGCTGGGCAGGTGTGTTTGTGTGTGACAGGGCAGAGTATCACAACTAGAAACAACCACTGGTTGCTTGCCCCAATTACGAAGGCGAAGGCCAGAACAGAGAAGGACCTCTGACAAGTTCATGGGAAAATGTTCCTTTCATACAACTACAGGAAGACTTAAAAATGAATCTTCAAAATCTTTTTCTTTCTTTCTTTCTTTCTTTCTCTTTCTTTCTTTCTTTCTCTTTCTTTCTTTTTCTTTCTTTCTTTCTTTTCTTTTCTTTTCTTTTCTTTTCTTTCTTTTTTTTGGAACATATAGTAAAAAAAGTTGACCAATCCCAGTCAAACAGACTGAACTGACCCAAAACAGTTAACAGCTTTACCTTCCAAGTAAAACCTCTACTAAAACAATGAAGGATCAAGCTTTTGGTGAGAAAACAAGTCCTCCCATACAAACAATATACTAATTACAGAACATTGCCATACAGTATTATACACTCAATGTTACTTTACAAAACATACCAGGTGGATTAATTACTCAGTCAACTAATTACTGCAGTCCTGAGGAGATCAATTATAGGAAGGCAGGAGTCATTAAGTCTTTGCCCTTGATTAAGCAATTAGTCCACCTGGAATGTTTTGTGATGTAATCACACTGAGTGTATACTGCAATACTGTTCTGCAATGTAGTTAAGTACATCATTTGCATCTTGGAGATGGCAGGCAGGATATGTTTTCCTGTTAAAAGTTTGATCTTTTATTCGAGTTTTTACTTGGAAACTAAACCTGTTAATATTATGTTTGGAGAGGTCAATTCAGATTTTGAGAAATAAGCGTGCTTTTCTTTAACAGTTGGGCAAGGGGGAGGCTTCTCTAGAGATGCCAAAATTCTGCCTCTGGAAGAGGCAACACGGGAGAGGGGAGGCCTCCTGATTTGAGCCCAGTGGAGATCACAGCTGTCTACTTCTGCAGAGAGTCCCTCCCCCCCTCCCCCTTCTCTCAACTCTGCCACTGGTCAGCTTCAGCCAAGCTGGACTTTTGCCTTGCAAACGATATTGGCGTGTTCACTGCACGGCTGGGAATAGAACCTTCCATTCTGGAGGAAGATGCAGCCCCTGTGAGTTGTCACCCCCAGGCTGTAGTGGAGAAGGGGGGAGAGAGAGAGAGAGAGAGAGAGAGAGAGAGAGAGAGAGAGAAGCTTATTTGGACGTAGATTTCCTACAGGCAGGATTCTTGGGAAGCCTGGATGACCCCAAATCTACTCTCCTTCTTTTGCCAGGCTACGGGAGGAGTGGTTGTCCCAGGAGAAGGGCAGAGAGATGGATGGATCAATGATTTAAGGATATGACCAGACAGCCAAATTATCCAGTCCTAGTTCTAGCTGAGACTGTGTGATGCAGGGTTGCTATGAGGTGGCTATATGTCATTCGGAGTGTTCTTTGCGTCCCCATGCAGGGCTCAACCACTTCATACCTCAAAGTGGCCCTGCTTGGTATGATCAAGCTTTCTTTCCATTCAAAGAGGAATCGTGGAATCGCAGAGTTGGAAGAGACCTCAAGGGCCATCCAGTCCAACCCCCTGCCATCCAGCCTCTGCTTAAAAACTTCGAAAGAAAGAGACTCCACCACCCTCCTTTGTGGCAGCATATTCTGCTGTTGAAAAGCTCTAACTGTCATGAACTTCTTAATCTCTTTTCCTGTGTCCACTGCCCTGTGTCCTAGTCTCTGAAGCCATGGAAAACAAACCAGTCCCTTCTTCAATGTGACATCCTTTCAAATATTTAAACATACTAGCTATCATATCCCCTCTCAGCCTTCTTTTTGAAAGGCTAAACATTCCCAGCTCCTGTTTCTCCAGATTGTTGGAGAAGAAAATTGCTGAATGATCTTCAGAAACGGAAATCTTCCTTGCTCCTCTCCTTCAGAGGGGAAGTGAAGTTTTGAATTTCTTGTTCCAAACTGAGGTAGCTCATCAGGCCCTGCTCCCCCCCCCAACACACACACATTTAAACCAAGGTCTCCTGAGCCAGGGTATGGCAGTCTGTCTCCACTATTATGCCACAAGGGGAAAGGAACAGTTGTGATCCTGCTAGAGTCATCTTGTCTTGGTACCATGAAGTGTGGACTTACTGTTTGATGTTCAGGACAGATCCATCTATCCTCAACCACTTCCCCATGCTTGGTTCATATTTTAGTCCAATCCAGAATTTGGGCATTTTCTGGTAAGGATCGAAATATCTTTTTGATTCATGACGCAGGAAATCCTGAAAAGCAAAGTGACAGATTACCGTACCTCGTATTCTCCCCCTGAAAAGAAAGACAGTTCACCATCTCGCAAAATGATAGACTTGTTAAGGATTAAAGCTGGCTAGATCCATCTGCCCATGGTTACAAGCAGGAACTGGTTAACATTTAGTGATTTGCCACTGCAGTTCACACAAACGACCCTGGTATAGCTCCTTCAAGAGGATTATGGCCATTCTGTTACACTCTGCATAACCCGAGCCACAGTCCGACTCTAGCCCCATCAATGACTTAGGCAGACACAGTTTTGCAAATGCAAGTCTAAGATCCCTGCTACTCTGTTCCCTGAAGGTCCTTGGGCACATAACAATGGCCAAATATGTCTTGGAACAAACAATATTTTTTTCTGAAGTGGGAATTGGTTTGGGAGAGGCGTTACTTCTAGTGTAGTGTGATCACATCAGTTGTAACCAAATGCCTTTAAATAAACCAAGCAGGTCTGCTGCACCTCCTGCACAACACTGTAGCACTTTGTTTGATTGCTCAATCAAACAAGGTTCTACAGTGTTGTGCAGGAGGTGCCCAAGAAAAGAACAATCGTAAAAATCATAAAATAATGGAGCGGGAAGTGATCTCTACATCGATCGAGACCAACCCCTTCATCAAAGTAGAAATCCATATCATAGGCTATCTGCCCAGGTGGTTATTTATATTTCTCTTGAAGGCCTCCAACACTGCACTCCCGAGCTCATCAGTTCCACGGTCGTACTGCTCTAACATTTAAGAAGTTTTTCCTGATATTGAAAGATTCCCCAATGCCCAGTGGGAATGCAAAAATTAAACCCAAGGGAGCAAGGGGCCGGGGAGGCATGAATCATAGAATCATAGAATAATAGAATCATAGAGTTGGAAGGCTATCCAAGGCCATCCAGTCCAACCCCCTGCCATGCAGGAACCCCATCACAGGACTCTCGACAGATGGCCATCCAGCCTCTGCTTAAAAACCTCCAAGGAAGGAGACTCCACCACCTTCTCTTGTGGCAGCAGATTCCACTGCTGGACAGCTCTAACCGTCATGAAGTTCTTCCTAATGTTTAAATTGAATCTCTTTTCCTGTAGTTTGAGACCATTGCCCTGCATCCTAATCTGAGGCCTCTATCCCACATCCCTTTAAATGCAGATTAAATTTGTAGATAAACCGTGTCCAAAAATGCCATTCCCATGGCCACCGGGTTTTTTTTGGGAGGGGGAACCCTTAAGCGAGGTATCCACGACTTACCAGAGAGGTAGGGAATTTTTTGCATCGCTTTAAAAATCCACCTTTTAAAGAGGTAGATATCGTGGGACCACGTAGATGGTCTTTTTCTTTCTTTTTTTGTCTCATAGCACGACTGGCTGTTCCTGGAGCCGATCAGCACTGTATTTTTTATTTTTATTTCCCCCCACCCTCCGAGCACCAGGCAGCTGGATTGGGTGATGTTTTTTTTTTAACTTCCCCAAGCCCTACCGCCAGCCAGCTGGCCCTTTTCTTTTTAATCCTAGCACCACCTGCTGGCCATGGGAATGAACTGCGCTTTAAAATAAACACCTTTGAACTTGGGAACTGCTATCCCACATCTTCAATCACGAGGATCTTCCCCAGGTGAGATAGCAGCCTCAAGACACAAAAAGACACTGGTGTTTTCTATAAAGAAATGGGTGTTTTCTATAAAGGAGGAAAACAAAGAAATGAAAGAGCCAGGGCACAGCTGTGGTGAAAGAAAATGAAACAGTGGGAGTCGGGAAAAGGCACCTTTTGACTAGAGGCAGCAGGAGCTTTCCACCCCTATTTAGAGCAGCCTAACAGACAGGAAACATCTGGGTGGCCTCCAGCACTATGGTCAGGCAAGGAAGATATGGAAAACAAGACCTTCCCAGGTAACAAAAGAAGCTCCAGGAACTGCTCACAGGTTTGTTCTGGAGCATGCCTGGGAAGCAAATGGTGGAGGCAGGGAAAGACTGCAGAAGAGCTGAAGATATTTCACAAGGACAAAAACTGAGCGGTGGTGTAGGAGAACTTCCTAAGATCATCCAAGTAGCTTCTGCAGTCTGATAAAAAGTTGGTAGAAGGCTCACAATTCATAGTTCACCTTGGGTCTTCAGACGGAAGAAGCTACTTGGATGAGTCTCAAAAGGTTTCAGTCCCACAAGAAAAGAAGTCCAGTTGCCACGACTCAATTCCCGGATTCCATCAAGAACCCTGCTTCTCATGTGAGTCAGTTTAAATAATGGCCTGGCAGATCTGCTTTGATTTGTAAGGAGGTGAAGCTGATGGCCTAAGACAGTGATGGCGAACCTATGGCTCAGGTGCCAAAGGTGGCACTTGGAGCCCTTTCTGCGGGCACCCAACATTGCCCCTTCATAGGCACCTGTATACAGGTTAAATTACTGTATTGGCACTTTGCAAAAAAAAATTAGTGGGTTTTGAATTGGAGTTTGGGCACTCGGTCTCTAAAAGGTTCACCATCACTCACCTAAGAGGTCCCTTCCAACTCCATCATTCTATGATTCTATGAAGGCTGTATCTTGGGTTTAGATTCAACTACAGGAAACCCATTCCACACTTAAGGGAGTCCTTTTGATTTGTTGAGTTTACTCTAGCTGGGTACACCTGTGGATTTAGAGGGTAATGCATACCTTATGGTGTTACTCCCGGGAGCCCCCACTACACCTAATGGGCTGGACACCCCACCCTCCTTATCAAGGCTTTCCCATCCACCCAAATGGAGCAAGCCAGCCATGCTCCCCGTACCATCTCTTCTGTGCTGTTGAGAGTGGGCAGAGAGGATAACTTATCTTTGCAGAAGCCCATGCTAGAAGGCCAGCTCATTTCTGTCCGTCTAAAGAGGTAACAGTTGTCTCTGTGCTGCAGCCACTGGATTCTGCACATGCCGCAGGTCGGAACTGAAGAAAAAGGGAAACAGATGAGTAGGACGGGTCACCGCATCTCAAAAAAGACATAGCGGAACTGGAAAAGGTGCAGAAGAGAGCGACTAAAATGATTACTGGGCTGGGGCACCTCCCTTATGAGGAAAGGCTAAAACATTTAGGGCTCTTTAGTCTGGAAGAAAGGCGCCTGAGGAGGGATATGATTGAGATGTACAAAATAATGCAGGGCATGAGTCAAGTGGATAGAGGGAAGCTCTTCTCCCTCTCACAAAATACCAGAACTAGGGGACATCCACTCAAATTGTGGGCTGGGGGAGTAAGAACAGACAAAAGAAAATATTTTTTCACCCAGCGCGTTAGTCTGTGGAACTCCCTGCCACACGATATGGTGATGGCATCTGGCCTGTATGCCTTCAAAAGGGGATTGGACAGATTCCTGGAGGAAAAGTCCATCACAGGTTACAAAGCATAATGGCTTACAAGCCATAATGTGTAACCTCCAGGCTTAAAACCAGGGTCCCTCAAGGGCCAGATGCAGGGGAGTGGTATCAGGAGACAGAGATCTAGTCTTGTGTGCTCCCAGAGGCATCTGGTGGGGCCACTGTGAGATACAGGAAGGTGGACTAGATGGGCCCCTGGCCTGATCCAGCAGGGCTCTTCTTATGTTCTTATGACTGGCTCACATTTTTACAGAAATGCCATGTTTTCCCTACCACACCCATCACAGCACTAATCACCCCCTCCACAACTCTTTCAGAGTTACCAGGGCCCCCACATCATCACCTTTGGTGGCTCAACACAACAAGATCCAGTGCTATTGCTATAAAGGTAAAAGTAAAGATAAAAGTTAAAAAATATATGGGGAGAATTGTTTCTCTGTTACTTTGAAAATTTGGAAAATGTTCTTTCCTGCCAGTGTTCCAGAACAAGAGAGTCAAAGAATGGAGGGATGTTAGGGGTGCAGAGGAGAGGAATGATTTCAGCTTTCCTTCATCCCACTGAATATTTTAATATTCTTAGCTTATCTTTCAAGAATCTGTGTTGATCAGTTTTCTGCTCAACAGTGTCCGCAAAGCGATATATAAAACATATATCTTGAAATGCTTTTGAAATAGATGAAAAACAGTTTAGAAAGCTGGTATTTATACAGTTCTGACTTCAGGAAGATGCTATAGAGAGACCCCAGGCTCTTGTAGCCTTGGATTTTGTTGTTATCACTGAAACGCTGTCGAGGTAACTTCTACAGAGAACCCTGTGAGAAGAGCCGGCCTGTGTAGCTTTGAGTGACCTGCACAGCCCCAGGGAACTCCAGAAGAAGGGACTGGTCAATAATTTCACAGTACAATTCTCCCTTGAATTGCACAGGGTCTGGGACACACTGTTTTGGTTACAAACAGTCCATCCATCCATCCATCCATCCATCCATCCAATGCTGCTATTCCTCTCCATGAAATGGCCCAAGAAATGTGAGTCTCATGTTTACACTAATGGCCCTATTGTTGGCAGTGTAGCAGCTCTCAGTTCAATGGCACTTGTCCTGCCTAGGCCGTGTCCGGTCTTGGTGGCTCCACATGGCAGCCAGTTAAGGTACTAGGGCACCCACCTGGAGTTGTTGTTTGGATTAAGCTTGGAGGTATATAAATAAATAAATTACTGTCAGGTAGTAGGCAGGGGTTGCGTGGGGGTTATGTGCATCTATCTGTTGTTTATGCTTTGCACTTGTGTTATTGGGGGCATAAGAGTCATATACAGATTTTGAATCACAACCCCCAACCCAAACATTGCTGTTGAGAAAAGTGCATTGTCCACCTGGAAATTCTTGAAAAAAGTCACTATAAATCAGAATTGACTTGATGGCACATGATTATTATCTTTATAACTTTTATTTCCCCCTTTTAAGTTTGGTGGCCTTTTATAAAAAAGCAAACTGAAATAATTAAACAGTTTCTTGCCCCTACTGCATGTATTCTAACAAACCTCCTTCATCTTCTCTGTGTCCCCGTGTTTACATTACCTTTGCCAATCTGTACCTGGTGGAGAATTTCGCTCAAAATGAGGATCTGCAGCTGGAACATCTTAATGTGTTCCACCATTGTCCTTGACTGCCCGGTCACTTCAAGAAGGGGACACAGCACAGACACAAGAGAATAAACAACAGGAAGACAAGAAACAACCTATGCAATTTGCATACATGTATAAGGATGGCATCCCATCCCCAGGAAGAACCTAGGTTTTGTAGCCATGGCTGAATAAATTAGGGCCGAAAAATACTTGGAAGAGGAACAAGGGCAAGCAAGTTGGTCTTCCTTTAAAAGTTCTCAAGATTATTGACATTTAGTTGTGGACCTCCTGGGTTTAGAGTTTTGGGGAAGGGGAGATCAGATTGCCTCCTTCTAATGCTCTCCCAAATTTATCACCAAAACTCAGTGGTTTAGAACAGGCATGTCCAAACTTTGGCCCTCCACATGTTTTGGACAGCAACTCCCACAGTCCTTTGCCATTGGGAATCTAAGCTTAGAATTCTGGGAGTTGTGGTCCAAAACATCAGGAGGGACGGAGTTTGAACATGCCTCGTTGAGAAGGAGGAGGCAGACAAAAGCCTGATAACACAGGCAGATTGAATCATCCTTAATGGCAGGATCAGAACCACTGTAAAGAGGTGCCCCCTCCAGACAATCTTGGACAGACGGTCCAAAGAGATATGACACTGAAGAGTACAAAAAGCACCTGAGAGGTCCAGCGGAACTGATGCAGGCATGCTTCTCATGCCCAACTTCCAATGTTGATCATCCACCATTTACAACCTAAGTCATAGGGGTGTTCCATCTGTAAATATCAAGGTCTAAAACAAGGAAAGTAAGGCTGCTTACTTACACCTTTAAAAAATCAAGTGGAAATGTGTAGGATTGGTGTAGATGCAAGCTTAAAGAAAAAGAAAGAAATTAGATCTACACATTTCCTAATTCTTCCATCACCTTCCTTGTGTTCTCCGAAATTTTAAAGCTGGAATTGAGATGGATTTGGGAACGTCTGAAAGCCCTAAGAATCCCAAGTGCTCCATGTCCATTAGCTTCAGAACTATTGAAATCACTCCCATCTGTGCTTTTTGAACAATTCCTGAGGCAACAAGAAACTGAAAAATACAGAACAACAGAAGCCTAGAATTGGAAGGAGCCTTTAAAGCCACCAAGTTCAACCCCTTGCTCAAGACAGGACTCCACATCAAAAGATGTCTGCCTGGTGGCTTGGCTAAATTTCTCTCAGATGCCTCCAGTGCTGGGGCACACTTCACTTTTTCTCAGGCATTTTGTTTCACTGTTGTACTGCTCTTAACAATTAAGAACAGATAGGTCTGGTTTATTCCTCATCTTCCAAAATATAAGTCATATGAGGGGGATTCACAATAATCAGTTATCAGAAACCTTGCATGCAGACCAATCCTATAAAATGCAGCTTGTTTGTTTGTTTGCTTTTTATGCAGGCATCAGGGGCAGCCAATGAACCAATGACCTGGTTTGTGGTTCTTCTGGGGGAAAATTGTAAATTGGTGGTTCATGCTTCATAGACTTAAACGAACCACGAACCAGGACAAACCACTACATTATTGGTTCATTCCTATCTCTAGTGAGGAACCTCTGCAGTTCTCAGTTTTCTATTTCTCATTTACCTTTGGAGTTCATGATGGACACCAGAGGAAAGAGTATGGCGCAGATGAACAGGAGGCCGATGGTGGCAAAGAACCAGTTGGTGACATGCACAACTTTCTCTAAGGGGTTGGAAGGGGACAAAGAAGAGAGGGATCAGCCGTTAAGTCTTACATGTCCTATATGATGCTACATTAATTGTCTTAGGAAATACAAGTGGTACCTTGTATAAAGGAATTAATTTGTTCCAAATGAAATTATGTTAAGCAAATTTTCCTTTATGCAAATTTCCCATAGGAAGCATTGAAAACAGAGTAATCCCTAATTGCGACCATTTTTATGTTGTACGGATTTTCCCCATAGGCGATTCCATTAAGCAAATTTCCCCTATCTCCCGATTTTTATGTTGTACAGATTTTGTGTTATACAAACCATTTGTTATACGAGGGCCCACTGTAGCTCTGTGAGAATGCCATGTCTTGCTTCAGGAAGTGGCTAGTTGGATGCCACGGGAAGCTCCACGTGCAAACACCACACCCACATGGTGGAACCTTACACTTCCTTTAAACAAAGATAATCCCTTCAGATATCACAGTCACTCTTCCTACGAATTTCCTAGTCACACGTTCTAATAAGAAAAGTTAAAAGAGCAGTTGCCTGCAAATTTGGGGACCTGTGTTTTATGAAGAACTTTTATGGGAACACTGGAACTGTCACAAAGACAGAGAGAAGACACTGGTCTGTTTACAGTGGAACCTCGTATAACAAACAGTTTGTATAACATAAAATCTGAACAACATAAAAAATTCTGGAGATAGGGGAAATTTGCTTAACGAATCTGTACAAGATAAAAATTATCGTGATTAGGGATGACTCTGTGTTCAATGCATTCCTATGGGAAATTTGTATAAAGGAAATTTTGTTTAACATAATTTTATTTGGAACGAATTAATTCCTTTATACAAGGTACCACTGTATTATAATCCCATGGCTGGAAGTTGGGTAGACAATAAGAGTGGCTCTCATGGGCTGGTATGAAGGCTAACTGTCCCCAGTCTTGTTAAGGGAGCCCTGTCTTTAGGATATATCTGCATGAATTATCCCTAGGCTGGGGCTATGCTAGTGCCACCTTCAAAGGAGGCAGTGACAATGATTTCTTTCAAGACTTCAAGGACAACCACACATAAATCCTGAAAGGCTGGTGGTGTGTGAGTTCCCATGAGAGGAATCTCTTTAACCTCCCAGAGTGGGCAAACGAGCTCTCTTCGTTTTGAAATTGGTCTTCAGTGTTTACTTTGCGTCTTCGCTCTCAAACCCCAAAGAATGATGTATCTCCAGCACTAACATGCAACAGAGGTGAGGGGGAGTCTCAGGCACAGTCTATCCGCTTCTTATCAGGCAGTGATTTCACCAATCCCCAAAAAAATCAAAACTACCCCACACTTCCACCACCAAGGCCATAGCTAACAAGTACAACCCATACTTTATGGGTTTCAGCACCTTAGCGCATTGTTCACTTAAAGACCTATTGAGACTACCTAACGAGCCTATTCGAACCATTGTTCATCTTATGAGCCTATTTCAGACCCGTGGCGTGCTCCAAGCGGAGGGGAAAGTGACGTGGCGGTGAGGGGGCAATGCTGTATGCCCACGAAAGGGACTCCACATGCCACCTTTGGCACCCGTGCCATAGATTCGCCAACACTGGTCTATAACATGTTTGCACCCTAAGAAGAGGCATCGAATCACAGGGAACAACCATTAACCCTCCTCTAAACAGTCTTGTCTTCAAGAAATTACGAGATTTACAGAGGCATCATCGACTGAAAAGATGGCCAAAGAGAAAGCTGTGAAGAATTGAGAGAAGACGTTTTGCCCTTCCAGAGGTTTTGGACACTGAATCTGCGAAACCATGGCACGTGGACATGTTGGACGTCTGAAGGGCCAATGGTTGAACAACCTTTAGGAGGCAACCCGCAAATGCTCTTTCTTGCAACCGCTGCGGCTTCAGACAGCAGCTTCTCTTGGGTGGCACTGTCTAAGGAAACCAGGACAACCTGCCTGGCTCTCCACCCTTCAGCCAGCCCAACTGGGCCAATGCTGGCCCAGGCACATTGCCTGCTTACTCCTGGGCCCAGCGGGGTGTAATCCGGGAGCAGAAGACGCCCCTGGCTCCGAGGAGTTCTTCTTGGAGGAAGGAGGCTGCACGGAGGGTCTCGGTTCTGGAGAAGGGACCATCAGGGAGGGCGCGGGCTTCAAGGGACGACTGGGCAGGGCAGGGGCCTCATCTAGGGCACGACTGCGCAGGGATGGCGCTCGCTCCGAAGGGCGGCCATGCAAGGATGGTCTTGGCTCCGAGGGACGCCTGCGCGGGGAGGGGGACGCCTCCGGGGAACGGCTGTGCAGGGTGGGGGGCTTCTCGGTGGAGCTCTCGGCCCCCGGGGCAGGAAGGACTTTGGTTTGCTTCGACATGGGCACCGGCCCGTCGGGTCCTGCATGAGAAACAGAGCAGGGTCAGAAGGAAAAGACCCCCGAGGCCGGCTCCAAAACGCTATTGAAGGCACACACACACACACACACACACACACACACACACACACAACACACACACACACACACAACACACACACACACACACAACACATGCATGCACACAAAACACACAGTCCCAATCTCACCAGAGCCCCCAAATTCCAGCCACAGGCCCAGGGAGGAAATCAGGCACAAACACACATGCAGTCCCACACAGAGCATGCATGCATGCACGCGTGCACGTGCACATGCACACGCGCACACAACCTCACCAGAGCCCCCAAATTCCAGCCAGGCTCCTGTGAGGCCCAGGGAGGAAATCAAGGCACAAACACACAAAACACACAGTCCCAATCTCAGCAAAGCCACCCACCTACCCACCCACCCATGCATGCGCATGCGCGCACGCACATGCATTTGCAGGCACACACACACATTCCCAATCTCAGCAGAGCCCGTAAATTCCAGGCAGGTCCCTGTGAGGCCCAGGGAGGAAAGAAAGGAGAAAACTCAGGATGCGGCCCAAAATGTCCGCCTGGGAGCTCCTGGGGCTCTCAATTGACGGGTGTGTCCCCCCCCCCGCCCAACCTGTGGGGTTTTATGAGGCCTTAGGGTCCAAAGGGACGTTCCTGGCAGGTAAAAGGCCACCTCAGAACAAGGACAGCCAGTTTCTGACTAGTAGGCCTGGACCAGGCCTCGGATGGAGTAGGATGGGCGTTGTAGTCCCTACTCTCCCACAACAGTTCTCCTGGGCCTTGGGCCTGGGCTCTCCCCAGAGAACTACGCATCCCACAATGCACCTCACCAGCCCCCAAAGCCAGGGGAGGCGACGCATATGGGGCTGCCGAAACAGGGCCTCCCCACTCCTAAAAGCCAGCCAGATCCAGTAAATAAATAAATAAATAAATAAATAAATAAATAAATAAAAAGGCAAGCCCTGATGGATCAGGCCAAGGGCCTAATCTAGTCCAGCTTCCTGGATCTCACAGGAGTCCCACCAGAGCACACGAAATATGAATAAATAAATATGTTTTTTTTAAAGGGAAGATTAATTTCCTAACCTTAGAAACATAAATGGACCTGTGTAGGATGACAGAATCAGGATGACTGCCTGCATTTTTAAAAGAAATAAATCTCATTTGCTAATGCAGCCATATTTAACTAGAGTAGACCCCTTTGAATCAGTGCTACAAGGGAATTAACTTGCCACGTTAAGCAAACAACAAAGAAAAAAACCTCACATAGTCTAATTAAATACAAATTTCCCACTTAATTTAGTGAGCCACTTTAGGTACGTTTGGGGAGAAAGGAGGGAAAGAAATATTTTGAATAAATAAATAGACTACACGTGTTTTCTTTTGTTGCTCGATTATAGCCGGGAGGCTATGGCTTCATTAAGCAACAGGATTTCAGCCCTGGTTTTGTAGAAGAACACCACCAAAAGTGAAGAGTTTTCAATCTGCCTTCATGAAACCTTATTAAAAATATGTTGGGCTATTGCTCACTGGAAAATTCTGGATTTGATGTTAGGACCTGCAAGGAAATAAATTAAAATTATGATGCCAACTTTCACTGCAGTCCCATCTGAGATACTGCATTCTGCAAAATTTGAGCAATCAACATGATCAGAGATGTTTATGTAGAAATGTTTAGATACACATTTTAAAAATGTATCTTTAATATATTACCTCCGATTATGACTCCCCATATGCTAGGACCACTTGCAATTTTAATTTTTAATGATATAGTTGCTCCTGTAAAATGCTTCATTAAAACTGAAGTTTGGAATGCTTTTTGTCCGTGTACCCATCCAATCTGAAATTGTGATGCTGTGGCCTGGGTAGTCGTTAAACTCATTTTCATTGAAAACATCTTGTGACAGTTGATGAACAGGAAAAAAAAACTTTGATTAATTGTCAAGGAGCAGGGGCACATAATGTACACAAAGACTCTCAAACGTTTAAAATACTGTAGCTAGGATTTAAAATGAACATATTTCTGGGACTAATATCAAGGGGAAAATCTTTTTTTAAAATCAAGGCACATTTAAAAGCATATGCAGTTTTTCGCAAATAACAGTTTTCGGAATACTTGATCTATATTGAGGAAGAAAGGACAGTGGTGCCTCTACTTACAAGCAACTTTACTTAGGAACAATTTGACTTAAGAGCAGAAAACTGTTGGCATTTTAACTGCTCCCTTACAAATTTTAGATGCACTCTGCTCTACTTACATTTTTTCCAATTTATTTATCTATAAATAAATACTCCTGGCCCCAGGAGTAAATATTTATTTTATTTTTTAGATACTGCTGCTGTACATAAGAGTTGTTCGACTTGAGGATGCATTCAGAACAGATTAAATTTGTAAGTAGAGGTATTACTGTATCTGAACATGATTGGAGGTGTGCAGAATTGTTGTTTTTGGACAACTTCCTCCTCTAAAACCCCACAAATCTGTACTCCCCGAATAGTAATCCTATTTTGAAACCTCTGTTTTCAGTTAAATTAATTCAAATGTTCAGACTGGGGGAAAGGGTTACAGCTCCCAGAATCTCACAGCTAGAAGGAATACTAGCTATAGGACTTGGGGAGCCATAATCCCACAACAAAATGGGATTCTGGGTTGCTCACGGGGCCTCCCGCAGGTGATGGACACCTGCCTGTGTCCAATTGTAGGATGATGGCTCCAGGAAAGAGCTCCCACCATCTGCTCTGACCTGACTGAACCTGGGTCATGCTGTTGGTGTTTGCCACCCTATGACCCAGGCCAGTTAGGGAGCGGATTTGCAGGCACATCTCTGGGGTCCACCTGTCCTGCAAGATGTCCTGGTGAAAGGTTTGAAAAGTTTGATGATGGTTACTTGTGGTCACTGACCCCGAGGACTTGGCACTAAGAGATGGTCCTTGTTTGTTTTTCTTTCAGTTTGCCGAAAAAAACGAACAAGAAATGTCAGGGAATTCCAGGAGCGGCAAAGCCATCTGGGGAAAGACGCAATCCCAACTCCTGCCACTGGCCTCGGTCACAATGAAGTTCCACGGTTCCCAAAAGGCAAAGGAAATCAGGAAAGGACCGGCTCACTGGGCCAACGCATCTGAAGCCAGACTAAGAGCCCAGGTGCAATTTCATCTCCAACCTAGAAGCAAATGGGAGGTTCAGAATAAAGTTCCATCCCAAAGATGTAAGTGGTGGCTGGGCAACCCTCTTCCATGGGCCCTGGATGTCCCAGGAGATCAGAAGGGATGCAGCTGTGCAGAGCAAACTTTTGCATCCACATGGCCAGTATGGTTTTGTGGCCCCTGGTTATAATCCTCTCTTGTGGACTAGAAAGCCTCGTCTTTTAAATTAAGCCTCTGACTTTTGTGCAAAATCTCAAACTACAGGCCTATATATAGGGCATCCCCATGAGACAGAAGCCTCAAGCAAGGCTAGATTACATGGCCAATTTTAAATAACTGCACCGTTTCTTTCCACTACCGCACTTCCTTGAGCACCTGCATTTTAATTTGCATCGCCTTATCTCCTCCCGCGGTCACATGGTTGCTACAGTGGTTCGGCAGTCTGCACTGCAGCGGTCGCTGAGCAATCGGCTTCCCCGTTCGCACTTGGCTGAACCACTTTAAACTATGACAGGGAAACGGCAGAAACAGGGGGAAACCGAAAAAGGCAGCGCAATATGTCCGCAAATACAACCAAATCTCTTTAAGAAGGGGTGCAGGAACCGATTTAAAAAAACACCACCACCCAGGGGTTGTAGCAAGAACAACCAACACAGCGGTCAAAAATGGGCGTGGCCAAGAGGGCTCTTCAGAAAAAGCGATTTGAAAAGCGGACAGTGGTTTTAAAGGCAATTTGTCCTTAAGGAAAAGGCGTTTCAAATCTAAAGTGCGGTAGCAATCAACCAAACAGAAAAGACCATAGGTGAATGAGGAATGAGCAGGGCTACAGGTTAATAGCAAAGGTATTAAGAAAAATAAGGCAGCAAATTAATTCTACGGTATTGCATGCAATTAGGCAACCATGTCTGCCAGTTATTTTGCCCTCGTGCCTGAGGATAGCATAGCGCACCGGGGGGTGGGGTGGGGGGCTTCAGCCCTCCAGATGTTTTGGACCACAACTCCCATAGTCCTTTATCATTGGCAATATAGGCTCAAAATTCTGGAAGTTGTAGTCCAAAACATCTGAAGGGCGGAAGGTCCACACACGTGGCACAGAGAAACCAAAGGGCTCCCATTCATTGCCATTGCATCCTGTGGTGCATGCCACCAAAGGCGTTGCAAATAAAATCATAAGAACAGAGAGGTGGGACCTGCCATGGGACTATTGTTTAAAGCTTATCTGATAGTTCTCTTGTAAGCATATCTCCTGAAGGGCTATCATAGAGCTATGTTAACAAGTTTCAAACAAGGCTTTTCTTGTCTCTCCCTCAATGCAACTTCACAGCAAGCAAATTCACATGACCTTGCTGTGTAGCCACAGCCTCAATCTGTTGACAGACAGGATACACTGCTTAAAAAAATATCCATTATATTTTCCTCCAGGTATTTTTGGAAAGGCCATATGGTGGCAGGTATCTGCTCTTGTCCTTGTGGCTGCAGCCCTGACCATGTTCTGCATTCTGATGTTTTTAATTAGTACTTGTAAGTATCTGTCTTGAAAACCAAGATTATTTTCAAAATCTTTATCCCTACCCGTGCATTATTCCTCCTTTCCAAAGGCCTGAGGTTTCTTTTCCTTTGTTGTCCAAAGTCAAGACGGAATAGCCATAGCTTGGATGTCAGAACCCAGATTTCCAAACAGGAACATTCCCCAAACACACGGATGACAAAGGGAGAAGACTGTACCTCTGGCGATGCCATCTGCCCTGATAAGGCTTGCTTGCTTGCTTGCTTGCTTGCTTTCCTTCCTTCCTTCCTTCCTTCCTTCCTTCCTTCCTTCCTTCCATCCATCCATCCATCCATCCATCCGTCTTCCTTCCTTCCTTCCTTCCTTCCTTCCTTCCTTCCTTCCTTCCTTCCTTCCTTCCTTCCTAAGTTACCTTTCTCCTACTACAGAAACTACTGTGCCACCTTGCAATCTGTAGAATAGTGGGTTCAAGACACCCGGAGATCCATCAGCGTGGCTTTATTTCACAAGACAAGGACAGACAAATAAAAAGCAAGAGCAAAAAGACAACACACATGCGCATTTATACAGACGCTGCCAGAAGGGTGGTAGTCAATTATCTGCAGCTGGTCCACCAACAATTAACACACACTTCCCCGGCAATGCTATCTGTATCTCACTACATAACACAATCCCAACATGAAGGAAAAACAAAAAACAAAAAACAAAAACACACAAACACACAAACAAACAAAACCGAACGGAAGAATCCATCACTGCATGAGGATGTGGCCTAGGGCATAATATTACTTCATCGCAGCGTTCATCACATGAAAATGGAAGAGGGTAGAGGAGACATGTCTCCATCGCACAGAAGAAGCCTCTCCTTTTACCTGCAAGCCCACGTTGCTCATTAACCACTTCCGATTGGTTTCAGACATGATGAGAGCGGACATCATGTACGACATGATATCCCATCAACAATATTTGGAGAAGCGTGTGAGAGACGCCATACAGCAGGAGGCAGGGAACCCGGGTGAGTCTGCCAGAGATGCCTGGTGGGAAACCATGTCCCATGTGGGGACCAAGGTGGGAACGTGTCTAGAAACTGCATGCCCCAGTTGAGGGAACTGAATGTGTTGAGCCTGGTGGAGACCAGGTTGGCGGCACAATTAACCCCGAAGCGCCATCCAGTTCATTCCAGGAGCATCTCTGTTGCCTCACCACCTCTAACAACACAAAGTTAAAAACTTTCCAATCAAGACCGAAAGCCCAGCCTGTCCCTTCCTTTTTTAATTTCCCCCCTGCTTGTCTTTCGCCTGATGAAGGTAGCATTGGCGCCTGCCTTATGCAGTGCTGTGCCACATCAGCTCAAGTGGGTGACCAAAGCCTTACGAGTTTGCATCCTTGTCCGAGGAAATGCAGGCAGTTATTATCATGAAGGAGAGGCCTTATGTGTCTCCCTTCCCTCAAACAAGCAAAGGGGAACAGCAGAGTCGTCCTCCACAGAGGAGCATGAAACTCCTCACATATCTGCAAATGAGCAGACTAGAGGAGACAACACAATACCTGAGGCCATGCCCTCTGCCTTGGTCCATTGGCCCCAAGGGGCTCAGCTGGTGACCTGGGTGGGTGCTCTCCACTTTCAGCAAAGGAGGTGAATGGGTACCACCCACGTCTTGCTTTCTCTTCCCAGCCTTGGTTTGTAAATCCTGCAAACAGAATTGGCTGCAGTGGGCAGACAACTGTTACCTGGGCCCCCGCGAGCCCATGCCCTGGAACGAGTGCCTCGACCACTGCCGGAGCTACGGAGCCAGCCTTCTGATTGGGAAGACGACGGGAGAAATGGTGAACGCTCCTCTGTGTGCTGTGTGTTGGGAGGCGAATGAGAGAGAGAGAGAGAGAGAGAGAGAGAGAGAGAGATGGAGATTGGGACGTAAATTATAGTTTATCCTGATTTTTTAAAATGCCAGAGCCAAATGTTATGCTTCATATTTTGTGAAATATTCAAAACAAAACAGTGGCCAGAATACTGTTGCCTAGCCTAGTAAATTGCTTTAGAGTAGGTCCATTTAGACATGTCCAAACTTCGGCCCTCCAGATGTTTCGGACCGCCACTCCCACAGTCCTTTGTCATTGGCAATCTAAGCTTAGAATTCTGGGAGTGGTGGTCCAAAACATCAGGAGGGCCAAATCTTCCCAAGGTTCCATGGATTCAAATAGGTCCATTCCAAATGTGGCTTAGGTTGTGACTAGGTGAGGATTTGTCCCAATGCCCCATGGTTTGATCCGGTTCGGAATTGGGTTCACTCCTTTTCCCAGTGACCACATGAATCACCACAATGCAGCCCACCATTGATCCATGTCTACCCACACCTTTTTCAGTGGCCTGTTTTGGACCATTGGGTGTGTGTGTGTGTGTGGATTGAAAGCTTCCTCTTTACTCCTCATCCGCAGGGGGACAGGAGGAAGCTTTCAGATTCTCAAGATGCTGAAGTGGTCTTAGCAAAAGCATAGAAGGGAAGACAGGAGGAGGCAAGGAGAGGAATTTATGTTGGGTTTTCTCTCGCTTTTTTAAAGTCACCCCCAAAAGCAAAGAGTTCTGCTTGTATATCGCCCCATACCACTTCAAGTGGTCTCTGTGCGGTTTACAGTTTTTAATTACAGCATGCAGGCTACACATTGCCCCCCACCCCCAGCAAGCTGGGTACTCATTTTACTGACCTCGGAAGGATGGACCCCAGGTCATGAGCACAGTTTTACCTGCAGTATAGGCATTTAACGACTGCGCCACGGGGCCTAGCCACTAGATTGTGGGGTGGTGGTAAAAATAAATGAAAATTAAATTAAATTAAGAGAGAAAAGGACCAAATAGGTTCACTTGATATGTGGCGAGATTGATCCTTGCATACCTGCATCACCCCAAACAACGCAACACACCTCAAAGAGACCCTGTTTAGCCAGATCCAGTGTGGGAGAATTCAGGCATCTAGTTACACCCATAATGTAGCACAGAAAGTCCTAACTAGAGTAGTCCCATTTGAAGGAATAGAATTTATGGATAATCTCAGTTCATAAATCCATACATTCATAAATCTATAAATTATCAATTTATGGATAATCTTATTCAGTGGGCCTACACTAGTGCCATGTGTGACCCTAAGAAACAGGAAGTCGGCCACTGAAACTTTGGTTGGGCTGAAATTTTATAATGCAATATTATTTAGAAGTTGTTTGCGAATTTTGGTACTTTTACATCATTTGTCAATAAAGCTACTTACAGTGCAACTCCATAGCATGAATTCACTCACTCACATAGCATGAATTCACTCACATGAATTCACTCACTTTCATTCCCTGGGAAGTTGCGAGAGGTAGTTCTGGTTCTCCCAAGTCTGCCTGCATGTCCTGGCCACACAGGGAGAGAGAGAGAGAGAGAGAGAGAGAGAGAGAAGAAAGCCTTGTTTGCAGCTTGTTTGCTGCTCTCCCTATAGCCCAGCAGGTGGTGGGGCTGAAAAGAAACTGCCAATAAGCTGTAAAGAAGAGCCCCATGAGCATGTACTGACTTCCTCCTCTCACTGACTGAGTCATAAAATGTTTGGGGGAGGGAGGCTTTGTTTGGTCTTACTTGTTTAAAAAAGAAAGAAAAAAATAATTTGCCAATGAAGGGCTTTGCTGATTGGCTCATTGTTCTCTGAGTGTGTGCTGGGTTGTTTTGTTTTGTTTTTGGTCTCCATTAGCTCAGGTGGCCACATGCCTGAACCCATGTGAATGAATCCATTAAAACACACACACACACACACACATGAAGCCACAGCAGTGGAGGGGACAAATTACAGGTTTGGACAGGTAAACTCTGGGTTGATTCCCATTTCCCTTTGTGTCATGTGGTCTATGGGGGGGTATGCAAATCAACCTACAAAATAAATACTCAATAAACACCCAGAACCAGGGGTGTAAGTTCAACACTGAAAGTGTTGAAGCTGTTTTCCTGCCCCCAAACATATCTCTAATCCAGCCTCTAGATTGGGGGATCATAAGGACCTTTAATAATGCTATATGGAAATATTTGTCAGTTGAGAACCTGAACAGAGAGAATTGGTGGGTGGGTGGGTGGGAGTGAGAGAGTGAGAGAGAGAGAGAGATCTCTTTATTGCCATTGTCCTGTGCAGAACAACAAGACTGAAAAAATCTACATCAGCCTTTACAGGACCTAACAGTACAATCATACATAAATATCTATCCCCCACCCCACATACCCCACAGAGAGAGAGAGAGAGAGAGAGCTGTTAATGTTTTGTATTTGGGGGGGGGCAAGTACCAATATAGTTTTGAAGTGAGGTGTTGCTGACTTAGGAACACACATCTGTTATCCCAGCTTTATTTCCTCCTGTCTTTGAACAAACATGAAAGACACACCACAGGGTCGTTCTTGGGGTTTTTCTCCTGCAGCAATTCCTGAGTTTCGAAGCTCGTAGGTGGCTGGCCTCAAAGAGCACCTTGCAGATCGCTGAAGGTTACTGGATGGGTCTGAGGTACAACCTGAGTCAGAAGAGCTGGAACTGGGCAGATGGATCCATTCTCCACCTGAAGCTGTGAGTCTCTTTCTCTCCCTCTCCCCCCCCCATCTCAAATCTGTCTTCCTATCTCGGATTTCAGCCACAGCTCCCAAACCGATCTTTTTCTGTTTTTCAGAACGATTTTGGATTTGTTTGGTAAGAGATGGAAAAAAAGCCTTGTTCCTCCCCCACCTTGCTCTCTCCTTGATGCTTGTTTTCCACTCTTCCTGATCAAGTCAGACCAACTGCTTGATCTGGAAACTGCAGTAGAATTACCTTGAAATTGGGGTCTTATTAAACTGCAGATTCTGGCATTTTAAAATGTTGAAATTTGATTAGAAAATGTTTTTTTAAATATTTGTATACCCACTAGAGATGGGCACGAAATGAACTTTTAGTTTGTTTCATTATTTGTTATTCGTTTTGTTATGTAATGAAACGAATAACGAAACTCAGAGTGGATTTAGAACAAAATGAAATGAAACAAAAAACATTGGTTCGATTCGGTTTGGTTCATTAATGGCGGCGTCGGAGATGTCTCCTACCTGGTGTTGGTCCTTCCTGGAGGTCCGGTCTTCCTGGCTGCAGGGAGGGGCAACCAGAAAAAAAAAAGGCCAATCGGCCCATGCTACAGCTGTAGCACAGGCCATGTCGTCAGCAGTAAAAACACAAATACAATAAAAATAAAATAAATTTTTAAAAAGGAGCAGCGACCCAGCCCCAGGGGTGGCTGTTTTGAGGCCATAAAATAAAGAAAAAATATAAAAAATAAAACCAGCACTGACCTGGCCCCAGGGGCAGCACGGTCGGTGCTGGGGGGGGGGGGAGAGCCCGTGCCACAGGGGCCAGGATTGCCCCGCTACCACTGCTGCTGCCACCACTACCCAATAAGGATGATGTTTTGATGATTGAAGATGATGAGGATGAGGATGCTGCCAGTCCAGTCTGTGCAGTTGTTGTTAACATCTCTGTTTTTAAATTTATTTTAAAATGTTTTTTCCCACCCGTGCGCTGTCAAATGGATTAAATCGTGCAAAGCGGGAAAAACCAAATAACGAATCAACAAGCCAACAAAATGAATTTTTCAAAAAGAATTCATTAAAAACAAAATGAACCAAACCAAACCCTAAAACAAAGCGAACCAAAAAGAATCACCATTTATTTCGGTTCGTGCCCATCTCTAATACCCACTCATGTTAGTTTTAAAATACTCTATTTTAATTATGTAAGCCATCTTGGGTCCTTGTTAAGAAGAAAGGCATGATAAAGATATTTTAAATGCATAAAATAAATTTAAAAAAACACTGGATGGGAAGAAAACCTTATGGTTATCTGACATTAAATCATGATCCATTGAAATTATTTGAGGCCTACATCTGAGTTAAGAGGCATAAGATTTTTGAGGGGATATTCCACGCCAGCCTATTGTTACTCCCATAACAGCTGGTGTTTCAGAAGGAGGCGGTTGCTGTCCACAAGAGCAGCTCTCACACGGAACCTTCAAGGTGCCGCAATAAAACTCCAGGCATAGGATTGTGCATTTCAGCAAAAAAATGATGGGACATACCATTGGCTCCTGTTCTTAACTTCTGAAAGCCAGTGGTATCCATCATCAAAATATGATTATGCACACCAGGCATGTCCAAACTTCAGCTCTCCAGATGTTTTGGACCACAACTCCCACAGTCCTTTGCCATTGGAAATACAGGCTTGGAATTCTGGGAGCTGCGGTCGAAAATATCAGGATGATAGGGGAAATTAATAAACATACCTGATTTTCACAGCACCATAATGTAAAATGAGCTTTATTGTTTGGACATTTCAAGTCATTCATTCATTCATTCATTCATTCCAATACTGCCTCATCTAGTCAGTGGCATGTCACCCTGCTCTGGGTGGCTACCAATACAGAGCCTGAACATAAAAGAAAGCACCCATTCCTCCAGTACACCCAAACCACCAAAATGGGCTGGTGGGTTGGGAGGAACAACAGGGGCGCCAGTGCAGATTAACCTTCTTTTTTTTGTTACTTTTTTATTATGGGTGAAATTTTAATATGAAAAGAAAAACAAATTCAAAACATTAACCATATCAGAGTCAATCTATCACTAAAAGAAGGGGAGTTTCCCTCTGTTTTACTATAAAGTCTGAGTTTTAACGTTATTCATCTCCCAGTTTCCTTTCAAACGGGCGCCTTTATATACTTATAAAAAAGGTTCTAAAAATCCTCCAGTCCTTGGCGAGTTCTTTCAACCTAATCCGGTAAGAGTCTTTAATTCCTTACAATTAGTCTTCATGTAGTTCTTAAATTTTTGACAGTCTTTTTGGAACCTCTGGTTGTCTTGTAAAATCAGTCTTTATTGTCTGGCCATCTCTGCAAATCCATTCATTCATTCATCCATTCATTCCAATACTGCATCATCTAGTCAGTACGTTGTCACCCAGTTCTGTGCTATCCAGGAACATTAAAAGAAAGCACCCATTCCTGTTGCATATAAAAATGGGCTGGTCTGCAGGAACAACTCCAGTGCCTTCAAATGCAAAAGCACTCTTGCAACAAGTGCTTCTCATTTGTGATTGTCGTACCTGGAACCAGGGAAGGACATCTTCCTGCTGCCTATATGCTGCAACTTCCTCCCTGCCAGACACAAAACGAGACTAGAGCCCTGACATGACGTGAGAAGCCGGGTTCCTTCAGAGGAACATACAGCAAATTTATTTCAGCACGAGATTTCTTCAATCCCCGCTCAGAAAATTGACCCCTCTTTTGTTCTGCAATTCGTCCGTCGTCAGCTTTATTTGCATGCCCGATACCTCAGTCATGTAGCACTGAAAGCTTTGCATGCCTGAGAGGATACTATTCTGTAGGGAGGAAATACGGGTCTACCTTGTGGTCTAATAAGTGTATTTTTTTTCCTCCCAGGCCCATAAATGAAATACAGCCTCCGTTCTCGACAAACGCCTGCGTGTTATTTGCCAAAGACGGTGTGGTTATGGACCGCTGCTCTTCCATTAACTACTGCCTGTGCAAGGGAATTGTCTCATGAGACAGGCAATGCTGTGTCAAGATCCCACTCAAGTTTATTGTAACACACACACACATATAACCCTCTGTGCTAACGTCCCCTCTTCCACGCCCGTGATGGCCCCTTTCACCTCTGTTGCCCTCTCTGTAGATACAAGTAAATAAATTAAAAATGCTTCCTGCTTGACCAAGGCTCAGAAGTTGTGGGCAATGGGTTTGTTTTGTCCTAACTGTAATGTCCGTGGCTGCATGCCTTCGGAAAGACCTTGGAATCCCTGGCCTGTGTTTTCCTACCTTTGCAGCAAACTTCTTGGTCCTGCTGTTCGTCTTCTCCTGCAGAATTTGATTCAGGGATCATATTAATATCTGGATATCATCTGGATATTAAAAATAAGGAGATGCGATTGCAGGCAGTGAGGCAGGAGTGCGACAGGCACTTTGCTGTTGGTGCAAACAAACAGCCCAGATTTCAAATGTAGGGAGATCGCAGCTGTGATTTTTCACCCATTTAGAAAGTAGTTGTAGAGATTTCAAAATCCTAGGTCCACAGAGTGAATTTTTTCCTCAGGTCTCACCTATTGATTTAGATTTATTTATTTTGAATGTTTTTACCCCACCTTTCTCCTTGGAAAAGGACCCTATGAGGAGGGTTAAACTGTACCATGGAAGGGGGGGAGCTGTAAATCATAATAAACCCCTTAAGGGGGAATCATAGAATCAGAGTTGGAAGAGACCTCGAGGGCCATCCAGTCCAACTCCCTGTCATGCAGGAACCCCCATCACAGTACCCTCGACAGATAGCCATCCAGCCTCTGCTTAAAAACCTCCAAAAAAGGAGACTCCACTGCCCTCCTTTGGGGCAGCACATTATTCCACTGAGGTTAAAAGGATTTCAGGAAAATCCAAGGGAAACTTGAGGGACGCTGTTTTCACATGGTGGCTGTGGGGGTGCCTGGTAGGTAGCATCTCAGACTGATGGAGTTGGAAGGTACCTCTAAGAGCCTCCAGCCGGGATCCGAATCAAAGGAGATCGGACAGATGGCCGTCCATTTTTCTATTGCCAGCCTCCAGCGTTGGAGCGCTTATCAATGGCTGTGAAGTGTGAATCCAACAGCTTGTAGGGATGTTGTCGATGTTACAGGGCTGATGCAGTTTCAAAAGGCCACCCCCAAAGAATGAAGACGGGTAGTTAAACTTAATAAAGCCTGGAGAACACCCTGCATAGCCTGATGATGGTGGTAAAAGTGTAAAGGTGATGGTTTCCCCTACACATGCATGCTAGTCGTGTCTGACTCTAGGGATGGTGCTCATCTCCATACTCAAGCTGAAGAACCAGTGTTGTGCATATCTGTGGCCACATGCAAGGAAACACTGTTTTTACCTTCCAACTTTTTTAATAGCAGTACCTATTTATCTACTTGCATTTACATGCTTTCAAACTGCTAGGTTGGCAGGAGCTGGGTTCATCAGCGGGAGCTCACTCCGCTGCATGGCACCCGGGATTCGAACCGATGAGCTGCTGACTTTGTAGCCGACAGTTTTCAGTGCTCCAGCCCGCTGAATTGAGGGTGCCACTAATGGAGTGGAAGAAATATGTTTTCCTCCGCTTGTAAGAAAATGCCCCAACCCCCAACCCCCAACCCCCATTACCCCAATAGAAGGTTGAGCCTGATGAACCAAGGCAGTTCAAACCAGGCCCAACCTCTGGAAAGTGGCCTGAGGGAATCAGCCGCCATTTCTGTCACAGCAATGGACACGTGTGGTCCACTGAGGATGAGAAGCCTCAACTGAAGGAAACATATCTTCAGCTCTTTAGCTTGCCCTGTGTGTGTGTGTGTGTGTGTGTGTGTGTGTGTGTGTGTGTGTGTGTGAGAGAGAGAGAGAGAGAGAGAGAGAGAGAGAGAGAGAGAGAGATTGTGTGCGTGTGCTGTACTAGAGGAATTCCAGAAAGAGTCCCACAATGCTTGTGATTGTTATGTGGAAACAGATATAAAGATAATCTTTAATTTGGTAAAAAAAAAACCAAAATACAGATATGCAGGTAACACAAATTATAGAGCACTCAATTCTCTTATATATAAAATATGTGTACAAAAATTAAAATGGGAAGCAAAAGAAAATATTGCTTTCCCATTTCTCATATTGGAATTTCGACTGGTTCCTATCTAACATTGGCTTGTTGAAACCTTTCTCACACTTTTTTTAAATAGCAACTGCTAGAAATTTTGCCACATCATATAAAATGTTTGCATTGTGTAGTGACAGAAGTAGAAGGGTGTCGGGTGCTTCAGGTCTCTCCCAAGAAATAATTTTAAGTGAGGTTCAATGAGGTTTCTCCAAACATCACAGTAGACGATGATGGGTATAGTGGTTTCTCTTGCACCCGATTCAACAGGGCATTGGCATTGAGAGAGTGAGGGTCTTCCTATACCTCCCTTCCTGTACTGCAGATGGTGGTGCATTTAGGCAGGAAAGGGTATAGGCTCTGTGGTGGAAAGCACTAAGATGGAAAAACCCTGGCACTGAGGACCTTAGAGGACACAGAAATACATCTTCAAACGGAAACGAGTGGCACGGGTGCCAAGCTTAAGAATATAAGAACCTAAGAACCTAAGAAAAGCCATGCTGGATCAGGCCAAAGGCCCATCTAGTCCACCTTCCTATATCTCACAGTGGCCCCAGCAGATGCGTTTGGGAGTGCATGAGACTAGATAGCTATCTCCTGATACCACTCCCCTGCACCTGGCCCTTGAAATACCCCGGTTTTAAGCCTGGAGATGACACACATCTCCATCATGGTTTGTCACCTGGGATGGACTTTTCCTCCAGGAATCTGTCCAATCCCCTTTTGAAGGCATCCAGGCCAGATGCCATCACCACCTCCTGTGGCAGGGAGTTCCATAGACTTACAACGCGCTGGGTGAAAAAATATTTTCTTTTGTCTGTTCTTACTCTCCCAGCCCTCAGTTTGAGTTTATTAGAGCTTGGTTCATGCCAGGCTCTCTATTGGACGTTGGCAAGTCACCGAGTCTGAGTCCCAAGTCTTTGGTACCAAGACCAAGATCTTATTAAAGACAAGCTTTTGTCTCCCAGGAAATAAGGGAGAGGGTGGGTGAGTTCCAAGTCATGAGCTGAGTCTCAGTCATAGAAATAAAAACCTTGAGTCAACTTCAAGTCTGTTGCGGCCTGAAGTCCAATGTGGCAAGTCCTGCGATTGCCACCTGCGGTGAACACCTTGGCATCTTCATTGAGGGAAGAACAGTACCATAGTTCAGTGCCACGAGGCTCTATTTAGTAGAAATACGTCTGTGAAGATTCTGTCATCCAGGTGAGTTTATCTGAAAGTTGAATATGGCAACTGGACTTCTTTTCTTGAGAGATCAAAACATTTCACTACTCATCCAAGCACCTTCGTCGGATCTGAATAGTGAAACGTTTCAATCTCTCAAGAAAAGAAGTCCAGTTGCCATGACTCAACTTCCAGATCTATTTAGTAGAGTTTTCATTTAAAAATTTAATATTGCATTTGTTTAATTCTTTTAAAATATAGTATTGTAAAAGTGTCTTGCTCTCTGGTTTTAATACTGTTTATTTCTTTTTAATGTTGTAAGCTGCCTTGGGCCCCTTTTTAGGGAAGATACAATGATAACTGAATGCTGTTTTCTGACATCAGGTGACCCATTTTTCAGGGTTTTCCTAGGAAGAGAGAGCTTAGACACAGTTCATAGACAGTTACTTCACGTCCGTTTTGTCTCTTTAAGTCTTGCACTTCGGACCAGTACAAAACAAATCTTACTTCACATCCATCGTGCAACAGCTGAAATTTGTCTCGACCACACCCCCGGAGTGGGATCAGACCGTGATAATACTGTACCTGGTGCTGGGTTGGGGTACTCTCTTGTCACGGTTTGTTCCCAGTTTCTGTTCCAAAACAAGGGACTAGAGATGGGCACGAATAAAAAAATGGTGTTTCATTTGCTGTTTGTCGTTTAGGAGGTCCGTTTCGGTTTGTTTCCGTTTTTTGCAAATTTTTGCAAAAATTTTGATTTTGTTTTCGTTTGTTTTGTTACCATTTATTTCAATTTTTTTTTAGCTTTTAAAGCAGTTCAATGTATTGCCGTAACGAAAACGAAACGGACGACAAAATTTCTGGTGTTTCTGTTCGTTTCGTTTCATTTTAGAAATAAAATTCGTTTTTCGTTTCATTGCATAACGAAATGAAAAAATGAAAATGGAAACAACAAATTGTTCATTTCGTGCCCATCTCTACAAGGGACTGTGTGGTAACAACTGTCACGCAACAACCAGTGTCCACCTAGTGGTCAGCGACTGAAGCAGCATTTGACATTAGTTTCCCTATGGGAAACACCATGCAGCATGTTTATTAAAGAAAGTACTGAAAATTCTGTAGCATTGACGTGTAAATCCCGGAAGACCAGTAAATCAAAATATCGAAAAAGTTTTATTTACGATATTTTTTAAAAGGTTTAAAAAAGCAAGACAAATTCAGAATTTGTCACGGAACATAAGAACATAAGAACATAAGAAGAGCCATGCTGGATCAGGCCAAAGGCCCATCTAGTCCCACTTCCTGTATCTCACAGCGGCCCCACCAGATGCGTTTGGGAGCGCATGAGACTAGATATCTGTCTCCTGATACCACTCCCCTGCATCTGGCCCTTGAAGTACCCTGGTTTAAAGCCTAGAGATTACACATCTCCATCATGGTTTGTAACAAGACCGTGAAGTGACAGTTTTCATGAGACAAGTTATCACGACTGTGAGAAAACAGAAACAGGGACTAAACAAGGCAAAAAGAGTTGAGCTGTGTGTCCGTCACAAAACACACTTGCAAAAATAGGTTACAGGCGATACCTTCATAGGCCACTATTAAAAATAAAAAAGGAACATTGCAAGCTTAAACCACATGATCGCGACCAACGCTGTCATGGTACTAAACTAGTCACAGAACAAGAAAGGACGTGAAGTAACCGTCATAGTTTCCATCTTCTGCGTTTGCTCTTGGATGGTCAGCGTGACTTCACAGTCAGGTTGTTCTGGCAAAAATGTGGAGTACTTAATTAAAGGAAGTAAAGGCAGGTTCCTCTGGGAAAGAGAATAATGACGGGAAAGGTCATAGAATCATAGAATCATAGAATCATAGAGTTGGAAGAGACCTCAAGGGCCATCTAGTCCAACCCTCTGCCATGCAGGAAACCCCCATCAAAGTATTTCCGACAGATGGCCATCCAGCCTCTGTTTAAAAACCTCCAAAGAAGGAGACTCAACCACCCTCCATGGCAGGCAACAGGAAATATGAAGTGTATAGACTCCCTAAAGGAAACCAGAGGGTTTAGATTTCATGAGGTAAGCAGAGATGTTGAGGATGGGACACGTTGGGGGATCGCCCATTGATGGGGGTCACCATAAGTTGGAGGCAACTTTATGTCCACAATGACAACCATTAATGGGTTGCCTTGTAACTAGACAAGCGGTATTACAGTATAAACTAATAAATCTAATCAATCCTTTTGCTCAGTCTTTTCAGTGTTTGATTTCCCTGGGCTCTTCTCTGGTACCGCTTCTGCCTGCCAGGTCTGTGCTGGCCCCAGGAGAGGTGGGAATGCCAAGTGGGTGGAGCAGGCAGCCAATGGGATCAGACTCCCAAGGGAGGGGGTTCTGGAATGTTTTGCATCACAAGGAGAAAGGGGCTGGGGCTGTACAAGGAAAGACACGTGCGGGGAGAGGGGAGAGCAGGAGGTGAGGGACAAGGCAAGTGTGTTGGCCCAGGGAGGGAAAGGAAGCTCCAGAGAAGCCACTTGGTCCTGTTCGTAGCATTATCCGGAACGGATGCCTGGGAACCAGCCTTTGGGGAATGTCCTTCACAGGCTTCTAGCAGGGGTCTTTTTTCATGTGGGGCCACTCCAGCCTGAAAGGAGGGGGCTCCTTCCCCACCGACAGCTGTGGTCACTGGGCCAGAGTTGCCAGCAAGTACCCCCCCATCCCCACCACCACCACCAGGGGAGGCACAGGACCCCAGGACACAATAGAAGGGGAGAGGGGGGCTGGAGATCTCTCTCTCCCCCCCTCTAGTCTCCATGTATGATGGAGACCCTGGTGATGATGACAGTTATTTTCAATAGTTTTTTTTAAAAAAATGCTCGGGCCCAAGGTTTTATGCTAACCATCTGCCTCATTGTGTGGCCCCACAGATTCCATAAAGGATGAAACAGTAAGAAGCAGGAATTAAAAATGGCACCCAAAAAACCCCCAGTAGCGGCAAAGGAAAGTACCGGTAAGTTTCCCCTGCTATGGCTCTCCCACTGTGGGGGGAAAGAGAACAGTACCCTTTGCACGTATTCCTAAAATGTCTTGGGGATGAAGAGTTGTAGAACCATCCATCAGGGCTCCGCGATCATCAGCTCCTGCCCTCGACAATCCTCCCTAGGTTTGCTGGGAATAAAAGAGGCAATTTGGGAATCATAGAATCATAGAATCATGAAATTGGAAGCGGAGGGGTTGAGCCGTGCAGCCATCACAAAACACAAATGCAAACTAGGCTACAGGCAATACCTTTTATAGGCCTCTAATAAAAATAAAAAAACATTGCAAGCTTCCGAGTGCAACACGTTCTTCTTCAAAGCAAGTCCCAAAAGTTCAAACATGGCAAAATAGGTGCTTTACCAGGAGGTTATTCTTAAAGTTCTTGTCTATTTATTTATTTTATTTATTTTTATATTTATACCCCGCTTATCTTTCATTTGAAACTCTAAGCGGCTTACACGACGAGCAAGCGCCAATAAACACAGAACAATAATATGTAGCACAACAAAGTAAATAAACAGTAAAAACCATTGCATCTAAAACCAACAGTGATAACTATAAACCAAGCGTGCACAAACATTATACACATAAGTATAGCCGCTTGGACATTAAGATGGCGGGACCTTCACAAAAAAAAAAAAAAAAGATCAGGGTTCGCCAAAGGCCTCTCGAAATAAATAAGTTTTTACAGCTTTTCGAAAGGCCAGCAGGGACTCTGCAGAGCGCACTTCGCTAGGGATGGAGTTCCATAAGGACGGGGCTGCCACCGAGAAGGCCCGGTTCCGGGTGACCGACTTCCGGGCCTCTCGTGGGGTGGCAACTCTAGCGAGTCTAGATGATGTACACCAGGCAAGGAGTCTTCTTGGAGGCAGAGGAAGTTGGAAGGCCGTTGCTTTGGGAGAGGAGGTTGGCCCGCCATGCAATGCTGTGTGTCCAACGGCTGCTCCAAACTGGAGCCAGAGGCGGTGCTCAGCAGCAGCAGCTGAGGACCTCTGGGGGTTTCCTTTTGCTGCCTTGTGTTTCCCAGAAGACTCCAATCTGCTACTAGAACGTTAAAAGTATAAGATGCCAGAGACTTCCTGCAGCCACCTGGAGTCAGAAAAAAAAAAAAAAACAGAAACGCCATGGAGCAGGAAACGTGTCTGGCAGGATAGTAAGCGACGTACTCTGCCATAATATGGCATTCATCCCCCGCCCCACTCCTTTTTGAACCATCAATAGCCCTCCAGTTCCTCAAACTTGGCTGGAAAGTAGTACCTGTGAAAGGGATCTGGGAGTCTTGGTGGACTGCAAATTGAACAAAAGTCAGCAGTGTGATGCAGCGGCCAGGAAAGCCAATGTGATTCTTTGTTGCATCAACAGAAGCATTGTGTCTAGATCAAGGGAAGTGATAGTACCACTCTCTTCTACTCTGGTCAGACCCCACCTGGAGCCTGTGTCCAGTTCTGTGCGCCTCAATTTAAAAAGGATGTTGACAACCTCGAGCAGGAGCAGAGGAGGGCGACCAGGATGGTTGAAGGTCTGGAAGAAATGTCTTATGAGGAACGGCTTAGGGAACTGGGAATGTTTAGCCTTTCAAAAAGAAGGCTGAGAGGGGATATGTTTAAATATATGAAAGGGTGTCATATTGAAGAAGGAACAGGTTTGTTTTCCATGGCTTCGGAGAGTAGGACTCGGGGCAATGGTTTCAAACTACAGGAAAGGAGATTCCATTTGAACATTAGGAAGAACTTCATGATGGCTAGAGCTGTTCGGCAGTGGAATAAGATGCTGCCACCAAGGAGGGTGGTGGGGTCTCCTTCTTTGGAGGAGGTTTATAATCAGAGGCTGGATGGCCATCTGTCGGAAATATTGTGATGGGAGTTCCTGCATGGCAGGGGGTTGGACTGGACGGCCCTCGAGGTCTCTTCCAACTCTAGGATTCTATGAAACAAGTTCATGTTGGAGCATCTGGTCCTGCCTTCACTTCTAGAGAATAAGCTCATTTTTGTTCTTTTGACAGCACCTGGAGACCCCGCCAAAGGTCCACCTGGCGAGGAGCCCCGTAAGTAGGCGTCCTATCCATTAGTGGAGGGAAAATGGCCAGGAATAGGTTTGGGATAGAGTAGAAGGAGAATTCTGGAGAAGGGATGGGAACAGATCAGAACAACGGCGATTTTGTTTTGATTTGTCATTCATCAAGCTTGACGAATTACAAATAGCAAATTTATTATTTTTTTCTTACAAATCAATGAACTGACTTGTTAATTCCTTTTTGCATTTTAAAATAACCCCCCAAGTATCTAGAGACACCAAGATCACACGGGGCCTTCCTCGGACCCTACTCTATGAGCCCGGCATGTTTAGTGAAGGTTGGGTCTTGGATGTTTGAGTTATGCACTACAAAAGAGTACCCCCCAAGAAAGTTTCTTCTGGCACCTAGAGGCACTGAAATGGCAGGGATGCTTCCTCTGACTTTCCTCTACAACTTTGCCAAGCATGGTGAACATTTGATTTCAGACTTCTGATTTATATATCCAAAACGTGCCCCCCACCTCGAGTGCCCTTTAGCATCTGGTGTGGAGAAACTCAATCTTCATCAAACTCAGAGAGAGGTCCTTTGGTCCAATGGGGTCCATTTTATAGCCCAACAAATCAACACATTAAAAATCACCAAAAAAATCATACTCATTGGGGGGGGGGTATTAATTTGCATGGATACAAATTGACAAATCAGTGATTCCTGAACTAATTTTGCAGGTTGTTTTTTATCCATGCCCCTCTGTAGTCCGGAGTTGGGATGGTGATGGGTGTGAGGAGGGGAAGCAAGGAGAAAGCCGGTCAACATCCAGACCCTGGAGGTTCAGGGCGCCTGTTGGCGGAGCAAAAGCCGGGAACCTGAGCCCTCTCTTGGCAAATGACAGCAGACATGACCAAAAGAGAGCAGAGGACACTGGGATATCTATGGTGGTTACTTCATGTCCTTCTGTGTTCCATGACTAGTTTTGTATCGTGACAGCATTGGTCGCGATCACATGGTTTTGTCCCTATTTCAGTGTTCCCATGGTCGTGATAACTTGTCTCGTGACAAGTGTTACCTCACGGTCTTTTACTGTGACAAACACTGAATTTGTCAAGCTTCCTATTTCCTTTTTTATTTGGCTTAAAAATTCTGCTTCAGTATTTCGCTTCTGAAAAGTAAAAAAAAAACAGACACAGTTTTCTGAGAGAAACGAATGTTTTGTTGCGTGACAGTCGTTACTACACAGTATCTTGTCTTGGAACAGAAAGTGGGAACAAAGAGTGACGAGGGAAAACCCAACCCCAGCGCCAGGTACAGGATTGTCATGCTTAGCACCCTTTCTGGGGTGTGTGGTCAAGACAGATTTCAGTAGTTGCATGACAGACGTGAAGTAAGTTTTTTTGTACCGCTCCTAAGCGCAACACTAACAGAGACAAAACGGACGTGAAGTAACCGCCTATGTTCCCCCTACACTGTTCTCTACGTCGCATGGCCGGCAGGGGCCATTTCAGCCCCTGAAAAGGAAATGGCAGCCAGAGTGGTTGTGCTGAGGGTGGTGGGGTCCCTGCTTTCTGCAAGTGGGGCTGGGCTGCCTTCCAGAAGCAGTGGGGTTCCCTCTCCCATGGGGCAGGGTCTATCCTCCACTCCAGAAGAGCGATGAGGTGGGCACGGCTGAGGAGAAGAGGCTGGGGGCATCTCAGGTGGGGAGGGGGCAGGCTGTGCCATTGTCATCCTGATCAACACCTTAGAACTGTGGGCCGTCTCCTTAGAACCCTCCGATGGATCATCACTGAGTCCAGCCCTTTGCCAGGGAGGCCCTTGGGGGGGAATTGAACTCCCAACCACCTCTGGCTCCGCAGCCAGAAAGCTAAACCCCTGAGCTCAGTTCTGCTCACTGCCGGGGGCGATGATGGCGTTTCCGCTGCTACTAATGCGCCACTTCCTTTTCTTTCTTCTCCTTCCAGCTAAAAAACCATACATTGAAACTCCAGAAGGTGGAAGGATGGTCAGAATAATGGCCGTAGTCTGGTTCATTCTTGCCGTCATCATGGTCACTCTGTGTAAGTTAACACGTTTCCTTTGCTTTTAAGAAAACTCCTCCAATGCAGAATTACCTTGCCTTTGGTCCCAGTGTGGGGAAGTGTCTCTTTCATAAACCAAGGGGACAGTGGTGCTTCAGTTGACCCCCAAATGCAGATTCCAGTGTGTAAAGTAAGGTAAGGGTGCAATTACATCCCCCCACCACTGAAATCTGTGGCATGGTCCTGTTCCCCTGAACACCCGCTCTGACACTGCAGTTTGATGCAAGGACCCGCCCAGTCCTCCCTCCTTAACGTCCACTCCCATGAACTTGCTAACAACCCAGGCGCAGTGAGGACTTCCTTGCCTTAAAGAGACCGTCAAGCTGTGCGGACGATCCCCTGCTCTCTTTGGACCCCCAACCCCACCCCGAGGCAGGAGAGGAAGGTGGCAAGCCCTCCATTCTGCTGGCCCTTTCCCTCACCAATCCTTGAGAACAGGAGACCTGGACTTCGCAGCACCATTAGATACCGCTTTGCTCCTATTTGTGGAGGTGGTTTCGGCAGGCGGGGGTGCGTTTTCTGAGCAAAAAGTCAGGGAGCATATCCACATGGGGAGAGGATGATGTTCACGAGGTCACAGGCATTGCACAATACATCCTCATTGCCTCATTGCAAGCTGAGTAAATAGGATTCAGCAGAAGAGCTGATGGGACGACCAACGTGTTGGCTCAGAAGCTTCTAGCAGTACAAATGCATTTTAAAAAAATCTCAATATTCTCGGCATCACTCCCCCCTTTTTAAATTCTAAAAATGCATTAGAACTTTAAATTATTCAGATATTCATGGGAGGGATGAAGAGGAAGAGTCATGCCGTTCTGTGCAATTAGCCATAGAGGCTTCAGGGTGGCAGTATGAAATCAGGAGCAGAAAAGAGTGGAAACCGAGAGGAGAACAAAAATTAAAATAATAACAGCATCAAATAAGGTATGAAGCCATGACAAATATGGTAATTATGTAAGTCAGCCAAGACCTTTGGGGAGATGAGTCACCCCAAACATCAACAAAACGGCTACATTCTTCCCTTTGTAGTTTGACCAGAGAAGCAATTACATCATGATTGAGGATATGGCCTTTAGAATGATCATGAAACATGCAGCACGATTGATTAATATAAGTATAAGGATCACCCGGCCATGACTACTGAGAATCATGTGAAGCGCAAGCCTAGTATGAAAGACAACATTTTTAAGAGACATAATCTCGCCCTGCAGCATTTCTTCTAAGCTAAGTGTAATTTTTTCAAGTTCTTCTAAAGCAGTGGTTCTCAACCTGTGGGTCCCCAGATGTTCCCGGACTGCAACTCCCAGAAACCCCTCCCAGCAGAGCGAGTAGTGGAGGCTTCTGGGAGTTGCAGTCCAGGAACATCTGGGGACCCACAGGGTGAGAACCACTGTTCTAAAGCTAGCGAAATATTATAAGCAAAGGAAGCTAAGGTGTGCAGCTAAGGTGTGAAGGTCATTGGTCAAGGTGCTCCTAAGCTTGACATGGCACTGACTGAACCAGGAGGTTGGAAAGAGACTCCAGAGATGAGGCACAAGGACCCCTGGCTCAAAATCCACTCCAGCGCTTCCAGCGTGCAGGTGGAGTGATAGTCTCATGCATGCGCACATGGACGCACACAGAGGGAGCGTATGAGATGTAGCTGAGTTGTCAGGACACTCTCTGCCTCCTTCCTCCATTTTCAGACGCGATCCTGCTGAACAAAGACTGGAACATTCGCCAGGCGCTGATCATGATGCGGGAATTTGCCATTGAGTATGATCCAAGATATGAAGAGAGATCCGGTAAGCAGCCACACGATTCAATCTGAGCGCAAAGGAAGGGGCGCTGAGGAAGTATGAGGCAGCACCGTGGTGGGTTGCTATCTCAGAGCTAGCGTGCAGTTTCGGCGTGGCCCCTGCTCAGGATTGGCAATGCTCCCCCAGGTCAAGAATGACTTCCATAGCTGGCCTGGTGGTGAGCCTGGTTCAGCAGTCTTATCCACAGTTGATGTCTGTGAAGATTCTCAGTCATCCAGGTAAGGTTATCTGGAGGTTGAGTCATGGCAACTGGACTCCTTTTCTTCCTAGGCTGAAACGTCTCGCTACTCAACCATGTAGCTTCTTCAGTCTTGAGAAAGATAGGCAGGAGATTTCCATCTTATACTCCATGAAGTGGTCCTGAGAGAGGAATCAGGGAGGCTATCCATGTGCATATAGAAAATCCCTCACTCAAGAGGGGTGGAGGACTTTGACAGAATATGTTCCCTGTTTATCAAGCTGCCCTTTCATTTCTCCCCAGAAAAATCATGAATGCTTCACATCTCAAGGCCACTGCTAATGACCCATGTTTAATGGGTATGGGAGGGGTTGCAGAGGTGTGACTTTTACTCACACACATACACGCACATACACACATAGAGCCATTGTCCATCAAACAAGTCTCTTCAGATCAGGGTGCAGTGAAAGCAATGTGAAGGACAGATGGGAGGTCTCCTACCAACCTTTCTTAGACTGAAGAAGCCACTTGGATGAGTAACAAAACTTTTCAGCCTAACAAGAAAAGAATTCCAGTTGCCATGACTCAGCATCCAGACAACCACAGTCTAGCTTAGCCTTGTGGTTAAATGCCTGTCCTGCAGGTCAAACTGTGCTCACGACCTGGGTTTCAATCCCAGGTAGCAGGTTTATGGTTGGTTCAGTTTGCGGGGGGGGGGGGCAATGTGCAGCCTGCATACTGTAATTAACTTTGATTTCTCGTTTCTTTTGTAGTTTAGTTTTATTGTTAGCCGCCCAGAGTTCCATTTCGGAAGATGGGCGGGATATAAGTGTAACAAATAAATAATAAATAATAATAACTGTAAAACCACCCAGAGACTAATTGAAGGGCGTATGGGGCAGTATACAAGCAGAACATTTTAGTGATCTAGTCCAGTTTGAGAAAAGAATGGGTCAAGTGGGAAATCACGAAACTAACTATAATGTTCAGTAGGCATTAGACTATCCCACAAGGCACTCTGCCTGGAGTCTTGCCCTGCTGAAGAAATATGAGGCTGGATCTGTCCAGCGGTGAAGCAAGGTTTTGGGGCGCCTGGGGACAAAGTTGTTTTTGCGCCCCTCTGGCCCTCCCCAGCCCTGTCACATCCAACCAGCAAGGGGGGGGGCAATCCTGCAGGCGTGGAGCGGGCAAGTGGGCACATGGGTGGGTATTTGTGTGTGTGTGTGTGTGTGTGTGTGTGTGTGCGTGTGTGTGTGCGTGCAGGTACGGTAGCACACATGCGCCTTACCTCTCCTGCGGTCGGGGAGGAGGAGGAGGGCGCCACAGCCACCACGCTCGCACGCCTTGCCTGCTTGGTTTGCCACTCGCCTGGCATGCAGCGGCAGAGGAGGAGGCTGCTACGACAGAGTGGGTCCCATCGCCAATCCTGAAGACTGCTGGGGGGGGGTGCACGGCTTCCTCCTCCTGCTCCCCCTCCAGGCACCCCCAGATTGCTGCCCCCAGGGCATATGCACCCTTCCACCTCCCCAGATACGCCCCTGGATCTGTCCACATTGAGTTATGGTTTATGGATCCCTGATAGCACTGGCGAAGAGACCCGCCCCCTCGCCCCTTTGCCGGAAAGAGAAGGGCCAGTTCTTGAAGGAGAACGGTGGATCGGTGGATCGTTTTAGGTAGAAACACAAGTGGAGGAGCCATGCCAAAAAGTCCTGTTGGGGAACCATCGGCCATAATTGTACGCCAGCACGGAGAGGCTCAGCAGTGATTTATTGAGATGCAAAATAGCTCTTTGTTCTCACTTTGCTTGAGGTAAAATAGATTGCCCTGAAGACAAGGACCTTTCAAGCAGAGGTCGGGGGTCGTGCCACATTTCACGGTGGATGTAACCCCTTGGTATTCCTAGATGGCTGTTTTAGATAGAGGTCGAGGCACAGGCTTCTATTTTACTTTCCTTCCTGCTTTTGACCATTGCAAACTTTTTCAGATCTTCAAGTGATTGCCCTGGGTCAAAACCTCTCCTCCACAATGCTTGAATGGGTCGATAAAAACGAAGAACTACAAGCAGAGATCGGTAGGTCATAAGGACATAAGAAGAGCCATGCTGGATCAGGCCAAAGGCCCATCTAGTCCAGCTTCCTGCATCTCACAGTGGCCCCACCAGATGCATTTGGAAGCGCATGAGACTAGATATCTGTCTCCTGATACCACTCTCCTGCATCTGGCCCTTGAAGTACCCTGGTTTTAAGCCTGGAGATTACACATCTCCATCATGGTTTGTAACCTATAATGGACTTTTCCTCCAGGAATCTGTCCAATCCCCTTTTGAAGGCATCCAGGCCAGATGCCATCACCACATCCTGTGGCAGGGAGTTCCACAGACTAACAATGTGCTGGGTGAAAAAAATGTTTTCTTTTATGTCCCCTAGTTCTGGTATTTTGTGAGAGGGAGAAGAGCTTCCCTCTATCCACTTTACTCATGCCCTGCATTATTTTGTATGTCACAATCATATCCCCCCTCAGGCGCCTTTTTTCCAGACTAAAGAGGCCCAAATGTTTTAGCCTTTCCTCATAAGGGAGGTGCCCCCAGGGCAGTCATCATTTTAGTCACTCTCTTCTGCACCTTTTCCTGTTCCACTATGTCTTTCTTGAGATGCGGTGACCAGAACTGTACACAATACTCCAGGTGTGGCCTTACTATTGTTTTGTATAATGGCATTAGAATGTTGGCTGTTTTATTTTCAATCCCCCTTTTGATAATCCCTAGCACGGAATTGGCCTTCTTCACCGCTGCCACACATTGGGGAGACACCTTCATGGAGCTGTCCACCAACACACCAAGATCTCTTTCCTGATCCGTCACGGATAACTCAGAGCCCATGAGTTGATAGATAAAGTTTTGGACTTTTTGCCCCAAGATGCATTACTTTACATTTGGCTACATTAAAACGCATTTGCCATTTCTCAGCCCATTCCCCCAGTTTGGAGAGATCCTTCTGGAGCTCTTCACAATCTTCTGTAGGATGAGAAAGGGGCAGTGCAAGCTTCGTTTCAACCCAACTGCTTTATGACAATCAGCAGAGCAGACAAAACCCAGCAACAGAGCCGTACAACACTGGGAGTGGCTGAATAAAAATTCAATATGCTGCAAGAATAAACCTGCCCTCAAACCATAGCTGAATCCTTCCAGCCTTGTGGAGGCATCTTATTTGGGTCCCTTTATCTACCCACATAATGGCTCCAAAGTGGCTTCGGAGGAGATGATCCGATTCATATCTAATCTGGACTTCTCCAGTCTTATTCAGACCTCATCAGGGTCAGCCCAAATGGGTCCAGCTTCTCTAGTGTTTTGACCAATGAGCTACACAGCCCTAGTCCAGATGGACCAAAGAGAGCGCCAGGCTTTCTGGTTTTATTTGATAATATTTTTTAATTGTTTGAATTTGTTTTATTTTTACAGTTGTAACCCTCCCAAGAGTGGTTTTGTAAGCTAGATGGGGGGCATAATATATCAAACAAACAAACAAACAAACAAAAAATAGATAAGAAAAGAAAAGAAAAGAAAAGAAAATATAAGATAAGATAAGATAAGATAATTTATTTATTTATTATTTATTTATTTATTCAATTTATATGCCGCCCACTACCCAAAGGTCTCTGGGCGGCTTACAATCAAAGAATTAAAACAATTTAAAATAGTTATAAAGAAAATATCAATAAATCATCAAACAGTAATAAAAACCTTCTTTAAAATCATCATCCTAAAATTGTCATCAGCGGACCCACAATCTATATTGTATCAATTAAAAACCTTCTGGAACAGGAAGGTTTTTACCTGGCGCTGGGAAATGTAATCAGTGTTGGCGCCAGGCAGATCTCAATAGGAGGGCATTCCATAACTTGGGAGCAGCTGCCGAGAAGGCCCTTCATCTACAAGCCATCCCTCTCACCTCCTTGATGGATGGCTCAGGAGCCAAAAGAAAATGGCTCGATCTTAATTGCCGGGTAGGTTGTATGGAAGGAGGCGGTCCTTCAGGTATCTAGGTCCTAAGTCATTTAGGGCTTTATATGTCAAAACAAGCACTTTGAATTGGGCTCGGACAGCAACTGGTAACCAATGCAGGTTACGCAGAATTTGGCGTGATGTGATCCTGGCGGCTCCACCGCTTACCAGCCAGGAAATACGATTCTGAACCAGTTGCAATCTCCGGACCGTCTTCAAAGGCAGCCCCATGTAGAGCACATTGCAGTAATCAATACGGGATGTTACCAGTGCATGCGTAACTGTCATGAGGCTCTGCTCGTCTAGGTGAGGGCGAAGCTGGTATATTTTCCGCAGCTGAAGGAAGGCACCCCTGGCCACCGAGTCCACCTGGGCTTCCAGAGTTAGATAAAAGGGTCCAGGAGCACCCCCAAGCTGCGGACCCTGTCCAATACTACAGTGCAACCCCATCCAGGACAGGAAGAGAAATGTAAAAATTAATTCTTCAAAGCACCCATTAACAGCACTTCCGTCTTGTCTGGATTGAGTTTCAGTTTGTTAACCCTCATCCAGTCCATTATCTGGCTGGGACACGAGTTCAGCACAGAAACCACCTCACCTGGATTGGTGGAGAATGAGAGGTAGAGCTGAGTATCATCAGCATATTGCAAACTCCTCAGCCCAAACCTCCTTTTGACCTCTCCCAGCGGTTCCATGTAAATGTTGAACAGCATGGGAGAAGTGAATTCAATATGCTGAACCCCAAATGACATAAATGCCCATCTCTACAGAGCAGTGGCTGAATAACCTTCTGGACACGGTCAGCCAGGAAGGATTGGAACCACCTCAAAGCAGCTGCCTCCAACCCCCAACCTGGCCAGCCTATCCAGAAGGACACCATGGTCGATGGTGATCCGGACTTCTCCAGTCTTATTCAGACCTCATCAGGGTCAGTATCAAATGGGTCCAATGGGTTGCACAGCCCTAGTCCAGATCTCGCCAGGCTTTCTGGTTTTATTTGATAATATTTTTAATTGTTTGAATTTGTTTTATTTTTACAGTTGTAACCCTCCCAAGAGTGGTTTTGTAAGCTAAAACCCGGCCTGAAACCAGATTGAAATGGATCCAGAAAATATAAATAAGATAAGATAAGATAAGATAAGATAAGATAAGATAAGATAAGATAAGATAATCCCCGCCATTCCTGTATATCTGCTTGTGTTTTCACGGAATCCTATATCCATCAAGTGAGAATAAAGCACCATTTAATTCAATAGGATTTGGTAAGCTGGAATTGTATTTCAGAGTGTGGTCTCGCAGGCAAAAAAGAACCACAGTTGAATCAATTTAGGCATTCTTTAAATAAAATTAATAATTTCTCATCCATATAACACAGTAGTGAAATTGATTTATTTAGGCTCCAAAATGGCTTTTCTTTTCCACCTGACCAGCAGGAGCTTTTAAAAATAGTGTAACTTGCTTACAAATTGATTTAAATAAGTTCGGTTCGGCAGGTGTGGACAACGCTATGGAATTTCATTGTGCCTCCCTTTGATATCAGTTGCATTGCCACTGATGATGACTCTCTCTTTAAATATATATAATAATAATATGTTTTGCCAATGCATCAGCAACCATTTTGCGATTCTCAGCTGAATGGAGCCACCAATTTTATTTTATTTTTGATGCATCACTTATTTTTTTAAAGAAAGAAGTTTGAAAAGGCAAACAATAAGGAAAATGGATCCAGAGAAAGAAAGGAAATGAGTTCATTTTATCTGTGTAGAGCCCTAAACTGGTTCAAATCACCAGAAATAAATTGATTTCCATCCAGGGAATGTGGACGTGGCCACTGATTTAAATACCACACGAATTGAAAACGATATTAAAAATAACTGAATAGAAATAAATTAAAAACACCAGTGGAACTGTGCCCTCCATCTCCACAAATTGTGCTGGAGCCTAATGAAGTCTATGAGAACATAATTAGGTTCTACCTGCTTGTTTATTATTTGAACCTGCATTCCAGCTTATTTCTGCTCAACCTTCTCTGGCGTTTCTCTTTTTCCCACTCCGCCTCATGCATCCCTTCTCTCACTGGAAGACAAGCTTGCTAAAACGCTGGATCAGTGGGTGGCGTATGATAAGAACCTCTACCACTTTTCGAAAGATCTCGCAACTTATGATGACGCTGTAGAAGAATGTGTCACCAAAGAATCTGGACTGGTTTTTGTCAAGTGGGGTGAAGAACAGGTGAGTCAGCCCATGAGATCTGCAGTGGCAGAAAGAATGGTTCCATATAGACATGGGCACGACTCGGCGAAATCCTCGTTTCCGTTTCCGTTCGTCGTTTCCGTTACCTAACGAGGAACGGTAACGACAATTACTCCGCTCCAGCTCGAACCCGACCCGATAAAGATAAATTGGGTCTGATTTGTCGTTGTCATTCATGGCATTGCGGCGATCGCGCGATGCCAGCAAGCAGCACAGAAAAAAAGTTTTAAAAATTAAAAAAAAAAAAAACCGATTCCCGGCCATAAAAGCAGGCAAAAATATGCCTGCCTCAGTGAGCGCACCTACCAGAGAGGGGTGGTTTCTGGGGGGGGGTCCCCGGCCTTCCCCCCCCTCTCCTGTCCTAGGCTGCTGGTACCAGGCTGGGGGGGCATCCTCGTCATCTCCATTTGCCATGCGGTGGGGGGGATCCAAAATGGAGACCGCAATATTTATTTTTAAATCGTGGTCCAAAAACCCACCAAAGCACCACAGAAACATTTGAAAATTAGGTATTTTAACTGCCGGAATTTTTATAGTAGCAGCAGTGGGTTTTTCTTGCAATAAAACGTCTCCATTGATTTTATTTTATTTTTTTATTTTTATTTTTTTTACACCTGTGCATGCGCAATATTGGGCTGGCCATGGGATGGGACCATGCAAATTTATGGACCCATTCCACCAATTGCATGGCCAGGTTTTGACTGAGACTTCTGGGTGTGCCAGAGAGGGCATTAAAAGCCCACAAACCCTAACCCTAACCCTAACCCAACCCTAACCCATACGCCAGTACGCTGTCCTTCTTAGTGGGTTAGAGGCACCCAGAGGTGCAGCCCACTAACCCACCCTAACCTTAACTGTAACCCTAAGCCTAGACCTTACCCTAACCCCAACCCTAACCCAGATCCGTACGCAAGTACACTTTCCTTCTCAGTGGGTCCCAGGCACCCAGAGAGGTGCCTCCCACAGCCCACTATCCCCTACCCCTAACCCATTCCCTAACCTGTACATCAGTACACTAATACGCTCCCCTTCTTAGTGAGTCAAAGTGAGGCCCCAAGAGAGGTGCCTCGCAGAGCCCACTATCCCCTATCCCATTCCCTAACCTGTACGGCAGTACGCTAGTATGCTTCCCTTCTTACTGAGTCAGAGGCACCCAGAGAGGTGCCTCTGCCACCCCACCCTAACATAATGTAATGTGCCAGGACCCTGCCTGTCATAGAACCTGAATGTGAAGGGTTAAATGCTGAAGAACAGCAGGAGGAGCCTTGCAGTTCAACTCAGCAGGCAGCTGACTCTGAGGACGCAGCTGAGGGCACATCTCCTCCTCCTATGAGGGCTAGGAACAGGATCCTGCAAAGAAGAACTAACAGGAGAGCCAGGGAAAGGATCTTTAATGATAGGCGTAGAATTAGACCTGAAAGCCCTGAGTTCTAGCAGGAGCCTTGCCAGAGATATGGGTGTGTTCCCTGGTTTAGGATAAAGATAGCAAGTTTACCCTGAAACCTCTGTGGAAGCAACACGTCACTTACCTTGTCACCACATTCCTGGGTGTATCCAGACTCTGTTTCCTGACCTTGGACCGGCTTTCTGACTACGATGTTTCTCTGTACCTTTGAACTTGGCATTTGGCTCTGTAAGGTATTTTGGCTTTGATTCAGACTGTACTTTGTTCATTATCTGGATTACAACTAAAGTTCCCGGCAAAGAACTGAACTTGGCTTGCTGTGTATTCTGTGTGCGGGGTTTGACATAATGTATGGTACGCGGCGGCTTCACGAAACGCTTCCCTTGCTTCCCTTAGTGGGTCAGACGTCATAGAGGCACCCAGAGAGGTGCCTCCCAGAGCCCACTTACCCCAACCCCAACCCCAACACAAACGATAAACGACAAACGGAAAAAACAAATTTTTGAAAATTTCCTCGACAAATGGAAACGAGCCGAAATGGACCCGTCCCGACAAACGAGAACTCGAAACGTCATTTCTCCTGGTCGTGCCCATCTCTAGTTCCATAGGATGTTGCCGTGGCAGTCTTCACAAAGATGTTCAGAGACAGCCACAACAGTGTGTGCATGTACATGCACACACACACAGCATGACCTGCTTTGGGGGGTGCTACAACTCAAATGTCTCAAATCCAATCTGCACGAAACCTGGAGAGTTTGTGGAAGACAGTTTTGTTCGAAAGTTGGTGAAAAGTGGTGGCTCCTAAGTAGCGACAGACCATCACAACTGGACATCTTGGCGCATGCCCACCTCTCATACTGACCATTCCACACATCCTGCCAGGTGCTCTAAGATCCTGAGCGCTATGTAATGCCAGGAGGCATGATTGCCTCCGGTGAGCTGCCTCCCTAGAAGTACAGTGGTACCCCGGCATAAGAGCAGCTCTACTTAAGAGCAATTCGGCTTAAGAGCGAAAAACTGTTGCTTTCTTACAAATTTTGGATATGGTCTGCTTGACTTACAAATGTTTTGTTTTCATTTTTTTTAACTTTTTTTTTCAAATTTTAGATAGGTACCCCAACTTAAGAGTAGTTCGATTTATGAGCGTGCAATCGGAACAGATTGAATTCATAAGTTGAGGTACCACTATAATTCAGAGAGAAAGATGTATGAGTTGAGGATTCTACGTCCCAGCCAATTACGTGGAGAGTATATTCTGAGGCAGAATATTCTCTTTTCTCTCCAAATCAATTCTAGGAGAATCGATATTGATCCTGCATTTGTCACCTCTGAGGTCTTGAATATTGTTCTAACATTTGTCCATGGCATCCCACTGTTCTTGGCACCAGTTGTTAATAAGTTCCTGTTCCATGCCATCTCAGGGCGTTTATACACGACCCCTAAACTCTGGGGCAAATGGCTCCCAGCTCTGGAGCTTAAAAATTTTTCCCCACCAGCTCCGGAGTTAACAGGAAATTAAGTGCGACCACGCCCACTTTAGCGCGTCCCAGCGCATCTTTCAAGTACCTGCTCTTTGGAGGTGAAAATTATTTGATCCGGTGTAACAATAGTGAGTGCGGGGCTCTCCTTGCTTCTGTTTGTTGTTTTTTGGCTCCCGTCCCTTTAAGAGCTACTTTTACAGAGACTGGAATGTTGCGAAAGGCAGAACGGAGGTGAGCGGCATGCTTTTCTTTCTCTTTTTCTCCCTCCCCTCACGCAGCCAGCAGCCAGGAAGTGCGGAGGGGATGGGAACGCAGGAAGAGCGACGAACCCCTAAGATCTCTGGTCCAAATTTAAGTGGCCAGCGGATCTTAGGGGTCATGTAAAAAGGCCCTCAGCTTTTCCTTAGTTTCCATAAGGATTAGACCATGTTGCACCCTTTTGGAGCAAACTTGGACACTTCATAATCCAACAACACAGCCCAGTGTGTCTAGAATTTTTTAAAGAAAGGAATACTTATTCTTCGTCAGACTGATGAGTTTTCTGATGATCCTTTTCCAGTCCTTTATAGATGAAACCGCTATTAAGCTAAAGAAGGATTTCTGGATTGGACTAAAAAAAAACACAAGTGCCCACAACAGCGTCATCTGGATCGGTGGGCACAGGGCTGGAACTACGTGAGTTTCCAAATAAAATGTCCTTATTTTCTGGATCACAGAAAGATGCTCTTGGGTGGTGGGGGTGGGGTGCTGCTGCTGCTGCTGCTGGTGGGAAGGCGAGTCTCACTTCCGTGGCTGACACAGTTTCCCCTGCGTTTTGAGAAAGGCCTCCTCCTGAGAGTCACCGGCCATTCGGAAATGTGTGACCTGTCTTCTCAGCAAGGGACGGGACTGTGGGATTTCCTGGGCTTCCGTAGACAGGCCTCTTGAAGTGGGTCGGCTCTCTTTTGGTCGTTTTTGATGTGTGTTTGGTCCTGTTTTTCCACTGACTTTTTTTTAAAAAGCAATTGTTCTCAGCTTTGAATGTGCTTTTTAAAAAATACTATAAGCCACCTTAGGTCCTTTTTATCTATTTATTTTATAGATCTCTTTCTTTCTTTCTTTCTTTCTTTCTTTCTTTCTTTCTTTCTTTCTTTCTTTCTTTCTTTCTTTCTTTCTTTCTATTGATCTATCAATCTATTGATTCTTTGCATCCTGGCTTCTTTCTATCTATCTATCTATCTATCTATCTATCTATCTATCTATCTATCTATCTATCTATCTATCTATCTATCTATCATCTATTTCTGCCCTCCCTCCCCTCCTTCCTTCCTTCTTTCTTTCTTTCTTTCTTTCTTTCTTTCTTTCTTTCTTTCTTTCTTTCTTTCTTTCTTTCTTTCTTTCTTTCTTTCTTTCTGTTTACCTATCAATCTATTGATTCTTTGCATCCTGACTTCTATCTATCTATCTATCTATCTATCTATCTATCTATCTATCTATCTATCTATCTATCTATCTATCTATCTATCTATCTATCTATCTATCTATCTCTTCCCTCCTTCCTTCCTTCCTTCCTTCCTTCCTTCCTAGATGGATGGATGGATGGATGGATGGATGGATGGATGGATGGATGGATGGATGGATGGATGAGGATAAGTCTCCATTCTAGGATTTTGATCAATCGGAGAGGCCCCCTAGTGAACGCCCAGATGAGAGGCACCCAGCTTTGAAACTTAGCTGCGCTTGGACCTGGCCTGGCCTCTTCTTCCTGCCCAGGTGTTAGCTGGGAGCCTTCCTTCTGAAAAAGGATCTAGTCACTATTAATTAATTTCAAGACATGATTAATGTATCCCCCATGTGGGAAAAGTGCATCACCCTAAGTTTTTGTGGGGGGGGGATGAGACAGTAAAAAGGCAAGTTGTGTTGCCCTGTGAAGGGCCAAGAAAGGGACACCACAAATGAGGTATAAATCTTTCCTAACCTTCCCCCTTCCCCAGAAACGGATTAAGAAAGGAATTTACTTTCCTTCCATGGTGGCAGGTACTGGGATTCAGCAGCAAGTGAGCCGAAAATGGACGCCGGTGACTGTATTTTTGTAGCACACAGCGGTAAACCTAAACAATGTTGGCATGTGGGAAAGTGTGCCACGCCGAAGCAATATGTATGTAAGAAAGAGCCCAAAGCGAAATGGTACTACGCTTAAGGTTGGAGTCCCGAAGAACGGTCGAAGGGGAATCTCCCTCCTCTTTCTGAAATGCGCCTGGAAGCCTGCGCGGAAGAGCCGACTCGGTGGCACTCGGCCCGTCCGTTCATTCATCAATACAAGGCTTGGGCCAAGCTGAGCGTCTCGACTGTGTCCTTTAGGTTCTACACCACAAAGGGCAAGACAAACCGTGGGGACCTCGCCCGTCAAGCAGGCAACCTCAAGGGGGTCCTTGATCATAAGAACCTAAGAACCGCCTTGCCGGAACAGGCCATCACAGCCCATCCAGTCCACCATTCTATCTCACAGAGTGGCTCACCTTTTCTTTCAGGGTGTTCCCCAGCAGATGTCTTCACCTGATTACAATTCCCTGCAAATGACACTGAAAGATATCCTGCCTCTCTCTCCAACCCAGAGGTTGTCCTTAGGCAGCCACAGTGATAGCCATTGATACCCTTGCTCTCCATGAACTTGTTCAATCCTTTCTTAAAGCCGTCAAGGCTGGCAGCTGTCACCACTTCTTCTGGCAAGGAGTTCCAAAGACCAGTGATTAGAGATGGGCACGGAACGAACATTTTTTCATTTCCATTACCGTTTGTCGTTTCCGTTACATAACAAAACGACAAACGAAAATTGTGATGAAAATGAAACGAAATGAACAGAACCACAAAAATTGTGGCCGTTACATTTCGTTTCCGTTAATGGTGATGCACAATGAAATGAGCTGTTTTAAATGTTAAAAAACGCCCTGGACATCCGTAAAAATGCAGCGATAATCATGTATATTGTCTCATAATACCTACCAGGGGAGTTGGGGTCCTTAAAACGTTTGTTTTTGTCTTCTCCCATTGCAATGTATTTTTCTTTTCACTTTAAAATGGATGTTGCCACCAGCCACGAAATGGAGGCAAGCCATGTGATGGGATCATGTTCAACCAATACCATGCCCAGGTTGCAGACTGGGCGGGCAGGTCTGGCAGCCACAGAGGGCATAAAAAGCTCTGGCAGCCCCCGTCCTCCTTGCAGTCTCCGGTGGGAGTTAGGGTGGGATTGCTGTCTCTGCGACTCTAGCTTCAGTCCTGCAGCCTCCCTGTTTGCGTGCGTGCTGCGTACCTCTCGGTGAGTACCCTCCCCTGCCCCACAGTGCAGTCACTCTGCGGCTGCCTTGCACCCTGGGCAACGCCCGCCGCTGCCTTTGCAGCCTCCCTGCATACCTAGTTTATACTGTATCTCTGCCAGCATCCATTTTTTTTAGTGTTTTCCCTCTGGTCTGGGGCATTGGGGGATGCCTGCGCACGGAAATGCTTTAAAAATCGCGCAAAAAGCGGGTAGAAACGACAAACGAAAAAACGAAAAACAGTAACGAAATTTTTCAAAAAATTTCCGACAAACGGAAACGAACCGAAACAGACCTCTCAACGACAAACGAAAAACTGAAACATCATTTTTCTGTTTTGTGCCCATCTCTACCAGTGATCCTCTGGGTGGAAAAGTACTTTCTCTTATTTGTTTGAGATCTAGCTCCCAAAAGTTTCATGGAGTGCCCCCCTAGTTCTAGTGTTGTGTGATAGGGAAAACAGGTTTTCCTTATCTACTTTGTCCACACACTGTGTATGATTTTACAAACATCAATCAGGTCACCTCTTAGGCAATGTCGTTCATGAGTGAAGAAGCCCAGCCACTGCAGCCTCAGATGGTAAGGAAGGTGTTCCAGTCCCTTAATCATTCCGATTGCCCTCCTCTGCAATTTTTCCATTTCCATAAAATCCTTCTGGAGGTATGGTGACCAGAACTGCACGCAGTACTCCAGATGGGGCCTCACCGTAGATTTATAAAGAGGCCAAATGACACTTGCTGACTTATTTTCAATGTAATAAAATGTAAAGGAATGCACATGGTGGGGGATCCATAATTTACTTATCCGCTCATGGGTTCTGAGCTATCCATGATGAAAGCTTGATGAAAGTGTCTACCCAGTGTGTGGCAGCGGTGAAGAAGGCCAGTTCCATGCTAGGCATCATTTAAAGGGGGTTGAATATAAAATAGCCAGCATTATAATCCCATTGTACAAAACGATAGTAAGGCCACACCTGGAGTATTGCATACAGTTCTGGTCACCGCATCACAAGAAAGACATAGTGGAACTGGAAAAGGTGCAGAAGAGAGCGACTAAAATGATTACTGGGCTGGGGGCACCTCCTTTATGAGGAAACACCACAGCATTTGGGGCTGCCTGGATGCCCTAAGCACATCCGATCTCGCTTGATTTTGGAAGCTAAGCAGGGTCGGCCCTGGTTAGTACTTGGATGGGAGACCACCATGGAATCCAAGGTGCTGTAGGCGCCTGGAGTAGGAACTGGCAAGCAACTCCAGTATTCCCGCCAAGAAAACTCCATGGACATGGGGTCACAAAGAGTCGGTCACGACTGTAATGATACAACACACACAGTCTGGGGAAAAGGCGCCAGAGGGTGGATATGATTGTGACGTACAAAATAATAATGCAAGGATCGAATAAAATGGAGAGGGAGAAGCTCTTTTCCCTCTCATATAATATGAGAACCAGGGGTCAGACACTCCAACTGAGCATTGGGAGAGTGAGAACAGACAAAAGAAAATACTACTTTACCTAATGATATATATCTTGTAATTTGTGACTACTGTAAACTTCCCAGAGTTCCTCTTGAAGACGGGCAGTATACAAATGTATAACTAACTAACTAACTAACTAACTAACTAACTAACTAACTAACTAACTAAATAAATAAATAAATAAATAAATAAATAAATAAATAAATAAAATAGTGGGTTTTTAGTCTATGGAACTCCTTGCCTTAGGATGTGGTGACTAGACACGGGCACGACTCGGCGAAATTGTCGTTTCCGTTTTCAGTTATCGTTTCCGTTACGTAACAGAAACCGTAACGATAATTAAGCCGTCAGAACTTGAACTTGAACCGAAAAAAGAAAAATTTGGTCAGGTTTTTCGTTTCCGTTTGTGGCATCGCGGTGATCGCGCAATGCGAAGCAAAGAAAAAGTTTATTAAATTTTTTTAAAAAATCCCCGACTCCCGGCCAAAAAAGCAGGCGAAAATATGCCTGCCTGAGGCTTTGCCACCGACCAGAGGGGTGGTTTCTGGGGGGTCCCCGGCCTTTCCCCCCTCTTCTCCTGTCCTGGGCTGCTTGCACCAGGCTGAGGGGGGGGGTCATTGTCGTCTTTCTCTCGCTGCATGCTATGCAGTGGGGGGATCCCAAATGGCGACTGCAATTTTTCTTTTGAAATCGTGGTCAAAAAACACACCAAATCACCACAGAAACATGTGAAATTTATTTATTTTAAATGCCTGGATTTTAATAGTAGCAGCAGTGGGTTTTTAATAGCAAGAAAACGTCGTATTGATTTTAATTTATTTTATTTTATTCTTTTTTTTTTAGACCTGCCCATTTGGGCTGGGCATGGGATGGGACCATGCAATTTTTTTGAACCATTCCACCAATGGCATCACCAGGTTTTTGACTGATACTTCTGGATGTCTTGGAGGACATAAAAAGCCAAGGCACCTTCCAGAAATCGCAGTCGGGTGTATGGATGTGGTTGAGGGAGGAGGGCTGGCTGCTGGTGCTGGTGTGTTCCGATCGAGATTGAGGAGGGAGGCTGGAGGCTTTAGGATTTAAGTTAGGCAGGCAGGGAGGGAATTGAATTTAGAAAATAATTTCGTTGATTCCCTGCAGCTTTGTCTGCTGAAGGGAATAGCAGTTTATTCTTTATTTCTTCTCTGGCAGTTTGAGGATTTTTTTCTGATATTGGATAAAGGGGGAGGTTCGACTGGGAGTGGGAGGTGTGGATTTATTTTAAATATATATTATATACTACCATTTATTTTCTATTTTCCCAACTTCAATTTGCTTGCACACACACACACATTTGGGGTGCAATCCAAGAACAGAACCTCTATCCTGATATCCTAACTGCCCACTCGCCCGTCCACCCACGCTGCCACCCGCCTGCAGCCTGCGCCACCGCCCGCCCACTCGCCCTCCGGCAGCCGCCGCCCACCCATGGCCCACCACCACCACCGCCCGCCCGCACCTCCCCCCGCCCCCCGCCCCCCCGCCCCGCCTGCCGCCTAGGGCGCAAAAACACCTAGCACCGGCCCTGATTGCGGGACGCCCCTATGCTCTGGGAAGTCAAATCGTGCTAAATCGCGGTGGAAACAACAAACGACAAACGGAAACGACAAATTTTTGAAAAATTTAGCAACAAACGGAAACGACCTGAAACGGACCTGTTCCGACAAACGAAAACTCGAAACGTCATTTTTTTCTGGTCGTGCCCATGTCTAGTGGTGACAGCATCTGGCCTGGATGTCTTTAAAAGAGGATCTGACCGATTTCTGGAAGAGAAGTCCATTACATGTGACAAGCCATGATGGGGAATCTGTGTTCTCTCCAGGCTTAACAGGAAGGTCCCTCCAAGTGCCAGACGCTGGGGAGTGGCATCAGGAGGCAGGGACCTGGTTCGCTCCTGGACTCCCAAAGGCATCTGGTGGGGCCACGGGGAGACCCAGGAAGCCGGACCGGATGGCCCTTCGGCCTGATCTAGCACAGCTTTTATTGACAGGTTGCTCCCTAAGGGACTGCCTGAGATTCCCTTCCCTTGACAAGACCTTCTGCCTCCAGACAATGACTAACACCTGGGGCCAAGAGAAAAGACTTCAATGCTCCAGCATCCGTATGGCCAACGGGGCAGAGGCTTGCAAAGATATTTCTGGGACCCACGGATTCCAGAATCCCACAGCCAGTTTGATGTGATTGACTATTATTATTCATTCAGTTCAAGGCATGTACCACCCATCTGGCCAGTGGCCTCTCGAGGCAGTTTACAACGCAGCGACCTTAATGTTTTTAGGCAACACTGAATTATCTCTATTTATGCGGGCATGCGTGTACATGTAGGTGCGTAGAAAAGGCCAGCAGGGCCCTGCAAAAGTCAGTGTTTTTCTTCTTTCTCCCCTGGGGCTGAAGATGAAGTGTTGGGGTGCTCCGTCTGTGGCCGTGATCGCTTGTCTCTCCCTCTTTAACACTTGGAGCCCTGTGTTGTCCTTCGAGGTGGCACCGTTTTTGCCTTGACGCGGTCACTTTGGCATATTTCTGGGGAGAATGGTTTTTACCACTCTGGAGCCAGGAGGAATGGGTTCAATGTCTCGGAGAACCAGGGCACTCTGCAGGTCCCGTCGGTCGGCTTCACTCAATTTAGGGCTTTCGTAGTGGATCCGGATCCAGGGAGATCCTTCAAGAGAAGGGGAGAAGCCATTTCCTGACATCCACATGCAGAAAGCTTAGCTGTGTGGGGGGGGAGGGAGTTCTCCCTCCCTCTCAAACACATAGGCACACAGAGAGAGTCTTGTCTTCCCGATATATTTTCTATAGCCCTCCGTTCAATCCAGGGTGAGAACAGGCATTGCATTGTTAAGAAAAAAATCTGAGCACGGAAGGATTATTTCTATTCTACATCTCCAAGAATCCCAACAAAGGCTGGGGGATTCTGGGAATTTTAGACTTATAACAGCATTTCCAAGATCCCACAACTGCTATGCAACAGGATTATGTCAAGAGCACTTATGTGCCCTTCCTGTCTGCACGGAAGAAACATCAACAGTTTTCTGTCCTCTTTGCAAGCACGTCAGGCCTTCTTGTTTTTGTTTCTCATTACTCGCAACCAATCTGTGCCCTGCCCAGAGCAGCCTATAGGATAGATGGTGCAGTATGCAATTCGAATAAATAGGTAGAGAGAGGGAGACAGATAGTTCTCCAAATTTGTGAGATTAATAGCTGTCACTAGAGATGGGTACGGAACGAGCAATTTTTCGTTTTTGTTTTTGTTTTTTCGTTTCGTTACATAATGAAACAAACAAAAAAATTTGTCTCCAAAATGAAACAAAATGAACCGAAACAACAAAAATTTTGTCATGTGTTTCGTTTTCATTGCGGCAAATACATTGAACTGTAATGAATGCTAATGAAACAGCAATTTTTTTTCGTTTTCATTTTTTTGTTTCATTATGTAACAAAACGAAAATGAATTTTTTTGCAAAAAATTCACGAAAAACGAAAACGAACTGAAACGGACCCCCTAAACGACAAACGACAAACGAAACACCATTTTTTTTGAGTCGTGCTCATCTCTAGCTGTCACTGCAGCAGCCGTGTCAGCTTTTGACAGCTGCAGCCCTGAATGGGTTGTTTGCATCTTTTGATTTATCAGGCGGGCTCTCTGTGCTTCCTTTGTGTGTGCTCTGCTTAGCTACACAAAAGTAATGAGACAGAAGATTACTGCAGAGACATTGTGTCTACCAGGTATATATCTCAACAACAGCCACAACAAGTCCTTCTTGCCTCGTTGTCACACTGGAGACAAGAAATTATTTGGTGGTTGCACAGTCAGCGATAGGCCTTCTTGAGAGGTGCTAAAACAACCTGTGTCATCAAGAAGGAGACATTCAGCAGGAAATTGAACCTGGGGCACAGGTGGAGGATGCCAGGATGGGCAAAGCTGCAGCACCAACAGCTTGCCAACAGGGCTCCACTCACCAACTGTGCTAGGAAAGCCCTGGGACAAGCCCGGTGCAGGTGAAAATCGGCTCTCAGGAATGGATGGCCCACCAGACATGGCGGCTTGAACTCCTGGCTTTTTTTTAAAAAAAAAAAACTAGTTACTGGGTAGTCCCTGCTCAGTCCTCTCCACAGTTTGGGGAACAGCAGTCCTCACCATTTCTCTATGGCTGCTAGCCAGGTGGGCTAGGAAACTCTAGGACCGTGGTCATACCTGCGTTTTCTGCATAGTTTCCTGTCAGCGAACAACACAGTAAAAGATTGCGTGCTAACCAGGAAGAGAAGCAAATTCTGCTCCCGGCTGACCACGCCCCTTGAACAGCAGTTTCAGCGAAACCACTGCCAGGAGGTGGATTTAGAAACTTCGTTCCAAAATGCTTACTTGTTTGCTTCTGTTGCAACAACAGGATACTGAAAATATGCAGCAAATTCAGTTTCTCCTCTTTCTACCCGGCTTAAAAGATGGAGCCTGGGAAACTGGAGCCGGAAAGTAGGACAAAATGCGTAGTACACAGGTTAGGACAGAACCAGAATAGGAAGGTACGACACAGAGGAGAGGACACCAACTGCTCATTAAAAACCACGTGGCCGCTCCCAAAAAGAAATACGCAGGAAATTTAAATACGAAGGAAACCCAGGTATGACCGCAGTCTAGGCGTTGCTCTGGAACTTGAGTCATGGCAACTGGATTTCTGATCTCAAGAAAAACAGTCCAGTTGCCATGACTCAACTTCCCAATAAACTCCCCTGGATGACTGAGAATCTTGACAGACATATTCTGGGTGTTGCTGCCCCCCAAAAAAGTAGCTTTCCGGTCTTTGGAAGGACTGGAGCCACTAGGCACATGGAGGTCCAACTGGACTGAGCTGTCCTTTGGGAACAGACGTCAGGAGACCATGAGCGCTGGGATGGGAGGGCCACTTGGTTCCCTGAAAGTGCCTCAAGGTTGGACTGTATGATTCAAAGATAGGAGAAGTGGCCTGCTGGGCACGGAAGAATGAGCATCACACTCCATTATGACCCTTAACATCAGAGGTGTTACCTTTCACCACTGGCTGCCCCAAGGAGACCAGCAGCTCAGCACCAATGCAGTGGTTGATCTGCTGCCCTTTCTGTGTACGGCCAGCCCCCAAGCGGTGGAGAACCCGAGCGATGGGCAGGGCAAGGACCTGTTGAACTGTCCCTGAAAGAGAGAGCACAAAGGACAGTCGTGCTGAGCGGCCAGAGTAGCTTCCGGCTGTGGAAGGCACCAAGGCAAAGCAGGCATCCTGAGCTAACCCCAGGCGACCTCTCTGAAGCTCAGATAAACATCCTGACTGTTAGAGCAGTATGACAACAGAAGCCCATGACTTAGGGAGGTGGTAAGTGCTGCTGTGCTAGAGGTATTAGAGAGAAAACTGGACAACTGTGCGTCAAAACCAGCGCTTTCCCTCCAAGGCACATGCAGGCAAGCATGCCTCTGGCCCCCTCTGCATAGGGCTTTCCCACCCACCACCCACAATCGTCACAACTGGTTTTGTTCTGGTTGTGATGTGAACTCTGGAGGGAGGTGAGCAGAAGGGTATGTTGGTCAGAAATGCTGTGATGCAGGTTCCTGCCTTGAGCAGGAGATTGGACTCAATGGCCTTCCAACTCTGTTATTCTATCAGGAAAAAAACAACATCTTAACTGTTAGAGCAGTACGGCAACAGAAGCCCATGACTTAGGGAGGTGGTGAGCGCTGCTGTGCTAGAGGTATTAGAGAGAAAACTGGACAACTGTGCGTCAAAACCAGCGCTTTCCCTCCAAGGCACATGCAGGCAAGCATGCCTCTGGCCCCCTCTGCATAGGGCTTTCCCAGCCATCCCCCAAAATCGTCACAACTGGTTTTGTTCTGGTTGTGATGTGAACTCTGGAGGGAGGTGGGCAGAAGGGTATGTTGGTCAGAAATGCTGTGATGCAGGTTCCTGCCTTGAGCGGGAGGTTGGACTCAATGGTCTTCCAACTCTGTTATTCTATCAGGAAAAAAACAACATCTTAACTGTTAGAGCAGCACGACAATGGAACCCATTGACCTTGGGAAGTGTTGAGTGGTCCAAGGCTTGGAGGCATTCAAGAGAAGTCTAGACAACCCTCGGTCAAATCTGCTGATTTGGATTCCTGCAGGGGTTTGGACTCAACGTCCTTACGTGCCCCCCTCCAATTCTGTGAGGCTAGGACTCTCTCTCTCTCTCTCTCTCTCTCTCTCTCTCTCTCTCTCTCTCTCTCTCTCTCTCTCTCTCTCTCTCTCTCAAAGGTGAACTCCTCTGCCCTGAAAAGAGTCCCCCCCTACCATGGAAGAAGGACCCTTGGAAGGGGAAAAAAGTTTCACCAATTGACATCACAAATTTACAGCGTCTGAGGCTGCATGCACACTAAAAAGCAAGAGCAAGGGCTGTAAAAGTAGATTTGTTCAGTTACAAATCCCAGGTGGAGTTCCTTTACAAACAAATAAATAAATAAGCAAACTCGCAAGCTAGCTAGTCTGCATCCACTGCGTGCAACTTTACACTAGAGTTCTTTTGGAGTGCCTTATCCATCTCTCTTTTGCCATTTCTAAAGCGGGACATGTTGCCCAGTGCGGTGTCGTGGACAGAGTGGTGACTCAGGAGGCCTGGTTTCTGAATCCAAAGTCAGCCGTGGAAAACTCTCTTTCTCAGCTGCAGAGAAACTACTCCTTAACTATATTCTCACTTATTTTGAATACCCTACGAGGGTGTCTAGAAGCTGGTTCTGACTTGATGGCACAGAACAGGGTGTCATGAGGGAGCAGCAACCAGAGGGAGAACTCTACCCCAGGTATTTTTAAAGGGCGCCTGGATTTCCAAGTTCTCCACAATGACTCAGACTGTGGAGCCTCCCTCTGCTCCGAGAAGTGGCAACTAGCAGTGCCTCAGGGTGGCTTTCGGAGGCCGGTCCATTGTTCTTCTTACCATGCCTGGGAGTCAGCAGCTCTTCCTGGGCTGGAGCCCGGCTCAGCACACGGAGGCGCTGTGCCTCCGTCCCACCACACAGGGCGCCTGCCGTGCCCGCCTCCACCCCTTGGGCACACAGCATGGCCTGGAAGGTGCGCAAGGCGGAGCCGTCATCCAGGGACCGGGCAATGCGCACGGCACCTTCTGGCACAGAGCGGGCCCTCCCGCACTGCCACAGCAAGGCTCCTCCTGCCAGGAAGGATGGGGAAAGGAGTGGGCGGTGAGTGGAGACGGGCCGGAGGAGAGAAAGGGAAAACGCATGTTAGGAGAGAGAATGGGACAGTTGTCAGGGAGAAAGGGAGACAAACTCACTCCTGGAAAGGTAATAGAATCATAGAATCATAGAGTTGTTGGAAGAGACCTCAGGGGCCACCCAGTCCAACCCCCTGCCATGCAAGAACCCGACAAGGGAGGGGCAGGATCTGTTCTTGATTCTCCCAGAATGCATGTCATAATGGGCTCAAGCGACAGGAAATCCAGACAGGAATCCAGCCGGTTCCTGCCGAGGGAGAAACAGCGTCCGTGTCGAGTTCCGCTCCACTCCCTTTTAATCTTTTAAATTCCTACTGCTACAACTGAGTTTTAATCCTAAATTTTATCTGCTAAAAAGGTGGTTTTTTTATCCCTATGTTTTAATTCCTATAGTTTTACTGGAAGGCTGCTTGGAGCTGCTGAACTACTGTGTTATCGCCGAACCGGGAAGAGGCAGGTTGTCCGTTCTCTTCTCACACATCTCCCCGTGCATGCTTTTACAGTATTTTATAAATATTTTTACAGCATTTTAGGCTGTCCATACTTAGTCTTTTAGAATATTTTTAATTGGTGTTATCTTTGCTCCACGCCGGCGGTAGGCTCTATCAAGTGGAGTGAGACTTCCTGAGAACTGCTTTAATGCCGTTTCTGCAAGCTTTTGTTTTGAAACAAGCCTTGGCCTTGAATCAAGGGGTGTTTCTCTTTACCTGCCAGTTTTGTTTCTCCCCTTATCGGAAGCCGATTCTAAGCTAAAGGTATGTATTAAATGACATCTTTAAGTATTTTGCAAGCACACGGAGGCTCAACTTACAGCTATAGCAAATTTTTTAAAGAAAACAGGCTTTTTTATTGGACCTTTTCATGCAAGCAGGGAGGAAAAGACACAATTATTTCCTTTTTAATATTAATATTAAATACCTATAGTCTGCCATCTTTGGACTTCCTTGGAAACAAGAAGCAGCCTTTCTACGGATCCGCTCAGGAGCCCCCTCGCCATGAATGCCAGCGCCACCACCACGGTGGACGCCGTTGCGCACTTCCAGCCACCGCCGCCACCTGCCCTAGCAAATCTCCATGGGCCGAGCCCACCCGAGTTGGGTGCCTGCAGCCAAGGCAGAGGGAGCGCCGCTGTCATGGGTAACCCCAAGTGCCACTGGGAGCCAGGGTGCCCGCACTAGGTCTTGAGGCTGCTAAGCCGAGAGGAAGTGTCGCCTGGACTCCTCCGGAGGAGGAGGAAGAGGAGATGGCCACCACTGCTGCAAGTCAGGCTTCTGCCTCTCAATCTGCCCCTCGCTCCATACGGCTGCAAGGCACTTGCCCGGTCTGTTTACGCCATGGCATTAGTGTCAACAAATCATCCGGCTTATTGAGGGTACACAGCCCACACGGCCATGCCTGCCGGGGGAGCCATTCACTACCATCCGAGGATTGTTCGCACTCCCACCTCCATCAGGACGCCCATGGCCCAGCTGTAAGTCAGACCATTTATTCTCCTGCAGCGACTTCGCAGCTACCAACAGAGCCAGTTGCTGTACTCGGATCGACCCAGGTAGAGGATTCACCCTCCCTGCAGTTGAACCACCCTAAGCTTAAGTCAACGGTCATCAAACGAATTCCTAAGGGTGCACACACAACAGTGGCAACTATTATTGAATCTACTCCAGGGGATAACGCAGAATCCATCCTCAGTAGCTAGCTGGATGAATCTGCTTGACTATCCGTGTCTTTGCCTTTCAAGACCTTGCCAGGGAGGCCGATTTTGTCATCTAACTACTCACATTGTCAGGCAGACACGCCAATTCGGAACTAATAGCCAGACAGCCTTTAAATCCGTCAACAACCCATAAGGATCATCCCATTTCAGATAGAGGAGCCCAGCGCTCGTTGGAGGAATTCCTTGCAGCAGCTGCAGCAGCTGCAGCAGCTAAACTGGAAGAAAATATTTTTTCACCCAGCGCGTTGTAAGTCTATGGAACTCCCTGCCACAGGATGTGGTGATGGCATCTGGCCTGGATGCCTTCAAAAGGGGATTGGACAGATTCCTGGAGGAAAAGTCCATCACGGGTTACAAACCATGATGGAGATGTGTAATCTCTAGGCTTTAAACCAGGGTACTTCAAGGGCCAGATGCAGGGGAGTGGTATCAGGAGACAGATATCTAGTCTCATGCGCTCCCAAACGCATCTGGTGGGGCCGCTGTGAGATACAGGAAGCTGGACTAGATGGGCCTTTGGCCTGATCCAGCATGGCTCTTCTTATGTTCTTATGTTCTTATGTTCTTAAGACGGAGACGTGAGAGGTGCAGTTAGGCTGCTCAATTCTAACTAGAGATGGGCACAAAACGAACATTTTTTCATTTCCGTTATTCATTATTCGTTCCATTACGTAACGAAACAAATAACGAAAATTGTGATGAAAATGAAATGAAACTAATAGAACCACGAAAATTGTGTTCGTTACGTTTCGTTTTCGTTACTGGCGGCATGCAATGAAATGAGCTGTTTTAAATGTTAAAAAACGCCCTGGACATCCATAAAAACGCAGCGATAATTATTTATACTGTCTGATAATACCTACTGGGGTGGGGTCCTTAAAATGTGCATTTATGTATTTTCTCAGATCGCAGTATTTTTTTCCTTTAAGGGGAGTTAGGGGACATCGACCCAAAATGACTCCCAGATGCCTAATATTGATTTCTTGGGTATTAAAACGTCCTGGACATCCATAAAAATGCAGCGATGATGCGATAATTATTTGAAATAATTACCTACCAGGGGGTTGGGGTCCTTAAAACTTTTGTTGTTGTCTTCTCCCATTGCGATGTATTTTTCTTTTCCCTTTAAGGATGACAAAATGGATGTCGCCACTCCAGCCACAACATGGAGGCAAGCCATGTGATGGGATCATGTAAATTCTTGGACAACTTCAACCAATAGCATGCCCAGGTGGCAGACTGGGCAGGTCTGGCAGCCACAGAGGGCATAAAAAGCTCTGGCAGCCCCCGTCCTCCTTGCAGTCTCTGGTGGGAGTTAGGGTGGGATTGCTGTCTCTGTGACTCTAGCTTCAGTCCTGCAGCCTCCCTATGTGCGTGTGTGCGTACCTCTCACTGAGTACCCTCCCCTGCCCCGCAGTGCAGTCACTCTGCGGCTGCCTTGCACCCTGGACAACGCCCGCCGCTGCCTTTGCAGCTTCCCTGCAAACCTAGTCTATGCTGTGTCTCTGCCAGCATCAATTTTTTTTTACTGCTCTCCCTCTGGTCTGGGGCGTTGGGGGACGCCCACACACGGAAATGCTTTTAAAATCGCACAAAAAGTGGGTAGAAACGAAAAAATGAAAAATGAAAATGAAATTTTTCCAAAACATTCACGAAAAATGGAAACGAAATGAAACGGACCTCTCAACGACAAACAACAAACGAAATGCCATTTTTTTAATTTGTGCCCATCTCTAGTTCTAACGATAACTTAATTACACCTACAGCCTCGTCACTTGCAGATTTACGTCTTTTACACCCACCTCCACCCGACGATCGTCGCCCGGTGCCGGTGGTTAATACTCTGCCACTTTTGACTACACCGACAGTGGTCCGGAAGGCCATTCTATCTTTTCCAAATGGTTCAGCGGCTGGCCCTGATGGGCTACGGCCTCAACATCTTAAAGACCTAGTGATCGGAACGACTGACGATGGCCCTCTCCTGGCGGCACTTACGGACTTTGTTAACATGCTACTTGAAGGAAATGTTCCAGCGGCAGTACGACCCATCCTTTTTGGTGCAAATTTACTCGCCATAAGCAAGAAGAATGGAGGCTGCCGCCCTATTGCAGTAGGCTACCTTTGGAGGCACCTCAGCACAAAAGTTGCCTGCGCCCATGTAAAGGAAGCAAGTTCAGCACTGTTTGCACCATGACAGCTTGGTTTTGAAATTTTTGGAGGAGCAGAAGCTGCAGTTCGAGCAGCAAGGATATTCCTACAGAACCAGGAACGAGGGAAAGTGCTAGTCAAAATCAACTTCCGTAATGCATTCAATACGGTACGTCGAGATGTCATCTTGGAGGCAGTCGCCAGACATTTTCCTGAATTACTTCCATTTGCAATCTCCACTCTTGAGCAGCCATCCATTCTCCAACATGGGGAGTTTTCATTAATGTCAGCTGAGGGGGCTCAACAGGGTGATCCCCTAGGCTCATTTTATTTTTGCCTTGCTATCCAAGAGTCACTGGTTTCCCTTAAATTGGAGCTAGTATTAGGATACCTTGATGATATCACTCTTGGAGATGATGCCAGCATAGTTCCCAGAGACTTTTTAGCTCTAGAAGCATCTGCGAACAAAATCGGGCTAACTATGAATAGATCAAAATGTGAAGTCATCGGCCACACGGATGAAACCCGAAACAAGTTTACTTCTCAGGGCCTCATAATCCCAGAAATAGATCCAGTTGCATCAACCCTGCTGGGAGCACCATTATTTGATGGACCCCGTCTGGATGAAGTATTAAGAACAAAGAAACAAGAGCTTGAACTGCTGTCGAAGTGCTTAGCCTTATTGCCGGCCCATGATGGTTTTCTTCTCCTTCGCAACACTCTAGCAGTCCCTCAGCTACTCTATCTTTTACGCACAGTGTCAAGCCCTGCACACAGAGCACACAGACAAACAGGGTTCAGTTCTTTGCCAAGATCTTTAGTGGAAAGCCAGGTAGGTTCAAGTCCTTTGCCAACAATCAAGTGCCAGATAAATAACAGAATCCAACTCCCAGCAATTAACAGTCCAATTCAAAACCAGAATATCTCACGGAAACCAGATGCCAAACCCAAGGGAACAGATTAATCCGTTGTCCAGGAAGCCAGTCCGAAATCAGGAAACAGAGCCAAGGTCACAGACAGGAACGCGGTTGCAAATTCAAATGACACCTTGCTCCCACAGAGAGCTCAAGGTGAGCTTACCAGCTTTATCTCAAAACAGGGAACACACCCTTACTTCTGGAAAGGCTTCTACTAGTACTCAGGGCTTCCCGACCTGATTCCCCGTCTAGCATCAAAGACCCTTTCCCTAGCTCTCCTGGTAGCACGTCTTTGCAGAATCCTGCTCATAGCCCTTCTAGGGGGAGAAGATATGTTTCCAGCTGAGTCATCAGACCCAGCTGCCTGCTGACTTGAGCTGCAAGGCTCCTCCAGCAGCTCTTCACCATTTAACCCCTCAGAGTCAGGTTCTGTGACAGGCAGGGTCCTGGCACTATCCCCCTCCCCATGGTCCCCCTCTTCCGATGGGCCAGGCCTATCAGGGTAACTGTCATGGAATTGTTGAACCAACTTAGGAGCATGAAAGTTGGACGCAGGTTCTCATGACCGATCTTCAGGTCCATAACCTTCCCAGTCTACCAAATACTGCAATCCTCCACGGTGTATTCGAGAATCCAAGATTTGACGGACTTCATATTCTTCTTCTCCTGCTACTAAAATCGGTGGAGGAGGTTCAGGAGTTGGTGGTCGGTTGGGGTCAGGATCTGCAGCTGGAACCAAGAGGGATCAGTGGAATACTGGATGAATATGAAGGGAATCAGGTAGTTGCAGACGAAAAGCAACTGGATTGATTTGTTCTAAGATGGGATAAGGACCGATGAACTGAGGATCTAGTTTTCAGGATCGCCTAGGATGTTTCAAGTATTGAGTAGATAGCCAAACTTTCATGCCTGGATTTAGCTGTGGCCCTTCCTGTCTTTTCTTGTCCGCTGCTTTCTTATATACTTCCTTAGCATGGTCAAGTAGCTCTCGCAATAATTCCTGAATGCCATGGAGTTCTTGAATGTATGCATCCGCAGCTGGCACAGAGGTGGAAGGAAGGGTAGTTGGAAAATACCGAGGATGATAACCATAAGAACATACATAACATAAGAACATAACATAAGAAGAGCCATGCTGGATCAGGCCAAAGGCCCATCTAGTCCAGCTTCCTGTATCTCACAGCGGCCCCACCAGATGCGTTTGGGAGCGCATGAGACTAGATATCTGTCTCCTGTTACCACTCCCCTGCATCTGGCCCTTGAAGTACCCTGGTTTAAAGCCTAGAGATTACACATCTCCATCATGGTTTGTAACCCGTGATGGACTTTTCCTCTAGGAATCTGTCCAATCCCCTTTTGAAGGCATCCAGGCCAGATGCCATCACCACATCCTGTGGCAGGGAGTTCCATAGACTTACAACGCGCTGGGTGAAAAAATATTTTCTTTTGTCAGTTCTTACTCTCCCAGCACTCAATTTGAGTGTATGTCCCCTAGTTCTGGTATTTTGAGAGAGGGAGAAGAGCTTCCCTCTATCCACTTTACTCATACCCTGCATTATTTTGTATATCTCAATCATATCCCCCTCAAGCGCCTTTTTCCAGACTGAAGAGGCCCAATTGTTTTAGCCTTTCTTCATAAGGGAGGTGCCCCAGCCCAGTAATCATTTTAGTCGCTCTCTTCTGCACCTTTTCCAGTTCCACTATGTCTTTCTTGAGATGCGGTGACCAGAATTGTACACAATACTCCAGGTGGGGCCTTACTATTGTTTTGTATAACGGCATTATAATGTTGGCTGTTTTATTTTCAATCCCCTTTTTGATAATCCCTAGCATGGAATTGGCCTTCTTCACCGCTGCCACACATTGGGAGACACCTTCATGGAGCTGTCACCAACACACCAAGATCTCTTTCCTGATCCGTCACGGATAACTCAGAGCCCATGAGTTGATAGATGAAGTTTGGATTTTTTTGCCCCAATATGCATTACTTTACATTTGGTTACATTAAAACGCATTTGCCATTTCTCAGCCCACTCCCCCAGTTTGGAGAGATCCTTCTGGAGCTCTTCACAATCTTCTCTGGTTTTTACCACATGGAAAAGTTTTGTGTCATCTGCAAACTTGGCCACCACACTGTTTATCCCTGTCTCCAGGTCATTTATGAACAGATTGAAAAGCACCGGTCCCAGGACCGAGCCCTGGGGCACACCGCTTTTCACTTCTCTCCATTGTGAAAATTTCCCATTGACACCTACTCTTTGTTTCCGGGATCTCAACCAGTTCTCAATCCATAAGAGGACCTGCCCTCTTATCCCCTGACTATGCAATTTTCTCAGCAGCCTTTGGTGAGGGACTGTGTCAAAAGCCTTTTGAAAATCCAGATAGACTATATCCACCGGTTCACCCAAATCCACGTGCCTGTTGACCTTTTCAAAAAATTCTAAAAGGTTTGTAAGACAAGATTTACCCTTACAGAAGCCATGCTGATTTTCTCTCAGCAAGGTTTGTTCTTTTATGTGTTTTAAGATTTTCTCTTACCATAATTAGCCATGAATGGGGTCTGGCGAGTGGAAGAATGTACAGCATTGTTATATGCAAATTCAGCTAAAGGTAACAAATCCGCCCAGTTATCTTGTTGGTAGCATGTATAATAGCGTAAATATTGTTCTAAGGTGGCATTAGTGCACTCAGTCTGACCATCTCACTGGGGGTGGTAAGCTGATGACAGGTGAACTTGTGTTCCTAGTGCCTTATGCATTGCTTGCCAGAAGCGGGAGGTGAATTGTGGCCCACGATCCGAAATGAGGTGTGCGGGTAAACCATGAAGTCTGAAGAGGTGTTGCAAGTAATGATGAGCTGTTTCTGATGTGGTAGGGGATTTAGGACAAGGAACAAAGTGGGCCATTTTGGTGAACAAATCCACGAAGACCAGGATGCAGGTAAACCCTTTTGAGCGAGGAAGATCTGTTATGAAATCTAAGGAGACAGCATTCCAGGGACCAGAGGGTGTTGGCAAAGGATGCAACAGACCAGAGGATTTGGTCACAACATCCTTTGCCCATCGACATACTTCACAGGAACCCACATATCGGGCAACATCAGCACAGACATGTGGCCACCAGAACTCCCTTGTGAGAAGATGCAGGGTTTTGTAAAGTCCAAAGTGTCCAGCAGGTAAAGAGTCATGTGAGAGATGCAACACCTGGTTACGAAGAGGACCAGCAGGAACATATAACCGCCCTCAATGTAATAATAACCCTTGCTGTGCAGAAAACTCTCCATGATTCCCATTATGGAGTTCCTGAAGACGTTGCTGAGTCCATGAATCGCGAGCTTGAGATTCACAGATTTCTTCTGCCAAGCTGAGACATGGATTCGTGGCCACGAACACAGAGGGAGGCAAGATGGGCGCCACTAATGTCTCTTTCACAGGCGCTGCATACTCAGGTTTTCTGGATAACGCATCAGCTTTTTTATTCTGAACCTCAGGAATGTACTTGATCCGGAAATCGAACCGGGAAAAGAATAATGACCACCAGATTTGTTGCTGAGTCAATCGCCGGGCTGTTTGTAGATGTTCAAGTTTCGATGATCAGTCAATACTTGAACAGGGTGTCAAGCTCCCTCGAGGTAATGGCTCCATACATCAAAAGCCGTCTTGATGGCCAGCAGTTCACGCTCCCAGATAGTATAATTCTTCTCTGCAGGTTTTAACTGTCGAGAGTAATAAGCACAGGGACGCGGGGTTTGGGAGGGATCATCCTGTTGAGATAGCACTGCTCCCAGAGCAACACTAGATGTGTCAGCCTCCACTATAAAGGGTAATTGTGGGTCAGGATAATGGAGCAAGGGTTCTGAGGTGAAGCGGGTTTTCAAAGTAGAGAAAGCCTCTTGTGCTTCTGGAGTCCACCGGAAAAGCTCTTTCGGCCGAAGGAGACGGTTTAAAGGTGCAACAATGTCGGCGTAGGCAGGAATAAACTGGCGATAATAGTTGGCAAAACTGAGGAACCGTTGCAAATCCTTACGGTTTTGTGGTCGCCGCCAAGACAACACAGCTTCTACTTTCTTAGGGTCCATGCAGATTCCCTGGGGAGAAATAATATGCCCCAGGAATTCACCATCCTTAATGTCGAACTCACATTTTTCCAGCTTAGCATATAGTCCATTTTCCCGGAGGTGCTGCAAGACCTGACAAACATCTTGAACATGCTGAGCTGGGTCAGCGGAATAAATCAGGATATCATCTAAATAAATGACCACACAACGATCTAGTAGATCAGGGGTCCTCAACCTAAGGCCCCAGGGCCAGATGCGCCCCCCCAAGGTCCTGAATCCGGCCCCTGGGACCAATTGCAACCCCCCACCTACCCCTGTTTTGTGAGCAAGCCAACCTCTGCATATGCTTTTGGACTGTGATCCGGCCCCCAGTTGTGTCCGGGTGGTGGTGGACCGGCCCGCTGTTTGAAAACTTTGAGGACCCCTGTAGTAGATCATGGAAAATGTCATTCATCATCCGCTGGAATACACTGGGTGCATTTGTCAGTCCAAAAGGCATTACTAAATGTTCATATTGACTGTACCGGGTTCGAAACTACGCCCCACGAAGGTCCAGCTTGGTATAACACTTTGCCCCTCTTAACCGGTCCAAAAGTTCAGAGATTAGGGGTAAAGGGTACCGGTCCTGAATAGTGATCTTGTTTAATGCCCGGTAATCATTACAAGGACGAAGCTCCCCTCCCTTCTTCTTTACAAAGATCACCGGTGCGGACAATGGCAATTTGGAAGGGCGTATAAACCCACGTCGAAGGTTCTTGTCTAGGAAAGCCCTCAAAGCTTCTAACTCAGGTTCGGACATAGGATAGACTCGTCCCACAGGGAGGGGTACCCCAGGTATCAGATCAATGGCAAAGTCATAGGGCCGATGCGGAGGTAACTTGTCAGCCCCCTTTTCCTCAAATACAGCCGCAAAGTCTTGGTATACTTGGGCCAAGACAGGGTCAGATGTAGCATGGGCAGCTGCCAGGATGGTAGAAGAAATTTTCTTTGAGCAAGGAACCTTGGAGTAAAATTCCCCTTGCACCCAATCCACCAATGGGTTATGAGCTCGCAACCAGGAAAGTCCCAAGACAAGAGGAAACCGGGGCATCCGAGTTACATTAAAGCAAATCTGCTCATTGTGGTCCATTACCTGAAGAGTAAGTGGACAGGTTTCCTGAGCTATCGGCCCAGAACGAAGTAACCGACCCTCAATGGATTCTACCAGCAAAGGAGTTTCCTTGTTCTGTACTGGAATCCGATGGCACTGCACAAACCCAGCATCCACAAAGCAGTGAGCTGCCCCAGAGTCTACCATAGCATACACAGGTATTTTCCGGCCATCAGGAAGCCCTAGAGTTACAGGTACCTGGAAAGGTCCTTGGGGTGTGATGGTATTGTCTGGGAACCCTTCGGTATGCTCCATTCCTGTGGGTTCCTTCAAGGATGGAGCTGCCCTTTTACTGCTGAAGAGGTAGCAGCACTTACTGAGGAGCGCTTCAAAGGGCAACTGGAAGCGAAATGTCCTCCTCCTCCACAGTACAGGCAGAGATTATGAGAGCGTCGTCTTGTCTTTTCCTCTGGGGTGAGGCGTGGTCGAGCAGCTCCCAGTTGCATAGGTTCTGGATCCATTCTGCGGGCTTCACCGGATTGCAGATTAGGCACAGCTGGCAGAGGTTGCTGGTTGTAGTTCTTGCCTCGGGAGAGGCGACGGCTTTCCAGGCGTCCATCTATCCTGAGACACAGGGTAATGAGTTCCTGTAATGTGCTTGATTGTTCCACCCTAGAGAGTTCATCAAGCACTTCATCTGCCAATCCTTCCATATACTGAGAAATCAGTGCCGGTTCATTCCAATTCAGATCCTGTGCTATCAAACGGAATGCAGTGGTGTAGTCAAACACTGAAACTGATGATAAAGCAGACCTTAGACCTCTCAGTAGGAAATTCTTGAGCACACAACTCAAAAAACAGCTTGCATTGAGACAAGAATGCAGGGAATTCCTCTAACTTGCCCTCAAACCGGTCAGGAGGCAGCAAAGGGCAACGGGGCTGCAACCCAGCCGGTGCTGGAGTGTGCTGCAATTGAGTAATTGCCTGAGACAAAAGCAGCACTTGGTTTTGCAAAGCTGCCAACAGCCCCCTCCTCTTCCATTCTGCTTGAAGAAGTTTGGGTGGGAGCAAACTGTCAAGCCCTGCACACAGAGCACACGCATAAACAGGGTTCAGTTCTTTGCCAAGATCGTTAGGGGAAAGCCAGGTAAGTTCAAGTCCTTTGCCAACAATCAAGTGCCAGATAAATAACAGAATCCAACTCCCAGCAATTAACAGTCCAATTCAAAACCAGAATATCTCACGGAAACCAGATGCCAAACCCAAAGGAACAGATTAAGCCGTTGTCCAGAAAGCCAGTCCGAAATCAGGAAACAGAGCCAAGGTCACAGACAGGAACGTGGTTGCAAGTCCAAATGACGCATTGCTCCCACAGAGAGCTCAAGGTGAGCTTACCAGCTTTATCTCAAAACAGGGAACACACCCTTACTTCTGGAAAGGCTCCTGCTAGTACTCAGGGCTTCCCGACCTGATTCCCCGTCTAGCATCAAAAACCCTTTCCCTAGCTCTCCTGGTAGCACGTCTTTGCAGAATCCTGCTCATAGCCCTTCTAGGGGGAGAAGATATGTTTCCAGTTGAGTCATCAGACCCAGCTGCCTGCTGACTTGAGCTGCAAGGCTCCTCCAGCAGCTCTTCACCATTTAACCCCTCAGTCAGGTTCTGTGACAGGCAGGGTGCTGGCACACAGCGCCTTGTTTTGACAGTATGGTCCTGATAGAAATTGCTTCACAGATTAGGGACACCTTATCAACTATTCTAAACACAGACCTGAATGAAGATAGATGGCTTCAGGCGTCACTCCCAGTCAGGTGGGAAGGCTTGGGTATCCGCAATGTACTTTCGTTGGCACCTTCAACCTATTTGGCTTCTGCTGCGAGTACTGTGGAACTCATTTTCACTCTCCTCCCTGAGCACCTCCACCTCCAGAAAGATAGTTTCATCCATCTAACACTTTCAAGGTGGTCAGCCTTAGCCTCCTTATCTTCATTGGACCTTCCAACAGCTCCTCCTCTTCCACCTACAGGAGCTACCCAAAGCTCCTGGGACGACCCATGCTGCAAAGCCCTAGCGGAAAAACTTAAGGCCTCAGCCAACAACCCAATAGATCGTGCACGCGTGCTGGCAGCTCAGTCGAAAGGCTCAGGAGATTGGCTTCATGCTCTCCCACTCTCCAATATAGGATTGAAGCTTGATGACAACTCTCTTCGAATAGCAGTCGGTCTCCGTTTGGGAGCACCAATTGTTCATCATCACGTGTGTCCCTGTGGTACAACTGTCACCCCACAGGGCCACCATGGCCTCTCTTGCCAACTTGGTTTGGGCAAACATGTCAGACACAACACGATCAATGACATCTTATGTCGTGCCCTTAAAAGAGCCGGTTTCCCAGCTGCCCAAGAGCCTTTACCTTTGTGTGCTGGAAGTAACAAAAGACCAGATGGGACTCCCTTGACCCCCTGGAGCAAAGGCCGATGCTTAACATGGGGCACCACATGTCCCAAATACATTTGCCACGTCCCACTTACAAAACACCAGCATCGAAGCCGGATCCGCAGCAGCAACGGCCGAACAATTAAAAAGACAAAAATACGAAGATATGGCAACAGGAATTGACTTTGTCCCTGTAGCCATCGAAACATCTGGAGTCTGGGGAGAATCAGCCTTGAGCCTAGTCCAGGAAATAGGTTGCAGGATAGCCATTACATCTCAAGATGGCCGAGCACCAGTAATGTTCCTGAGGCAACAGCTCTCAATTGCTGTCCAAAGAGGGAATGCCTGCTGTGTGCTTGGAACTCTAGGCCAGCTGGCTAAATAATGGGGTTTTTTAGTAAAGTGATTTTAACCAGTATAATAAAATTTAAGAAAGTATAATAAATAAATAAATAAATAAATAAATAAATAAATAAATAAATAAATAAATAAATAAATAAATAAATTTTTATACCGCCCATCTTCCGAAAGGAACTCTGGGCGGTTAAGTTTGGCTGCATATCAGGAAAAAACTTCCTAACTGTATGACAACAGAACCAGTTATACCAGGGGGAAGTGGTCAGTGCACCAACACTGGAGGCATTCAAGGGACATTTAGATAGGCACCTGACAAGTATGCCTTGATTTGGATTCCTGGCTTGAGCAAGGGCGAGGGTTGGTGGACTCATTGGCCTTAAGAACATAAGAACATAAGAAGAGCCATGCTGGATCAGGCCAAAGGCCCATCTAGTCTAGCTTCCTGTATCTCACAGTGGCCCCACCAGATGCCCCTGGGAGCGCACAAGACTAGATCTCTGTCTCCTGGTACCACTCCTCTGCATCTGGCCCTTGAAGGACCCTGGTTTTAAGCCTGGTGATTACACATATCTGGCATGGTTTGTAACCTGTGATGGACTTTTCCTCCAGGAATCTGTCCAATCCCTTTTGAAGGCATCCAGGCCAGATGCCATCACCACATCCTGTGGCAGGGAGTTCCACAGCCTAACAACACACTGGGTTAAAAAGAATATATTCTTTTGTCTGTTCTCACTCTCCCAGCCCTCAATTTGAGTGGATGTCCCCTAGTTCTGGTATTGTGTGAGAGGAAGAAGAGTGTCCCTCTATCCACTTGACTCATGCCCTGCATTATTTTGTATGTCTCAATCATATCCTTCCTCAGGCGCCTTTCTTCCAGACTAACCAGCCCCAAATGTTTTAGCCTTTCCTCATAAGGGAGCCCCCCCAGCCCAGTAATCAATTTAGTCGCTCTCTTCTGCACCTTTTCCAGTTCCACTATGTCTTTCTTGAGTTGCGGTGACCAGAATTGTACACAATACTCCAGGTGCAGCCTCACTATTGTTTTGTATAATGGCATTATAATGTTGGCTGTTTGATTTTCAATCCCCTTTTTGATCATCCCGAGCATGGAATTGGCCTTCTTCACCGCTGCCACACATTGCCAGCCACTTCCAACACTATGATTCTAGGATTCTCTGAAAGCATTTTTCCCGAAGGGTACGAAAACAAAAAACATGGCAGCAGCTTGTCCGTATTAAGCACATAAAAAAGACTCAGTTCTGATATCAGAGCAATGGATGTTTCCATCAATAACCTTCAGATGAGTTTATCCAAGAGTTGAGTCATGGCAACTGGTCGTCTTTTCTTGTGGGATCAAAATGTCTCGCTACTCCTCCAAGGGCCTTTTCACATGACCCCTAAGATCCGCTGGCCACTTAAATTCAGACCAGAGATCTTAGGGGTTTGTCGCCGTTCCTGCGTTCCCACCCCCTCCTCACTCCTGGCTGCTGGCTGTGTGAGGGGAGGGAGAAAAAAAGGAAGAAAAGAATGCCGCTCACCTCCGTTCTGCTGTCCCGGCACTGCATTCCGATCTCTTAAAGGGGCAGGGGGCAAAAAAAGAACAAACAGAAGCAAGGAGAGCCCGGCAGTCACTACATTATATCCGCATCAGGAATTTTCACCTCCGGAGAGCAGGTACCTGAAAAGTGCGCTGGGACGCACTTAGGTGGGCGTGGTCGCACTTAATTATCTGTAAACCCCGGAGCTGGTGGGGAAACCATTTTAAGCTCCGGAGCTGGGAGCCATTTGCGGCGGAGTTTAGGGGTCGTGTAAAAAGGCCCCAAGTACCTTCTTCAGTCTAAGAAAAAGTTGGTAGAAGGCTCACAATTTATAGTTCACCTTGGGTCTTCAGATGGAAGAAGCTACTTGGATAAGTAGTGAAAGGTTTCAATCCCACAAGAAAAAGAGTCCAGTTGCCACAACTCAACTCCCAGATTCCATCAAGAATCCTGCTTTTCATGGGAGCCACCTGGAACCCTTTGGAAATGGCACAAGCAGGGCATAAGGAGAAGCATCAGCCTTTCACTCAAATCTTTGTAATGTCCCACAACTCCCACCATCCCTCAGCCAGCAAGAGCGGATCCTTCCATTGTTGTCTCCCAGCGACCTTAATGTCAGTTGCCCTTCTGCAGGCGGAACAAAGAGAGTGTGGGCTGCTATTTTGTCTGGAAGACAGCCACAATTGAGTTAACCCTTGAAGGGGAACATGGATCGGTACTGGCCCGTATCACAACAAGAGGTGACGGCCTGAAGTGTGGGGACATGCACACATCTCTCTACTGCTGCTCCTTTGCCCATCCCTACAAACCTAGGGTGGTCACCAGCTCACGGAGGTCACAGGGGCCTCGTCCTTCCAGGCACTCCAAAGCTTCAAGGACCTCCAAGGAATTGCCCACCCGGCGCCCCAGGGGGGCATCCATCTCACTCAGGACTGCCATGGTGTTTATGCCCAGCTGAGTCCCAACTGACACCTGTAGGGAGAGAGAGAGAGAGAGAGAGAGAGAGAGAGAGAGAGAGAGAGAGAGAGAGAGAGAGAGAGAGAGAGAGACTTGTTAGAACTTCTAAGTTTGGTGCAGGGGGGATAGGGTTAGGGTTAGGGTTAGGGTTAACGAATAACAAAACAAATTAAAAGTTCATTTTGTGCCCATCTCTACTCCCAATAGCTCTTCCAGATGGAGTAGCTGTTGCAGTCTCCCACAAACCAGGCATAACCAGCCTCTTGGCCAGGACCATCTCAAGTCAAGGGCCTGCTGGGTGGCTGCTCCCATGTAGCTAAAGTGGCCCCTTCCTTTCCCTCCTTTGGCCGACCGCTAAAAACCTGCCTCTTTAGGTAGACTCTCAACCAAGGTCGAATCATTCTTGGTTGCTGGACATAAGCTTCTTTTGCGCGTGTTTCAAAGTTTATAGGTGCTTAGATATCCTCTTTTCACCCGCTTGCCCCCAGGCTTACCAGGTTCTCTGCCAGCTGCTGGGCGCTCTCCAGGGTGGGGTAGAGAGCCGCACTGCCAAACTTCACGTCCAGCACCAGGGCAGAGAGGTTCTCGGCAGCTTTCTTGCTGAGGATGGAGCCTGTGTGAGAAGATGGAGCCGGGGCACAAGAGCCCTCATCAAACATGTAGGAAGTGGTCAGAGGAAGATGATGCAGGTCCATCGTCTGCAGCTGCAGAGCAGAAGGATCTCAACTCCAGAGGAGAGGATCTCAACTCATTCACTGGACCCATCTGCTGATATCTCCTGGGTTGGACAAGGTGAATTGGAATAGAAGACCTTTGTGGCCCTGCTACCTCTGCCATATTATGCTGATATGAGGCATGAAATGGGGGAAAAATTAATCACTCATCACATCCTTTCTTTTTTGTCATTGGTAAGAAACTCCAAAACACAGCAAATGAGAATTGTTTACATCTTTAGTCTAGACCAGATATGTCCAAACTTCAGCCCTCCAGATGTTTTGGACCACAATTCCCACAGTTGTTTGCCATTGGAAATACAGTCTTGAAATTCTGGGAGTTGTGGTCCAAAACATCAGGAGGGCCGAAGTCTGGACATGCCTGGTCTAGACGTTATGGTCTTCTGCCAATGAGGTTCAAATCTCCCACGAAAGTTAGGTAATTCCAGAGGAAGGCTTTAAAAACACAAAAAGGAAGATTAATGCACCGGGGGGGGGGTCCTCTCAGGAGGAGTTGACAGGCCCAGCTTTCATGTGACAGCTTGGGTCCCTCTACCTGTGATCAGGGGCAAGCTGTCCACAGTGGCTGTGACGTCTCTCAGAGCGTAGAGGACCTTGTCTGCTGGAACCAGCTCCTCGCTCTGCTCCACAATGCAGCAGCCGACTGTCTCCAGGATTGCAGTCATCTGCAGGGAATCCAAGGTTCGGCCATCAGTGTCAGTCCTCATGCCAAGATGCATGAACCCAACCTTGTCCCTTCACCCCCTCCCCAGACCAACTACTAGTCCTAGGGTGAAGTCTGCAATCACAAAGGAAGAGAAGAGCCTCCGTGTCCCATGAGCTGCTAGGTTAAGGGCCAAACTATAGACCACCATTAGGAGCTGAGGAAGATCTTGGTGACTTCCATAGTTTGGATTGCAGCAGATCTTCACAGACAAAGTGAGTGGTTACCTCCTAACGACTAACCCCAGAACAAAGGAAGTGCATCTGAAAATTATAGGGGATGAGAAACACACCTGCTCTGACAATCAGAGGGATTTTTTTGCCACTTAAGAAATCTCTCCTAATAACATAATGAATGTAATGTGTAATTTAACCCTTAGCAAGGTGGCACCCTATTATGTCCCTGGCCACTCATTGTTTCCAGTCCAGCTTCCTTGTGGGGTTGTTGTGAAGGTGAAATGCATGAAGAAGCATTCTGGGTACTACCACCTTGATCTAGCTAGAGGAAGGGAGCAATATATACACTTTCTCCCCTCATTGATGGAGGCAATACTGGTTAGAATCCTAGCTATATTCAAGGCAGGTTTGCATACCTGGCCATGCCCCATTGGCCCAACTGGGTGCGTGACCAGACATGCAACCAAGAGGCCTTCATTGTCAATGATCTACATTCAGCAGCTTCAAGTTACACAGCGCTGATGCGAGTGCCACTAGGATTCTGGCCCAGCACCACCCAAGGAAACATAGAACCCCCATCCCCGCCCCCAGGAAGGATCCTGCAGCCATTTGATCTCATCCCAGTTTCTGGCACCTAACCTGTTCTGGGCTCTGGGAGACCTTGAAGCCGGGCACCGACTCCAGCTTGTCCAACGTGCCACCGGTGTGGGCCAGCCCTCGGCCACTGATCATGGGCACCTGGTCAAAAGACAAAGGAGACACCACCGCCAGGTTATCGTAGGTGGAGAGGCAGGTGCTGGAAGGGCTGCAAAGAGGAGCAAAACCCTTGCGCTGGAAGCTGCAAAACCCTGAAGGCCAAGGGAATCTCTTGGTGGTGTCCCAGCTCCTCCTCCAGATTTGTTCTCAGGTGTACAGTTTGGCACTCTCGTGTGTGTGAGAATGAGTGAGTGAGTGAGTGAGAGAGAGAGAGAGAGAGAGAGAGAGAGAGAGAGAGAGAGAGAGAGAGAGAGAGAGAGAGAGAGAGAATTTCTGCCCCTACACCACTCTGGTGCACCTATCCAATGCATCTTCTGTACTAAAAAGACATGTTCCACCTGTATTCCTAGCCAGATGTGTTGGGCCATCTGTCACATTGTGCCCTTCTATTCTATCCCCCTCTCCTTGGGAACTATGGCTTTAAAGCTCTCTTCCCATAGACTACAACCCCCATCACTCCCATTCTCTGTATCTATCCTGGCAGCAGATCTTTCAACTCAGCCTAAGGTCTGCCTCAGGGTGCTGAAGACGAACCAAGCATGTTCCCAAATGGTGGCCACTAGGTTTCCTTCTCCAAAGGAAGCTCCACAGTGGATTTGGAACTGAGCTTGCCTGCCACCTGCAGCCCCCCAATTTGGAACCCTGCTTTAAATATCAAGGAAATCTGACCTACCCATGGATTGGGGAGCTTTGGCTTTGTTTTTTGTTTTTTGTTTTTTGCCCCCTCCCCCAAACCCAGCCTGAAAAAGATGCACTTGGAGTCCAAAAGGCCTTTTGATTGGTCGTGTTTTCTTGGTCTAGTAAAGGTAAGCTTACCACCTTTGTCTTCAGGCAGTACACAAAAACTATGCTGCTTTTAAACACAAAATCTGTTACTCATATTTCTGGGTGGGTTGGAGAGGGTTCCGCATGCACCTAGAAGTCTCACCTTGCAGCCGCAGGCAGCTAAGGCCGGGGCCAGAGGCAGGCTGACTTTGTCACCCACTCCCCCCGTGGAGTGTTTGTCCACCAGAAGGCCATGCCACGTCTCCGGCCACTCCAGGATCCTCCCCGAGGTGGCCATTTCTCGAGTCAGCGCCAGGGTTTCCTCGGGCTCCATGCCACGCAGGCGGATAGCCATCAGCATGGCCCCTGGAAGTGAATGGGCTCAAGGTAAAAGAAGGCAGATTTCAGCCGATTATCCGGGGGGGGGGACCTCTTAACTGTTAGAGTAGTACAACAAGGGAATCAAGTATCTCAAGGAAATGGTGAGCGCTCCAGCACTGGAGGCATTCGAGGGAAAACTTGGGCCACCATCTGCTTGGATGGGGACCCCTGTACGGAGCTGGGGGCTCCACTCAATGGCACGGAAAGCCACCATGTGGGCTAGCAAGCAGCAGAAGGGACCACACAGCTGGCACCTCGAATTCAGTTTGTTCAACAGGTTTTTAAAATCATTTTGGAAGGGAAGAGAGAATGCTAAGCCTATTCTGAACAAGGGCCCGCATGGAACCCAGATGCAGGTGGAAAGGAGGGGGAACGGCTCAAGGCTGGCTGTCCCTCGTCCGCATGGGACTATAACAGTGTTGGCGAATCTATGGCGTTGGTGCCAAAGGTGGCCCTCAGAGCCCTTTCTGTGGGCACCTGACATTGTCCCTTCACAGCCACCTGTATTCAGGTTAAATTGCTGCACTGGCACTTTGCAAAGAAAAATGTGGGTTCAGAATCACAGTTTGGGCACTCAGTCTCCAAAAGTTTTGTCATCACTGGACTATAATGACGAACAGAAGACTCACAGAAGGCAGGGTTCCTACACATTTGGAAAAGACTAGCCAAGAAACCGTCAGAGTTATTTATATCTTGAGGGATTGATTGATTGATTGTGTGTGTGTGAGAGAGAGGGGGGGAGAGGGGGGGCAGTTACTTCACGTCCGTTTTGTCTCTGTAAGTGTTGTACTTAGGAGCAGTAAAAAAAAAAGTTACTTTGCGTCTGTTGCGCAACAACAGAAAATTGTCAGGACCATGCCCCTTAAGCAGGGTCTAAGCGCGATAATCTTGTAACAGGTGCTGGGGTGGTGTTTTCCCTTGTCACTCTTCCATCCCGCTTCCTGTTACAAAACAAGACACTGTGTAGTAACTATTGTCACGCAACAAAACCCTTCTAACTCTCAGAAATCATTTGCTTTTTTTTCTTTCTTTTTCTTTCTTTCTTTCTTTCTTTCTTTCTTTCTTTCTTTCTTTCTTTCTTTCTTTCTTTCTTTCTTGACCTTCCTACAGTGAAGCTTCCATAAGCCTTGGAGGAGTAACCTGGAGCGCATAGTTAGCACAGCTTTTGAGTCCATCTAGTGGTTTCTGGGTGAAGCAACACATGCCATGAATTTCCCTACGGAAAATACCATGCAAGACAAATATATATGAATGAAAACATGCAGCCATAATGGCATTTGAAAATCAGAAAATCAGTTTTTCAAAATATTGAGAAATTAATTTTTATACAAAAAAAAGGAAAAGGGTGCAAGAAAACCAAGTCTTTGTGACAGTACTAGACCATGAGGTAACATTTGTCACGTTACAACTTATCACGGCCATGGGAACATGGGAACAGGAACAAACCCACGTGATTCTGACAAACGTTATCACGGTACAAAACTAGTTGCGGAACAAAGAAGGACATGAAGTAACTGCAGAGATCTGGTAAAGGAACTTTGATTTTTATCCCATTATACTTCTGTCTCACAGAATCACAGAATGATGGGTCAGAAGGGGTCCCCTAAGGCCATCTAGCCCAACCCCCTGCCTCAAGGCACGGGTCCAAAGCAAAGCAGATCAGACAGATGCTTCTCCACTATCCTCTTAAATGCCTCCAGTGTAAATGAAGTTACCAATGTCACAAAAAAAAGATCATCCAAAGACAGCGAAGCTCATTGGTGAGCTACAGTAATAGGTCACACCTGCTGTGGCTATCCCCCCCCTTTAAACCCCCCACCCCCACCAGGGATAAGCAATTCCTTGGGGTCAGCGGAGCCAGATAACATCCCCGTTCGTTCTCCCCCGAGCCCCCCGCTTCGTCTAAGCCTCCTCCTGCCACCCCCACCGGCAGCCCCTCCGTCGCCCTCACCTATTTGCCCCTCTTGCAGGTGCTTCTGGGTCACTGCCTTCACAAAGTACCGGATTTCCTCCTCTTGCAGCGTCTTGCCGTCCCGCTTCTTTCGGATTATTTCAGGGATGCTGAGCCTGCTTCCTTGACTAGAGGCTGCGGCTGCCAAGGCAAGGTCAACCCTACAGGTGAACAAGGCCTCCCCTCCCCCTTCCTCTCCCCCCCTTGCCAGCAGTTATGGGCTCAAGGTAGCGGAAGCGGTGGAGCTAAACTCCAGCTCTAAAGGTAAAGATAATGGTTCCCCCTGTACATGTGTGCTAGTCATGTATGACTCTAGGGCCGGTGCTCATCTCCATCTTTTCAAGCCAAAGAGCCAGTGTTGTGCAAGTCCATGGTCATGTGGCTGGCATGGCCGAATGCATTTCTGTGCACAGAACACTGTTTACTTTACCAATTTTATGGCGGTAGCTATTTATTTACTTGCATTTACAGTGGATTGGAACCTTGTATAAAGGAATTAATTCGTTCCAAAATAAATTATGTTAAGCAAATTTTCCTTTGTACAAATTTCCAATAGGAATGAATTCAAAACAGAGCGGTCCTTGTATAAAGGAATTAATTCGTTCCAAAATAAATTCTGTTAAGCAAATTTTCCTTTGTACAAATTTCCAATAGGAATGAATTCAAAACAGAGTGGTCCCTAATCGTGACCATTTTTATGTTGTACAGATTTGCCCCATAGGCCATTCTGTATTTCCCCTATCTCTGGAATTTTTTATGTTGCACAGATTTTATGTTATACAAACTATTTGTTATACGAGGGTCCACTGTACATGCTTTCAAACTGCTAGGCTGGCAGGAGCTGGGGTTTACAGTGGGAGTTCACGCCGCTGCGTGGCACCTGGGATTCGAACCGCCGAGCTTCCTACTTTGCAGCTGACCATTTTCAGCGCCCTAGCCACCACACCCACCAAAACCCTAGCTCTACTCCACCGCTGTTGCACTGGGCTTGCTAGCCCCAAGCCTTCAGAACAGGCTGTAGGGTGCCCCTCAAGGGAGCCCTGCCTCAAATCCCCCTCGGCTTTGAAGAGACAAGGATGCAAAGTAGGAGTAACCCAGATGTTCTTCAACTGCAACTCCCAGAAATCCCAGCTTGTGGGGGTTGCAATCCGAGAACATCTGGGTGACCCGAGGTTCGGAACTGCGGAGGTCACGCAACCACACACTCAACCATGAGCCTGGGAGGTTTGCTCACTTTCCCAGCTCCCCCACCCAGTCGGGCCTGATCCTTACCTGGATCACGGAGCCCTTCCGAGGACGACATCACCTGAAAGAGAGGGCACCCCAGTCAACCGCTCTGTCAGCTTTCTCCTGCACCCATGCACCTGCTCAAGTCTGCGCCTCCAGATTTCTCTTGGTTCCACTTTCCAAACCAAGAGGTGATACCCTGGAGGTCAGTTACTTCATGTCCCTTGTCTCAGAACAGGAACCGGAAACAAAGCGCGACAAGAGAATTCCCCAGCCCAGGGGCAGGTACGGCTTGTCACGCTCTGTTCCCGGTTCAGGGGGTGTGGTCGAGACAAGGTTTTGCTGTCACGCTATGGACATGAGGTAAGATTTTTTTGTACTCGTCCCAAGCGGGACAGCAAGGAGGGACGAACGGGACGTGAAGTAACGGCTTGGAAAGAGGCCTGCAAACAGGTGGTTGGAAGCCGGCCGGGAGGGGGGGTGGCGGCAATGCCTCCTTACCTGCAAACGTTTCCCCAGCTGTCCTGAATGATTGGATGCTGCTGAACAATTTTTAATTGTAAATAATGGTAACGATAAGCTTCAAAATGATCCATGACAGTGGCTGTTTAGAAGGCAAATGCTGGAGCACGCCTCCTACATCCCGTATGTGCGAACACAATAGATGAATCATATGGAACATCTCTTTCTCTTTCAAGTGGAGATCTCCCACACAAACTCGTGAGCACATTCTGCCAGTCCAGTTCCAGAAACCTCCAGGGATTCCATTTTTTCCCTGTTTCTGTTTGCGTCACCGTTTTCGTGCTCTACCTGAAAACTCAGAAGCCCTCCTTTTGCAAGCCAACTCTAAGCCCCGTGTGCCTGTTCTTAACGTGTTTCATGCATACGATGACGAACAAACAAACAAAAACCACTCTCTCAAAATGTCAGGCACCTCCAGTTGGAGGGCTCCTTGTGCCCTCAGTGGGAAAGCACAGGGCATGACAGATATGTTGGCAAGGCATAAAAACCACCTTAACTTGGCTATGACGTGTGTGTTTGTGTCAGACTCTTGACATAATAATGAGAGAGAGGCAGCATTTTTCTAGGACTGGAGGTTTCTCCCTTCTTGCAAAATCCCTTCAAGTCCTGATGGGGTGTGTGTGTGATGCAGGCAAATAGAAATCTGGTCGCAGTGACCTCCATTGTTCAAATCAGAGCATCTTTGGGAGGAGCCAGAAGGAGTCGATCACTTTTCTGATCTCAGAGGGACCACCTTGGCCTTCTGGCCAACGCTTCCAAGACCTGTCCCTCCCCTTCCAAGATGTCTTGGTGGGCATCAGTCAATCTGGGGGACGCAGGACATCCAGGATGCTACCAGTTCATGGAAACCATTGGGGTGGCATGTTGAAAGAGGCAGTACAGACCGTTGGCATGATGAAGGGGGGGGGAGACTGAAATGGATTTAGGATACTCGAAAATCCCTTCTTAGCCAGGGGAACTGGGGGGGGGGTAGGCAGCAGCACTCATAAAGCCTCTCCTCAAATCGAGATGTACAAAATAATTCAGGGCATGAGTCAAGTGGATAGAGGGACGCCCTTTTCCCTCTCACAAAATACCAGAACTAACGGTCATCCACTCAAATTGAAGGCTGGGAGAGTGAGAACAGACCAAAGAAACTATGTCTTTACCCAGTGTGTTGTTAGTCTGCCACAGGAGGTGGTGATGGCATCTGGCCTGGATGCCTTCAAAAGGGGATTGGACAGATTCCTGGAGGAAAAGTCCATCCCAGGTGACAAACCATGATGGAGATGTGTAATGTCCAGGCTTAAAACGAGGGTAGTTCAAGGAGCAGATGCAAGGGAGTTGCATCAGGAGACAGATTTACTACATGCCTTTGCTTGGAGTGTGTTGGTTGGTTGGTTGAGTGGTTGGGTTATTATGCTGTAAACTCCTTTGAGTGTAGCTCTGCATTAACTAACTAACTAACTAACTAACTAACTAAATAAATAAATAAATAAATAAATAAATAAATAAATAAATAAATAATCATGTCATCTCTCGATTTGCTCCAAGCTAAACATGTCAAATTCCATTTCTCTCAAGAATTGGTTTCCATACCTTTTTGCCCGTGTGGTGCCCTGCTCGGAATAGTTCCCAGCTTGTCAGTAGCCTTGTCAAACTTGGTTGCCTAGAACTGGACACAGTTTGACCGATGGGAAACAGAGGAGCAGCTTTCCTTAATTGAAACACTGTAATTCTTTAAGCAATCTAGGAGGCCTTTGTTACAGTCCAGGTGCCTCCAGGCAGCCTCCGGCTGCAAGTAAAGGCACAGTGGGGCTCCAGGCCACCGCACAGGGTACCAAGTCCAACAGTGACTCGCTCAGAGGGAGGCTGGAGCGCAGGATCAGGAGCCAGGCAGCAGGTAAAGAGAACCAGGCAAGCCACTCCTTATACTGACCTTCCACCAGCCTTCTGAGGTGGAGCTCACAGCTACACAGGCAGGGCCAGAGTCTGCAAGTACAGCCATGCTTTTGTTTATGAGCATATCATCCGGTCCAAAAAGCCTGCCTGTAAACCAAAACACTCTTTTATCAAAGCCAATTTCCCCATTAAAAAAAAATGGAAACTCCAGATGATTTGTTCTGCGATCCCATAGACTACCTACTGTACACACAAAATGCCAAAAACTCCAAAGGAAGTTGGCTAGTAGTCCACGTCCACACCATGGTTTAGGTTCCTGGCTGCAGAATCTGTTCTGCTTGGGACTAACAACTGGATTTTACTCTGTATTTTTAATGTGACAATAAGAAAATGCACTTCGTAACCCTGTACACACTTCACTAGCTGCCCCATGAATATGAATGGTTTGGAAAAATAAGAAAGGATGCTGAAAACAAATTAAAGAAAAATACAGTGGTACCTTGTATAAAGGAATTAATTTGTTCCAAATGAAATTATGTTAAGCAAATTTTCCTTTATACAAGTTCCCATAGGAATGCATTGAAAATGGAGTAATCCCATTTTATGTTGTATGGATTTTCCCCATAGGCAATTATGTTAAGCAAATTTCCCCTATCTCTGGAATTTTTTATGTTGTACAGATTTTATGTTATACAAGCTGTTTGTTATACAAGGGTCCACTGTATAAAGAAAAACAAAACCCTAACCTGCACTCCCCTTTGAAAATGTTCCTGGCTGGCACAAGGGAAACCTCTACAGTGTTGCCCTCAACTTAAGAGCAGCTCGACTTAAGAACAATTCGACTTAAGAGTGGAAAACTGTTGGTGTTTTAACTGCCGCCTTACAAATTTTAGATATGGTCTGCTCAACTTACAAATATTTTTTCCATTTTTTTTTCATTTTTAACTTATTTTTTTCAATTATTTAGATAGGTACCCCGACTTAAGAGTAGTTTGACTTAAGAGCATGCATTCAGAATGAATTGAATTCGTAAGTTGAGGTACCACTGTATTCCTCTCTCCTCCCTCTACTTTGGAGGCTGCCTGACATGGAACGTTCCAGACAATCATGGGCACTCCAACAGAGGGAGGGAGGGAGAGCCACTATTAGCTCAGTTGTGATCATGTGACCTGTTCCAGTGCTTGTATATCAAGACATTGCTGGTTGATCAAGGCAAAATTTAGAAGAAATGGTTGCTTGTCTTGCAAAACACACTTTTAGCAAGTTACTTTTAAATCAAGGTACAGTGGTACCTCGACTTATAAATTTAATCCATTCCAAATGGATGTTCTTAAATCGGGGCACCTATCTAAAAATTTAAAACAATAAGTTAAAAAATTTTAAAAAATTGTAAGTCGAGCAGACCATATCTAAAATTTGTAAGGTGGCAGTTAAAATGCCAACAGTTTTCTTCTTTTAAGTCGAATTGCTATTAAGCTGAGTTGCTCTTCAGTTGGGGTACACCTGTATTACTATAAAAGGTCCCTTAATGGCCCTGAACCTGCAGCTGCTGTGGCCCAGATCATGAAACTTTTGTTGCAGTGTGAGCTTTTCTGAGCCAGATCCCACTTCCTCTGTTAAACCTTCTTTGCAAACTTTGCTTTGTAACATGTTATTCCCCCAGTTCCAAAAGCTTCTGCCCAGATCAACCCCCAGGCAAACAAGGGTTCCAGTACTAGGAATCTTTGACTGTTAGGAGGGTGAGGGAAAACAATATGGAAAAAACAACAACCCATCCCAACATGAAATGTCACAGAGGACCTTGTTTGGAAAGCTTTAAACATGTTGCTAATGAATGATGGGAGTCACAGAGGGAACCTAAGGGTCTTTTCACACGACCCCTAAACTCCGTGGCAAATGGCTCCCAGCTCCAGAGCTTAAAATTATTTCTCCACCAGCTCCAGAGTTTACAGATAATTAAGTGCGACCACGCCCACCTAAGTGCGTCCCAGTGCACTTTTCATGTACCTGCTCTCGGAGGGTGAAAATTCCTGATGCGGATATAACAGTAGTGACTGCCCAGCTCTCCTTGCTTCTGTTTGTTCTTTTTTTGCCCCCTGCCCCTTTAAGAGATCTGAATGCAGTGCCGGGAGCAAAGCGAGATGGCAGAATGGAGGTGAGCGGCATTCTTTTCTTCCTTTTTTTCTCCCTTCCCTCACGCAGCCAGCAGCCAGGAGTGCGGAGGGGGTGGGAACACAGGAACAGCGACAAACCCCTAAGACCTCTGGTCCGCATTTAAGTGGCCAGCGGATCTTAGGGGTCGTGTGAAAAGGCCCTTAGTTGCTGCTAAAGCAGGTACTTTAAAATACATCTTGCAGGTTAGGTGTGTTTGTGTGTCACACCTTGAGTTTTCTTTTCTAAAAGATAACAAGGACAAAGACAAAAATGTGTGGCACCTTAAAGACAATAATTTTTAATGGGAGCTTTTGTGGAAGCATCCACTTGGTCAGATGTATGGAAGCAGAATGAAATAAAAAGCAAAGCAAAGTCTTCTGCTTATATATCGCCCCATACCACTTCAAGTAGACTCTGGATGGTTTTACAGTTTTTTTATTTAAAGTATGCAGGCTATACATTGCCCCCCCCCCAAGCAAGCTGGGTACTCATTTTACCGACCTCGGAAGAATGGAAGGCTGAGTCAACCATGAGCCGGCTACCTAAAATTGAACCCCAGGTCCTGAGCACAGTTTTACCTGCAGGACAGGCATTTAACCATTGCACTACAGGGCACCAAATAATAGATGAAAATAATAATAATATATCAAATAATACAGGAAATATCAGTTTAACAAGGCGAACGTTCTGAATATTCGTTGGCTATCGGAATCCTGGATGTGTGGTAAATCACTCATGCAGTCATTTGTGGCCTACATTTGCTTTAGCGTTCTGTGGTAAATGTTCCTCCAGGAGAGAAAAAACAATAACGGAGCGCAAAGCCAAGAAGTCATATTAAACAAAGAGATTGGATAGGATGGCCGATCCTTGGGGTGGGGGAGGGGCACATAGTGTTTTTGATTCCAATTTTTTTTAATAATAGAACAAAACTCCAAAATTCACAATAAAGGACCTCACTAAAGTGCCTCCTCCCCTCCAAATGCAGCACAAATTTCTTGGATGGTGTAATGTTTCAGTACCCGCAGCAAATAAGGAAATTGGCAAGACGGTAAGTATCAAGGCGGAAAAATGTGTGGCCTGTTGGATGATTAATGAGATGGGAGCTGGTTTTATAGCATAAAAAAGACAATGACTATACCGCAGGAGGTGAAATTTCTGTTTGTAGGTAAGGGCTAGCCCATTTCATCTCCTGCGGTATAGTCATAGTCTTTATGCTATAAAACCAGCTCCCATCTCATTAATCATCCAACGGGCCACATTTTTTTCCGCCTTGATACTTACTCATTAAAGTGCCTCCTACCCTCCCAATGGAATCAATTTTCCTGTAGTTTGAAACCATTGCCCCAAGTCCTAGTCTCTGAAGCCATGGAAAACAAACCTGTCCCCTCTTCAATATGACATATATGATTGGAATGCTAAAGTAGGGAGTCCAGTGATAAAAAGAATAACTGGCAAGTTTGGCCTTGGAGTTCCAAATGAAGCAGGGCAAAGGCTAATTGAGTTTTGTCAAGAGAACAAGCTGGTCATTGCAAACACTCTTTTCCAACAACACAAAAGGCGACTCTACACATGGACATCACCAGATGGACAATACCGGAATCAGATTGATTATGTTCTCTGCAGCCAAAGATGGAGGAGCTCTATACAGTCAGCAAAAACAAGACGTGCTGACTGTGGCTCAGATCATCAGCTTCTTATTTCAAAATTCAAACTTAAACTGAAGAAAGTAGGGAAGACCACTGGGCCAGTCAGGTATAATCTAAGTCAAATCCCGTATGAATACACAGTGGAAGTGAAAAATAGATTTAAGGAATTAGATTTGGTGGACAGAACACCTGAAGAACTATGGATGGAGGCTTGTAACATTGTACAGGAGGCTGCAATGAAAACTATTCCAAAGAAAAGAAAATGCAAGAAAGCAAAGTGGTTGTCCAGTGAGGCCCTACAAATAGCGGCGGAGAGAAGGGATGCAAAATGCAAGGGAGAAAGGGAAAGATACAGAAAATTGAATGCAGACTTCCAAAGAATAGCAAGGAGAGACAGGACGGCCTTCTTGAATGAACAGTGCAAAGAAATAGAGGAAAACAACAGAAAAAGAAAAACCAGAGATGTATTCAAGAAAATTGGAGATATTAAAGGGGCATTTTGTGCAAAGATGGATATGATAAAGGACAAAAATGGTAGGGACCTAACTGAAGCAGAAGAGATCAAGAAGAGATGGCAAGAATATACAGAAAAATTATATCAGAAAGATCTGGATGTCCCTGATAACCAAGATAGCGTAGTTGCTGACCTGGAGCCAGACATCCTGGAAAGTGAAGTGGGCCATAGAAAGCATTGCAAACAACAAGGCCAGTGGAGGTGACGGCATTCCAATTGAACTCTTTAAAATCTTAAAAGAGGGTGCTGTAAAGGTGCTGCATACGATATGCCAGCAAATTTGGAAAACCCAGCAGTGGCCAGAGGACTGGAAAAGATCGGTCTACATTCCAATCCCAAAGAAAGGAAACGCCAAAGAATGCTCCAACTATTGCACAATTGCACACATTTCACACGCTAGCAAGGTTATGCTCAAAATTCTACAAGGCAGGCTTCAGCAGTATGTGGAAAGAGAACTTCCAGAAGTACAAGCTGGATTTTGAAGGGGCAGAGGAACTAGAGATCAAATCGCCAACATGTGCTGGATTATGGAGAAAGGCAGAGAGTTCCAGAAAAACATCTACTTCTGCTTCATCGACTATGCCAAAGCCTTTGACTGTGTGGACCACAACAAACGATGGCAAGTCCTTAAAGGAATGGGAGTGCCTGACCACCTTATCTGTCTCCAAAGAAATCTATATGTGGGACAAGCAGCAACCGTCAGAACTGGATATGGAACAACTGACTGGCTTAGAATTGGGAAAGGAGTACGACAAGGCTGTATACTGTCACCTTGCCTATTTAACTTATATGCAGAGTACATCATGAGAAAGGCCGGTCTGGATGAATCACAAGCCAGAATTAAGATTGCCGGAAGAAATATCAACAACCTCAGATACACAGATGATACTACTCTGATAGCAGAGAGTGAGGAGGAATTAAAGAACCTCTTAATGAAGGTGAAAGAGGAGAGTGAAAAAATGGGCTGAAGTTCAACATCAAAAAAACTAAGATCATGGCCACTGGTCCCATCACCTCCTGGCAAATAGAAGGGGGGGAAATGAAGGCAATGACAGAGTTTATTTTCTTGGGCTCCTTGATAATTGCAGATGGCGACTGCAGCAACGAAATAAAAAGACGCCTGCTTCTTGGGAGGAAAGCAATGGCAAACCTAGATAGCATCCTAAAGAGCAGAGACATAAGTTTGCCAACTAAGGTCAAGATAGTCAAAGCTATGGTTTTTCCAGTAGTGATGTATGGGAGTGAAAGCTGGACTATAAAGAAGGCTGATCGCCGCAGAATTGATGCTTTTGAGCTGTGGTGCTGGAGGAGAGTCTTGAGAGTCCCCTGGACTGCAAGGAGATCAAACCTATCCATCCTGAAAGAAATCAGCCCCGAATGTTCACTGGAAGGACAGATTTTGAAGCTGAGGCTCCAATACTTTGGCCACCTCATGAGGAGAGAGGAGTCCTTGGGAAAGTCCCTGATGTTGGGAAAGATGGAAGGCAAAAGGAAAAGAGGACGACAGAGAATGAGATGGTTGGATGGTGTCATCGATGCAACCAAAATGAATTTGACAAAACTCCGGGAGGCAGTGGAGGATAGGAAGGCCTGGTGAGCTCTGGTCCATGATGGGGTCACCAAGAGTCGGACACGACTGAACAACAACAACAAAACCATTCCCAGATTCCTAAGCCACTCCTCGTAAGAATATTGCTGACTCGTGTTCACTTTGTGGTCCACCAAGACTCCCAGATCCCTTTCACAGGTACTTTTTTCCAGCCAAGTGTCTCCCATCCTATATCTGTGCAATTCATTATTTTTACTTAGATGCAGCACCCTACATTTCCCTCTGTTGTAGTAAGGTTTGATAAGAATCTGGGCAGCAAATTTTTTTAAAAAAGTGCATGATGAAGGACATACGTCCACGCACTCCCCCATGGTTCAAGTATCCTGTGTGGGTAGAGAACAATATTCAGCAGGGGGGAAGCTTGGCTAGGATGAGCAATTAGGTGATACAGTGCTAAAGTAGACTGGAAATTTAAAAAAAAAACAGATTTATTAGACTGCAGGACGCAGCAGTCCAATATGAAATACTGTACATGTATTTGGAATAACACATGGGGACAAATAAACAGTGACAGATGTTATTCAAGTTGGTATCTGAAGTGAAATAAATGACCCTTTGGTGGAAGAGCCAACGACCTCAATGCAGCTCAAAATAACACAGTTTCCTGTTAAAACAACCTGCACTTCCATGTGTGTCACAAAAAGTCAGCTTTCATTTGATTCGCTCTTTTCTGCACTTGCTTCCTGGAGTGCCCATAGAGCCGGCTCATCACCATACTGAGCTCTCCTCTGCCTTTCCTTTCCTCCTGCAGGTCCAAAGTCATGTTTCTTCAAATGAGAAAAAAACAAGCAAAAGCAAAAAGACGTAGGGATACTTTTTAAACTAACTGCTGTGTTTTAACGGACGCTCTTGTGCCATCTTCTGACTCCTATGTTGGAAGAAATGGAACATGTTCCATGAAGGCTGGCATTAAAATACAGCAGTTCGTCTTTATGGTGGGTGACACAAAGTTCTTTTTGTTGCTGTTTCGTGTTTCTGGTTGAAATGCTTGCACAGACTAAACCGGCTGCAACTCTGTAAACTGATTAATCGACTAACTACTGCATGCACTTTGTAGAAGCCCTTTCCTCCTCCTTGGCGCTAAGATGGGTGCTCCCTTCTGCAGCTCCACCATGCCACACTTTACCTCGATTTGTCTATTCCAGGTATTCGGGGGTTTCCTCTTCTGGATCTTCACTCCACTCTTTGGGCTGATGTTAGAGGATAAGGCCTCGAGCGTCAACAATCAGGAAACCAGAGCGGAAGGCAACACAACTGCTGCCCTTTGGTCCAGCGGCTGGCCAGTGTCCTGACTCTTAAGCCCATGCCCTCGTTTAACCTCCTGCCGAGGCTGGCCAGCCTTGGCCGTTGACCCTTCAGACTTCCCATTTTAATGGGATCAGCTGTTGACCCCACTGAAAGGTTGGGGGGGGGCAGACACTCCTTCGTTCTCTCAGCTTTGTGCCAGGACCCTGCCTGTCATAGAACCTGAATGTGAAGGGTTAAATGCTGAAGAACAGCAGGAGGAGCCTTGCAGTTCAACTCAGCAGGCAGCTGACTCTGAGGACACAGCTGAGGGCACATCTCCTCCTCCTATGAGGGCTAGGAACAGGATCCTGCAAAGAAGAACAGGAGAGCCAGGGAAAGAATCTTTAATGAGAGGCGTAGAATTAGATCTGAAAGCCCTGAGTTCTAGCAGGAGCCTTGCCAGAGATATGGGTGTGTTCCCTGGTTTAGGATAAAGCTAGCAAGTTTACCTTGAAACCTCTGTGGGAGCAACGCGTCACTTACCTTGTCACCACGTTCCTGTGTGTATCCAGACTCTGTTTCCTGACCTTGGACCAGCTTTCTGACTACGATGTTTCCTTGTACCCTTGAACTTGGCATTTGGCTCTGTAAGGTATTTTGGCTTTGATTCGGACTGTACTTTGTTCGTTATCTGGATTACAACTAAAGTTCCTGGCAAAGAACTGAACTTGGCATGCTGTATATTCTGTGTGCGGGGCTTGACAGTTTGCTCCCACCCACCAAACTTATTCAAGCAGAATGGAGAAGGAGGGGTCTGTTAGAATGACTCCACTGGAAGCTTTGCAAAACCAAGTACTGTTTTTGTCTCAAGCAATTGTTCAATTGCAGCAAGCTCCAGCATCATGACAGCCTTGTTGCCCTTTGCTGCCTCCTGCATTCTTGGCCCAATGCAAGCTGTTCATTGAGGTGCGGGCTCAAGAATTTCCTACTGAGAGGTCTAAGGTCTGTTTCATTATCAGTTTATTGAAAGTTTGCCGATGACATAAAACTTTTCCATGTGGTAAAAACCAGAGACAATTGTGAAGAGCTCCAGAAGGATCTCTCCAAACTGGGGGAATGGGCTGAGAAATGGCAAATGCGTTTTAATGTAACTAAATGTAAAGTAATGCATATTGGGGCAAAAAATCCAAACTTCATCTATCAACTCATGGGCTCTGAGTTATCCGTGACGGATCAGGAAAGAGATCTTGGTGTGCTGGTGGACAGCTCCATGAAGGTGTCTCCCCAATGTGTGGCAGCGGTGAAGAAGGCCAATTCCATGCTAAGGATTATCAAAAAGGGGATTGAAAATAAAACAGCGAACATTATAATGCCTTTATACAAAACAATAGTAAGGCCCCACCTGGAGTATTGTGTACAATTCTGGTCACCGCATCTCAAGAAAGACATAGTGGAACTGGAAAAGGTGCAGAAGAGAGCGACTAAAATGATTACTGGCCTCGGGCACCTCCCTTATGAAGAAAGGCTAAAACATTTGGGCCTCTTTAGTCTGGAAAAAAGGCGCTTGAGGGGGGATATGATTGAGACATACAAAATAATGCAGGGTATGAGTAAAGTGGATAGAGGGAAGCTCTTCTCTCTCTCCCAAAATGCCAGAACTAGGGGACATACACTCAAATTGAGGGCTGGGAGAGTAAGAACTGACAAAAGAAAATATTTTTTCACCCAGCGCGTTGGAACTCCCTGCCACAGGATGTGGTGATGGCATCTGGCCTGGATGCCTTCAAAAGGGGATTGGACAGATTCCTAGAGGAAAAGTCCATCACAGGTTACAAACCATGATGGAGATGTGTAATCTCCAGGCTTTAAACCAGGGTACTTCAAGGGCCAGATGCAGGAGAGTGGTATCAGGAGACAGATATCTAGTCTCATGCGCTCCCAAACGCATCTGGTGGAGCCGCTATGAGATACAGGAAGCTGGACTAGATGGGCCTTGGCCTGATCCAGCATGGCTCTTCTTATGTTCTTATGTTCTTATGTAAAGGTCAGGCAGCTAAATGGGCGACTCCTTTACTCCTCAGTGCTTCACCTTTGTTGGATAATTACCAGGCTTTTCTGAACCATATTTCTTCAGCCTTTCAGAATCCCGTGCAGGCTGCTACTGCCAACAGGAGACTCAGAGCCTTGAAACAGGGCAAAGACTCAGTGTTTAATTACACTACTGCATTTCGTTTGATAGCTCATTGTTTTGTGGATGCTGGGTTTGTGCGGTACCATCGGATTCCAGTACAAAATAAGGACACCCCTTTGCTGGTGGAATCCATTGAGGGTCGGTTACTTCGTTCTGGGCCGGTAGCTCAGGAAACCTGTCCCCTTACCCTTCAGGTAATGGATCATAATGAGCAGATTAGCTTTAATGTCACCCGTATGCCCCGGTTTCCTCTTGTTTTCGGACTTTCCTGGTTTCGAGCTCATAATCCACTGGTGGATTGGGTGCAAGGGGAATTATATTTCAAGGTCCCTTGTTCAAAGAAACATTCCTCCACTATCCTGGCATCTGCTCGTGATACATCTGACCCTGTCTTGCCCCAGGCATATCAAGACTTTGTCGATGTATTTGATTCCTGGGGCACCTCTTCCTGTAGCACAGGTCTATCCCATGTCTGAACCTGAATTAGAAGCATTAAGGGCTTTTCTAGATAAAAATCTTCGACGTGGATTCATACCCCCTTCCAAATCACCATTGTCGGCACCAGTGATATTTGTCAAGAAGAAGGTAGGGGAGCTTCATCCTTGAAATGATTATAGAGCACTCAACAAGATCACTATTAGGGACCAGTACCCTTTACCTTTAATCTCTAAACTTTTGGACTGGTTAAAAGGGGCTAAGTGTTATACTAAGCTGGACCTTTGGGGGGCGTATAATTTGGTACGTATCCGCAAAGGAGATGAATGGAAAACTGCATTCCGGACCCGGTACGGCCAATATGAACATTTAGTAATGCCTTTTGGTCTGACCAATGCACCCAGTGTGTTTCAGTGGATGATGAATGACATTTTCCAGGATCTACTAGATCATTGTGTGGTTGTGTATTTAGATGACATTCTGATTTACTCCGCTGACCCAGTTCAGCATGTTAAAGATGTTCGTCAGGTATTGCAGCGTCTCCGGGAAAACTGACTCTATGCTAAACTGTAAAAATGTGAGTTCAACATTGAAGAGGGTGAATTCCTGGGGCATATCATTTCTCCCCAGGGAATCCGCATGGACCCCAAGAAAGTAGAGGCTGTGTTCTCATGGCAGCGGCCACAAAATCGTAAGGACTTGCAGCGGTTCCTTGGCTTTGCTAACTACTATTGTCAGTTCATTCCTGCTTACACTGACATTACTGCACCTTTAAACCGTCTCCTCTGTCCCAAAGAGCCTTTCCGGTGGACTCCGGAAGCAGAAAAGGCTTTCTCTACCTTGAGGACCCACTTCACTTCGGAGCCTATACTTCGCTACCCTGATCCAAAACTGCCGTTCATAGTGGAGGCTGACGCATCTAGTGTTGCCTTGGGAGCAGTATTATCTCAACAAGAGGATCCCTCCCAAATCCCGCGTCCCTGTGCCTTCTACTCTCGGCAATTAAAACCTGCAGAAAAGAATTATACGATTTGGGAGCGTGAACTGTTGGCCATCAAAACAGCTTTTGATGTATGGAGGCATTACCTTGAGGGAGCTCGACACCCTGTGCAAGTGCTAACTGATCACAGAAACCTGGAACATTTACAAACAGCTCGGCAATTGTCTCAGCGACAAATCTGATGGTCTTTATTCTTTTCTCGGTTTGATTTTCGTATCAAGTATATTCCTGAAGCTCAGAATAAGAAAGCTGATGCATTATCTAGAAAACCTGAATATGCGGCACCAGTGAAAGAGACCTTAGTGGCACCCATCTTGCCTCCCTCCGTGTTCACAGCCACAAGTCTGTGTCCCAGCTTGGCAGAAGAAATCCGGAAGTCTCAAGCTCAAGATCCATGGACTCAGCAACGTCTTCAAGAACTTCAAAATGGGGAGCATGGAGAGTTTTCTGCACAACAAGGGTTACTACTACATCGAGGAAGGTTATATGTTCCTGCTGGTCCCCTTCGTAATCAGGTATTGCATCTTTCTCATGATTCTTTACCTGCTGGACACTTTGGACTTTATAAAACCCTGCATCTTCTCACAAGGGAGTTCTGGTGGCCACAGGTTCGAGCTGATGTTACCAGATATGTGGGGTCCTGTGAAGTATGTCGGTGAGCAAAGGATGTGATGGCTAAACCTTTGGGTCTGTTGCATCCTTTGCCAACACCCTCTGGTCCTTGGAATGCTGTGTCACTGGATTTCATCACAGATCTTCCTCGCTCCAAAGGATTTACCTGCATCCTGGTTTTCGTAGATTTGTTCACCAAAATGGCCCACTTCGTTCCTTGTCCTAAACCTCCTACCGCAGCAGAAACAGCTCATCATTATTTACAACACCTCTTCAGGCTTCATGGTTTACCTGAACACCTTATTTCGGATCATGGACCCCAATTCACCTCTCGTTTCTGGCAAGCTATGCACAAGGCACTAGGAACCCAAGTCCACCTGTCATCCGCTTATCACCCCCCATCAGATGGTCAGATTGAGTGCACCAATGCCACCTTGGAACAATATTTACGCTGATACACATGTTATCAACAGGACAATTGGGCGGATTTGTTGCCTTTAGCTGAATTTGCATACAATAATGCGGTACATTCATCCATTCGTCAAACCCCATTTATGGCCAACTATGGATACCATCCTCGGTACTTTCCCACCACCCTTCCTTCCACCTCTGTACCAGCTACCGATGTTTACCTTCAAGAACTTCATAGCATTCAAAAACTATTAAAAGAACAACTTAATCATGCTAAGGAAGCATATAAGAAGGCAGCGGACAAGAAAAGGCAAGAAGGTCCACAGTTGAATCCGGGCATGAAGGTTTGGCTCTCTACCCAATATTTGAGACATCCTGGGCGATCCCGAAAATTAGATCCTCGATTCATCGGCCCTTACCCCATCCTAGAAAAAATCAACCCAGTGGCGTTCCGTCTGCAATTACCTGCTTCTCTCCATATTCATCCTGTGTTCCATCATTCTCTCTTGGTCCCAGCTAAAGACCCTGACCCCAACCGACCACCAAATCCTGAACCTCCTCCACCGATATTGGTAGAAGGAGAAGAGGAGTATGAGGTCCGCCAAATTTTGGATTCCCGGATACATCGGGGGGGGGGGGGTTTACAATACTTAGTGGACTGGGAAGGGTATGGACCAGAAGATCGTTCTTGGGAACCGGTATCTAACTTGCATGCGCCGGAGTTGATTCAGCTATTTCATGATAATTATCCAGATAAACCTGGCCCATCGGAAGAGGGGGGCCATGGGGAGGGGGATAGTGCCAGGACCCTTCCTGTCATAGAACCTGAATGTGAAGGGTTAAATGCTGAAGAACAGCAGGAGGAGCCTTGCAGTTCAACTCAGCAGGCAGCTGACTCTGAGGACGCAGCTGAGGGCACATCTCCTCCTCCTATGAGGGCTAGGAACAGGATCCTGCAAAGAAGAACTAACAGGAGAGCCAGGGAACGAATCTTTAATGAGAGGCGTAGAATTAGATCTGAAAGCCCTGAGTTCTAGCAGGAGCCTTGCTAGAGATATGGGTGTGTTCCCTGGTTTAGGATAAAGCTAGGAAGTTTACCCTGAAACCTCTGTGGGAGCAACACATCACTTACCTTGTCACCACATTCCTGTGTGTATCCAGACTCTGTTTCCTGACCTTGGACCAGCTTTCTGACTACGACGTTTGCCTGTACCCTTGAACTTGGCATTTGGCTCTGTAAGGTATTTTGGCTTTGATTCGGACTGTACTTTGTTCGTTATCTGGATTACAACTAAAGTTCCTGGCAAAGAACTGAACTTGGCTTGCTGTGTATCCTGTGTGCGGGGCTTGACACTTTGTATCTCAGCTCAGTACCTGGGTGGATTTTCCTACCTCACAAAAACAGTGCGATAATGCTAAGGACGTCCCATGAGCAAACTGGAATGCCCCATCTGTGCCACGTGGGCACTCCTACATCCCCTTTCTCCCCGAGTTTGGAAATGCTGCTTTTAAAACAGCCACACGTCCAGCCTCCAGCACAAAAGGCAGTGGCCCTAAAGGATGCTGCAGCAGCATGCATGCTTACATGCGCCAAATGAGGTCATGGAAGCTTCCTTCGTAGGCCAATTCCAGAGCAAAAAACTGTCCCCGAGGACAATGGTTGTGCTTCTGCTTGATTCCCAGTGTGGACTATGTTTCCCATATTCTTGCCCTGCTGGCTGGGGGATTCTGGGAACTGTAGTTCCAACACAACATGCTTCCGAGCATTATACTGGTGATATCACAGTAGAAACCTTAGAACTGCAGAAATGGGAGGGACGCTTCGCCTCACAGAGTCTAGCCCAGTGGTGGCGAACCTTTGGCACTCTAGATGTTTTGGACCACAATTCGCACAGTCCCTTGTCATTGACAATACAGGCTTGGAATTCTGGGAGTTGTGGTCCAAAACATCTGGAGTGCCAAAGGTTCGACATCACAGAGTCCAGCCCCTTCTCAAGGAGGATCAGTGGGGAATTGAACCCCCCAACCTCTGGCCCTCCAGCCAGAGAGCTCAGTCACTGAGCTATCCACCCAGCTAAATACTGGGCCATAATTTGGATGTTTCCCGTTGACTGGATGAAAGGAGTCTCAAAAATAATCAATAGTATGCTGGTAGGATAGGATCTATGTAATAAAAACATTGACATGCTTGAAATATATTCTGCACAACTATCACGTCCGTATTCCAGACGCTTACACAGTAGAAACCGCAGCGTCTCTTCAGCTCTGTACAAGAAGTGTGATTTCATAAGGGTCTTCCTGTAACTGTGTACAAGAACATTTGGTGACAAAACTGCATAGAGATGGGCACGAAATGAATTTTTAATTCATTTTGTTATTCGTTATTCAACAGGGGAAGCATTCACCAGGGGTGTTCTGCTTTCCGTCTGCAGGGTTTTCTCACACTTTCCCCACAAAGTCCATCCTTGTCCTGTCAAATTTGATCTCTGTTTTTGAAAAAGAAAAAGTCCTTTCAACATGAACTTTGTCTCTGGCATTGGGCTATTAATTAATCTCTCCTATAAATAATTACACAGGCATCCGTTTCAAGTACTCACTAATTTTGGAGAGAGAGAAAGGATAATGGCTACTAATGCTAGGACATGGGTCGCACACACACACCCCACTCACTCACCCCTCATCTCCACCTCCACCCCTTTTGCTTCCCTGATATTGATGCATCACACCTAGTTGCTGTGGGTTAGTATCATTTGTGACCTGGCTGAGTAGGGAGATACCCGACAGTTCCATAGACTAAAAACCCACTATTATATTTATTTATACATTTGTATAATGCCTGTCTTCCAGAGGAACTCTGGGCGATTTACAAGAGTCACAAATTGCAAGATATTTAACAGTAGGTAAAGTAGTATTTTCTTTTGTCTGTTCTCACTCTCCCAATGCTCAGTTGGAGTGTCTGACCCATGGTTCTGTTATATTGTGAGACGGTGAAGATTGTCCCTCTATCCACTTGACTCATGTCCTGCATTATTTTGTACGTCTCAATCATATCCCCCATCAGGTGCCTTTTTTCCAGACTAAAGAGCCCCAAAGGTTTTAGCCTTTCCTCATAAGGGAGGTTTCCTCCAGCCCAGTCATCATTTTAGTCGCTTTCTTTTGGACCTTTTCCAGTTCCACTATGTCTTTTTTGAGATGCGGTGACCAGAACTGTACACAATACTCCAGGTTTGGCCTTACTATCGTTTTGTACAATGGGATTATAATGCTGGCTATTTTATATTCACCCCCCCTTTAAATGATGCCTAGCATGGAACTGGCCTTCTTCATCGCTGCCACACACTGGGTAGGCACTTTCATCAAGCTTTCATCATGGATAGCTCAGAACCCATGAGCGGATAAGTAAATTATGGATCCCCCACCATGTGCATTCCTTTACATTTTATTACATTGAAAATAAGTCAGCAAGTGTCATTTGGCCTCTTTATAAATCTACGGTGAGGCCCCATCTGGAGTACTGCATGCAATTCTGGTCACCATACCTCCAGAAGGATATTATGGAAATGGAAAAATTGCAGAGGAGGGCAACCAGAATGATTAAGGGACTGGAACACCTTCCTTACCCTCTGAGGCTGCAAAGGCTGGGCCTCTTCGCTCTTGAACGACGGCACCTAAGAGGTGACCTGATCGAAGTTTATAAAATCATACATGGTGTGGACAAAGTAGATAAGGAAAAACTGTTTTCCCTATCGCACAACACTAGAACTAGGGGGCATTCCATGAAACTTTTGGGAGCTAGATCTCAAACAAATAAGAGAAAGTAATTTTCCACCCAGAGGATCACTGGTCTGTGGAACTCCCTGCCAGAAGAAGTGGTGACAGCTGCCAGCCTTGACGGCTTTAAGAAAGGATTAGACAAGTTCATGGAGAACAAGGGTATCCATGGCCATCGTGGTGGATGCCTAAGGACGAACTCCGGGTTGGAGAGAGAGGCAGGATATCTTTCGGGGTCATTTGTAGGGAATCGTAATCAGGTGAAGACATCTGCTGGGGAATACCCTGAAGGAAAAGGTGAGCCACTCTGTGAGATAGAATGCTGGACTGGATGGGCTGTGGTGGCCTGTTCCGGCAAGGCGGTTCTTAGGTTCTTATGATCAAGGACCCCCTTGAGGTTGCCTGCTTGACGGGCGAGGTCCCCACGGTTTGTCTTGCCCTTTGTGGTGTAGAACCTAAAGGACACGGTTGAGACGCTCAGCTTGGCCCAAGCCTTGTATTGATGAATGAACGGACGGGTCGAGTGCCACCGAGTCGGCTCTTCCGCGCAGGCTTCCAGGCGCATTTCAGAAAGAGGAGGGAGATTCCCCTTCGACCGTTCTTCGGGACTCCAACCTTAAGCGTAGTACCATTTCGCTTTGGGCTCTTTCTTACATACATATTGCTTCGGCGTGGCACACTTTCCCACATGCCAACATTGTTTAGGTTTACCGCTGTGTGCTACAAAAATACAGTCACCGGCGTCCATTTTCGGCTCACTTGCTGCTGAATCCCAGTACCTGCCACCATGGAAGGGAAGTGAAGTCCTTTCTTAATCCATTTCTGGGGAAGGGGAAAGGTTAGGAAAGATTTATACCTCATTTGTGGGGTCCCTTTCTTGGCCCTTCACAGGGCGACACAACTTGCCTTTCTACTGTCTCATCCCCCCCCTCACAAAAACTTAGGGTGATGCCCTTTTCCCACATGGGGGATACATTAATCATGTCTTGAAATTAATTAATAGTGACTAGATCCTTATTCAGAAGGAAGGCTCCCAGCTAACACCTGGGCAGGAAGAAGAGGCCAGGGCAGGTCCAAGCGCAGCTAAGTTTCAAAGCTGGGTGCCTCTCATCTGGGCGTTCACTAGGGGGGCTCTCCGACTGATCAAAATCCTAGAATGGAGACTTATCCTCCATCCATCCATCCATCCATCCATCCATCCTTCCTTCCTTCCTTCCTTCCTTCCTTCCTTCCTTCCTTCCTTCCTTCCTTCCATCCATCCATCCATCCATCCATAAGTAGGTAGCTAGGAAGGAAGGAAGGAAGGAAGGAAGGAAGGAAGGAAGGAAGGAAGGAAGGAAGGAAGAGATAGATAGATAGATAGATAGATAGATAGATAGATAGATAGATAGATAGATAGATAGATAGATAGATAGATAGAAGCCAGGATGCAAAGAATCAATAGATTGATAGGTAAACAGAAAGAAAGAAAGAAAGAAAGAAAGAAAGAAAGAAAGAAAGAAAGAAAGAAAGAAAGAAAGAAAGAAAGAAAGAAAGAAAGAAAGAAAGAAAGAAAGAAAAGAAAGAAAGAAAGAAAGAAAGAAAGAAAGGAGGGAGGGAGGGCAGAAATAGATAGATAGATAGATAGATAGATAGATAGATAGATAGATAGATAGATAGATAGATAGAAAGAAAGAAGCCAGGATGCAAAGAATCAATAGATTGATAAGTAAACAAAAAGAAAGAAAGAAAGAAAGAAAGAAAGAAAGAAAGAAAGAAAGAAAGAAAGAAAGAAAGAAAGAAAGAGATCTATAAAATAAATAGATAAAAAGAGCCTAAGGTGGCTTATAGTATTTTTAAAAAAGCACATTCAAAACTAAGAACAATATTTTAAAAGAATTGCTTTTTTTTTTAAAGTCAGTGGAAAAACAGGACCAAACACACATCAAAAACGACCAAAAGAGAGCTGTCCTGAAGGGGAACATTTATATTGATCTATTACGCTTCTATGTTAATCCTATATCAATTCATATTAGGCGCTGCATAATCAAAATGGCTTCACTTTGGTTCTCTCTTGATTTCTCGCAAGCCTGCATTTCCTGTCATAGCGAGTATTATTCTACGCCTGCGCAGTAAGCAAGGCTAGATAAGCTTTGCTGTTGTGTTTAGTTGACAAGCAATTATCCCCATACTAGAGGAATTTAATTAACTAAGTGTCCTTGTAAGAGGAAGGGGCCTCTACATGATCTGTTACCTGTCAAACAACCCTTCCGTGAATTGTTAGCTGTCAGAGAATCCCCCGTTCCCAAGCTGCGCCAGACTCGGACATCAAAAGGGAGATAAGCGCCTAGGCGCCAAGAAAGCGTATAGATCATGTATATCATAGAAGAATGTCATACATGTTTATTCCTGGACATCGATTTCTTACATGCAGCTGCAGCCTTATCTGCGTAGGTGAGGGAGGGGTAGGAGTAACGAAAAGTCTACAAAAGGGTTTGAATTTCTTTGTTCGGGGCGAGCCAGAACTTTTGAGGCTGACCTCTCTGGCCGTCTGCTGCGCAGCGCTAATAAAACTTTTCCTTGTTCTATCGGAACCCAAGCGTCGTTTTGTTCCTTCGATCTCCCAGAGAGCGCGGCAAAACCGAGAAAGATAGCTTACAGTCCCACTTCAAGAGGCCTGTCTACGGAAGCCCAGGAAATCCCACAGTCCCGTCCCTTGCTGAGAAGACAGGTCACACATTTCCGAATGGCCAGTGACTCTCAGGAGGAGGCCTTTCTCAAAACGCAGGGGAAACTGTGTCAGCCACGGAAGTGAGACTCGCCTTCCCACCACCACCAGCAGCAGCAGCAGCACCCCACCGCCCCCCACCCCCACCACCCAAGAGCATCTTTCTGTGATCCAGAAAATAAGGACATCTTATTTGGAAACTCACGTAGTTCCAGCCCTGTGCCCACCGATCCAGATGACGTCGTTGTGGGCACTTGTGTTTTTTTTAAGTCCAATCCAGAAATCCTTCTTTATCTTAATAGCGGTTTCATCTATAAAGGACTGGAAAAGGACCATCAGAAAACTCATCAGTCTGACGAAGAATAAGCATTCCTTTCTTTAAAAAAATTCTAGACACACTGGGCTGTGTTGTTGGATTATGAAGTGTCCAAGTTTGCTCCAAAAGGGTGCAACATGGTCCAATCCATATGGAAGCTAAGGAAAAGCTGAGACGGAATGGAACAGGAACATATTAACAACTGGTGCCAAGAAGAGTGGGATGCCATGGACAAGCGTTAGAACAAGATTCAAGACCTCAGAGGTAACGAATGCCAGATGACCCTTTCATCAAACCTTTATTGTCCCCCCAAACTGCCGGTGCCACTAGGACAGCCTTGGCAAATCTATGGCATGGATGCCAAAGGTGGCCCTCAGAGCCCTTTCTGTGGACACGCGGCATTAGAGATGGGCACGGAATGAACAATTTTTCATTTTCGTTTTTCGGTTTTTGTTTCGTTACGCAATGAAATGACAAACGAAATTTGTCCCTAAAATGAAATGAAACGAAAAGAAACGTGGGGATTTTTTGTCGTGCGTTTCGTTTCCGTTACAGCAATGAAGTGAGCTGCTTTAAATGCTAAAAAAAATCACTTAATATTGGAATAAATGGTAACAAAATGGTAACAAACCGGTAACGAAACGAAAACAATTTTTTTGCAAAAAAAATTGTGAACAATGGAAACGAACCAAAATGGACCTCTAAACGACAAACGAGAAACGAAACTCCATTTTTTCTATTCGTGCCCATCTCTACGCGGCATTACCCCCTCACAGCCATGGCACTCCCCTCTCTGCTTGGAGCATGCCAGTGTGCTCCATGCAGAGAGCAGGGCGAACAGGGAGGCAGCAGTGTGTGGGCTCCCTCGTACCCCTGCTTTACTCTTCAGCCACGCTGCTTTTGAGATGCCCAGAGCAGCGTGGCTGAATAGTAAACAACAGGGGTTATGAACGAGCCCACAAGCCTGATAGTGTAGCACCCCATTCTGCCTCGCTGCCCTGGGCAGAGAGGCGAACAGGGTGCTTGCACGGTAAATCAAAAGGGGGGGGGGTTGCGCTGGCTGAGTTCAAATGTAAAGAGAATTCCTTTTCTCTGAAGCAAAATATTTCCCAACATCTCCACCTTCTGATTTAGTCTGGGTTCTTTTCAAAACAAGAGGCAACATTACTTTTCAAAAATAATGATTTAGTTTCTATTCTTAAGATACAAAAATAAGAACTCAAAAATATCAAAAATATCAAAACCTTAACAAATTTCAATCGCAGTTTTGTTTCCCTAAAAATAATAAAACCTAAGTCATCCTCACTAACTGATTACATTCAAGATTTCTTCTAAGCTAACTATTCCTATTCTACCTAACTGCAGTGAGCTCCATTGCTCAAAGTGATCCTAAGATCATCATCAGCATAATCATCAGTATAATAATGACTTCTCTCTGTCTTCTCATCTTCTTCTCACAGCTTCTATATGTCATGTAACATAATTGACCAATGGCAGCTAACCCTTTTCCATGCTGCTAATTTGTTGTGTCTGTTGTTCTATATTTCCTTCAGATAAGGTCTAATATAACCAAAATGTGCACTTAATATTCAGCTTAGCAATCCACACTATGTCCCGTCGTGCTTATTTCCTACAGTGCTACTCATCGGAAAAGCGAGAATAAAAGAGCAGGTTTTTGAAATGTGGCTGTGGGAAATTCAAAAGCCTGCTCTTTGATCTTCACTTTCCCAAACGGTAGCACCACTGCCCTTTGAGCCTCACTTTCCCAAAGGATGCTACCCTTCAGGAAACTGAGGATCAAAGAGCAGAGGTGCTACCCTTCGGGAAAGTGAGGATGGAAGAGCAGGTTCATGGCCACAGCGAGGGTACTGTGGCCGTGGGAAATTCAAAAGCCTGCTCTTCTGTCCTCGCTTTCCCAAAGGGTAGCACCCGAAGCATTTGTAATCTGGGGTACCACTGGATTCAGGTTAAATTCCCATGTTGGCACTTTGTGAAAAAAGTAAGTGAGTATTGAATCGCAGTTTGGGTACTCTGTCTCTAAAAGGTTCAACATCATTAGGATGATCAGACCAAGTTCCTGACACAAGTGTGACAAGATGAGACAACTGCAGGAAGTCACAAATCATCTCCCGGAAAAATATTAAAGAGTACCTGTTCCGGGTAGAAAATCACCTTGGTGGAAAAGAGCCTGGAATGGTGATTTCCAAACAGGACAGCCCAACAAATTCACCCCTCCCATCTGGCTAGAGGGGACTGGTGCAACCACCCTAAACATTTGCCCACAAAGTACATGTCAGTGTCTACTTATAGGCAGAAAATCAATATCGATTTTCCTAGAATTGATTTGGAGAGAGAACAGAATATTCTGCCTCAGAATATGCGCTCCACGTAATTGGCTGGGACGTAGAATCCTCAACTCATACATCTTTCTCTCTGAATTATAGTGGTACCTCAACTTATGAATTTAATCCCTTCCGAATGCACGCTCTTAAGTCGAACTACTCTTAAGTCGGGGTACCTATCTAAAAATTTGAAAAAATAAGTAAAAAAAAAAAAAAAAATTGTAAGTCAAGCAGACCATATCTAAAATTTGTAAGAGGGCAGTTAAAACACCAACAGTTTTCCGCTCTTAAGTCGAATTGCTCTTAAGTCGAGCTGCTCTTATGCCGGGGTACCACTGTACTTCTAGGGAGGCAGCTCACCGGAGGCAATCACGCCTCCTGGCATTACGTAGCGCTCAGGATCTTAGAGCACCTGGCAGGATGTGTGGAATGGTCAGTATGAGAGGTGGGCATGCGCCAAGATGTCCAGTTGTGACGGTCTGTCGCTACTTAGGAGCCACCACTTTTCACCAACTTTCGAACAAAACTGTCTTCCACACACTCTCCAGGTTTCGTGCAGATTGGATTTGGGACATTTGAGTTGTAGCACCCCCCAAAGCAGGTCATGCTGTGTGTGCGTGCATGTACATGCACACACTGTTGTGGCTGTGTCTGAACGTCTTTGTGAAGACTGCCACGGCAACATCTTATGGAACCATTCATTCTGCCACTGCAGATCTCATGGGTTGACTCACCTGTTCTTCACCCCACTTGACAAAAACCAGTCCAGATTCTTTGGTGACACATTCTTCTACAGCTTCATCCCAAGTTGCGAGATCTTTCGAAAAGTGATAGAGGTTCTTATCATACGCCACCCACTGATCCAGCGTTTTAGCAAGCTTGTCTTCCAGTGAGAGAAGGGATGCATGAGGCGGAGTGGGAAAAGAGAAACGCCAGAGAAGGTTGAGCAGAAATGATCTGAAACGCAGGTTCAAATAATAAACAAGCAGGTAGAACCTAATTATGTTCTCATAGACTTCATTAGGCTCCAGCACAATTTGTGGAGATGGAGGGCACGGTTCCACTGGTATTTTTAATTTATTTCTATTCAGTTATTTTTAATATCGTTTTCAATTCGTATGGTATTTAAATCAGTGGCCACGTCCACATTCCCTGGATGGAAATCAATTTATTTCTGGTGATTTGAACCAGTGTGGGCTCTACACAGATAAAATGAACTCATTTCCTTTCTTTCTCTGGATCCATTCTTCCTTATTGTTTGCCTTTTCAAACTTCTTTCTTTAAAAAAATAAGTGATGCATCAAAAATAAAATAAAATTGGTGGCTCCATTCAGCTGAGAATCACAAAATGGTTGCTGATGCATTGGCAAAAAATATTATTATATATATTTAAAGAGAGAGTCATCATCAGTGGCAATGTAACTGATATCAAAGGGAGGCACAATGAAATTCCATAGCGTTGTCCACACCTGCCGAACCGAACTTATTTAAATCAATTTGTAAGCAAGTTACACTATTTTTAAAAGCTCCTGCTGGTCAGGTGGAAAAGAAAAGCCATTTTTGGGCCTAAATAAATCAATTTCACTACTGCGTTATGTGGATGAGAAATTATTAATTTTATTTAAAGAATGCCTAAATTGATTCAACTGTGGTTCTTTTTTGCCTGCGAGACCACACTCTGAAATACAATTCCAGCTTACCAAATCCTATTGAATTAAATGGTGCTTCATTCTCACTTGATGGATATAGGATTCCGTGAAAACACAAGCAGATATACAGGAATGGCGGGGATTATCTTATCTTATCTTATCTTATATTTTCTTTTCTTTTCTTATGTATTTGTTTGTTTGTTTGTTTGATATATTATGCCCCCCATCTAGCTTACAAAACCACTCTTGGGAGGGTTACAACTGTAAAAATAAAACAAATTCAAACAATTAAAAAATATTATCCAATAAAACCAGAAAGCCTGGCGCTCTCTTTGGTCCATCTGGACTAGGGCTGTGTAGCCCATTGGACCCATTTGGGCTGACCCTGATGAGGTCTGAATAAGACTGGAGAAGTCCGGATCAGATATGAATCGGAGCATCTCCTCCGAAGCCACTTGGAGCCATTATGTGGGTAGAAAAGGAACCCAAATAAGATGCCTCCACAAGTTTGGAAGGATTCAGCTATGGTTTGAGGGCAGGTTTATTCTTGCAGCCTATTGAATTTTTATTCAGCCACTCCCAGTAGAGATGGGCATGAAATGAATTTTTAATTTGGTTCATTATTCGTTATTCATTTCATTACCTAATGTAATGAATAACGAAATGACCCATTAAAGAAAAACAAAACAAAACAAAATGGAAATTTCTGCTTCGTTCGTTTTGTTTTTCGTTTTCCTATAGGAATGCATTGAAGCAATGCATTCTTGTGGGAAAGGTTTTCCTTGCAATTGGTGTGGGGAAACTGCGGGCTTTTTCCCACTAGAAGCCAGCACAGCCAATCAGCATTGCATACTAGGAGAACTAGATATAGAGAGAGTTTCTTTCCAAGTGCTATCAAACTGTTGAATAATTAATTTTTACATTTCTACTTCCTTTTTAAATAATAGGTTATATTGTAGTATTGTACTGTGTTTTTATTGTTGACTATATGATTCTTATATTTCCTTTTATATAGAGAGAGCATTTTGACCAAAACAAATTCTGGGTCTGTCTAACCACACTTGGCCAATAAAAGTATTCTATTCTATTCTATCAGCTGTAACGCTGGCTTTGGTGGGAACAGGTATTAAAAAGCCCAACCTTCCCCCCACCATTTTCTGTGGGCTCCTGCCTAGCTGTCAATGGCTGGACCCCTTTAAACCTGGCCAGTCGATACCAGGGGCTTCCCTGGTACTGAATGGACCAGGTTAAAAGCAGTCCAGTGATTGACAGCCAGACAGAAGCCTTCAGAAAACCAGTTGGGAGGGAAGTTACATGATCACGCTAACCTTCCCACCCTTTTGCTGAGGGCTCCTGCCGAGCTGTCAATGGCTGGACCCCCTTTAAACCTGGACCAGTCAGTACCAGGGGGTCCCCCTGGTACCAACTGGGCCGGGTTTAAAGCAGTCCAGTGACTGACAGGAGTCTGGTGAAAATGCTAGGGAGGGCTGTTCCAGGGATCCAGCTGCCCTCCCTAGCATTTTCAGAGAGCTCCTGCTGACCTGTCATCGGCTGGGCCCCTTTAAAAATGGCCCAGTCGCCACCAGGGGCTCTCCCCAGTGCCGAGTGGGCTATTTTTAAAGGGTTCCAGCTGATGACAGCTCAGCAGGGTCCCTCTGAAAATGGCCCTGTGGCCAGCACGGAGCTCCTGCGTTGCCAACGGGGTCATTTTCAGAGGGATCCTGTTGACCTGTCATTGGCTGGGCCCCTTTAAAAATGGCCCAGTTGG